>JAIOJX010000003.1:108192739-109392739 GCA_022376925.1 Tragulus kanchil
CCATTTTTTCATTGGGTTGTTCGTTTTACCAGCGCTGAGTTGTCTGAGTTGCTTGTACATTTTTGAGATTAATTATTTGTCTGTTATTTCATTCACTATTATTTTCTCCCATTCTGTGAGTTGCTTGTTCAACTTTTTTTGTAATTTCTCTTGCTGTAAAAAAGCTGTTAAGTTTCATTAGGTCCCACATGTTAATTTTTCTTTTTAGTTCCACTATTCTAGTAGACGGGTCATAAAAGATCTTGCTTTGGTTTATATCCTTGAGTGTTTTGCCTATATTCTCCTCTAAGAGTTTTAGGGTTTCTGGTCTTACATTTATGTCTTTAATCCATTTTGAGCTTATCTTTGTGTATGGTGTCAGGGAATGTGCCAACTTCATTTTTTTTGCATTGAGCTATCCAATTTTCCATTTGTTGAAGAGGCTGTCTTTATCCCATTTTAGATTTTTGCCTCCTTTGTCAAAAATAAGGTACTCATAGGCACGTGGGCTTATCTCTGTGTTCTCTATCATGTTCCACTGATCTATATTTCTGTTTTAGTGATAATACTATACTGTCTTGATAACCATTGCTTTGTAGTATAGTCTGAAATTAGGGAGGCTGATTCCTCCAGCTCTGTTTTTCTTTCTCAGGATTGCTTTGGCTATTTGAGGTCTTTTGTGTTTTCATATGAACTCTGTTATTCTTTGGTTTAGTTCTTTGAAGAATATAACTGGTAGTTTGATAGGGATCGCATTGAATCTGTAGATGATATCTGGTAGTATGGTCATTTTCACAATATTGATTCTTGTGACTCAGGAAAATGGAATATCTCTCCAACTTTTTAAGTATTATTTAATTTCATTCATCAGTGCCTTGTAATTTTCTGTGTATAGTTCTTTTGTTTCTTTGGGTAGGTGTATTCTTAGATATTTTATTCTCTTGGTTGCAATGATGAAGGGGATTACCCGTTTGATTTCTTTTTCTGATTTTTCATTGTTTGTATGTAGGAATGTGAGTGATTTCTGTGTATTGATTATGTATCCAGTGACTTTACTGAATTCGTTGATTAGCTCTATTAGTTTTCTAATAGTGTCTTTGGGGTTTTCTATGTACAATATCATGTCACCTGCAAAAAGAGAGAATTTTACTTCTTCTTTTCCAGTCTGGATTCCTTTTATTTGTTTTTCTTCTCTTATTGCTGTCGCTAGACCTTCCAGAACTATGTTGAATAATAGTGGTGAAAGTGGATACCCTTGTCTTGTTCCTGATCTTAGAGGGAATTCTTTCAGTTTTTCATCATTGAGAATAATGTTCGCTGTGGGCTTCTCATATATGGTGTTCACTATGTTGAGATAGGATTCTTCTATGCCCATTTTTTGAAGAGTTTTTATCATAAATCAATGTTGGATTTTGCCCATTTTATCTTTGTGTATGGTGTCAGGGAATGTGCCAACTTCATTTTTTTTGCATTGAGCTATCCAATTTTCCATTTGTTGAAGAGGCTGTCTTTATCCCATTTTAGATTTTTGCCTCCTTTGTCAAAAATAAGGTACTCATAGGCACGTGGGCTTATCTCTGTGTTCTCTATCATGTTCCACTGATCTATATTTCTGTTTTAGTGATAATACTATACTGTCTTGATAACCATTGCTTTGTAGTATAGTCTGAAATTAGGGAGGCTGATTCCTCCAGCTCTGTTTTTCTTTCTCAGGATTGCTTTGGCTATTTGAGGTCTTTTGTGTTTTCATATGAACTCTGTTATTCTTTGGTTTAGTTCTTTGAAGAATATAACTGGTAGTTTGATAGGGATCGCATTGAATCTGTAGATGATATCTGGTAGTATGGTCATTTTCACAATATTGATTCTTGTGACTCAGGAAAATGGAATATCTCTCCAACTTTTTAAGTATTATTTAATTTCATTCATCAGTGCCTTGTAATTTTCTGTGTATAGTTCTTTTGTTTCTTTGGGTAGGTGTATTCTTAGATATTTTATTCTCTTGGTTGCAATGATGAAGGGGATTACCCGTTTGATTTCTTTTTCTGATTTTTCATTGTTTGTATGTAGGAATGTGAGTGATTTCTGTGTATTGATTATGTATCCAGTGACTTTACTGAATTCGTTGATTAGCTCTATTAGTTTTCTAATAGTGTCTTTGGGGTTTTCTATTTACAATATCATGTCACCTGCAAAAAGAGAGAATTTTACTTCTTCTTTTCCAGTCTGGATTCCTTTTATTTGTTTTTCTTCTCTTATTGCTGTCGCTAGACCTTCCAGAACTATGTTGAATAATAGTGGTGAAAGTGGATACCCTTGTCTTGTTCCTGATCTTAGAGGGAATTCTTTCAGTTTTTCATCATTGAGAATAATGTTCGCTGTGGGCTTCTCATATATGGTGTTCACTATGTTGAGATAGGATTCTTCTATGCCCATTTTTTGAAGAGTTTTTATCATAAATCAATGTTGGATTTTGTCAAAGGCCATTTCTGAATCTATTGAGATTATCATGTAGTTTTTGTCTCTCAGTTTGTTGTTATGGTGCATCACATTGATTGATTTGTGGATATTGAAGAATCATTGCATGACTGGGATGAATCTGACTTGATCATGATGTATGAATTTTTGGGGGTGGGTTGGGGAGGGAGTGGGTGGGATGGGCCACTTCTATTGGTCTTTCATTTATCTATTTTCATCCAGCTTTGTTCTTTAGATCCGTGTGGGCCTCCCATCGCAGCAGCATCTGTTGTTGCAGAGCACCGGCTCTAGGTGCATGCGCTCCAGAGCTCCGGCTCGGTCATCAGACACATCGGTCCAGCCTCTCCTCAGCACGTGGTATCGAACCAGTGCCTTGCATTGCAAGGCAGTGTCCTTACTCACTGGACCACCAGGGAAGCCCCCTGTATGAATTTTTTGATGCAATGTTGAATTCTGTTTACTAGGATTTTATGTTTACTAGGACTTTGGCATCTAAATTCATCAGTGAAATTGGCTTATAATTTTCTTTTTTTCTGTTGTCTTTGCAAGGCTTAGGTTTCAGGGTGATGGCAGCCTCGTAGAATGCGTTTGGAAGTGCTACTTCCTGTGCAACTTTTGGGAAGAGTTGTAGAAAAACAGGCATTAGCTCTTCTTTAAATGTTTGGTAGAATTCACCTGTGAAGACATCTGGCCCCGGGCTTTTATTTTGGGGTCGATTTTTGATCACAAAGTCGATTTCTGAGCTTGTGATTGATTTGTTCATAGTTTCTATTTCTTGATCTTAAGTCTGGATTCCTTTTATTTGTTTTCTTCTCTTATTGCTGTCGCTAGACCTTCCAGAACTATGTTGAATAATAGTGGTGAAAGTGGATACCCTTGTCTTGTTCCTGATCTTAGAGGGAATTCTTTCAGTTTTTCATCATTGAGAATAATGTTCGCTGTGGGCTTCTCATATATGGTGTTCACTATGTTGAGATAGGATTCTTCTATGCCCATTTTTTGAAGAGTTTTTATCATAAATCAATGTTGGATTTTGTCAAAGGCCATTTCTGAATCTATTGAGATTATCATGTAGTTTTTGTCTCTCAGTTTGTTGTTATGGTGCATCACATTGATTGATTTGTGGATATTGAAGAATCATTGCATGACTGGGATGAATCTGACTTGATCATGATGTATGAATTTTTTGGGGGGGGTGGGTTGGGGAGGGAGTGGGTGGGATGGGCCACTTCTATTGGTCTTTCATTTATCTATTTTCATCCAGCTTTGTTCTTTAGATCCGTGTGGGCCTCCCATCGCAGCAGCATCTGTTGTTGCAGAGCACCGGCTCTAGGTGCATGCGCTCCAGAGCTCCGGCTCGGTCATCAGACACATCGGTCCAGCCTCTCCTCAGCACGTGGTATCGAACCAGTGCCCCTTGCATTGCAAGGCAGTGTCCTTACTCACTGGACCACCAGGGAAGCCCCCTGTATGAATTTTTTGATGCAATGTTGAATTCTGTTTACTAGGATTTTATGTTTACTAGGACTTTGGCATCTAAATTCATCAGTGAAATTGGCTTATAATTTTCTTTTTTTCTGTTGTCTTTGCAAGGCTTAGGTTTCAGGGTGATGGCAGCCTCGTAGAATGCGTTTGGAAGTGCTACTTCCTGTGCAACTTTTGGGAAGAGTTGTAGAAAAACAGGCATTAGCTCTTCTTTAAATGTTTGGTAGAATTCACCTGTGAAGACATCTGGCCCCGGGCTTTTATTTTGGGGTCGATTTTTGATCACAAAGTCGATTTCTGAGCTTGTGATTGATTTGTTCATAGTTTCTATTTCTTACTTGTTCAGTCTTGGTAGATTAATCTTCTCCAAGAAACTGTGCATTTCTTCCAGATTGCCCAATTTGTTGCCATAGAGTTGTTCATAAAAGTCTCTTATAATCCTTTGGATTTCTGCATTATCTGTTGTAATCTCTCCTTTTTCATGTTTAATTTTGTTGATCTGGTTCTTCTTATTTTTTTCTTGATGAGTCTGGCCAGTGGTTTGTCAATTTTATCTTTTCAAAGGACCAGCTTTTTATTTATCTTTACTATTGTTTCTTTCATTTCTTTTTCATTTATTTCTGCTCTGGTCTTTATGACTTCCCTTCTTCTGCTGGCTTTGGGGTGTTTTTATTCCTCTTTCTTCAGTTGTTTTAAGTGTAGGTTTAAGTCATCTGCTTGATATTTTTCTTGTTTCTTGAGCTAGGATTGTATTGCTATAAATTTCCCTCTTAGAACTTCTTTTGCACTATTCCATAGGTTTTGCATGGTCGTATGTTCATTGTCATTTTCTTCTATGAATTTTTTAATTCTCCTTTGATTTTGTCAGTAATCAGTTTGTTTTTTTAGGTATGTGTTGCTTACTCTCCATGTACTTGTGTTTTTAACGGGTTTTTTTTGCTGCAGTTGATCTCTAGTCTCACTGCATTGTGGTTAGAGAAGATGGTTGATATAATTTCAGTTTTCTTGAATTGACTGAGGTTTGATTTGTGGCCCAAGATGTGCTCTATCCTGAAGAATGTTCCACGAGCACTTGAGAAGAAAGTGTATTCTTCTGCTTTTGGATGGAAGGTCCTAAAGATATCCATGAGATCTGTTTCTTCTAGTGTGGTACTTAAAGCTTTGTGTTTCTTTATTAATTTTCTGTTTTGATGATCTGTCTATTGGTGTGAGAGGAGTGTTAAAGTCTCCTACTACTACTGTGTTATTGTTGATTTCTTCTTTTATGTCTGAAAGTACCTGTCTTATGTATTGAGGTGCACCTGTGGTGGGTGCATAGATATTCATGACTGCTATGTATTCCTCTTCAGGCATTAGCTTTTTTTTGATTTTGGGGTCGATTTTTGATCACAAAGTCGATTTCTGAGCTTGTGATTGATTTGTTCATAGTTTCTATTTCTTACTTGTTCAGTCTTGGTAGATTAATCTTCTCCAAGAAACTGTGCATTTCTTCCAGATTGCCCAATTTGTTGCCATAGAGTTGTTCATAAAAGTCTCTTATAATCCTTTGGATTTCTGCATTATCTGTTGTAATCTCTCCTTTTTCATGTTTAATTTTGTTGATCTGGTTCTTCTTATTTTTTTCTTGATGAGTCTGGCCAGTGGTTTGTCAATTTTATCTTTTCAAAGGACCAGCTTTTTATTTATCTTTACTATTGTTTCTTTCATTTCTTTTTCATTTATTTCTGCTCTGGTCTTTATGACTTCCCTTCTTCTGCTGGCTTTGGGGTGTTTTTATTCCTCTTTCTTCAGTTGTTTTAAGTGTAGGTTTAAGTCATCTGCTTGATATTTTTCTTGTTTCTTGAGCTAGGATTGTATTGCTATAAATTTCCCTCTTAGAACTTCTTTTGCACTATTCCATAGGTTTTGCATGGTCGTATGTTCATTGTCATTTTCTTCTATGAATTTTTTAATTCTCCTTTGATTTTGTCAGTAATCAGTTTGTTTTTTTAGGTATGTGTTGCTTACTCTCCATGTACTTGTGTTTTTAACGGGTTTTTTTTGCTGCAGTTGATCTCTAGTCTCACTGCATTGTGGTTAGAGAAGATGGTTGATATAATTTCAGTTTTCTTGAATTGACTGAGGTTTGATTTGTGGCCCAAGATGTGCTCTATCCTGAAGAATGTTCCACGAGCACTTGAGAAGAAAGTGTATTCTTCTGCTTTTGGATGGAAGGTCCTAAAGATATCCATGAGATCTGTTTCTTCTAGTGTGGTACTTAAAGCTTTGTGTTTCTTTATTAATTTTCTGTTTTGATGATCTGTCTATTGGTGTGAGAGGAGTGTTAAAGTCTCCTACTACTACTGTGTTATTGTTGATTTCTTCTTTTATGTCTGAAAGTACCTGTCTTATGTATTGAGGTGCACCTGTGGTGGGTGCATAGATATTCATGACTGCTATGTATTCCTCTTGGATAGATCTCTTAATCATGATTTAGTGAACTGCCTTGTCTCTTAGAATATTCTTTACTTTAAAGTCTATTTTGTCTGATATGAGGATTGCTACTCCAGCTTTCTTTTGATTTCCATTTGCTTGGAATATCTTTTTCCATCCTCTCACTTTCAGTCTATGAGTGTCTCTAGGTCTGAAGTGGGTTTCCTGTAGGCAGTATATGTGTGGGTCTTGTTTTTGAATCCATTCAGCCATCCTGTGTCTTTTGGTTGGAGCATTTAGTCAATTTACATTCAAAGTAATTATTGATATGTATGTTCCTATTGTTATCTTCTTAGATATTTGGAGTTTGATTTGGAGGATTTCTCCTACCCTTGTATTTATTGACTATATCAAGCCCTTTAACACATGTTGTAGGGCTGGTTTCTTGGTACAGAATTCTTTTAGTTTTTGCTTGTCTGTGAAGATTCTGACTTCTCCATCAACTCTGAATGAGATCCTTGCAGGGTAGAGGATTCTTGGTTGCAGAGTATTCTCTTTTAGCCTTTTAAATGTATCCTGCCATTCTCTTCTAGCCTGCAGGGTTTCTATTGAAAGATCAGCAGTTAAACTTATGGGATTTCCTTTATATGTTATTTGTTGGTTGTTCCTAGCTTCTTTAAGTATTCTGTGTTTATATTTAGTCTGTGTTAGCTTGATTAGAATATGCCTTGGTGTGTTTCTTCTGGGGTTTATCCTGTATGGAACTCTTTGTGCTTCTTGAACTTGGTGGACTATTTCCTTTCCCATGCTCGGGAAGTTTTCAACTATAACCTCTTCAAGAAATTTTTCATTGCCTTCCCTCCCTCTTCTTCTTCTGGGACAACTATAATTCTAATGTTGGTACATCTGATATTGTCCCATAGGTCTCTGAGGCTATCCTCAGTTCTTTTGATTCACTGTGCTTTGTTCTGTTCTTCAGCAGTTATTTCCACCATTCTGTCTTCAAGCTCACTTATCCATTCTTCTGCCTCTGATACTCTACTATTGAGACCTTCTATAGTATTTTTAAGTTCAGCAGTTGAGTTGTTTGTCTCTATTTATTTATTTTTCATTTCTTGCATGTCCCTTCTCAGTGCACTAATTTCCTCTAACATTCTGTTTTCGGAATTTTGGATCCTCACTAGTGTCGCTCTTCTGAATTCTCTTTCCAATAATTTGTCTATCTCATCTTCTGTAATTTGTAATTGTGTCTCTCTGATTTGCTTCTTCATTTATGAGGTGTTTCTCTGTCTTTTCATTATTATGTTAATTTTTGTTTCTTTGTGTGTGTCTGGGTGATTGAGGTCTTTTTCCCAGGTTTGTGGCTGAATTCTTCCTTCCTTTGGGGTTCTGTCCTTGTAGAAGAGTTCAGTGGTTCATGTCTTAGGTGGCATTAGGTCTTGTTTTCAGGTGCATATTCTCTAGTGTTGTGTGTTCTTTGATGGTATAGTGTCTTGTAGTCAGGGCTTCCACTCCGAGGATCCCTGGTTTGATCTCTGGCTGGGAAGTGTGGGCTCTATGTCTGGTTTACTATGGTGTTTAGTGGCACTATTTCAAATATAAGCATATGAGGGACAAAAGGTGCATCCCTGATTGATGACAGTCATAAAATCATGCAAATTTTTTCTAACCTAGTGGAAAAATCTACATATATGCACATCAATAAACACAATCTTAAAAGGATAAAGTATAGGAAATTTTTCTGGCAAATGGCACAATTAAAGTTGGTACCTGATTAGAATATGCTTGGTGTGTTTCTTCTGGGGTTTATCCTGTATGGAAC
This sequence comes from Tragulus kanchil, assembly GCA_022376925.1. Taxonomy (NCBI): domain Eukaryota; kingdom Metazoa; phylum Chordata; class Mammalia; order Artiodactyla; family Tragulidae; genus Tragulus; species Tragulus kanchil. Next base: position 108,200,916 of record JAIOJX010000003.1, read on the forward strand.
TCTTTGTGCTTCTTGAACTTGGTGGACTATTTCCTTTCCCATGCTCGGGAAGTTTTCAACTATAACCTCTTCAAGAAATTTTTCATTGCCTTCCCTCCCTCTTCTTCTTCTGGGACAACTATAATTCTAATGTTGGTACATCTGATATTGTCCCATAGGTCTCTGAGGCTATCCTCAGTTCTTTTGATTCACTGTGCTTTGTTCTGTTCTTCAGCAGTTATTTCCACCATTCTGTCTTCAAGCTCACTTATCCATTCTTCTGCCTCTGATACTCTACTATTGAGACCTTCTATAGTATTTTTAAGTTCAGCAGTTGAGTTGTTTGTCTCTATTTATTTATTTTTCATTTCTTGCATGTCCCTTCTCAGTGCACTAATTTCCTCTAACATTCTGTTTTCGGAATTTTGGATCCTCACTAGTGTCGCTCTTCTGAATTCTCTTTCCAATAATTTGTCTATCTCATCTTCTGTAATTTGTAATTGTGTCTCTCTGATTTGCTTCTTCATTTATGAGGTGTTTCTCTGTCTTTTCATTATTATGTTAATTTTTGTTTCTTTGTGTGTGTCTGGGTGATTGAGGTCTTTTTCCCAGGTTTGTGGCTGAATTCTTCCTTCCTTTGGGGTTCTGTCCTTGTAGAAGAGTTCAGTGGTTCATGTCTTAGGTGGCATTAGGTCTTGTTTTCAGGTGCATATTCTCTAGTGTTGTGTGTTCTTTGATGGTATAGTGTCTTGTAGTCAGGGCTTCCACTCCGAGGATCCCTGGTTTGATCTCTGGCTGGGAAGTGTGGGCTCTATGTCTGGTTTACTATGGTGTTTAGTGGCACTATTTCAAATATAAGCATATGAGGGACAAAAGGTGCATCCCTGATTGATGACAGTCATAAAATCATGCAAATTTTTTCTAACCTAGTGGAAAAATCTACATATATGCACATCAATAAACACAATCTTAAAAGGATAAAGTATAGGAAATTTTTCTGGCAAATGGCACAATTAAAGTTGGTACCTGACCATTGAGCTCTTAGTTAATTTAAACACTGCCTGCAATAACAGATCTAGAGCAAGGTCCCATCTGGGAATATTACGATGCAAGCAGTTTTTTACTAAGACATGTGTTGAGGGTGAGAAGGAGGAGTGTTTATGGGTAATGAGAAGGAATTGATTCATGTTGCAAGGATTTTGAAGGGTTAGGTAACATAGATTAGTGTGTGGTAGAGTTTAGTACAGCTGGAAGAGAATAGTAGAGACAGGCAGATAGAAAATATTTATAGAGAGGATAGTAGTAGATATAAAAAGATTTTGCAGTTAGAGCATAGAGAGATGAAGCAATGGAAAAAAGAAAAAAATTTAAAAATTTTAAAAAGAAAAAAATATTATTGTCCCTGGTTTTTGTCTTCTCATCTGTGTGTGAACCTCCCACCAGTTTGGCCTTGATGTTGTCCCAGATTTTCCTAGTCTGTACTGGTGTCGGGTGTTGGGGTTGGAAGGCCACTTATGTCTTAAGTTTCAGTGAGGGTCAGACTTTTTGTAGTCAGGACCCTTGCAGAACCAGTTTCTCTGGTTTCTGTTTTGCTCTCAGCAAAACAAAGGTTCTGCAGCCAACGTAGCTGATCCCTGTCTCTCAGCCCCTGATGCTTGCCTAGGAGAGTGTGGCAGGCGGTTCCCAGTCTGTTGGGCAGTGGTTGTGCCTCTGGACATCATGCCAGAGGGGGTTCCCTGGTTCTATTACATACGTCCTGGTAGTCTTCAATCCGTGTTCTTTTCCTGGTTTTTTCTGCCTTGCTCACTGCCAGAGGGGTTCCTGGTATTCTCTAGTGTTGTGTGTTCTTTGATGGTATAGTGTCTTGTAGTCAGGGCTTCCCCTCCGAGGATCCCTGGTTTGATCTCTGGCTGGGAAGTGTGGGCTCTATGTCTGGTTTACTATGGTGTTTAGTGGCACTATTTCAAATATAAGCATATGAGGGACAAAAGGTGCATCCCTGATTGATGACAGTCATAAAATCATGCAAATTTTTTCTAACCTAGTGGAAAAATCTACATATATGCACATCAATAAACACAATCTTAAAAGGATAAAGTATAGGAAATTTTTCTGGCAAATGGCACAATTAAAGTTGGTACCTGACCATTGAGCTCTTAGTTAATTTAAACACTGCCTGCAATAACAGATCTAGAGCAAGGTCCCATCTGGGAATATTACGATGCAAGCAGTTTTTTACTAAGACATGTGTTGAGGGTGAGAAGGAGGAGTGTTTATGGGTAATGAGAAGGAATTGATTCATGTTGCAAGGATTTTGAAGGGTTAGGTAACATAGATTAGTGTGTGGTAGAGTTTAGTACAGCTGGAAGAGAATAGTAGAGACAGGCAGATAGAAAATATTTATAGAGAGGATAGTAGTAGATATAAAAAGATTTTGCAGTTAGAGCATAGAGAGATGAAGCAATGGAAAAAAGAAAAAAATTTAAAAATTTTAAAAAGAAAAAAATATTATTGTCCCTGGTTTTTGTCTTCTCATCTGTGTGTGAACCTCCCACCAGTTTGGCCTTGATGTTGTCCCAGATTTTCCTAGTCTGTACTGGTGTCGGGTGTTGGGGTTGGAAGGCCACTTATGTCTTAAGTTTCAGTGAGGGTCAGACTTTTTGTAGTCAGGACCCTTGCAGAACCAGTTTCTCTGGTTTCTGTTTTGCTCTCAGCAAAACAAAGGTTCTGCAGCCAACGTAGCTGATCCCTGTCTCTCAGCCCCTGATGCTTGCCTAGGAGAGTGTGGCAGGCGGTTCCCAGTCTGTTGGGCAGTGGTTGTGCCTCTGGACATCATGCCAGAGGGGGTTCCCTGGTTCTATTACATACGTCCTGGTAGTCTTCAATCCGTGTTCTTTTCCTGGTTTTTTTCTGCCTTGGCTCTGCTGCCGGTGGGACTGAGGCTTCTCAGCCCAGATGCCTGGCTTCTTTGCTGCAGCTCTGGGGCTATGTGGGCTCCTTTGAGCTGCCAGATGCTGGACTAAGCCCCAATCGTTGGCCCGAGCTTCCCTGTCCCGCTTGAGCCGGGCTTCTGGACTGTGACCTGCGGGGGATTTCCCTGTTCAGTGCAAACGCCCCTGCTAGAGTTGTCTCAGCTCACCTGGCGCCCTGTCACAGTGTTGTCCCTGGTGAGATTCTCATGCTGAGCGCTTCTTTCCATCCTCCTGACGCACTTCCCAGAGCTCCCTCCACCCAGTCCAGTGTGGGAGCTGGGGTACGGGACCCTGGGGATGGGAGCTTCAGAAAAGTTCAGGCTGCTCACTCTCCAAACACTGTAGATATGAGGACTTCTTTTGTCGTCTAGAGGCTGGTTTGTTGGTATTGTTTCATTTCTTAATTAGTTCTGGTGATTCTGTTGGGGAGCTGGTGAAATCCTCCTCTCATTCCTCTGCCATCTTGACCCCCTCCTCTGCAAAGGCTTTAAAAATGGAATAATATTATAATAAAACTACAGAAGTCAGGTTGGAATTAATGACTGACCATAATCCTTTGACTATCTACTAAAATTAAAATATCAGTATTTTCTATAGATTAAAACAAGACTCAGAATTTCATGACATTTTAAGTGTCAAGATACAATATATAAGCTACTTGCCATATTTAAAGCCTAGAATATCTCAACTTGTATGGGAAAAGACAATTAGTACATGCCACAACAAAGATAGCACAGATTATGGAATTATATGACAGAACTTCAAGCAACTATAATATACATCTTCTAGCAGGCAAACATTAACATTATTGAAACTAATGGAAAGATAGTCTCAGAAGAGAAATTGAAAATGTCATGAAGGACAAAATGAATAGTTAAGGCCTAGAAAACACAAAACACAATAACAAAATAAACATATATTAAATATATGGATAGATTCCATAGAAGAATAAAAATGATACAGAAAAAAGACAAGAAAGTTTATTTATTAACATAAACTATCCAGTATAGATAATATACAGAAAAAAAAATGCTAAAATCGACAGAGACCTGTAAAAAACATGTTTTACAGTCTAACATTTGTGCAACTGAAGTCCCAGAAAGAAAGAGAAATAAGGTGATGCTGACAAATATATTTGATGTAATTTTGGCCAAATTTTCTAAAATTGTTAAAAGGTGAAAACTATAGCTTTATGTAATTTAGTTGACTCCATATAGGCAGCTATAATACAATATGTAAAAAGAAAAGTGTATCTTGCTAACATTTATATTAAGAGTTATGTTTGTATATTAAGCACAAATAGTCTGAACAAGCCAATTTTTAAAAATTTAAAATTATCAGAATAGATAAAAACACACATGGATGACACATGCATGTACACATACACTCTTTAACTATATATACTGTGCCAGGATAACTGCAGGAAAATTATTTAAAATATGACACAGGCATACTAAAAGTAAAATTGTGGTAAAAGAAATGTGAATTCCATGCAAACACTGCATATTCTGACACATTCCAATGCTATATAGTATCAGGCAAAGTAGACATGTTGGGGAGCTGGTGAAATCCTCCTCTCATTCCTCTGCCATCTTGACCCCCTCCTCTGCAAAGGCTTTAAAAATGGAATAATATTATAATAAAACTACAGAAGTCAGGTTGGAATTAATGACTGACCATAATCCTTTGACTATCTACTAAAATTAAAATATCAGTATTTTCTATAGATTAAAACAAGACTCAGAATTTCATGACATTTTAAGTGTCAAGATACAATATATAAGCTACTTGCCATATTTAAAGCCTAGAATATCTCAACTTGTATGGGAAAAGACAATTAGTACATGCCACAACAAAGATAGCACAGATTATGGAATTATATGACAGAACTTCAAGCAACTATAATATACATCTTCTAGCAGGCAAACATTAACATTATTGAAACTAATGGAAAGATAGTCTCAGAAGAGAAATTGAAAATGTCATGAAGGACAAAATGAATAGTTAAGGCCTAGAAAACACAAAACACAATAACAAAATAAACATATATTAAATATATGGATAGATTCCATAGAAGAATAAAAATGATACAGAAAAAAGACAAGAAAGTTTATTTATTAACATAAACTATCCAGTATAGATAATATACAGAAAAAAAAATGCTAAAATCGACAGAGACCTGTAAAAAACATGTTTTACAGTCTAACATTTGTGCAACTGAAGTCCCAGAAAGAAAGAGAAATAAGGTGATGCTGACAAATATATTTGATGTAATTTTGGCCAAATTTTCTAAAATTGTTAAAAGGTGAAAACTATAGCTTTATGTAATTTAGTTGACTCCATATAGGCAGCTATAATACAATATGTAAAAAGAAAAGTGTATCTTGCTAACATTTATATTAAGAGTTATGTTTGTATATTAAGCACAAATAGTCTGAACAAGCCAATTTTTAAAAATTTAAAATTATCAGAATAGATAAAAACACACATGGATGACACATGCATGTACACATACACTCTTTAACTATATATACTGTGCCAGGATAACTGCAGGAAAATTATTTAAAATATGACACAGGCATACTAAAAGTAAAATTGTGGTAAAAGAAATGTGAATTCCATGCAAACACTGCATATTCTGACACATTCACAATGGTGGAGTGACTATATAGTATCAGGCAAAGTAGACATCAAAGCAAAAGTAATTATCAGAGGCGTAAGTGACATCACTCAATAAAGAAAATTTTACAAAACGCCTAATTATTCTAAAGGTGCATGCACCTATCAAGAGAGCTTTAAAATACATAAAGGCTTCCCTTGTGGTCCAATGGCTAAAGAGTCCGCCTTGCAGTGCAAGGGGCACCGATTTGATCCTTGGCGCAGGAATATCGCATGTGCTGTGGAACAACTGGACTGGTGTGTCCAGTTGCGAGCCAGGGCACTGAGCACGTGCGCCCAGAGCTGGTGCTCTGAAACAAGACAAGTCACTGCAATGGGAGGCCCACATAGGCCAAAGAATAAAGATGGATGAAAATAAATGAAAATAAAATAAGAATCAATAAAAGAAGAGGCCAAATTAAAAAGAGAGAGAGAGAGCTTTCAAATACATAAAACAACGAAATAAAAACTAACAGAAGTGGAAGGAAAATTACATTCTGAGACTTTATCATGCCTCCCCAAACAATAGATACAACCAATTTGCAACTAATAGACATAAAATTATAAAGGATATAAAAATAACTGAATAATACCTTCAGCCAACAGGGTCTAATTTACATGTATAGGGCTTCCCAAGTAGAACTAGTGTTAAAGAACCCACTTGCCAATGCTGGAGACATAAAAGACACTGGTTCAATAACTGGGTTGGAAATATCCTCTGAAGATGGAAATGGCAACTCACTCTACTATTGTTGCTTGGAGCATCACATGGACAAGGGAACTTGGCAGACTGCACTACATTGGATTGCAAAGCATTGGCTATGACTAGTGCAATTTCAACATGCATGCAGATCACTCCACCAAATAATAATAGGATGAATTCATAACATTCCCCGTGATAGATTATATTCTAGCAAACTAACAAGTCTAAATAAGTTGAAATCATACAAAAATATTCTAGTGATAATGGAATTAAATTTGAAGTGAATGAAAAAAAAGGCAATTATAACTGACAACAATTGGATTGTGACTATATAGTATGCAGGCACAGGCATACTAAAAGTAAAATTGTGGTAAAAGAAATGTGAATTCCATGCAAACACTGCATATTCTGACACATTCACAATGGTGGAGTGACTATATAGTATCAGGCAAAGTAGACATCAAAGCAAAAGTAATTATCAGAGGCGTAAGTGACATCACTCAATAAAGAAAATTTTACAAAACGCCTAATTATTCTAAAGGTGCATGCACCTATCAAGAGAGCTTTAAAATACATAAAGGCTTCCCTTGTGGTCCAATGGCTAAAGAGTCCGCCTTGCAGTGCAAGGGGCACCGATTTGATCCTTGGCGCAGGAATATCGCATGTGCTGTGGAACAACTGGACTGGTGTGTCCAGTTGCGAGCCAGGGCTCTGGAGCACGTGCGCCCAGAGCTGGTGCTCTGAAACAAGACAAGTCACTGCAATGGGAGGCCCACATAGGCCAAAGAATAAAGATGGATGAAAATAAATGAAAATAAAATAAGAATCAATAAAAGAAGAGGCCAAATTAAAAAGAGAGAGAGAGAGCTTTCAAATACATAAAACAACGAAATAAAAACTAACAGAAGTGGAAGGAAAATTACATTCTGAGACTTTATCATGCCTCTCCAAACAATAGATAGAACTAATTTGGAACTAATAGACATAAAATTATAAAGGATATAAAAATAACTGAATAATACCTTCAGCCAACAGGGTCTAATTTACATGTATAGGGCTTCCCAAGTAGAACTAGTGTTAAAGAACCCACTTGCCAATGCTGGAGACATAAAAGACACTGGTTCAATAACTGGGTTGGAAATATCCTCTGAAGATGGAAATGGCAACTCACTCTACTATTGTTGCTTGGAGCATCACATGGACAAGGGAACTTGGCAGACTGCACTACATTGGATTGCAAAGCATTGGCTATGACTAGTGCAATTTCAACATGCATGCAGATCACTCCACCAAATAATAATAGGATGAATTCATAACATTCCCCGTGATAGATTATATTCTAGCAAACTAACAAGTCTAAATAAGTTGAAATCATACAAAAAATATTTTCTAGTGATAATGGAATTAAATTTGAAGTGAATGAAAAAAAATGGCATCAAAGTCTTCAAAGAATTAGAAATTTAAAAACATAATTATAAGTAATCCATGGATCAAGTGAAAATAGAAAATCTTTTGACCAAAAGTAAAATACAACTTATCAAAATTAGTGTGATGAAGCTAAAGCAATATTCAGAGTAAATTTTATAACATCAAACACTTTCATTAGAAAAGAAAAAATGCCTCAAATAAACAACCTAAGCATCCATCACATGAAACTATCAAAGAAGAGCAAACTAAGTCTGAAATCAACAGAAAGAAAGAAATAATAAACAGTAAAGTTGAAAAGAATTATGTGGAAAACAGAAAAACAATAGAGAAAATCAATGAAACCAAAAGTTTGTTCTTTGAAGGATGAATAAAATTAACGTTCCTCTAGCAAGATAGAATAAAGAAAGAAGAAACAAATTACAACATTAGGAAAGAAAGGAAAAAATCACTAGACATGTCTTCTACTGAGAGAGTACCTTAATAAAATGTATATCCATACAATGATACACTATGCAACAGTACAACAAATCTATTTGTGCTTAAAAATAACTAAAAAGCACACCAGAAAATAAACCTAGTTTTGTCCAATCTACTTTAAAAAATGAAGTGTCACAAAAAAATTTTGCCACTTTCTTTCTTTTACCAGTCATCAATGATAATGCTTATTTTCATAATTTACTTTTTATAGTAAAATAATAGAACATTTACCCAAAAAAAAAAACTGAATAATACCTTCAGCCAACAGGGTCTAATTTACATGTATAGGGCTTCCCAAGTAGAACTAGTGTTAAAGAACCCACTTGCCAATGCTGGAGACATAAAAGACACTGGTTCAATAACTGGGTTGGAAATATCCTCTGAAGATGGAAATGGCAACTCACTCTACTATTGTTGCTTGGAGCATCACATGGACAAGGGAACTTGGCAGACTGCACTACATTGGATTGCAAAGCATTGGCTATGACTAGTGCAATTTCAACATGCATGCAGATCACTCCACCAAATAATAATAGGATGAATTCATAACATTCCCCGTGATAGATTATATTCTAGCAAACTAACAAGTCTAAATAAGTTGAAATCATACAAAAAATATTTTCTAGTGATAATGGAATTAAATTTGAAGTGAATGAAAAAAAATGGCATCAAAGTCTTCAAAGAATTAGAAATTTAAAAACATAATTATAAGTAATCCATGGATCAAGTGAAAATAGAAAATCTTTTGACCAAAAGTAAAATACAACTTATCAAAATTAGTGTGATGAAGCTAAAGCAATATTCAGAGTAAATTTTATAACATCAAACACTTTCATTAGAAAAGAAAAAATGCCTCAAATAAACAACCTAAGCATCCATCACATGAAACTATCAAAGAAGAGCAAACTAAGTCTGAAATCAACAGAAAGAAAGAAATAATAAACAGTAAAGTTGAAAAGAATTATGTGGAAAACAGAAAAACAATAGAGAAAATCAATGAAACCAAAAGTTTGTTCTTTGAAGGATGAATAAAATTAACGTTCCTCTAGCAAGATAGAATAAAGAAAGAAGAAACAAATTACAACATTAGGAAAGAAAGGAAAAAATCACTAGACATGTCTTCTACTGAGAGAGTACCTTAATAAAATGTATATCCATACAATGATACACTATGCAACAGTACAACAAATCTATTTGTGCTTAAAAATAACTAAAAAGCACACCAGAAAATAAACCTAGTTTTGTCCAATCTACTTTAAAAAATGAAGTGTCACAAAAAAATTTTGCCACTTTCTTTCTTTTACCAGTCATCAATGATAATGCTTATTTTCATAAATTTTCACCCATTGAGTTGTCTTCATGCTTTTTCAGTACCATCTATGAAATTATTACATAGCTACTAATTTCTGTACTAAATTCAAATATTTTACGCATTTATTTTAATTTCTTTTCTGTAAACATGCCATTTAAATAATTTTCCTGTTTTTTCCCTCTTTAAATTTTCCACTTTTTCTTTTCTTAATATATTTTGAGTGCTATTTTAATAGAGATAACTTTTTTTTTTCATTTCTCACCTGCCTTTTAAATTTCTCAATTATGTTTCTGTTTAAAGACAGTTGACACACTAAAATCTTCAATATTTTTTGATATCTGGATTTCTATCTTGCTCTATGAAGTTTTTCCTCTTCAATGCTATAGAAATAATTACCCGCTATATGATTAAAGAATTCTAAATGTCACTGTAATATTTTTTTGACATTTTTTCTTCTTTATAAGCCAGATATAGATGATGTAAGCGTGAGGCCTAATTTTACTTTTTCCAAATAAGCATCCAGATATCTCAAAATAATTCCTTTGATACTATATTAGTTCTGTCCTTTTTTGAAATATCAGCTCTGCAAATAGATACATTTACATAATCCTGTGGCTAGGCTTATTTATTTAGGTTTTGTCTTATATCAGTATCAAATTCTTTAGACTTGTTTAGTGTGTGTTAATATCTGGAAGAGGGGGTTTTTTTGGTGGTCCAGTGAGTAAAGAGTCCACCTTGCAGTACAAGGGGCACTAGTTCGATCCCTGGCCCCAGAAAACCCCACATGCCACAGAGCAATTAGACTGGTGTGTCCAATTACAAGTCAGTTCTCTAGAGTGCGTGCACCCAAAGCCAGTGCTCTGCAGCGAGACAGGCCACTGCAATGGGAGGCCCACATAGGCTGGGGTTTAAAGATGGATGAAAATAAATAAATCAAAAACTAATAATAGAGGACAAAATTTTTAAAAAAGAAAGAAATACCTGAACGGATATTTTATCATTTTGCACCTTTTTGCAAATATGTTAGATATTCTTGCACATCATATGTACTTGAGAGTTTGCCAAATTCATTAAAAATGCTAGTATACATTAAAAATTATCAGTCCCTTTGGTAGTATCAAACTATAAATTGATTTGGAAAAATAAGTATTTATATGAATACCATGTTGTATCTTCTCATCTGGTAGTACCATCTATGAAATTATTACATAGCTACTAATTTCTGTACTAAATTCAAATATTTTACGCATTTATTTTAATTTCTTTTCTGTAAACATGCCATTTAAATAATTTTCCTGTTTTTTCCCTCTTTAAATTTTCCACTTTTTCTTTTCTTAATATATTTTGAGTGCTATTTTAATAGAGATAACTTTTTTTTTTCATTTCTCACCTGCCTTTTAAATTTCTCAATTATGTTTCTGTTTAAAGACAGTTGACACACTAAAATCTTCAATATTTTTTGATATCTGGATTTCTATCTTGCTCTATGAAGTTTTTCCTCTTCAATGCTATAGAAATAATTACCCGCTATATGATTAAAGAATTCTAAATGTCACTGTAATATTTTTTTGACATTTTTTCTTCTTTATAAGCCAGATATAGATGATGTAAGCGTGAGGCCTAATTTTACTTTTTCCAAATAAGCATCCAGATATCTCAAAATAATTCCTTTGATACTATATTAGTTCTGTCCTTTTTTGAAATATCAGCTCTGCAAATAGATACATTTACATAATCCTGTGGCTAGGCTTATTTATTTAGGTTTTGTCTTATATCAGTATCAAATTCTTTAGACTTGTTTAGTGTGTGTTAATATCTGGAAGAGGGGTTTCTTTGGTGGTCCAGTGAGTAAAGAGTCCACCTTGCAGTACAAGGGGCACTAGTTCGATCCCTGGCCCCAGAAAACCCCACATGCCACAGAGCAATTAGACTGGTGTGTCCAATTACAAGTCAGTTCTCTAGAGTGCGTGCACCCAAAGCCAGTGCTCTGCAGCGAGACAGGCCACTGCAATGGGAGGCCCACATAGGCTGGGGTTTAAAGATGGATGAAAATAAATAAATCAAAAACTAATAATAGAGGACAAAATTTTTAAAAAAGAAAGAAATACCTGAACGGATATTTTATCATTTTGCACCTTTTTGCAAATATGTTAGATATTCTTGCACATCATATGTACTTGAGAGTTTGCCAAATTCATTAAAAATGCTAGTATACATTAAAAATTATCAGTCCCTTTGGTAGTATCAAACTATAAATTGATTTGGAAAAATAAGTATTTATATGAATACCATGTTGTATCTTCTCATCTGGTGATTGCTCAATCACTCAGTCATGTTTAACTCTTTGCAGCCGTATGGACTGCCAGGCTCCTCTGTCCATGGGATTTTCCAGGCAACAATACTGCAGTGGTCTGCCATTGTCTCCTTCAGGGGATGGTCCCAAAACAGGGATTACACCCATGTCTTCTGGATTGGCAGGCAGATTCTTTGCCACAGAGTCACCTGGGAAGGCCCATCTTCTCAACACAGAACACAAAACAACTATTTGGATTTTTAAAAGTTGTATGGTAAAGATGTGCAATGTTTGTCATGCGTATAGTATAATTTTTAAATAAAATTAGTCCTTTGTGCTTTCTTTAGCACATCCTCTGTTTCCACAATTGGAGTTTTAAATACAATTCCTCCCTTAGGGTGGATACATGTATGGATGTAGTCAGTGGCTGTAGACTGTATTATAGATTGCCCCTACCCCATTCAAAATAACAGGAAGCTCTGACATCCTACCTCTTGCCCCTTGGGGTCCTGGAAAATTTGCTGACCAGTGCTGACATTTTCAGAGAATGTGGTTGGCTTCCCTGGTGGCTCAGAAGGTAAAGAATATCCCTGCAATGTAGGAGACCTAGGTTCAATTCCTAGGTCAGGAAGATCCCATGGAGAAGAGAATGGCAACCCACACCAGTATTCTTGCCTGGAGAATTCCATGGACAAAGGAGCCTGGCAGGCCACAGGCTATGGAGTAACAAAGAGTTAGACACAACTGAGCAACTAACACACACTCTCAATATTGATGGCTTTTTTTTTTCTCTTATCTTCTCAGATTGCTAATAAGTTTCCACATTCATACATCTTCTCAGACACTTTCCATTTTTTCTTTTTTCATGGGTCTATTACCATAAATGCCTTCTATCTCCCTATTACAGAAGCTATCATTATAGCAATTGCTTTTCTCTTCATGTCCCCTCACACTGTTATAAAGATGTAATGATGACATTATCTTGCTCTTTCTCATATTGTTAATAACTCATAGCTATCATAATAATCATTAATTGCTACTAATTCTGTAGTATTTCACACCTAGTTAAGACACCTAGCTCTATAACTGAAGCTTTAATCGGGAACTAGAACAAGAAGTAGATCAGAGCAGGATTCAAAACCTAGAGACATTTATTTTTTTATTTCTTTTATTTTTTATTGCCACTCCTATTGACCTTTCATCTATTTATCTTTGTTCTTTGGCCTGTGTGTACCTCCCATCACAGTGGCTTCTTTCAGCTGCAGAGCACCAGCTCTGGGCACATGTGCTCCAGAGCTCCAGGTCGGTACTTGGACACATCCATCCAGTTGCTCCGCGGTACATGGGATCTTCCCAGGCCAGGGATCAAACTGGTACTCCTTGCACTGCTAGGCGGTGTCCTTACCCACTGGATCACCAGGGAAGCCCCTGGAGACATTTTCATGCTGGCAGAGTCTGCCTGGCTCCTACCTTCAGTGGAAACAACTAAAATTTCTTTTGCAGAAACAAACACATTTTACGAGGCTTCCCTGGTGGCTCAGAGGTAAAGAATTTGTCTGCCAATGCAGAAGATGCTGGTAAGATCCCTGGGTTGGGAAGATCCCCTGGAGAAGGCAATGGGAAACCCAGTACAATATTCTTGCCTGGCAGACATGGGGAACAGTCTTACGGACATGGGTGTGAGGAAGGGGAATACACTCTGGGTCTAGGGGATCACAAATAGGGGCTCTGAGGCAACCTGGAGGGGTGAGATGGAGAGGGGCATGGGGGGGATGCTTGGGACGGGGGTTGACATATGTATACCTATGCCAGATTTGGGTGGCTGTGTGGCAGTAAACAATAAAACACTGTAAATGACAACAACATAATAAATAAAATTCGTATGAAAAGAATCTTGCCTAGGAAATTCCATGGAAAGAGGAGTTTGAAGGTCTTACAGTCCATTGGGCTGCAAAATAGTCAGACATGATAACCACTAGACAATAACCACAGAGAAGCACATATTATAACGACACTCTCTTCCTCTAGACCTTTCAGAAGATACTGGCATCCAACCCCCACAAGCGGAGCTCAATTTGTCATCAGTCTTACCTCCCACATTTGCCTATCCAATGTTTCTATCCCACAGAGGCCCCTCATTTTCCCCACAAAATCCATGTTTACTCCTTTTCTTCTGAATCTCCAGGACCACCACACGTTTTGCTTCCCCTATAAAATATCTGCTATTATTCCAAATGGCACCATTTGTTAGGTTGCATGCACAACTTTCCATTGAATCTGAAGATTTTACAAGGGGAAAATACTTGCTATCTTTCCAAGTGTACATTTATTGTCTCCTCTGTGCAGTTTACTCTCCCCAAAAGTAGAGATCTTGCATCAGTTTTGCACTGACTGTGAGAAGCATGGTCAACTATGAATATCATATAAAATAGCCTGTGTAAATGGTGAATGAAGAGAATATTCAAAACAGAGATTGTGGACAGTATGTTCTACTAAAAAAACAGTAAATTACATGTATTGAATACTTACTAAATGGTGGGCAATACCAAGTGTTTTTAAAAACAATTAATCCAATTATAAGTTATAGTGTCAACAAATAACTGTTAAGCACTTACTGTATGATAGATACCTAGATGTAGTTTTAAACTAACTACATAATGTGAGCCTTATGGAGCTCATATTATTCTCCGATTAATATTCATCATTTTTATAGCTATAGCAATAATAATAATAATACAAAAAAGCAAGTCTAATTTATTGAATGGTGTCTAAAATTTTGTTTTTTTTTCATGTATGTCACAGAACACTAGCAAGTGATAATTATCTTGATTTTCTAGATAAGAAACATGAGGTTTAGTGTGTGCATATCACTTTTAAAGTTCCCTTGTATTCTACTGTGATATCAAACATTATTGTTATGGTTCTTAAACATCAAAGGTCAACTGAGTCAGTCAACTGTATTCCTTGCTGAAAATACTGAAGTTCAGACTATATTTTTCTGGTTTTTCTTTTAGTTGATCTGAAATGAGGCTAAGTGGAAATGTAAATATTAATCCCAATGGTATGATTTAAAAGCATTTATCTGTGTTATGTTGAGATTGTGAGAAATAATCCAGGAAATATGAATATTGTATGGTATCACTTATACATGTATAATATCATTTATATGTAGAATCTTTAAAAATAATTAGAAAGGCTAAACTCATAGAAACAGAGAGCAGAGAGTAGAAGGGTGGTTTCCTAAGGTTGGAAGGTGGGGAAAATGAGGAGTGGCTGAAGACTTTCAAGAGAAATAATTTTAAGATAAACACATTTTCAATATTAAGATAAGTAAGATCTGAGGATATAATGAATGAATATAATGAATGACATGGTGACTGTAGTCAAAACATTGTATTGCATATTTGAAAATTTGCTAAGTAAGTGTAATTTATGTGACCTCAGAGGGGAAAAGAATAGTTATCTGTGGGAGGTAACAGATATGTTAATTAACAGACAAAGAGAAACTTTTCACAATGTATTTGTACCATTCACTATGAGAGAGTTCTGGATCCTCAGTCTCTACTGTCTAAGAAATAAACTTCTTAGAAAATTTGTTTTTAATACTTACTAAATGGTGGGCAATACCAAGTGTTTTTAAAACAATTAATCCAATTATAAGTTATAGTGTCAACAAATAACTGTTAAGCACTTACTGTATGATAGATACCTAGATGTAGTTTTAAACTAACTACATAATGTGAGCCTTATGGAGCTCATATTATTCTCCGATTAATATTCATCATTTTTATAGCTATAGCAATAATAATAATAATACAAAAAAGCAAGTCTAATTTATTGAATGGTGTCTAAAATTTTGTTTTTTTTTCATGTATGTCACAGAACACTAGCAAGTGATAATTATCTTGATTTTCTAGATAAGAAACATGAGGTTTAGTGTGTGCATATCACTTTTAAAGTTCCCTTGTATTCTACTGTGATATCAAACATTATTGTTATGGTTCTTAAACATCAAAGGTCAACTGAGTCAGTCAACTGTATTCCTTGCTGAAAATACTGAAGTTCAGACTATATTTTTCTGGTTTTTCTTTTAGTTGATCTGAAATGAGGCTAAGTGGAAATGTAAATATTAATCCCAATGGTATGATTTAAAAGCATTTATCTGTGTTATGTTGAGATTGTGAGAAATAATCCAGGAAATATGAATATTGTATGGTATCACTTATACATGTATAATATCATTTATATGTAGAATCTTTAAAAATAATTAGAAAGGCTAAACTCATAGAAACAGAGAGCAGAGAGTAGAAGGGTGGTTTCCTAAGGTTGGAAGGTGGGGAAAATGAGGAGTGGCTGAAGACTTTCAAGAGAAATAATTTTAAGATAAACACATTTTCAATATTAAGATAAGTAAGATCTGAGGATATAATGAATGAATATAATGAATGACATGGTGACTGTAGTCAAAACATTGTATTGCATATTTGAAAATTTGCTAAGTAAGTGTAATTTATGTGACCTCAGAGGGGAAAAGAATAGTTATCTGTGGGAGGTAACAGATATGTTAATTAACAGACAAAGAGAAACTTTTCACAATGTATTTGTACCATTCACTATGAGAGAGTTCTGGATCCTCAGTCTCTACTGTCTAAGAAATAAACTTCTTAGAATTTTTTTTTTAATTTTTGAAATTGAAAAGACATTAGAGATCATCAAGTTCACTACTTACATTTTAAAAAGTTAATAAACAGTGGGTAACTGAGTTTAGGTAATGATTGTGGTAGATTGGAAATCCCGGCCACAGTATATTGTAACTCTTACCATTAAATATAGAGTGCCTTTATTTAGCCCTTACTCTGGCCTGGACTTATAACTGACTTTGTCCAGTCAATTAGGGCTGAATGATGTTATGTGAGTTCTGGAATTTGGAATGTAAGAAACTATAGCTTCCACTCTGGGAATGGTACTGTTTCTTGTAGGAAGTCGAGCCTGGATGTTGAATGATAAAAACCCAGTGTCAAGGCCCCAGAAATGGAGAGTCATCTTGGACCTTTTTACTGTTCTAACTGCCATATAAGTGTAACCACAATAGTGGGTCCAAATTTTTTTTAAGTTTCAGAATGACTCATTACATAGAAAAAGAAATAATCCTACAACAGAGAAGTTTGTACACCTGTGAAGCAGAGCTTGGATTTTATTTTCCTCTGTGTTCCTGCACCTCAGGCTTCACTTCTCTCCCTAGGGTATCAGTTCCATTGACTGAAAAGAGCTAAAATTGCTTTGGATAAAGACTAAATTATAAACTAATAAAGAACACAGTATATTCTAATGTAATTGATCTTCATCACTTATTATGGTTGTAATCTAAGACTCACTTTAAGCTTCTGGGAATAAGCATGCACCAGGTCTTACAGATACCTCTGGATTCATCTTTACATGACCTTCCAAGAGAAAATTTTTGTAGCTACTTGATTATTTGGATATTTGTTGGGCACCTACAATATTTAGAAATTTGATTTGACAGAATGAGATAAAGGAGTAAATACATGCAGATTCCCCTAGGGATAATTAATAAGATCTCCACCTCACTCCTGATGTCAAGGCTCAGGAGTATGTTTCCAGTTCCCAGAGGAAAAAAATTTTTTAAACACTCAGTTTGTAACTCACCCAACATTCTCTGACCCCTATCCTAGCTCTGCTTTCACTTTCTGTTCCCTACATGTTCCTCCTCCCCTACACATGCTGCCTCTTCTCTCCATTTGCTGTCCTGGATCTCATTTCTGCTGTTTTAACTTCCAAATATAGTTCAACACATGCTTCATCAATAAATCTTTCCCACACATTTATCTTCCTGAGTATCTCCATTTCTGCTTTCATTACTCTCAGTCTTTAAAAAACTCAGGTGCTTGTCGGTGTCTGGTGGAAACTGTATTGAACCTTTCTAATTATCTTCAATAGCATAATACCATTTGCTGTACTTGCTGGTCATAGCCCTCTCTTGTTCCCAAGTAACTGTCTTCCAATATCTGCCCCACCTCAAACCTCACCTCAGCAGGAGGAAACTTACAGATGCAATATAGGATCTGGGTACACTGTGGAATATTACTCAGCCATTAAAAAGAAACAATGTGGGTTTCTCTGGTGGTCCAGTGGGTAAAGAGTCTGCCTTGCAGTGCAGGGATCACTGGTTCAATCCCTGGTCTGGGAAAATCCCACATGCTGTGGAATGGCTAGGCTAGTGTGTCCAGTTAGGAACCAGAGCTCTGAAGCGCATGCGCCCAGAGCTGGTGCTCTGCGATGAGATAGGCCACTGCGATGGGAGGCCCACACAGGCAAAAGAATAAAGATGAATAATAATAAATGGATAAAAAATCAATAAAAGAGGCCAAAAAGTTGTAAAAAAAGAAAAAGAAAGAATGCCATTTGCAGCAACATGGATGGATATACAGATTGTCATAGTGTGTGAAGGAAGTCAGGAAGAGAAGGAGAAATATCATATGATATCCCTTATATGTGGAATCTAAAAATAAATGTTACAAATGAAGTTTAAATTAGCTGTTGTTTAATTTTGCTTAGATGTAATTCATCTACTCATCAGTAGTCAATTAATCAAGCATCATTATATTCAGTATTATAATGTATAAGGAAACTGCTGTGTGCTGCAGAAGATGCAGGTACTATCCATGCCCTGGGGCCAGTGAACACAGGCAAGGGGCACAGTGTAGCTCACTCCTGATGTCAAGGCCAGGAGTATGTTTCCAGTTCCCAGAGGAAAAATTTTTTAAACACTCAGTTTGTAACTCACCCAACATTCTCTGACCCCTATCCTAGCTCTGCTTTCACTTTCTGTTCCCTACATGTTCCTCCTCCCCTACACATGCTGCCTCTTCTCTCCATTTGCTGTCCTGGATCTCATTTCTGCTGTTTTAACTTCCAAATATAGTTCAACACATGCTTCATCAATAAATCTTTCCCACACATTTATCTTCCTGAGTATCTCCATTTCTGCTTTCATTACTCTCAGTCTTTAAAAAACTCAGGTGCTTGTCGGTGTCTGGTGGAAACTGTATTGAACCTTTCTAATTATCTTCAATAGCATAATACCATTTGCTGTACTTGCTGGTCATAGCCCTCTCTTGTTCCCAAGTAACTGTCTTCCAATATCTGCCCCACCTCAAACCTCACCTCAGCAGGAGGAAACTTACAGATGCAATATAGGATCTGGGTACACTGTGGAATATTACTCAGCCATTAAAAAGAAACAATGTGGGTTTCTCTGGTGGTCCAGTGGGTAAAGAGTCTGCCTTGCAGTGCAGGGATCACTGGTTCAATCCCTGGTCTGGGAAAATCCCACATGCTGTGGAATGGCTAGGCTAGTGTGTCCAGTTAGGAACCAGAGCTCTGAAGCGCATGCGCCCAGAGCTGGTGCTCTGCGATGAGATAGGCCACTGCGATGGGAGGCCCACACAGGCAAAAGAATAAAGATGAATAATAATAAATGGATAAAAAATCAATAAAAGAGGCCAAAAAGTTGTAAAAAAAGAAAAAGAAAGAATGCCATTTGCAGCAACATGGATGGATATACAGATTGTCATAGTGTGTGAAGGAAGTCAGGAAGAGAAGGAGAAATATCATATGATATCCCTTATATGTGGAATCTAAAAATAAATGTTACAAATGAAGTTTAAATTAGCTGTTGTTTAATTTTGCTTAGATGTAATTCATCTACTCATCAGTAGTCAATTAATCAAGCATCATTATATTCAGTATTATAATGTATAAGGAAACTGCTGTGTGCTGCAGAAGATGCAGGTACTATCCATGCCCTGGGGCACTAGTGAACACAGGCAAGGGGCACAGTGTAGCTGATAGTAAAGTGTTTACATATATTAATTTTCTAAAGATGAAGCTGTTGACAAAGCTATAAGGCAAATGATTAAATCAACCACAGAGACCATCTATAATAAGAGATCTCATCTGAACTTGCCCCTAAAACATCTTGGGAATTTTTTAAAAGTGTCTTCTTTAGGCAGATGAATTAGGCACCTTTATCTGTCCTTAAATACCAGCATCCCGCTTGATGAGTGGATGGCCATGGGGATTTGTGACTCCCTTTTGCTCCCCTGCCTGAGTACCTTCCCAAAATACATAGTTGACTTAATTCTCTATGCAGAGTTTCTGCCCTGTACCCAGAGGAGATCCACAGATAGATCTTCTGAGGTTCCACATCTTCCTGAAATAGTATGCTAGGTGTAGTGTTTGATTATCAGTCTGTTCTTGTTCTCAAGAGAGACACCAGTTTCCTTTGAATCCCAAAGTCCATGATAAAAATGCTGAAGAATAAACATACCAGACACATAACCTTGCAGCTCCCTGGGTATCAGAGTTAATGGACCTGGTTTTGAATTTTGATTTTTTTCAGCCTGTGACTTTTGTTTTTGTTTTGATGCTATTGTTGTTCTTGCTTCATGTATGGAGTTCAAATAAATATCCTTAATGAGTGTAGAGTCACAATGACACCTCCTCACTCTGTTCACAGCTGTTCAAATACACCTGAACGCAAAAGTTTAATCTAATAAATTTCACTGTTTTTGTACTTTCTCAGAGCAGTTTCTAACTAAAAGTAAAAAAGATCTATCTGGATATATCCAAGAAGATTTTTCTCTCTCCTCTCAGTTTTATCTACATATCTGTTCTCCCTTCATCTAAAGTCTGAAGCTTCTCTTTTAGGATTTCCATTTGGTTCTCTGCCCAAGGGTGAAACCTCACTACATACCACTCTGCAGTGCAGCTAACAGGGCATCTAAGTCTAGATTCCAAACTATTCCTATCTTGCTTATCTTTCACTCAGATCTTTGATTCCTATTCTGTCCTGCTTAGTTTCCATGAAACTTCATTTGAATCACTCCTTTAATAAAATCTTAATCACTTGTCCCTTTCATTGGGCAATCCCTCAATCTGACTGAATTATCCTTCTGCCTAGAGAGTGCTTCTATCCAAGCAACTGAAAATGTTCTAGAAACCATTGCTGGAGGAAATATAAATACCCTTTTCTATCAAAGCAACACAATTTTTTTTAAAGATGAAGCTGTTGACAAAGCTATAAGGCAAATGATTAAATCAACCACAGAGACCATCTATAATAAGAGATCTCATCTGAACTTGCCCCTAAAACATCTTGGGAATTTTTTAAAAGTGTCTTCTTTAGGCAGATGAATTAGGCACCTTTATCTGTCCTTAAATACCAGCATCCCGCTTGATGAGTGGACGGCCATGGGGATTTGTGACTCCCTTTTGCTCCCCTGCCTGAGTACCTTCCCAAAATACATAGTTGACTTAATTCTCTATGCAGAGTTTCTGCCCTGTACCCAGAGGAGATCCACAGATAGATCTTCTGAGGTTCCACATCTTCCTGAAATAGTATGCTAGGTGTAGTGTTTGATTATCAGTCTGTTCTTGTTCTCAAGAGAGACACCAGTTTCCTTTGAATCCCAAAGTCCATGATAAAAATGCTGAAGAATAAACATACCAGACACATAACCTTGCAGCTCCCTGGGTATCAGAGTTAATGGACCTGGTTTTGAATTTTGATTTTTTTCAGCCTGTGACTTTTGTTTTTGTTTTGATGCTATTGTTGTTCTTGCTTCATGTATGGAGTTCAAATAAATATCCTTAATGAGTGTAGAGTCACAATGACACCTCCTCACTCTGTTCACAGCTGTTCAAATACACCTGAACGCAAAAGTTTAATCTAATAAATTTCACTGTTTTTGTACTTTCTCAGAGCAGTTTCTAACTAAAAGTAAAAAAGATCTATCTGGATATATCCAAGAAGATTTTTCTCTCTCCTCTCAGTTTTATCTACATATCTGTTCTCCCTTCATCTAAAGTCTGAAGCTTCTCTTTTAGGATTTCCATTTGGTTCTCTGCCCAAGGGTGAAACCTCACTACATACCACTCTGCAGTGCAGCTAACAGGGCATCTAAGTCTAGATTCCAAACTATTCCTATCTTGCTTATCTTTCACTCAGATCTTTGATTCCTATTCTGTCCTGCTTAGTTTCCATGAAACTTCATTTGAATCACTCCTTTAATAAAATCTTAATCACTTGTCCCTTTCATTGGGCAATCCCTCAATCTGACTGAATTATCCTTCTGCCTAGAGAGTGCTTCTATCCAAGCAACTGAAAATGTTCTAGAAACCATTGCTGGAGGAAATATAAATTTTCTACCACCAATTTGAGGAAAGCTTGGCATTATCTTTAAACCCATGTCTACTCTATAAACAAACAATTTTGTTCTTAGGTGAGTAGCTCAGAGAAACTGCACACATACGCCAAGAGTTATGCATGAGAATGGCCATATGGTACTTCTATAATAGCAAAAACAAACAACAAAAAATGGCTATACAATGAGAGGAAATAAATAAATTCCATCTACAAGCAACACTATGGATGTAGCTAATAAATACAAAATAGGGCATAATTAAAGTCACAGAAGAAAACATATAATAAGTTCAAAGTTATAAGAATTAAGAAATTTGGGGTTTGGGCCTATAATTTCAAAAAAGACAAAGGAAAAAGAAGGAAGTGTCATGTAATTACTAACTAGTTTCCTATCAACTTCCTAACTGGTTCCACTTTAAATGTAAAAGCATACACTTGAAGTGGATCTTCAATACTGAACATAGACATAAAGAATTTCATTGGTCAATTCACTTTTCCACTTTGTAAGATGAGAAACTATAGAATTTTCTTTGTTCTTTGTCATCAAATCACCAACATAGCTTCTCCTCACTCACAAACCGGAGAGATGAAAAGTTCCACTTAATTGAATCAATTCAGAATCTTTTAAAAAATCTGTATTTTTCTTCAGTAAAGTTCAGTACATTCGTTCAGTCAAATCCAACTCTTTGTAACCCCATGGATGCAGCACAGCAGGCTTCCCTGTCCTTCAGAAGCTCCCAGAGCTTGCTCAAACTCATGTCCATTGACTCAGTGACACCATCCAACCATTTTGTCCTTTTCCTTTTGCCTTCTGTTTTTCAAAACATCAGAGTCTTCTTCAATGAGTCATCACTTTGCACCAGGTGACCAAAGTATTCAAGACTTCAGCTTCAACGTAAGTCTTTCAAATGAATATTCAGGGTTGATTTCCTTTAACATTGATTGGTTTAATCTCCTTGTAGTCCAAGGGGCTCACAAGAGTCTTCTCCAATAACACAGTTCAAAGTCATCAGTTCTTTGGTGTTTAGCCTTCTTTATGGTCCAGCTCTCATATCCATACATGTCTTCCACTGGGAAAAACATACAGACTTTTGTTGGCAAAGTGATGCCTCTTGTTTTTAATGTGTTGTCTAGGTTTGTCATACCTTTTCTTCCAAGAAGCAAGCATCTTTTAGTATCATGGCTGTAGTCAGCATCTGCAGTGAATTTGAATCCCATTGGATTCATTTTTTGTCATCTCTTTGCCATGAAGTGATAGACCTGGATGCCATGAACTTGGGTTTTTGATTGTTGAGATTTAGGTCAGCTTTTTCACTCTCCTCTTTCACCTTCATCACGAGGTTCTAAAGTACCTTTTTACTTTCTGCCATTATGGTGGTGTCATCTGCATAAATGAGATTATTGATATTTCCCTTGGCAATCTTGACTCCAGCTTGTCCTTCATCCAGACCAGCATTTTGCATGATGTACTCTGCATACAAGGGAAATAAACAGGGTAACAATATACAGTGTTTACATACTCCTTTCCCAATTTGGAACTAGTCCATTGTTCCAAGTCCGCTTCTAACTGTTGCTTCTTGTATTGCATACAGGTTTTACAGAAGGCAGGTAAGGTGGTGTGGTATTCCCATTTCTTTTTTCCATGGTTTGTTGTGATCTATACAGTCAATGGCTTTAGTGTAGTTAATGAAGCAGAAATAGATACTGTCTATTAAATTCCCTGGCTTTTTTTGTAATCCAACAGATGTTGGCAATTTGATCTGTGGCTCCTCTGCCTTTTCTAAATTCAACTTGTGCATCTGAAAGTTCTTAGTCCACACACTGTTGAGGATTTTGACCATTACTTTGCTAGCATGGAAAATGAGTACAATGATGCGGTAGTTAGAACTTTCTTCGGCATCACCCTTTTGGGGAATGCAATGAAAACTGATGTTTTCCATTCCTGAGGCCACTGTTGAGTTTTCCAGATTTGCTGGCATATTGAGTGTAGCACATTAACAGCATCATCGTTTAGTATTTGAAATACCTCAGCTAGAATTCTATCACCTCCACTGGCTTGGTCATAGTGATACTTTCTAGGGCCCACTTGACTTTGCAGTCTAAGATGGTTGGCTCTAAGTGAGTGATCACACCATCATGATCATCCAGCTCATTAAAAACATTTTAAAAATAGTTTTTCTGTGTATTCTTTCTACCTCTTCTTAATACCTTCTGCTTCTGTAAGGTCTATACCACTTCTGTTCTTTATTGTGCCTATCTTTGCATGAAATGTTCTCTTGGTACCTCTAATTTTCTTTTAGAGATCTATACTTTTTCCTAATCTGTTTTTTTTTTTCTTCTATGTGTTTGCAATGTTCATTTCTTGCTGTTCTCTGGAACTCTGCATTCAGTTGTGTATATCTTTTCTATTCTCCTTTGCCTTTCACATCTCTTCTTTTCTTAGCTGTTTGTAAAGCCTCCTCAAACAATCATTTTGCCTTTTGGCATTGCTTTTTCTTTTGATGGCTGTCTCTGGAACTCTGATTCAGTTTGTACACGAGGCAAAACTTTTCTGCCATTATGGTGGTGTCATCTGCATAAATGAGATTATTGATATTTCCCTTGGCAATCTTGACTCCAGCTTGTCCTTCATCCAGACCAGCATTTTGCATGATGTACTCTGCATACAAGGGAAATAAACAGGGTAACAATATACAGTGTTTACATACTCCTTTCCCAATTTGGAACTAGTCCATTGTTCCAAGTCCGCTTCTAACTGTTGCTTCTTGTATTGCATACAGGTTTTACAGAAGGCAGGTAAGGTGGTGTGGTATTCCCATTTCTTTTTTCCATGGTTTGTTGTGATCTATACAGTCAATGGCTTTAGTGTAGTTAATGAAGCAGAAATAGATACTGTCTATTAAATTCCCTGGCTTTTTTTGTAATCCAACAGATGTTGGCAATTTGATCTGTGGCTCTTCTGCCTTTTCTAAATTCAACTTGTGCATCTGAAAGTTCTTAGTCCACACACTGTTGAGGATTTTGACCATTACTTTGCTAGCATGGAAAATGAGTACAATGATGCGGTAGTTAGAACTTTCTTCGGCATCACCCTTTTGGGGAATGCAATGAAAACTGATGTTTTCCATTCCTGAGGCCACTGTTGAGTTTTCCAGATTTGCTGGCATATTGAGTGTAGCACATTAACAGCATCATCGTTTAGTATTTGAAATACCTCAGCTAGAATTCTATCACCTCCACTGGCTTGGTCATAGTGATACTTTCTAGGGCCCACTTGACTTTGCAGTCTAAGATGGTTGGCTCTAAGTGAGTGATCACACCATCATGATCATCCAGCTCATTAAAAACATTTTAAAAATAGTTTTTCTGTGTATTCTTTCTACCTCTTCTTAATACCTTCTGCTTCTGTAAGGTCTATACCACTTCTGTTCTTTATTGTGCCTATCTTTGCATGAAATGTTCTCTTGGTACCTCTAATTTTCTTTTAGAGATCTATACTTTTTCCTAATCTGTTTTTTTTTTTCTTCTATGTGTTTGCAATGTTCATTTCTTGCTGTTCTCTGGAACTCTGCATTCAGTTGTGTATATCTTTTCTATTCTCCTTTGCCTTTCACATCTCTTCTTTTCTTAGCTGTTTGTAAAGCCTCCTCAAACAATCATTTTGCCTTTTGGCATTGCTTTTTCTTGTGGATGGTTTTGATCACTGCCTCCTATACAAAGTTATGAGTCTCTGTCAATAGTTCTTTAGGCACTCTGTTTATCATATTACATCTATTACTGGGGGCAAGAATCTCTTAGAAGTAAGGGAGTAGCCCTCATAGCCACCAAAGTGTTCAAAATGCAGTACATATAGTGATCATCTGATTAAATTCACCCATTTAGGTTGATTTTAATTCAATGATTCCTAAAATATCAATGTTCATTCTTGCTATCTTCTGTTTTACAACTTCCAATTTATCTTGATTCATGGACCTAACATTCCATGTTCTTATGAAATATTGTTTTTTGCAGCATCAACTCTACTTTCACTCCCAGACATTTCCATAGCTGGAAGTGGTTTCAGTTTGGGCTCAGCCTTTCCATTCCTTCTGGAGCTATTTCTATGCTGTTCTCCAGGAGCATTTTGGGCATCTACCGATCTGGAGGGTTCATTTTCCAGTATCATATCTTTTTGCCTTTAATACTGTTCATGGGATCTGAACAGGAAAGACTGATGCTGAAACTGAAACTCCAATTCTTTGGTCACCTGATGCGAAGAGACAGCTCATTGAAAACGATCCTGATGCTGGAGAAAATAGATGGCAGAAGGAGAAGAGGACAACATATAACAGGATGGTTGGATGGCATCATTAACTAGTTTGGCGGGGGGAGGAGGGGACCAGGGGAAATCATTGAAAACTGACTGAGGGCCCACTTATTTGCTCGTTTTTATTCACACCATCATGATCATCCAGCTCATTAAAACATTTTAAAAATAGTTTTTCTGTGTATTCTTTCTACCTCTTCTTAATACCTTCTGCTTCTGTAAGGTCTATACCACTTCTGTTCTTTATTGTGCCTATCTTTGCATGAAATGTTCTCTTGGTACCTCTAATTTTCTTTTAGAGATCTATATTTTTTCCTAATCTGTTTTTTTACTTCTATGTGTTTGCAATGTTCATTTCTTGCTGTTCTCTGGAACTCTGCATTCAGTTGTGTATATCTTTTCTATTCTCCTTTGCCTTTCACATCTCTTCTTTTCTTAGCTGTTTGTAAAGCCTCCTCAAACAATCATTTTGCCTTTTGGCATTGCTTTTTCTTGTGGATGGTTTTGATCACTGCCTCCTATACAAAGTTATGAGTCTCTGTCAATAGTTCTTTAGGCACTCTGTTTATCATATTACATCTATTACGGGGGGCAAGAATCTCTTAGAAGTAAGGGAGTAGCCCTCATAGCCACCAAAGTGTTCAAAATGCAGTACATATAGTGATCATCTGATTAAATTCACCCATTTAGGTTGATTTTAATTCAATGATTCCTAAAATATCAATGTTCATTCTTGCTATCTTCTGTTTTACAACTTCCAATTTATCTTGATTCATGGACCTAACATTCCATGTTCTTATGAAATATTGTTTTTTGCAGCATCAACTCTACTTTCACTCCCAGACATTTCCATAGCTGGAAGTGGTTTCAGTTTGGGCTCAGCCTTTCCATTCCTTCTGGAGCTATTTCTATGCTGTTCTCCAGGAGCATTTTGGGCATCTACCGATCTGGAGGGTTCATTTTCCAGTATCATATCTTTTTGCCTTTAATACTGTTCATGGGATCTGAACAGGAAAGACTGATGCTGAAACTGAAACTCCAATTCTTTGGTCACCTGATGCGAAGAGACAGCTCATTGAAAACGATCCTGATGCTGGAGAAAATAGATGGCAGAAGGAGAAGAGGACAACATATAACAGGATGGTTGGATGGCATCATTAACTAGTTTGAGCAAGCTCTGGGAGATGGTGAAGGACAGGGAAGCCTGGCATGTTGCGTTCCATGGGTTTGCAAAGAGTGGGACATGACTGAGTGTCTAAACTGATTTTTAAATCTACATATATTCTGGATAGCATCTGAATTTTGAACATTTCACTTATAAATTAATTGCTCAATTATTATTTTCAATATTTATAAAAACTTCAAGTGTGATTATCCTCTCCTAGAATTTGAAAAGCATATCATGTGGAAGACAGCTGTCCCTAAAATCTTCCTTAATGATGAGATTATGCTTAATTTCATCACCTCTTATTTTACTAACTCCTCATTGTAAATAAGTTTTCTCCCTTTCTTGCCATTCTTCTTAAATTAGAAATTAACTATAATTAAGAATTATGGCTCCTGGTTAGCAGAAGCTTACCTGGAAGGTGACACTATAAATAAATAAGCCTGTGCCGCTTAATCAGAGTGTGTTTGATTTGCATTTGAGAAGAAAATATTGATCGAGGACAGTTTATTCACCCAGCAGAGCTTGGTTTTATGTGACCTCCCAATTCAAGACAGCAATAGAGAAAATGATAGTGGAATTTGGAATCCATTCATTCAGTACACAATTTATTAAGCACCTGCTATACCTAAGGTAATGTGATTAATTGGGAGAAGAGAAATGTGAAACTATATAAACCCCAGACCCAACCTTCAAGGAGAGCCTACATTTAAACAGCATATACGCTTTGCAAAAATCCATCAATATGAAGACTATTATCAATGTAATTGTGAAAAATATGTCAAAGATGGTAGGGAGAATCTTCAAGTTAACTATAAGCTCTTTTACATCCAAATATAAAACTTCCATTACCACTCACCTGGATGGGTTCTCTCCTTACGAGAGACTCAATTACAGGAAAGTAATGTTTAAGTTAAATTGCACCTATGATGCGGAGGTGTGCTGGAATTCACTAGCTTAGAAGAGAGTTATACAATGGTAATCCAAGCAATAGAAGAGAATGTTAATTAAAGGCTCAGGAAACCATAGAATGAGTTAACTGATGCTGAAACTGAATAATTTTTGGATAGCAAACTAAAATTTTGAAAAACGGGGAAAAAAATATAACAGGATGGTTGGATGGCATCATTAACTAGTTTGAGCAAGCTCTGGGAGATGGTGAAGGACAGGGAAGCCTGGCATGTTGCGTTCCATGGGTTTGCAAAGAGTGGGACATGACTGAGTGTCTAAACTGATTTTTAAATCTACATATATTCTGGATAGCATCTGAATTTTGAACATTTCACTTATAAATTAATTGCTCAATTATTATTTTCAATATTTATAAAAACTTCAAGTGTGATTATCCTCTCCTAGAATTTGAAAAGCATATCATGTGGAAGACAGCTGTCCCTAAAATCTTCCTTAATGATGAGATTATGCTTAATTTCATCACCTCTTATTTTACTAACTCCTCATTGTAAATAAGTTTTCTCCCTTTCTTGCCATTCTTCTTAAATTAGAAATTAACTATAATTAAGAATTATGGCTCCTGGTTAGCAGAAGCTTACCTGGAAGGTGACACTATAAATAAATAAGCCTGTGCCGCTTAATCAGAGTGTGTTTGATTTGCATTTGAGAAGAAAATATTGATCGAGGACAGTTTATTCACCCAGCAGAGCTTGGTTTTATGTGACCTCCCAATTCAAGACAGCAATAGAGAAAATGATAGTGGAATTTGGAATCCATTCATTCAGTACACAATTTATTAAGCACCTGCTATACCTAAGGTAATGTGATTAATTGGGAGAAGAGAAATGTGAAACTATATAAACCCCAGACCCAACCTTCAAGGAGAGCCTACATTTAAACAGCATATACGCTTTGCAAAAATCCATCAATATGAAGACTATTATCAATGTAATTGTGAAAAATATGTCAAAGATGGTAGGGAGAATCTTCAAGTTAACTATAAGCTCTTTTACATCCAAATATAAAACTTCCATTACCACTCACCTGGATGGGTTCTCTCCTTACGAGAGACTCAATTACAGGAAAGTAATGTTTAAGTTAAATTGCACCTATGATGCGGAGGTGTGCTGGAATTCACTAGCTTAGAAGAGAGTTATACAATGGTAATCCAAGCAATAGAAGAGAATGTTAATTAAAGGCTCAGGGAAACCATAGAATTTGGTAGAGAAGTCAGACATAGGAGACCTATGTGGCAAACTGACTTAGGACCTTCACTAAGATAAAAAGTAATAGCCAAGAGTTTGCATTATCTTCTCACCATAACTGTTTGGGAAGTCGAAAGCAGATCTACATGGAAAATTTGTGAATGTAATTGGCTTTGCAGTATAGATGAGGGGCAAAGGGAGCTTCAGGTGGGCTGCTATAATGAGCTGAATCTATGATGCTGTGATGGCAGATAGTCTTGATGGGCGAAGTTTAGGAAAAGTATGTGCTCACTAGTTTACAGCCAATTAGAAGCTGGAAATAAAGTGTGATTGTTGACTTCTGTGTGTCCAATTAGAATCGAAAGATTAGGATGTATTAGGGTGATAGCTTGAAAAAAAATCAGTATAAAACTTGCTCAGGTTTTATTTTATTTCTCTTATAAAAAATAACAAGCTAAGGTGAAAAATCACACAATTTAAGCATTGCTACATCTCTATTAAGCATTTCTAGGACTCTTTTTGATAGGATAAGATGCTAGGAGGAAAATACAGGTTCCTACTGATTCCTCAGATACCACAAATCACCAGCCCTAAAACAAGATAGATCAGGCATTATCCAATTGTATAATGTATGCCTGAGAGAGTCTGCATAGGTTTTATTTGAGGAGTGAAGAGGAGCAGATGACATGTTATGAGGAAGGAGATGAATAAAACTAACTCAAATCAAAAGTTAAACAAAAGACTTGCCCCATTGGAAGTTAGGGTTTTTCTGGGACAAGTAACACAGATAATGCCTTTTGTTTTGAGGCATGTGAAAGTCATTTACAGAGGGGGCTGTGACTCATTCTTTCAATGTAATTGTGAAAATATGTAAAAGATGGTAGGGAGAATCTTCAAGTCAACTATAAGCTCTTTTACATCCAAATATAAAACTTCCATTACCACTCACCTGGATGGGTTCTCTCCTTACGAGAGACTCAATTACAGGAAAGTAATGTTTAAGTTAAATTGCACCTATGATGCGGAGGTGTGCTGGAATTCACTAGCTTAGAAGAGAGTTATACAATGGTAATCCAAGCAATAGAAGAGAATGTTAATTAAAGGCTCAGGGAAACCATAGAATTTGGTAGAGAAGTCAGACATAGGAGACCTATGTGGCAAACTGACTTAGGACCTTCACTAAGATAAAAAGTAATAGCCAAGAGTTTGCATTATCTTCTCACCATAACTGTTTGGGAAGTCGAAAGCAGATCTACATGGAAAATTTGTGAATGTAATTGGCTTTGCAGTATAGATGAGGGGCAAAGGGAGCTTCAGGTGGGCTGCTATAATGAGCTGAATCTATGATGCTGTGATGGCAGATAGTCTTGATGGGCGAAGTTTAGGAAAAGTATGTGCTCACTAGTTTACAGCCAATTAGAAGCTGGAAATAAAGTGTGATTGTTGACTTCTGTGTGTCCAATTAGAATCGAAAGATTAGGATGTATTAGGGTGATAGCTTGAAAAAAAATCAGTATAAAACTTGCTCAGGTTTTATTTTATTTCTCTTATAAAAAATAACAAGCTAAGGTGAAAAATCACACAATTTAAGCATTGCTACATCTCTATTAAGCATTTCTAGGACTCTTTTTGATAGGATAAGATGCTAGGAGGAAAATACAGGTTCCTACTGATTCCTCAGATACCACAAATCACCAGACCTAAAAACAAGATAGATCAGGCATTATCCAATTGTATAATGTATGCCTGAGAGAGTCTGCATAGGTTTTATTTGAGGAGTGAAGAGGAGCAGATGACATGTTATGAGGAAGGAGATGAATAAAACTAACTCAAATCAAAAGTTAAACAAAAGACTTGCCCCATTGGAAGTTAGGGTTTTTCTGGGACAAGTAACACAGATAATGCCTTTTGTTTTGAGGCATGTGAAAGTCATTTACAGAGTCTGTGGGGTCATGTCAGTGCTGTCCTTGACTTAGTTCCCATCATTCAAAACATTTTGTGTATATTAGCACTTTATCTTTATTAGATGTGTGCCTACTTTGGCCACCTACCGCAAAAAGCCAACTCACTGGAAAAGACTCTGATGCTCGGAAGGACTGAGGGCAAGAGGAGAAGTGGGTAACAGAAGATAAGATGGTTGGATGACATCACCAACTCGATAAACATAAGTTTGAGCAAACTCCAGGAGATAGTGAAGGACAGGATGCTGCAATCCATGGGGTCTCAAAGAGTCAGATGTGATTGAGTGACTGAACAATGATAACAACTATTATTGAGGAATTACATGAATATATATATATATATATATATATATATATGTATGTATATAAATTGATAATAAAAAGTAGAGTTTACTGGGGCATAATCAATCAGGTCATCAGGCTACATGCAAATTCTGACTTTGTTTATTGACAATTTCATGTGGAAGAATCTTCTATCCCTTTTGAAATTTATAACTAAGATAAGGACTATGAATTCATCTAGTCCTATGTCCCTTCCCCCAAAGAGAACTTGTCAGTAAATGTAGGTGATTGATAGGGTGTTGATTTTTAAAAAGAAGTACATTTAAAAAGGGATCAAATTCAGTGTCAATGGTCAACTTATATTTTCCTTTTACTGAGGATATGGAACTCTCTGTGAAAATTTTCTTTGTAAAATGCCACCAGACTGAAGGCAGAATCTCAATGACGGAATGGAAAAAAATAAATAAATAAAAAAGCAAGCTTGGTTGCATGAATCTTTTTCCCCTGAGTTTTAAAATAGGTAGGTAAAAGGATAGGCCACAAATCACCAGACCTAAAACAAGATAGATCAGGCATTATCCAATTGTATAATGTATGCCTGAGAGAGTCTGCATAGGTTTTATTTGAGGAGTGAAGAGGAGCAGATGACATGTTATGAGGAAGGAGATGAATAAAACTAACTCAAATCAAAAGTTAAACAAAAGACTTGCCCCATTGGAAGTTAGGGTTTTTCTGGGACAAGTAACACAGATAATGCCTTTTGTTTTGAGGCATGTGAAAGTCATTTACAGAGTCTGTGGGGTCATGTCAGTGCTGTCCTTGACTTAGTTCCCATCATTCAAAACATTTTGTGTATATTAGCACTTTATCTTTATTAGATGTGTGCCTACTTTGGCCACCTACCGCAAAAAGCCAACTCACTGGAAAAGACTCTGATGCTCGGAAGGACTGAGGGCAAGAGGAGAAGTGGGTAACAGAAGATAAGATGGTTGGATGACATCACCAACTCGATAAACATAAGTTTGAGCAAACTCCAGGAGATAGTGAAGGACAGGATGCTGCAATCCATGGGGTCTCAAAGAGTCAGATGTGATTGAGTGACTGAACAATGATAACAACTATTATTGAGGAATTACATGAATATATATATATATATATATATATATATATGTATGTATATAAATTGATAATAAAAAGTAGAGTTTACTGGGGCATAATCAATCAGGTCATCAGGCTACATGCAAATTCTGACTTTGTTTATTGACAATTTCATGTGGAAGAATCTTCTATCCCTTTTGAAATTTATAACTAAGATAAGGACTATGAATTCATCTAGTCCTATGTCCCTTCCCCCAAAGAGAACTTGTCAGTAAATGTAGGTGATTGATAGGGTGTTGATTTTTAAAAAGAAGTACATTTAAAAAGGGATCAAATTCAGTGTCAATGGTCAACTTATATTTTCCTTTTACTGAGGATATGGAACTCTCTGTGAAAATTTTCTTTGTAAAATGCCACCAGACTGAAGGCAGAATCTCAATGACGGAATGGAAAAAAATAAATAAATAAAAAAGCAAGCTTGGTTGCATGCTATAATGCTACACTTGGACAAGATGAGGTATGTCTTGTCTGGGGCAGTATTATAAGAACCTAACAGTATTCTTCGTTTGTTGAGTTTTAAAAATATAGGTAGGTAGGAAAGAAGAGCTCTTGGTCTAATATGAAACACAGGGAATGTGATTCCAAATATCAAGAATCTGTGCCTTCCTCTCTCTTTCTATGCCCCTAACATTTATTTTCAAGTATTTGAGGACTTCTGTAGTATGGAGGTTATAGGCAGGAATTAATGATACATTTTCAGGAGTTAACACAAAAGTTGAGCTCATCTTATGGACCAGGATCTCTGGGTACTATTGACCTCAAGTTTGGAAATCTGAAGTACTCCAAAAATTCATTAATGGGACACCATAATGTGTCCACTTTTGCTTTGGTTAGGACCAACCAACCTAGCTACAGATTTCTTCCAAAGTAGCTCTAGTCCAATACCTCTACAATCAAATACAGAATTAGGAAGCCTTCTCTTGTTTGACATTGCTTCTGTTTCAAAACTCATTCTCAGTTAACAAAATGATAAGCACAGTCCAATGGCTCTTATTATCAAAGGTAAACTTGCCACTACACAGAAAATGGATGGCTATTTGAAAACTGTCTTAAAATGTTATTCTCTATACCTTTCACATATCCCATCACTAAATTGAGTAAGATGTCTCGTTGGCTTCTAGTTTATATCCTGAGGATAACTGAACTCCAAGAGGGTGGATGATTTCTTTAAGATACAGGGCCTTTCTGGCTCTAGGTTTTATAACTTTGCATCTCTTAGAAATCAATAAATCTTTATGTTGAAGCATTGAAAATAGTAACGACCCATTGTTCTGTGTCAATCTTATGGTAACTTAGAATTTTAACAAGAGGAATAAAAATTTGGAATTAAATGAAAGTTAGCTCATTGGTTTAAACAGTGGTAATGAGATATTAAATCATAACTCATAAGCATGTTCATCAGTGACTCATTGGCACTAATTTTATGACTAAATCTTATAAGGATATCATTTAAATCTGCAATCTCAAAGAAGATTAAAGCCATCAAGCTGAAAGAAAAAGGTAGCTCTATGAAACCACATCTAAGCAGAAGAGGCTATCAATAGCCTTAGAGTAATAAAAGAAGAAAAGATAGAAATTTTCACAGCTCCAAAACACAGGCCCAGAGTCATTAATTCTAGATGTAAATTGAAAATTGCATGAAGTAGATGACAACAAATGTTTTCAAAGCTATTTAGAACAGTCTTTTTAAGAAATCAAAGTAAAATATAGTTTAGCTCTATATTCACCAAAATGAATAACCTATTACAAAATTTCTGACAAATCAAGAATTATTTTTAGAATAATTAATTTTACATAGTTTTGGACAATGGAATACATAATAGATATTTCCACAGTTATGAGTGATCAACAGAGATTAATATATAATTTTTACATTATACATATTTATATAACATACAGATCTCTGTATTTTTTAAATTGCCATCCTCCTCTCTAATTTGTGGGGTCGATTCCATTTGAAAACTTTCTCTCCATTAATTATTTGCTTCATTATGAGCTCTCTCTCTTCTACAGTGTGGTTTAAATCCTTTAAGTTCTAGTAAACATGGAAAACCTTAATAAAAATCTCTCCAAACCATGTTATTCCACTAATGAACTCTTAACTTTTTCAACTAATTAGTGGTGGCTATTCCAAACATGAAACATTATTAGATATCAAAGACCTGTGGGATGGCCTTGGTAGTTCAGAAGATCATGTAGGGTTCCAGGTGGGTAGAAGCTTGATAGTGCTAGTTTTCAGTGCTTAGGCAGATCAGAAGAAGCAGAACCTTCCCTTGGGAAGGACGCATGTAATTATGCAGAATAGAGCCAGTGGATGTTGGAATTTGGAGGAAGGATGAGGGACATGAATTGTTTCTTCAGATAAAGTAGAACAAAAATGGTAACTATAGCACCTTGCAGATTGTAAAATCTCTGGGATGGAGATGATAAAGAGGGTTGGGGATTGCCTTAAATTTATTACTAAGAGGGCAATTTTGCACCAGTTTATTGCTTAGCTTACCCCTTACCACTAAGCGATCTAAAATCTAGGTCTGGGAAACAGATGCTGTCCACAAATTTCCCTCATGTCCGTGGGCACACTCTGAGAGTTAATAAGACCATTATTAATTTTATGACTAAATAAGCATTTAAATCTGCAATCTCAAAGAAGATTAAAGCCATCAAGCTGAAAGAAAAAGGTAGCTCTATGAAACCACATCTAAGCAGAAGAGGCTATCAATAGCCTTAGAGTAATAAAAGAAGAAAAGATAGAAATTTTCACAGCTCCAAAACACAGGCCCAGAGTCATTAATTCTAGATGTAAATTGAAAATTGCATGAAGTAGATGACAACAAATGTTTTCAAAGCTATTTAGAACAGTCTTTTTAAGAAATCAAAGTAAAATATAGTTTAGCTCTATATTCACCAAAATGAATAACCTATTACAAAATTTCTGACAAATCAAGAATTATTTTTAGAATAATTAATTTTACATAGTTTTGGACAATGGAATACATAATAGATATTTCCACAGTTATGAGTGATCAACAGAGATTAATATATAATTTTTACATTATACATATTTATATAACATACAGATCTCTGTATTTTTTAAATTGCCATCCTCCTCTCTAATTTGTGGGGTCGATTCCATTTGAAAACTTTCTCTCCATTAATTATTTGCTTCATTATGAGCTCTCTCTCTTCTACAGTGTGGTTTAAATCCTTTAAGTTCTAGTAAACATGGAAAACCTTAATAAAAATCTCTCCAAACCATGTTATTCCACTAATGAACTCTTAACTTTTTCAACTAATTAGTGGTGGCTATTCCAAACATGAAACATTATTAGATATCAAAGACCTGTGGGATGGCCTTGGTAGTTCAGAAGATCATGTAGGGTTCCAGGTGGGTAGAAGCTTGATAGTGCTAGTTTTCAGTGCTTAGGCAGATCAGAAGAAGCAGAACCTTCCCTTGGGAAGGACGCATGTAATTATGCAGAATAGAGCCAGTGGATGTTGGAATTTGGAGGAAGGATGAGGGACATGAATTGTTTCTTCAGATAAAGTAGAACAAAAATGGTAACTATAGCACCTTGCAGATTGTAAAATCTCTGGGATGGAGATGATAAAGAGGGTTGGGGATTGCCTTAAATTTATTACTAAGAGGGCAATTTTGCACCAGTTTATTGCTTAGCTTACCCCTTACCACTAAGCGATCTAAAATCTAGGTCTGGGAAACAGATGCTGTCCACAAATTTCCCTCATGTCCGTGGGCACACTCTGAGAGTTAATAAGACCATTATTAACATCAGGGCTCACCTGGTGGTTCAGGTAATAGAATCTGCCTACAATGTGGGAAAGTCAAATTTGATTCCTTAATCAGGAAGATCGTCGGGAGAAGAAGGGAACAGCAATCCACTTCAGTATTCTTGCCTGAAGAATCCCATGGACAAAGGAGCCTGGCGGGCTACAGTCCATGTGGCTGCAGAGTCAAGCATGACTGAGTGACTAACACTTTGACTTTGACTAACATTAGTCAAAGTCTTTAGCCACAGAAGAAAATTAGTTAGGAGTAAGCTCAGGGTGTAGCCTTTTCCCAGTGTTAGGAGACTTTTTTTCTGAGGAAGATTGAGAAAGTGTCTAGTCACCAACAATGATTCTGATAGTCTGAGTTAATAGGCCATGAGTTGGCCACAGATTTTTCCCTAATGACTTAAAAGTTTATTGTGGAACCCACTGGCATCTTACTCTTGAACAGAATAAAGCAACTGCTGCTTGAGGTTTGGCTTATTGCTTATCTAGAGCTGGTCCAATATGCTCCCATTTAGGGGAGAGCAGCTTTAGAAGAAGAACTTGCTGAGGACAGCATGTATATAAGAGAAAGTGTGTCTAATTCTGGAAGTGGGAGTGTGGCTTCTAGAAGTCAAAAATATTGAGTCAGTACAGAAAAGCTCAGTGACCCTGGGTTTTTTTTCCATTATTAGATATCAAAGACCTGTGGGATGGCCTTGGTAGTTCAGAAGATCATGTAGGGTTCCAGGTGGGTAGAAGCTTGATAGTGCTAGTTTTCAGTGCTTAGGCAGATCAGAAGAAGCAGAACCTTCCCTTGGGAAGGACGCATGTAATTATGCAGAATAGAGCCAGTGGATGTTGGAATTTGGAGGAAGGATGAGGGACATGAATTGTTTCTTCAGATAAAGTAGAACAAAAATGGTAACTATAGCACCTTGCAGATTGTAAAATCTCTGGGATGGAGATGATAAAGAGGGTTGGGGATTGCCTTAAATTTATTACTAAGAGGGCAATTTTGCACCAGTTTATTGCTTAGCTTACCCCTTACCACTAAGCGATCTAAAATCTAGGTCTGGGAAACAGATGCTGTCCACAAATTTCCCTCATGTCCGTGGGCACACTCTGAGAGTTAATAAGACCATTATTAACATCAGGGCTCACCTGGTGGTTCAGGTAATAGAATCTGCCTACAATGTGGGAAAGTCAAATTTGATTCCTTAATCAGGAAGATCGTCGGGAGAAGAAGGGAACAGCAATCCACTTCAGTATTCTTGCCTGAAGAATCCCATGGACAAAGGAGCCTGGCGGGCTACAGTCCATGTGGCTGCAGAGTCAAGCATGACTGAGTGACTAACACTTTGACTTTGACTAACATTAGTCAAAGTCTTTAGCCACAGAAGAAAATTAGTTAGGAGTAAGCTCAGGGTGTAGCCTTTTCCCAGTGTTAGGAGACTTTTTTTCTGAGGAAGATTGAGAAAGTGTCTAGTCACCAACAATGATTCTGATAGTCTGAGTTAATAGGCCATGAGTTGGCCACAGATTTTTTTTTCCCCTAATGACTTAAAAGTTTATTGTGGAACCCACTGGCATCTTACTCTTGAACAGAATAAAGCAACTGCTGCTTGAGGTTTGGCTTATTGCTTATCTAGAGCTGGTCCAATATGCTCCCATTTAGGGGAGAGCAGCTTTAGAAGAAGAACTTGCTGAGGACAGCATGTATATAAGAGAAAGTGTGTCTAATTCTGGAAGTGGGAGTGTGGCTTCTAGAAGTCAAAAATATTGAGTCAGTACAGCCCTTCCTCCTACTCCACAAATTCCCTCAGCTCAGATATGACCTCCTGGGAAAAGTTTTCCATTATGTCTAAGTCCAATTTAGATGTTCCCCTCTGTGTTCCCATGACATTACAGTGGTTTTTATGCCCTCTTATAATTATCTAAATGCCTCTTACTATCCACATTCTACACTAAGATATGTGCTTCATTTGGATAGAAACTGACTCTTAAACAACAAAGGACCGTTAATGCCAGGTTTTGCAATAAAAATTTGCTGAGTGAGTCAGTACCTAAGTCAAATTCTCTCCATAGCTGACTTTTCTCTGTGTACACCCAGCAATCTGACCCTGACCCTGATACTGTCTGTCTACTGAAGATGATGACTTGTCACCAGTCATGTGTCACCATGTAATCAACCCCTTCTCTCAACCTGCCCCTTCCTCAAGTACTAATACAATCACCACCATTTCTAATGGGCCATGCCTGACTGCTCCAGGCCAAATGAGATCTCTCTTCTCTGACTTCCATCACTCAGTATTTGGACTGTATGCAATTAACTCTTTTTTTAACCTTTTATTTTGTATTGGGGTATGATGGCACTAATGGTAAAGAACCCGCTTGCCAATGCAGGAGACATAAGACATGAAGGTTGGATCCCTGGGTTGGGAAGATCCCCTGGCAGAGGGCACAGCAACCCACTCCAGTATTCTTGCCTGGATAAAGGAGCCTGGCGGGCTACAGTCCATAGTGTTGCAAAGAGTCAGGTACGACTGAAGTGCCTGAGCACAGTACAGCACTGCACAGAGCTGATTACTGGTGTTGTGATGGCTTCAGGTGAACAGTGAATGGACTCAACCTATACAGCTTACTCTGGATGACACACTTTTCTCTGGGCGTCTGGTCTCTGAACACCTCTCATGTAAGGTCCACATCTTCTCTTTCTGTTGTATTCCTTTTGTGCATCTAAGCACTGTCTGAACACAGAGAACTCCTCTAAACAGTATTGACGAGCATGAAATGATTCTAGTCTACACAAAAACATAAGTTTTGAGGGCACATATTTTGTCCACAAGCCTAGATGTGCTCTAGAAAGACTGAATTTCTGGGGATGAATAAAGCTTCTGCAGTAATGGAGAGAAGAAGAGATGGAAAGTAATTGGCAGAGGTAGAACTATCCTTTTGTTATTTTGTTATAAATCAGCTCCCACAGTGGAAACGTGTTAACCTCCGTCTTTGCCTTCACATCTACTTATATGCAAGTCCTCCCTCAACAAATCAATCTTTACATTGCAGTGGCACTCTCTTGACAAGATATGTTTGGCTTAGCCACTGTTGATATTTGTTCTTGAAATCTCGGTTGTATGGCATGGTACACTCTGAGAGCAGAAACGGAGACTCTTACTTTATATGCACCAAGGACGGCCAAGACGCAAACAGAAAGAGACAGTCCACAGCAGGGTGGTGGGGGTGGCAGGAACTGAACAGCACTTAATATGTTGTGATATATTGAATCTATGAAACGCCTGTTCAATAGCTAGTCTAAGTAAATTTAGAAGGACACAGGAAAGGGATTTATCTTTTCATCATTGTAAAAATGTTCATTACTTCTTATGCTGTTGGTCATGGTCTACTGATGTCCTTTTGAGGTCCCAGTGCCCTTAGAATCCCAAATATCGCCGTTGACAGGATTAGGAGACCCTGATATATTAGGAGATCCTCAATATATTTA
Organism: Tragulus kanchil; assembly: GCA_022376925.1. NCBI lineage: Eukaryota > Metazoa > Chordata > Mammalia > Artiodactyla > Tragulidae > Tragulus > Tragulus kanchil. The sequence goes on from JAIOJX010000003.1 coordinate 108,241,264, forward strand.
AGTCTCCAGGGAACTACAGTTTTATTGGTACTTTGGGAGTGGGCTCTCTTGCTGTGCTTTATTCTGAAAAGAATAAGGTAGAGAGCTTGGCACTCTCAAGGTAAATTACTTGATCTCTTCTCCTTTAGTGCATAACTTTATTGGAGCATTCCTCAAATCAGGCTGTGATTATTTACATACATGTCTTTTTGGCTCAATAGACAGTGAGTGTTTGCATCAGAGACTGTATCTTATTATTATTTTTTCCCTAATATAGTGGCATAGTGTCCAGCACATAGGACACTCTCATGAAATGATTGCTGAACAAGAAGACATCTTAATATCCATGGGGGGAAAAATGCCTATGTAAGGAAGGAAACAAACAAACAAAAAACTGTAAATGAAAGCTATTTTGGGTCAACTTAAGAAAAATGCAGATACAATTAGATAATTAATTAAATTTTAATTTTCCTGTAAGTAGTCTCCAGAGAAATGTGCTATGTTAGAATTGTACCCTAGACTAAGCTGCTGTGTAAACAATTCCTGTGGGCCTACTTTTATGTTCGATGACATGGGAGAAAAATTGAATAAAATGTGACCTCTGCAGCAAAAACATCAAGTATCACCTGGGGGGAAAAGGTTCAAGAAAAAACCCAAAGTATGCAGTGGATTATAATGGGGATTAAAAGAGGTCAAATTAGGAGAAAATTACATGAGCCACTGCTATCAGGAAGGCATTAGGACAAGGTAAAAATGCATTGCAATGAAGGTTAATTGAAAAATGATGTGGGTAAGCATTAACTGAATCATACTACTATTTTATACTACTATTTTACACCCCAATTTTTTTTAACTTGGAACTCAGAGATTCTTAGAACACATTTAAATGTATGTGTGCACATTCTGACATGAGGAATAAGACTTTCCACAAGCATGATCTTACAAGTCACAAGGGAGTAGTTCCAGGGAGAATGTCAGAGGAGCCTGGCTGTAGGGGTACTTTAGTAAACCCTTTATTCTTCTTTCAATTTGGAATATCACTAAACCAATAAGGGTAAGAGCATATTCAGATTCTGTAGCAATAATCTGCAGTGAATCTTTTATGGGTAAATCCCAGTGCCCTTAGAATCCCAAATATCGCCGTTGACAGGATTAGGAGACCCTGATATATTAGGAGATCCTCAATATATTTAAGTCTCCAGGGAACTACAGTTTTATTGGTACTTTGGGAGTGGGCTCTCTTGCTGTGCTTTATTCTGAAAAGAATAAGGTAGAGAGCTTGGCACTCTCAAGGTAAATTACTTGATCTCTTCTCCTTTAGTGCATAACTTTATTGGAGCATTCCTCAAATCAGGCTGTGATTATTTACATACATGTCTTTTTGGCTCAATAGACAGTGAGTGTTTGCATCAGAGACTGTATCTTATTATTATTTTTTCCCTAATATAGTGGCATAGTGTCCAGCACATAGGACACTCTCATGAAATGATTGCTGAACAAGAAGACATCTTAATATCCATGGGGGGAAAAATGCCTATGTAAGGAAGGAAACAAACAAACAAAAAACTGTAAATGAAAGCTATTTTGGGTCAACTTAAGAAAAATGCAGATACAATTAGATAATTAATTAAATTTTAATTTTCCTGTAAGTAGTCTCCAGAGAAATGTGCTATGTTAGAATTGTACCCTAGACTAAGCTGCTGTGTAAACAATTCCTGTGGGCCTACTTTTATGTTCGATGACATGGGAGAAAAATTGAATAAAATGTGACCTCTGCAGCAAAAACATCAAGTATCACCTGGGGGGAAAAGGTTCAAGAAAAAACCCAAAGTATGCAGTGGATTATAATGGGGATTAAAAGAGGTCAAATTAGGAGAAAATTACATGAGCCACTGCTATCAGGAAGGCATTAGGACAAGGTAAAAATGCATTGCAATGAAGGTTAATTGAAAAATGATGTGGGTAAGCATTAACTGAATCATACTACTATTTTATACTACTATTTTACACCCCAATTTTTTTTAACTTGGAACTCAGAGATTCTTAGAACACATTTAAATGTATGTGTGCACATTCTGACATGAGGAATAAGACTTTCCACAAGCATGATCTTACAAGTCACAAGGGAGTAGTTCCAGGGAGAATGTCAGAGGAGCCTGGCTGTAGGGGTACTTTAGTAAACCCTTTATTCTTCTTTCAATTTGGAATATCACTAAACCAATAAGGGTAAGAGCATATTCAGATTCTGTAGCAATAATCTGCAGTAAATCTATGTTTAATGAAAAATAGGAACTGGGATGAGAACTGCTTATAGCAAACCAAGAGAAATCTGAAATAACACATTTTTGTAGTTAAATCTAGGTGACTGAAGTCCACATATTCAAATAAACAAAAAGAAAAGAAAAAATATAGAAAGACACTCTCTAGAAGTCATTTCGTATACAATCAAGAGATTGATTTTTATCAATAGGATACAAGAATGTTTCTCCTCATTTTAGATGCAGACTCTAGAAGCAAAGGAAGATTGGTAAAATGTTGGTTTACAGAAGTAAATAAAAATAAAATCCAAAAGTCTGATGGAACATGTAAAAAAGAAAAAAGACTTGATTTTAAATAACTAAGATTCAATCAGTGATTTGAAGGACAAACCTGAGAAACTTACAAAGATAGCAAAAATCAAAGTCCTAAAATAGATTATGCCATGTGCAGAACCAAAAGTGAGAAAGAAATGTGCAAATAAAAAGCATTTCTAAAGAAGAGAAATGAACAATAACAGCAGAAGAAAACATCAAAGATATACTGGAAGGTAAGTCTTTCTTTAGTTCTAGAAAGTATATACAGATAGAAAGGTTCACAGGTTTTAAGGTAAAACCACTGAAAAGAGAATCACATTTGAATCCACATCTGGCAATTTTTATTATAATTACAAAACTAAGAAAAATATAAAACTGGAAAAGTAAGCAGGCAATATTCAAAGGCATAAAAATTATGTTGTCATCCAAACTGGCATGTGCAAAGCAAATTCTGAGAGAATATGAAGTACAATTGTACAACATAGTTTGGACAAGAAAATTTGGAGAAACAGGAGATTTATACTTACCCAAGTGTTCTTTCATTTGTGAAGATCTCAAGTTATACATGTAGCCTCCTTCAGGAATAAAAGTATATATTACATGGAAATATAATGCAACCTATAATGATAATAATAATAAAAAAAGAGATGTGATGATTAATTTTATGTTAGGGATTCTAAGGTAGGTGATAAGTATTCCTATGCAGGTATTCCCAGAGAGATTACCATCTGAATTGGAAGATGAGTAAAGAAGGCTGCTTGTATGCATGTGAGAGGGCAGCATGCAGTCTGGTGGGGGCCATAAATAGAACAAGAAGCAGAGAAAGAACAAATTTGCTCTTTGCTTGCTCACGTGCATCCTTGAACATCACTACTGTGGTTCTCAGGCCTTTGTGTCTGACTTTTTCTTGGCCTCCAGTTTACAGATAGCAGATAATGGAGCTTCTCAGACCCCATGATTACATAAGTCAAGCCTTCATAATAAACCTTTTTCTACATGTCTCTAGAACCTAGAGTTATATAGATATCCTATTGGCTTTATTTCTCTAAAGAACCCTAATGCAAATGGTAAAGCCACTTAAATGAAATTAAGTCAAAGATTGTAAATAGGTGCAAGACAGAGCCCAAATATCAATAACTTCTCTAGAACTAAAATAACAATTTTAAAAATATAATTTAATAATGTGCTGTCCTGTGTTTAGTTGCTCAGTCATGTGTCCAACTCTGTGTGACTACATGGACTACAGCCCACCAGGCTCCTCTATCCATGGGGATTCTCAGTCAAGAATACTCAAATGGGGGCTTCCCTGGTGGTCCACTGGGTAAAGAGTTCACCTTGCAGTGCGAGGGGCACCAGTTCAATCCCTGATCCAGGAAGATCCCACGTGCTGTGGAGTTCCTGGACAGGTGTGTCCAGTTAGGAGCCAGCACTCTGGAGCACATGTGCCTGGGGCCGGTGCTCTGCAAGAAGAGGGGCCACTGCAATGGGAGGCCCACAAAGACCAAAGAATAAAGATGGATGAAAATAAGTAAAAAAATAACCAATAAAGGGGGTCAAAATTAAGGAAAAAAACAATGTAAAGCAGCTATATTACAATAAAAATTAATTTAAAAAAAGGCCTTTAAAAGAAAAGGAAAGAATACTCAAGTGGGTTGTCATGCCCTCCTCCAGGGATTACCCGGTATCAAACCCTGATCTCCCATATTGCAGAATGATTCTCTACTGTCTGAGACACCACAGAAGCCCATATAATGCAACCTATAATGATAATAATAATAAAAAAAGAGATGTGATGATTAATTTTATGTTAGGGATTCTAAGGTAGGTGATAAGTATTCCTATGCAGGTATTCCCAGAGAGATTACCATCTGAATTGGAAGATGAGTAAAGAAGGCTGCTTGTATGCATGTGAGAGGGCAGCATGCAGTCTGGTGGGGGCCATAAATAGAACAAGAAGCAGAGAAAGAACAAATTTGCTCTTTGCTTGCTCACGTGCATCCTTGAACATCACTACTGTGGTTCTCAGGCCTTTGTGTCTGACTTTTTCTTGGCCTCCAGTTTACAGATAGCAGATAATGGAGCTTCTCAGACCCCATGATTACATAAGTCAAGCCTTCATAATAAACCTTTTTCTACATGTCTCTAGAACCTAGAGTTATATAGATATCCTATTGGCTTTATTTCTCTAAAGAACCCTAATGCAAATGGTAAAGCCACTTAAATGAAATTAAGTCAAAGATTGTAAATAGGTGCAAGACAGAGCCCAAATATCAATAACTTCTCTAGAACTAAAATAACAATTTTAAAAATATAATTTAATAATGTGCTGTCCTGTGTTTAGTTGCTCAGTCGTGTGTCCAACTCTGTGTGACTACATGGACTACAGCCCACCAGGCTCCTCTATCCATGGGGATTCTCAGTCAAGAATACTCAAATGGGGGCTTCCCTGGTGGTCCACTGGGTAAAGAGTTCACCTTGCAGTGCGAGGGGCACCAGTTCAATCCCTGATCCAGGAAGATCCCACGTGCTGTGGAGTTCCTGGACAGGTGTGTCCAGTTAGGAGCCAGCACTCTGGAGCACATGTGCCTGGGGCCGGTGCTCTGCAAGAAGAGGGGCCACTGCAATGGGAGGCCCACAAAGACCAAAGAATAAAGATGGATGAAAATAAGTAAAAAAATAACCAATAAAGGGGGTCAAAATTAAGGAAAAAAACAATGTAAAGCAGCTATATTACAATAAAAATTAATTTAAAAAAAGGCCTTTAAAAGAAAAGGAAAGAATACTCAAGTGGGTTGTCATGCCCTCCTCCAGGGGATCTTCCCAACCCAGGTATCAAACCCTGATCTCCCATATTGCAGAATGATTCTCTACTGTCTGAGACACCACAGAAGCCCATATAATGATTGGCATATGTATTAGTCTGTTCAGTCTGCTGTTACAAAATACCAGAGACTGAGTGGTGTAAATAACAGTATTTGTTTTCTCACTCTTCTGGAGCCTGAAAACCCAACATGAGGGTGCCAGCACTCTCTGGCTCCACCGAGAGCTCTTTTCTCTGCTTGAAGCTGGCCCCTCCTCACTGTGTGCTCACGTGTCTTTTCTTTGTTGCCGGACCATGAAGAGGGAGATCTCTATTTCCTCCTTGTTTTAGAATGTCACAGTCCTATCAAACTAGGAGCCTACCCAGTGAACTCATTCAACCTTACCTCCTAAATGCTTAATCTCCAAATACAGCCCCATTGAGTCTTAGGGCTGCAAGATGTCAACTTTGAGAGTATGCAATTCATCTCATAGCAGTCTGAAAACCATATGATATTAAATATGAATTCATGATAACTTTATAAATATATTATATTCCATAATCTCTAAATGAGAGATTACTGGGATAATTTCTTATTTTAAATATTGAAAATGGGAGACATGGACTAAATAACAGTTTTTAAAGATGAAAAAGTAACATTAATCCTGATTAAAACCTTCCTAAATATATGTTCATAACAAAAGAAAGCATATGTATACATATGACAGATTCAGGTTGGTGTGTAGCAGTAAACAACAAAACTCTGTTAAAAAAAGAAAAGAAGAAGAAGCAAAGTAAAGAAATATAACCAAAGTGCCAATTAGTCCAAAGAGTCAAAAAAAAAAAAAAGAACAAAAGAAAGAAAGCATAGTGCCTATAACAAAAGTTAATGAACAAATACAAGGAAAGATAGATACACAGATACATGTATACACATACACATGCAGGCATGATAGATATATAGATCCACAAATAGATACATAAATAGACCAGGAAGAGAAAAACAAAGCAGTTGGGAGAAGAGTAACTATATCACTATAATTCTATTGAGGTTAAGCTCTCATACTGAAATACGTAGGTCTAAATCTTTCAAATAAAACAATTGTATGGTGCTTATAAAAGCTACTTCAATGTTAAAAAGACAAAATACTTAAAACAGAATGAATTAAAATACATTAAGTAAATTAACACAAAATGAACACAAAGATGGCAATAACAAATTGAACCTACAAGCCAAAGGATCATCTCATGAGAATAAAACATTATGCACATTGATGTAAACATTATTTTTATGCAGTAAAATAGGGCATTGATACAACAATCAAATCATCAAGCTACAAGAAATATTTCATAGAAATGCCAACTTTACTGGGAAAGCTTTACAAATAAACAACATTTTGTATTCCCAATGAGCAAAATACTAAAGCATTTTGTAAATAAGCATAGAGAAGATGCAAAAATTATAACCTATGCTTTCATAGAGACAGCAAATATTTCATACACAAAGAGGAATATGCTTATTTTTCCAACAAGCATTGACTATTTGCCAATAATGTTCATGACAAAGAAAATTTCAGATTTGTATTAGACAAAAACAGAGTTATCATAGTTAATGAGGATCACTAGTAAATAACATTCTATATTCACATACCATGAAATATGTTACAGGCTTCACATATATTTCTTCATCCATTCCTAGTAACAATACTATGAAATTTAGGCAGTTATATCTCCAGCTTACATATGAGGATCTTAGGTTTAATCTTTTTCCCAAGGTTATATGACTAGTCAGATCAGTATGCATCATAGTCCACGGTGGGTTTGCTGAACCCTGTGCACTGAATTTCTGATTCATCTTGTCTGGATAGGTCCTGTAATTTGCATTTCCAATGATTCTTAGTTGATGCTCTTGCTGAGAAGCATTTGGCCAGGTGATGGCATGGACAATTCATTTACCACTATAGTTCTTTGGAAAAGGAGACATTGCAAAGATCATGCTCTGAAAAAAATGCAATAAATTTAGAAATTTATAATTAGCAATGCTAAAAAAACAGTGCCTGAAAATTTAATTAAAAATAAAAGCAATCATTCCCAAGTTAATCAATTTAATGCATTTCCAATTAAAATTCCAATTGGATTTTTTTTCTTTGAACTCGACAAAATGATTCTAAACTTCATGTGAATGAATAATAGAAAATAATAGTCAAGACAAATTATAAAAAGAAGAGTATTAGGAGAAACTCGTCTCACTATACAATAAAACTTTATAGATTTCTAGCACAAGATTGCATACCCAGAAGGTTCTCACTTCTCTTTTTTTCTAAAATCTCCACTTAAGTATTGAAAAGAAGCATTAAGGTATGATAAGGAATAAACCAATATTAATGAGGAAGGGCAGCAGCAAATATGAAAGAGCACAGAACCTTTGAGGAGATGAAAGTGAATGGGACCATGTTAGCAGACAATATGAGAGGAATGAAACTCACATGACCTGGTAGAATTCAGGAAGGGCTGTGGACCACATAGGACATGGTATGGCTTTCAAAATCCTGCATGGAGTGTTTTGGGCTCGGAGAGGCATACAAAGTAGGCAGCAGGTGTAAAAGATGTGGCTGACAAACAAAGATTACAGTTTTGTTAATGGAGTAATTGAATAGGGTGACATTTCCATCCCTGTCTGCATCTCCTCTAATGTGTTCTCCTTCCTGAGTTTCATAAAGGCAGCCCAACATGTGTTCCTAAACAAAACAGACCATCATAGACATACCCTAGGCCAGTCTTGTAAGCTGACCTAGATAAGACTGAGGCCAGGATATAACAAGAGAACTGAGCTCTTCTGAAGTGAAAGCAATTTGAGGAAAAAAAAAGTGGCAACTGATAGAATAATTGATATAGTGATATCTCAGTCCATGTAGGCTCCTACAAGAAAATCCATAGACTAGGTGGTTTCCAAACAACAGAAATTATTTTCTCACAGACGAGACTGAAACGTACAAGATCAACTCAGCAGAAGATTCAATGTCTGCTGAAAGCCCACTTCCTGGCTCACAGGTGCCTTTTAGTGAGGAGGATGGAGTGACTAGAGGAAGATAATATAAAATAAATTTCTACTCCTAAGAGCAGATTATTTTTAATGTCTAAAATAGCACATAAATGAGTAAGTGTGTGTACCTTTGAACTGGGAGTTTATACGAAATAAACTACCCAAAAAACTAAAATTGGTTTGCCCTGGAGAACAGAACTAGGGGATTGAGGAGGTGGGGCAGGGCAAGTGACATTTATTATAAACATTACTCTTTATTTAAGGAGAAACTTTGCAGATAGTTTTGTTCCTTTAATGTTTTAATATAAATTTAAAGTTTTACATTTATTATAAACATTACTCTTTATTTTTCGAAAAAAGCACAAGATTGCATACCCAGAAGGTTCTCACTTCTCTTTTTTTCTAAAATCTCCACTTAAGTATTGAAAAGAAGCATTAAGGTATGATAAGGAATAAACCAATATTAATGAGGAAGGGCAGCAGCAAATATGAAAGAGCACAGAACCTTTGAGGAGATGAAAGTGAATGGGACCATGTTAGCAGACAATATGAGAGGAATGAAACTCACATGACCTGGTAGAATTCAGGAAGGGCTGTGGACCACATAGGACATGGTATGGCTTTCAAAATCCTGCATGGAGTGTTTTGGGCTCGGAGAGGCATACAAAGTAGGCAGCAGGTGTAAAAGATGTGGCTGACAAACAAAGATTACAGTTTTGTTAATGGAGTAATTGAATAGGGTGACATTTCCATCCCTGTCTGCATCTCCTCTAATGTGTTCTCCTTCCTGAGTTTCATAAAGGCAGCCCAACATGTGTTCCTAAACAAAACAGACCATCATAGACATACCCTAGGCCAGTCTTGTAAGCTGACCTAGATAAGACTGAGGCCAGGATATAACAAGAGAACTGAGCTCTTCTGAAGTGAAAGCAATTTGAGGAAAAAAAAAGTGGCAACTGATAGAATAATTGATATAGTGATATCTCAGTCCATGTAGGCTCCTACAAGAAAATCCATAGACTAGGTGGTTTCCAAACAACAGAAATTATTTTCTCACAGACGAGACTGAAACGTACAAGATCAACTCAGCAGAAGATTCAATGTCTGCTGAAAGCCCACTTCCTGGCTCACAGGTGCCTTTTAGTGAGGAGGATGGAGTGACTAGAGGAAGATAATATAAAATAAATTTCTACTCCTAAGAGCAGATTATTTTTAATGTCTAAAATAGCACATAAATGAGTAAGTGTGTGTACTTTGAACTGGGAGTTTATACGAAATAAACTACCCAAAAAACTAAAATTGGTTTGCCCTGGAGAACAGAACTAGGGGATTGAGGAGGTGGGGCAGGGCAAGTGACATTTATTATAAACATTACTCTTTATTTAAGGAGAAACTTTGCAGATAGTTTTGTTCCTTTAATGTTTTAATATAAATTTAAAGTACTTTATTAAAAATTAGTTTTCATTTTTATTACGGTCATGTTTTTTGTGCTTGTTCAGTCACTGAGTCCTGTCCAGCTCTTTACTAGCCCATGAACCGCAGCACACCAAGCTTTCCTGTCCCTCATTCTCTCCTGGAGTTTGCTCAAACTCATGTCCATTGAGCTCATGCCATCCAACCACCTCCTCATCTGTCATGCCCTTCTCCTCCTGCCCTCAGTCTTTCCCAGCATCAGGATCTTTTCCAATGAGTCAACTCTGCACCAGGTGACCAAAGTATTGGAGCTCCAGCTTCAGGATAAGTCCTTTCAATCAGGATTGATTTCCCTTAGGATTGACTGGCTTGATCTACTTACAGTCCAAGGGACTATCAGGAATTTTCTCCAGCACCACAGTTCAAAAGCATCAGTTCTTCAGTACTCAGCTTTCTTTATGGTCTAACTTTCACATCCATACACAACTACTGGAAAAACCAGAGCTCTGAGTATTCAGGCCTTTGTTGGCAATGTGATGCTTGCTTTTTTAATATACTGTCTAGATTTGTCTTCCAAGGAGCAAGCATCTTTTATTTTCATGATTGTAGTCATAGTTCACAGTGATTTTGGAACCCAAGAAAAAAAATTCTGTCCCTGTTTCCACTATTTTCCCATTAATTTGCCATGAAGTGATGGGACTGGATGCCACATTCTTTGTTTGTTGAATGTTGAGATTTAGGTCAGTTTTTTCACTCTCCTCTTTCACCTTCATCACGAGGCTCTTTAGTACCTCTTCACTTTCTGCCATAATGGTGGTGCCATCAGCATAAATGAGGTTATTGATAAATGAGCTGGAGGCCTTGACTCCAGCTTGTGCTTGGTTCAGTCTGGCATTTCACAAGATGTACTCTGCATATAAGGTAAATAAGCAGGGTGACAACATGTAGTCTTGACATATTCCTTTCCCAATTTGAAACCAATCCATTGTTCCATGTCCAATTCTCACTGTTGCTTCTTGACTTGCATAAATGTCACTTCATATATGCCACTGTTTCTATTTTTTCTAAGTTAAAATGAGCATGATGACAATCTACAGCCTTGACACACTCCTTTTCCAATTTCATATATAGCAGTATGTACAACTTTTTCAGGCTGTCAAAATGTTTTCCAAAATATTTGAACCAACCCCTGTTGAGAAAGTAAAAAGGTATTAGTTTATGCAGATTATTGTCAAGCTATGGTATGATTATATTTTCAAGTTTTATAGTATATATTAGGTATGTATTACCATTTCATTGTGATTTTTAATTTGAATTATGCTGAAGACTGATGATGCTGAGAACATTTTCATGTGTATGTGCATGGCAATCCACTCCAATATACTTACCTAGAGGATTCCCATGGAGAGAGGAGCCTGTAGAACTAGAGTCCATAGGATCACAAAGAGTCAGACATGAAAGTGACAAAGCAGGCAAAGGAGTATCTTATATCTTATATCTTCTACTGTTCAGTTCTTTATATATTCTGCACAAAATTTCTTTATAATACTTTCTGCAAATTTTGTCTTCCAATCTGTGGTTTGCCTTTGAATACTTTCATACTATCTTTTGGAAGATAGACTTAACATTTTTCAAATGTTAATTTTATTTCCTTGGATAGTTATTGCTCTGCCACAACTTTGAAAGGCAATCCCTACATTATCCTCCAAAACTTTTATAGCTTTAGTTTTTAGGCTTAAATCTACGAAACAGTTCAAATAAATTCTTATAAATGGTGTGAGATTAAGGTCAAGATTCATTATTTTGCTAGAGAATATTCCTAGGACAGTTTGATCAATAATATCACTTTTCAACATTGGGAATATTAATAGTTTGTCTCATATTTATTTTTCCAGACTTCATACTATTGCACTGATTTATATAGTAGGCCTTAGGTAAAAAGCAAAGTCTTTATCAAAGTAGATTTTTAACAAACTGTAAATCAGATGTAAATCAAGTTGATGTCTTCAAAATTTGTTCTATTTTTTAAAAAGGTTTTTTTTTTTTTTTTTTTTTGGCTATTGTAGTTTCTTTGTATGGCACATAAATTATAGAACCAGTATGTCAATTCATGGGGAAGAAAAAAAAAAAACCTTACTGAAATTTTGATTAGAATCATGTTAAACCTATAGACAAATCTAGAAAGAATTTATATCATAATATATTGAGTCTTGTGATCTAAGGACATGGAATAGCTCTTGATTTTTAAAGGTCTTCTTTGACACGTTTTTGCGATGTTGGATGGCTCTTAGTGCACTAGTTTTGCACATATTTTGTTAAATTGATCTTTATTTGCTGTTTTAATACTATGGCAAATACCATTTTTTTAAGGATTTTTTTTTTTGTGGGGGGTCACTTCTATTGATCTTTCATTTATTTATTTCCATCCATCTTTGTTCGTTGGCCTGTGTGGGCCTCCCATCGCAGTGGCCTCTCTTGTCACAGAGCACCAGCTCTGGGCACATGCACTCCAGAACTCCAGCTTGGTAGTTGCACACATCTGTCCAGTGGTTCCATGGCTCATGGGATCTTCCCAGGCCAGGGATCGAACCAGAGTCCCTTGCACTGCAAGGCAGTGTCCTTACACAGTGGACCACCTGGGAAGCCCCCAGTAAATACCATTTTTAAATTTTGCTTTCCAGTAGTCCTTTCACAAAAATATAGAAATCAAGTTAATGTTTATATTTTTATATCTTAAAACCAATAAATTCTTATTGGATTTTGGAATATCCCCTAGGACTGTGTAAACATAATCATATTCTCTGTGAACAAAGACAGCATAATTGTTCTTTATAATGCACATGTATTTTTTGGTTTGCCTTATTTCACTGATTAACACTTCGTGTACAACGTAAAGTTCAAGTGGTAAGAGCAGACAGATTGTCTTCATCCTAGGAAGTGAACCATTCAATTTCACTGCTAAATCTTGTTACCTATAGATTTTATCAACTTGAGAGAACTCTTACCTAATCTTAGTCTACCTAGAGTTTTTAGAATGAATGTCTTAAAATTTGTCTATTTTTTCTATATCTATTAAGATCATTTTGTATCTCTTCTGTTCCACTAATACTGAATTATTTTGTTTGATTTTTAAATGTTAACTAGCATTATACTGACAGAACAAATTTAACTCACAGAACAATTGTAACATCCTTTTCTATATTGCTCTAACTTTCCATCACCTATGGTTTCTACTTTTAAATTTTTATTTTTGAGATGTCTATCAATTATTTATCACAGAGACAATGAATTCCTACACACTTCTAAAATCTTAATATTTTTGCTTTATATATAGACTATCAGTCTGGACTCCATTTTTGTATTTAGTTTTACAGAATCATCAACTATTTTTATTCTCAACAACAAAAGTCAGCTTTCCAAAACTGTTTAAGAATTTTTCTTCCTCCCCATTGATTTTTTTCAACTTTATTGTATATTATTCTTCCAAATATATGTAAGTATCTCTGTTACTTATGAGATTTCACTAAACGTACTTTAGTCCTTACAAGAAAGCAATATTGTTTTGTTTCACTATTTTACTATAGCTTTATTATTTCTTTTAACTCTCTTTTGTGATTAGGTACTCCTCACAAACAATACTTTTCTTTCTTTTATAAGCTTGATGTATGCTGTATATTAAGTTTACTGAGTTAAACAGTAAGTCTAACTAAATATTTTAGTGAAATCACATTTTAATTATAGACTAAATGGAGAGGTAATTTACATACAAATATTTAATTATCTCATCCAAGAACATGGATTTTTCATTTTTCTCAGATTAGCTTCTGGGTACACTCTTCATATCTAGAATATGAACTTTTTAAATAAGGCATTATTTTGATTAATTCTTATCTTCAATATTTTTGTGTGAATTATATTTTACTTTTTACCTATAATTTCTAGATGATCATCACTAATATTTTCAAATTTTTACCAGTTTATCTAGTTAAGAATTTAGCTTACGTTGTTAAACAAAGTTTATCATATATGGGATATATATTATATATACATGATAAATATTGCTGAACATTCTAAAAAATATCAATAGTTTCATCGATTTTTTCAGAATGATAAAATATCTTTGATAAATTAGCGCATTTTAATTTTTCCCCTTATTTCTTTCCAGTAAATTCATTTAAATCTTTATATTTTCCTCAGGTATTATTTTACCCACTTCTCTCTTTAATGTATTGAATTCACATTATTAGTTATGAATAGCTTTTAAATTCAATTTTTAGTTATACCATTATATGTTATGTGTGTGTATGTGTGCATGTGTTTACAGATGTTTGGTTATTTTATTTTCCAGATGTATAGATTTTTATTAGACCAAAACTCTGAGACTATTATTTTTAAATTGATGTCAGAAAACTCATGTGCATGACATTAACTTCTAAAAAATTTTTCCTGAGTGAGAAAAGAGGTGAATTGTCCTGATTATTATATTTATTTTCCTGCATCCAGCCTTTACTGTTGTGCTATTGTGTGCCTTAAGAGGTTCACCTGTGTGAACTAAGGATCCACTCAGGATCTCTGGCCTCCAGCTTCTGTTTATATTTGTCAGGTGGGAGATACTGGCAAAACCTTAGAGTTAAGGAGGAAAGAGAAAGGCAGGGTTGTTTGTTCCCCACGTCTTCCTTGCTTTGCAACATTTATGATGTTTTCATTCCTCTAGGGCCATCTGTCCTGGATGACTACCCCTTGAGGTAACTCATCATCCATTTTTGCTTATTGACTTCTCAGGTTAAGGGCAGTAATTCCTCATGGTGGCTGTCGGTGCTGGGTGTCTCGCCAACATTTGTTGATTTCCCTAAATTTGCCCACACACCTGTATAAAAATAAATTATCTTTTGAGTGTATCATAGATTTTCTTTCAAAATTCATCCTGATCCATACTCAACAAGAAATATCTAATAAAATCGTGATGAGGCTTCCCTGGTGGTCTAGTGGATAAAGAATCTAGTTTGCAGTGCGAGGGGCACCGGTCTGATCCCCGGCCCAGGAGGATCCCACGTGCCTTGGAGTGGCTGAACCAGTGTGTCAATTACGAGCCAGCCCTCTGGAGTGCTTGTGCCCAAAGCCAGTGCTCTGAAACGGGAGAGGCCGCTGCAATGAGAGTCTCACACAAGCCAGAGGATAAAGATGGATCAAAATAAATAAATAAAAAAACAATAAAGGAGGCCAAAATTTTTTAAAACAGAAAATCTTTAAAAAAAAAAAAAACAACGAAAACCATGATGACACAATTTTGAACCATAAGACACTTGATTAAAACAACAGAAAGGAGAAACAATGAGCTGCATTCCAGTACTCCTTAAGCCTTTTCTACACATATCAGACTGGATCTGGACCTTTGCCTTGATGACTATGGACCATTTTTGAATACGTGATTTGACCAAGTCAGAAGCAGTTAACAACATACCAGGCACTTGAGCTAGAATAGTAAATATGGAAGCTTAAGGATGTGCTTCGAACCTGTATATATTTGCCTGATTCATCCTTTTGGAATCTAATTTGCAACTAATCTAAAGATCCTGAAATTCTTTTGATGCATGTATTTCCTCTTTCACTTTTTTTTTTAATTTATTTTTATTTTATTTTACAGAGTTTTTTTGTTGTTTACTGCTATACATAAACCCAAATCAGTTATAGGCGTACTTTTGTGTTCAGAATATACCTTTTTTTTTTTTTTAAAGATTTATTTATTTATTTATTTTTGGGCGGAGGTCGGGTTGGGGAAGGAGGGGAGCGGGCGGGCCACTTCCATTGGTCTTTCATTTCTCCATTTTCATCCGTCTTTGTTCTTTGGCTCCTGCGGGCCTCCCATCGCCGTGGCGTCTGTTGTCGCACAGCGCAGGCTCTGTGTGCACGCGCTCCAGAGCTCCGGCTCGGTGATTGGACACATCAGTCCAGCCGCTCCGCGGCACGTGGGATCTTCCCAGGCCAGGGCTCGAACCGGCGCCCCTTGCACTGCAAGGCGTTGTCCTTACCCACTGGACCACCAGGGGAAGCCCCAGAATATACCTTTTTAAAGTACTGTAAGAAAGGGAAAGTGTTGCAGTAAGGCAATGAGAGGGGAAAAAGGAAATAAACGAGGCATAGGTACGTAAGTGAACTCCAGATAATTTTATCTATTTTTAAAAATTTATAACTTTCCTCCCCCACATGAAGGAAGGCTAGATCATTCAGATTAAGAGAAAATCTTTTTCCAAAGGGATATACAGATTCAAAATTCGAACAATCTCACACTCATTTTTGTTTGGTCAGATATTTTCTTCCAAGATTGCAAAGTATACATTCCCTCAGTCAGTACCCTTACTATATGAACTTCATGTAGTTTCTATCACAACTCAGAAATGTATACATCCAGATCTTTTGTCTAATTTTTATCCACACTCTATCCATAACTGATAAATGAAAGAGTTTCCTTAAGATCACCTTAAAAGCTTTCTGATTGGGGCTTCCCTGGTGGTCCAGTGGGTAGGGACACTGCCTTGCAGTGCAAGGGGCGTCGGTTCGATCTCTGGCCTGGAAAGATCCCATGTGCCGCAGAGTGGCTGGACCGATGTGTCCAATTACCGAGCTGGAGCTCTGGAGCGCATGCGCCAAGAGCCGGTGCTCTGTGACAACAGAGGCCACCGCGATGGGAGGCCCACACGGGCCAAAAAACCAAAAAGATGGATGAAAATGGATAGATGAAAGACCAATAGAAGTGGCCTGCCCGCCCCCCTCCCTCCCCAACCCACCCACTCCAATTTAAAAAAAAAAAAAAAAAGCTTTCTGATTCTTTGTCATGCCCTCCAAACCTTGAGGTAAGAGGCTAAATCTTTAAGCTTCTTTTTCATATTCTTTTTGTAAGATTTCTAGAACAGTTCAAATTAGTTGCCCCACCATCACATCCTATGCAATTACCATTGTCACCATAGCAATTAAGTACCTCAACCTGTTGGTCTCTCTGTTCCCTATCTTCCACTTGTAATTCATTCTCTCTTCAACAGTGATTGTTTCAATAAGTGTAACCATAGATTATCAGTGCCCTCAGAGAGATTAACTGTACTTTATTTATAAATATCTTTGATTTTAGTCTAGAATTCCATTGTTTAAGATATGGGGTGATGACATACTGGGTACCAATAGTTCAATTAGCTGAAGTCCCTCCAAATAAGAAATGCCATGCTTTAAATGGACAATTTACACAAGTGTGGGCAACCTTAGGTATCAACAAGTGATGGTTAGACAACCAGGTACCAGAGACAGTAGAAATATATTATCTCGATCTGAAAGATCAAGGAAAGAAATTGGGGTTACTAGGCTAGCAAAATAAAAAGGCACCATCCAGGGGGTAGCATTAGGGGAATATAGGCTCTGAATGTCTCATCAAAGTAGAAGGAAATAAGGAAAAATAAACATACACAGTTCTTTCTCTTTCAGTCCTCTAGCTTAACCCAGAAGGACAGGGAAGCCTAGATGGCATATGCTATTTCAATTTCTGAGGACAGTAGGGAGGGTAGAGAAAGACATAAAATGGATCCAAGTGGAAGTGTGCTATATGTTTTGTCTAATCTCCTTGGTCGAAGTTGGTAGCTATTGACAGTTTATATGAGAAAATAGTACAGTAAGAAAGTATTAGACATAGTGGTATACCAACTGCAGTGGCAAAACAGTCTGACATTTAAGATTTCCACTATGCCCAGGTATCACAAGTCACTTAGAGGAGGGCTTTTAAACTCTTCCACTTCAGCAAGCAGCCTTGAGGCAGACATCTCTGATACTGCTTCCTAGCTCCAGGTGAGGTGAATGCTCAGAATTTGATTAGCCATATTTCTTTGCTGAGATACTCAAAGTAATAACTGTCAGGTGTCTCTACTTACCCTCCTGTTCCCAGCTGTCACCACCTCTGAGCCTCAGACATTCCATATGCAACCCCTGACCTTTACAGCAACAACTCCTAGGACATCCTTGGCTCTGGTTTACCTCCATATTTGATTCTGTATCTCTCTCATTGGTATTTTATCATTTGACTTCCACAGAAAGCCCTTTCTTTTCACTTTTCTTGATGGATAAATACTCATTTATTTACTTAAACATTTTCTATTATTTCTAGGAAGTTCATATTTAACATATATTTTCCAGTATATTCTCAATCTGCCATCTAGTCATAGATGTCCTCATTGCTACTAACATTCCAATAATTTGCAATAAAGTGAAAAGTCCTTAATTAGGAAATGGGAACCCTATGATAGGGAGGATGCATAAACTCTTAAACTTCTCAATTTTCTTCACTTGCTTATATGTGTAATCCATGTTTATGGGGAAGTATATCATTAAAGGAAAATCAGCAGCTTAAAATAAGATTTCGATGAATAAATAAAGAAGATGTGGTATGTCTATATATAATATTACTCAGCCATAAAAAGAATGTAATTTTGCTGTTTCCATCAACATTGGTGGATTTGGAGGCATAATGTTAAGTGAAATAAGTCAGACAGAGAAAGACAAATACTGTATGATATCACTTACATGTGTATTTTCAAAAATATGACAAACTGTGAAAGTGTTAGTCACTCAGTCAAGTCGAACCCTTTGAGACTTCACAATGTGTCCGTGGAATTCTCCAGGCAAGAATACTGGAGTGGGTTACCATTCTCTTCTCCAGAGGATCTTCCCAACCCAAGAATCGAACCCAGGTCTTTGGCATTCCAGGCAGATTAGTTAGAATTTGAGCTACCAGGGAAGCCCACAACAAAGTGGCGAATATAAGAAAAAGAAGAAGAAGAAGAAATCATACTGACAGATATAGAGAATAAACTATTCATTATCCATAGAGAAAGGGAAGACGGAGGGAGAGTATAGATGTTGAGGATCAATAGGCATGAACTGTTAGGTATAAAGCCTCCAATTTATACTGTATGACACAGGAAATACATTTAGCAAATATTCTATAGTAACTGTAAATAGAATATAACCTTTAAAAAGCATGAATCATATTGTACACCTATTTATGTAATATTATACATCAACTCTACTGCAATCAAAACATTTTTTCAAATATTTATTCACTTAGATGTTTGCATAATAGTTACTTCTATAAGATCCTGTCCTCAGTGGGTTGAAGAAAGTGATTCAGTTTCAGTTCAGTTGCTCAGTCATGTCCAACTCTTTGTGACCCTATGGACTGCAATATGCCCGGCTTCCCTGTCCTTCACCATCTCCCAGAGCTTGCTCAAACTCATGTCCATTGAGTAAGTGGTGCCATCCAACCATCTCATCCTCTATCGTCCTCCCTCTCCTTCTGCTATCAATCTTTCCCAGCATCAGGGTTTTTTCCAATGAGTTGGTTCTTTGCATCAGATGGCCGAAATATTGGAGCTTTAGCTTCAGGATCAGTCCTGCCAATGAATATTCAGGATTGATTCCCTTTGAAATTGACTAGTTTGATCTTCTTGCAGTCCAAGGGAGTCACAAGAGTCCTCTTCAACACCACAGTTCTATGGCATGTATTCTTCAGTGCTCAGCCTTCTTTATGGTCCAACTCTCACATCCATACATGACTACTGGTAAAACCGGAGTTTTGACTACAGGGAGCTTGTTGGAAAAGTGATTCTTCTGCTTTTTAATATGCTGTCCAAGCTTCCCTGGTGGCTCAGATGGCGAAGCATCTGCCTGCAATTCGGGAGACCTGAGCTTAACCCCTGGCTTGTGACGATCCTTGCAGAACATAAAGGCTATCCACTCCAGCATTGCTGCCTGGAGAATTCCATGGCTTATCCATGGGTCACAAAGTGTTGGACACTACTGAGCAATTTTTACAGAGAGGTTTGTCATAACTTTTCTTCCAAAGAGCAAGCATCTTTTAATTTCATAGCTTCAGTTACCATCCACAGTGATATTTGAGCCCAAGAATATAAAGTTTGTCACTGTTTCCATTGTTTATCCATCTGTTTGCATTGAAGTGATGGGACCATATGCTACGATCTTTGCTTTTTGAATGTTGAGATTTAAGTCAGCTTTTTCACTCTCCTCTTTCACTTTCATCAAGAGGCTCTTTACTTTCTCTTTGATTTCTGCCATAAAGGTGATTTTGTCTGCATACATTAGGTTATTGAATTTCTCCCATCAGTCTTCAATCTAGCATGTTCTTCATCCAAACCAGCATTTTCCATGATGCAAGGAAGTGATTGCTTTACCCTAAAAAGGCCAGAGTGAAAGGTAATAATATTTGCTTTTTTAACCAAGCCACTTAGCGTTAAAGACAAAATTTTTCATAAATTGAGAAATCAAACAAGTTTAGGGTAATTTGTTTGCCCTAAGTTTAGGGTATTTTACTTGCTCATGTGTCCAGTCTCTGAGTCATATCCAACTCTTTCATGATGTCACGGACTATAGACTTCTAGACTCCTCTGTCTATGGGATTTTCCAGGTTAAATACTGGAGAGGGTTCAGTCCTTCAAAGAATCTTCCCAACCCGGGGATCACCCTTATCCACTTCAGGTCTACAACACTGATAGCCCTTTTTTGATTGATAGAGTGTTTCTTATATTCAAAACATGCATGTGTGAGCTTAGTTGCTCAGTCATGTCCGACTCTTTGCAACCCCAAGGACTGCAGCCCACCAGGTTTCTCTGCCCATGGGTTTCTCCAGGCAGGGATCAATCCTGGGTCTCTGGCACTGTAGGCAGGTATTTAAACTACTGAGCTACCAAGAAAGTCCCATATTCATGACATTAGTCCTAAAACAGTCTTAAAGCATCTGCCTGCAATTCGGGAGACCTGAGCTTAACCCCTGGCTTGTGACGATCCTTGCAGAACATAAAGGCTATCCACTCCAGCATTGCTGCCTGGAGAATTCCATGGCTTATCCATGGGTCACAAAGTGTTGGACACTACTGAGCAATTTTTACAGAGAGGTTTGTCATAACTTTTCTTCCAAAGAGCAAGCATCTTTTAATTTCATAGCTTCAGTTACCATCCACAGTGATATTTGAGCCCAAGAATATAAAGTTTGTCACTGTTTCCATTGTTTATCCATCTGTTTGCATTGAAGTGATGGGACCATATGCTACGATCTTTGCTTTTTGAATGTTGAGATTTAAGTCAGCTTTTTCACTCTCCTCTTTCACTTTCATCAAGAGGCTCTTTACTTTCTCTTTGATTTCTGCCATAAAGGTGATTTTGTCTGCATACATTAGGTTATTGAATTTCTCCCATCAGTCTTCAATCTAGCATGTTCTTCATCCAAACCAGCATTTTCCATGATGCAAGGAAGTGATTGCTTTACCCTAAAAAGGCCAGAGTGAAAGGTAATAATATTTGCTTTTTTAACCAAGCCACTTAGCGTTAAAGACAAAATTTTTCATAAATTGAGAAATCAAACAAGTTTAGGGTAATTTGTTTGCCCTAAGTTTAGGGTATTTTACTTGCTCATGTGTCCAGTCTCTGAGTCATATCCAACTCTTTCATGATGTCACGGACTATAGACTTCTAGACTCCTCTGTCTATGGGATTTTCCAGGTTAAATACTGGAGAGGGTTCAGTCCTTCAAAGAATCTTCCCAACCCGGGGATCACCCTTATCCACTTCAGGTCTACAACACTGATAGCCCTTTTTTGATTGATAGAGTGTTTCTTATATTCAAAACATGCATGTGTGAGCTTAGTTGCTCAGTCATGTCCGACTCTTTGCAACCCCAAGGACTGCAGCCCACCAGGTTTCTCTGCCCATGGGTTTCTCCAGGCAGGGATCAATCCTGGGTCTCTGGCACTGTAGGCAGGTATTTAAACTACTGAGCTACCAAGAAAGTCCCATATTCATGACATTAGTCCTAAAACATTTAAATTGTGATGTGGCTACACTAGAAACTCAGCCATAAAACCTGAAATAAATATTAATTACAGACAAATCAAAGGACATTCCATCAGTATGGTTCACATTTTCTTAATAGTTTCAAACAATTCTATGCTGCAAAGACAAACTCACCTTATGATACTTAATACCTGGTAGAAAAGAATTCCAGAGCTGCCATCCCTCCACAATGTGGAAATCTCACATGTGACAAAGGCAGTATACCTTTCCAGTGAGCACATTCCCTTGCGCTGTCTCAATTCTAACAATCCTTCAAGACCCAACTCAAAACTCCTTTTCTATCATGAATTTCTCTAACTAGTGCACAGCAATCATCTTGTCCTTTTCCTAATGCCGATTTTGCTTCAGCTTCATTGATTTGGTATGGCAGCCCTATGAAATTCTCACCATTTTTGTAAGTTTTACAACTTGACATCAGCATGCCTCTCATCAAAAGATTCTAAAGGACACCCAGATACTGGATGACATGTTAATGTGCACATTGCAAGCACACAAATGTGTGGTGAAGAACTGATAGATAGCTATCTGCCTGTCTTCATTTTCTATTTGTAACTCCTAGCATCTGTAAGTCAGATATTCTTCAACACAGGTTATTTTCCCAAAGTAATCTCATAAACTTAATACTCATTTATTTATATACAACTTTAGTACAATGTATGGCTTAAGCCTTTATATAATCTACGACTTTCCTAGTTGCTCATGTGTCAGTCCTTCATAAAGAATCTTCTAGACTCCTCTGTCTATGGATTTTCCAGGTTAAATACTGGAGAGGGTTCAGTCCTTCAAAGAATCTTCCCAACCGGGGATCACCCTTATCCACTTCAGGTCTACAACACTGATAGCCCTTTTTTGATTGATAGAGTGTTTCTTATATTCAAAACATGCATGTGTGAGCTTAGTTGCTCAGTCATGTCCGACTCTTTGCAACCCCAAGGACTGCAGCCCACCAGGTTTCTCTGCCCATGGGTTTCTCCAGGCAGGGATCAATCCTGGGTCTCTGGCACTGTAGGCAGGTATTTAAACTACTGAGCTACCAAGAAAGTCCCATATTCATGACATTAGTCCTAAAACATTTAAATTGTGATGTGGCTACACTAGAAACTCAGCCATAAAACCTGAAATAAATATTAATTACAGACAAATCAAAGGACATTCCATCAGTATGGTTCACATTTTCTTAATAGTTTCAAACAATTCTATGCTGCAAAGACAAACTCACCTTATGATACTTAATACCTGGTAGAAAAGAATTCCAGAGCTGCCATCCCTCCACAATGTGGAAATCTCACATGTGACAAAGGCAGTATACCTTTCCAGTGAGCACATTCCCTTGCGCTGTCTCAATTCTAACAATCCTTCAAGACCCAACTCAAAACTCCTTTTCTATCATGAATTTCTCTAACTAGTGCACAGCAATCATCTTGTCCTTTTCCTAATGCCGATTTTGCTTCAGCTTCATTGATTTGGTATGGCAGCCCTATGAAATTCTCACCATTTTTGTAAGTTTTACAACTTGACATCAGCATGCCTCTCATCAAAAGATTCTAAAGGACACCCAGATACTGGATGACATGTTAATGTGCACATTGCAAGCACACAAATGTGTGGTGAAGAACTGATAGATAGCTATCTGCCTGTCTTCATTTTCTATTTGTAACTCCTAGCATCTGTAAGTCAGATATTCTTCAACACAGGTTATTTTCCCCAAAGTAATCTCATAAACTTAATACTCATTTATTTATATACAACTTTAGTACAATGTATGGCTTAAGCCTTTATATAATCTACGACTTTCCTAGTTGTAAATTTTATTTTCTTTACCTTAGTTTTTCAGAATATATTTTGAAATAGAGTAAGCTCATCCTTTCTCCTACTTTACCCTTTCCAGTTGACTCCATCTCTTGCCCGTAACAATATGAATTTTACTTTCTGTTTTCACTTCCAAATATATGAAATGCAAATTTTTACTAAACAATTCTTAATTCTACTTTCTAATAGTGCTATGTCATTCTTTTTTCTTAAATCATGCATTCTAAATTTAAGGACTGAGAAAACTTTTCTACTACCATTTCTACTCACATACTATGTACTTAAATATACAGGTGAATTCAAACCACTTTTTGTAAGTACATGGAAACCTTTCAGTCAAATGGGACACAGAATAGTTCCAAAAAAATCCAGAAACTCTGGTTTGATTTTCAGTGACAATCAATTCTGGAAATACCATGTTTACTAAAATCTGGCCCAGTGGTTAACAGCTCATTAGTCTATTACTTTTCTGTCTTTATCTCCTTCATCTTTCTCATTCTCCATTAGTCTTTTCTTGTCATTAGGCAGTCAACATAAAATGAATATTTCTATGGCTAAAGTTTCTACTTTGGAAATCATAAAGTTGTCATCCAAATAATTTAAGGATTCCGTAGAAGCTCTTTTTCTGTACAATATAACTCGATAATTGCAGTCATGCAAGACAACTGAATGCTGAAAGTACCTTGAAAGTTGGTCTCAAATCTCTTATTCCATTTCCTTCTAATCATATGCATTAGGAGTGTACAAAGACTTGGTTCACATTTTCTTTATGTATTGCCCTTTAATTATACTGGTATTTCATCCTCCATATTTCTTTTTGCCACTGATACTAACAACTATGTGTGAATTGTTCTTTCTAAAACTAGAGATAGATACTACATGAACAAAAAAAAGAGGCATACGTATTGTACCATTTCTCAAATAGTTGAAAAGAAAGGGCACTCCCTATTTTCATCACTGATTTACTCTGCCATTTATTATATTTATGAGCCATTTATTATATTTATGAACCATTTATTATATTTTTGCTATCTTCTCTCTTTCAACTTCTTACACTCATCTTTCATGTGCCAGATTTTCAGGCTTCATTTTCCCATACTATTTACTTTTGCAATAAAATTTGTTATAAAATAAGCACAACCCAATATGCTATGTTATCCTACTAGAGGCATTTGCTGTATTGGTCTCTTTCAAATTGAGATTAGTTAAGACATAAGAGTAGATATAGAGACTAAGAAGAAACATGACACTCTGAGACCGAAACAGAGGTAAAACTTTTTGTCTGGGAAATTATTTGAGATGTTTAAGTTATTTTCAAGAAAGCAGCACCCTAGTTACAGTAGGATTTGAGGAATAATGTTTTCATGCAAGAAATCCATAAGCAGTAAGCTCATACCTTCAGAAAAAAAAGGCTCCCACATAATCTGCTTCCTAGACCCAATCAAGAGGAGTTAAAGAAACTGTCCCTTTAACCTGCAAAGAAAGCCTAGTATGCCCAGAAAAACAGAGTACTTATTGTGTCTCAAAATACTGGCTTCTGGCTTGCCGTCAAAAATGTTATAACCATGTTGTTTGTGATTTTAATTAGTTTTCCAAACATATGACAAACTAAATTGAATAAATCAAACTGACCTTTAAATTTCTAGAATTATAGCCTATTTAAATGTCCATAATGCTGCAATAATAAGCTAAGTTAATAACCATTTCACTTTCCTCCCTGAGAGCCTCTCTGGGTGATACACAATGTTATTAATTTTGGCATGATTACAAATTATTCCCATAGTTCAGGTTTAATACAGTATTGATGTTGTTATTAATATGGATTTGTCAGTAAAAATACAAAACTGAGTCAGTCCCAGCTAATGTCAGTTTTAAGGTTAAAAATAAAAAAACCAGTTGGTATTGTGGAAAGTCAGAATACCCATAAGACTAGAATTTCATTATAAGGATACCTGGCTTGGTATGAGAAAGGATTCACATGAATAAAATAGCAAAAA
The DNA here is from genome assembly GCA_022376925.1 of Tragulus kanchil. Taxonomy (NCBI): domain Eukaryota; kingdom Metazoa; phylum Chordata; class Mammalia; order Artiodactyla; family Tragulidae; genus Tragulus; species Tragulus kanchil. The sequence goes on from JAIOJX010000003.1 coordinate 108,266,779, forward strand.
GGTATATAAATCTGTCTGTTATCAATCTAAGATTTTTTACACATATATTGGTCATTTCTGTATTTTTCTAAATTTCTCAGGGGACTGATTAAATCATGCAACAATTCTACACGGATTGTCTAAAATTAAGTTTAAAAGGTTGAGTGAAGGGTATAATTGTTTTATTTATAGTATATTTTGTGAAGTATGTGAGGTAAACTGGTTACAAATGCATGACTTGGAGTAAAAGCGAGAAAATTGTGATGTGTGAAAGCTCATATGGCAAGGCAGTCTAGCACAGTGGTGAAGAGCTCTAGCTGAACTCATGTGACTTTAGTTTAACCTCTGGCCCTGTTTGTGCTAGGGTTTTTGATTACTAAGGGTCTTTTGTAAGATACTTCATCTAAAATATTGCATTAAAAATGTTATTTATCCCAAAAATTTTGCAATAAGTGAATGAGGTACTGCATGAAAAGTGTTTAATAATACATGGCTCACCATAAATGTTCAAAACATGTAAGCTTATGTTAACGGACTACCACAATGTGGAAAAGCAAATATCATTTTAATCATTTTGTTTTCATACTTGGAGAAATAAAGTAATTTTCATAAGGACTCACAGTTATTAAAAATGTATGATGGGATTAAAACCATGTCATTACCAATTACTAAGTCAGTTACCATACTGTCCCATCTGCTTTGATTGTTTTCCAAGGTATGAGCTCAGGTAAAGTGCATATGCAGTTTGAGTTTTTTCACAAAAAGAATAATTCTCCCAGATTTCTCCTTTCAATAACTGAAAACAACTCATAGACTAGAGCAATTAGAAAAGCTAATAATATTCAGTTTTAGAATATTTTACAGTTATAATGAATTAGACATTTACAGGTCAAATATTGGGAGAATACAGTAAATCAGAGACGTCAGAACAGCATTTGACGCTGCTTTCTCCTTACAAATTTCCACTGATGTTAGACAAAGCAACTGAGAACCTGCTCAATACTATTCTTTCTACTTTTGTATGTACTAGAATTTTCTATGTTATATAAGTGAAAGTGATGGTCACTTGGTCATGTCAAATCTTTGCCACCCCATGGACTGTAGCCCACTAGATTCCTCTGTCCACGGAACTCTCCAGGCAAGAATAGTAGAGTGGACACCCATTCACTTCTCCAAAGGATCTCCCTGACTTAGGGATAGAAGCCAGTCTCCTGTAGATTCTTTAGTCTAAGCCATCAGGGAAGCCCATGTTATATAAAGTACAAACAAAAAGGAAAGCAAACAAAAACCTTCCCAAAAATGTCACCTAACTTTTCTTTTCAATACCATTGCCTACTGTTTATTGATCTTTGAACATTATTTACTGTTTCCTTTGCCTAGAATGTGCAATGTTGATTATTTCATATAACAAAACATTTTCATTCTTTAAACTCCAAAGCTATTTCCTCCATGAAGTTAAGATAGTACCCGCATGAAGTAGCCTTACTATGTTTGCTCAGTGTGTCACTAACTTTCCCATAGCAATGAGGAAATTCCCTTTCATGTATTAGGGCACACACCTGTCTTTTCACAAGCATTTTTATAGTTTAGAAAGGACTGTAACTCATTGTTTTCCTTTCTCTGCTATGACAAACACAGGGATGAGTTGTTTTGGGGCCTAAAAGCTATGCAATTTCTTTCAACTGTAAAGAATACAAAAATCCACAAATTAAGTAGAGAGACTTGGAACACCCATGCCAGTTACAACCCCTAAAGCAGCTTCAATAGCTTTACAGTAAATCTGTTTGTAACAAAGCATCATGCACAAAGTATTTGGTTTTCCATAATAAACCCTCATTAAGGGGCCCATACTTATCACTGTTTTTAAGACTTTTTCCTGTGATGTTTAAAATGTTCTTCTGTTCCTCCATACCTAGATGTCAAAACAGTAGGAAATAGAGAAAGTGGTAACAGTGGTCCCAACATTTACATTTTGGGCTCCCTCACTACACCTTTATTTATTAAGGTAATTTTATCTTGTATATACAGCCGAAAGGAACACAATCTTCCTTTAAAAAGCAAACCTGTAAACAGAAAGTAAAGCAAGGTATAAAGATTCTTACTACATATTTTATTGTTGAGAGTTTCAAGCCTCATTTCCCCTCCTTCCCCTTCTGCCCCTCATCTGGACAGTCTGATAAGAAAGCCCAGGTGATTTCTTCTTTTACTTCAGCAGAAAGCTCAAGTACCTTCAGCCCTTACATGCCTGGGATTCCAGTCCCCTTGCCAGAAATAAAATCCCAAGCCAATCTCCATTCCTGCTTTTACAAGCGATTTTCATAGCTGTTTGTGAGACTATTCTGCTCTCCCTAGAAAGTCTCATTATGTGAGCCTTTTCACAATTTCTTGGTGTATGTGTATGTCATAACATCAGCATTGACATTTAAATCAAACTTGGTGGGATGGTGGATCATTTCCTTTCTGTAGCTTAACCACAACATGGGAAAATCTCCTCATGAATACAGGAAGAAGTGAATTGTTGGACAGAAACGAGGACATGTATTCATGGGAACTACAGTAGATACTATTTGATAAGCAGGATATTGAAGGTCATACATTTAAGGCTGGAACATTTGGGTTTTAACTTATAGGCACTTGGAACTCATTTTAAAAACTAGACTAGGAAAGTGACAGGATTCCATATATGCTTCATGAAGATGGATCAGACAACCATGTGCTGATTGATAGTGAAAAGGCTCAAAATGAGGATAGTTATAAGAAAGATCACAGGCAGTTTGACAACATAAAGCCTGGGAGAGAAAGCAAAAGTCTTCGAAGAACCTCCACATTGCAGATGCTAAAATAAAGGGCAACAGGTGACTTAATGCATAGTATTCAAAGAGCATATTAAGCTCAGACTGGACTAGTGCAATCATGTGGCTGTGACCAGACTAATACAAAGAGGGACAGAAGCAGTTATCTGCTGAAAGTGTCTCCTGTCATAAGACCTACCCACAACAGGAAGCTTCATAATAGTGATCTGAGGTATAGTAACCAGGATAGATATCTGAGAAAGGTAACTTTCCATGAGATAGAATGAATTTCAAATCTCCTAATGTTTATTCTTGTTTGGTTGCTAAGTCACTTTTGATTCTGTAGCCCCATGGACTGCAGCATTCCAGGCCTCCTTGTCCTTCATTGTCTACCAGAATTATCTCAAACTCATGTTCATTGAGTCAGTAATGCCATCCAATGAATCTCATCCTCTTGCCTTCTCCTCTTGCCCCCCGGGTTCTTTCTAATAAGGTTTTCCTCCAAATTGCTCCCATATCATTTTCAATGAATATTCAGGGTTGATTTCCTTTAGGATTGACTGGTTTGCTCTTCTTGCTGTCATTAGAATGGGGCCAGTCCCTTGCCAGAAATAAAATCCCAAGCCAATCTCCATTCCTGCTTTTACAAGCGATTTTCATAGCTGTTTGTGAGACTATTCTGCTCTCCCTAGAAAGTCTCATTATGTGAGCCTTTTCACAATTTCTTGGTGTATGTGTATGTCATAACATCAGCATTGACATTTAAATCAAACTTGGTGGGATGGTGGATCATTTCCTTTCTGTAGCTTAACCACAACATGGGAAAATCTCCTCATGAATACAGGAAGAAGTGAATTGTTGGACAGAAACGAGGACATGTATTCATGGGAACTACAGTAGATACTATTTGATAAGCAGGATATTGAAGGTCATACATTTAAGGCTGGAACATTTGGGTTTTAACTTATAGGCACTTGGAACTCATTTTAAAAACTAGACTAGGAAAGTGACAGGATTCCATATATGCTTCATGAAGATGGATCAGACAACCATGTGCTGATTGATAGTGAAAAGGCTCAAAATGAGGATAGTTATAAGAAAGATCACAGGCAGTTTGACAACATAAAGCCTGGGAGAGAAAGCAAAAGTCTTCGAAGAACCTCCACATTGCAGATGCTAAAATAAAGGGCAACAGGTGACTTAATGCATAGTATTCAAAGAGCATATTAAGCTCAGACTGGACTAGTGCAATCATGTGGCTGTGACCAGACTAATACAAAGAGGGACAGAAGCAGTTATCTGCTGAAAGTGTCTCCTGTCATAAGACCTACCCACAACAGGAAGCTTCATAATAGTGATCTGAGGTATAGTAACCAGGATAGATATCTGAGAAAGGTAACTTTCCATGAGATAGAATGAATTTCAAATCTCCTAATGTTTATTCTTGTTTGGTTGCTAAGTCACTTTTGATTCTGTAGCCCCATGGACTGCAGCATTCCAGGCCTCCTTGTCCTTCATTGTCTACCAGAATTATCTCAAACTCATGTTCATTGAGTCAGTAATGCCATCCAATGAATCTCATCCTCTCTTGCCCCTTCTCCTCTTGCCCTCAATCTTTCCCAACGTAAGGGTTCTTTCTAATAAGTCAGCTCTTCTCATCAGGTGCCCAAAGTATTGGAACTTCAGCTTCATCATCACTCCTTCCAATGAATATTCAGGGTTGATTTCCTTTAGGATTGACTGGTTTGCTCTTCTTGCTGTCATTAGAATCCGACATTATGCAGTATCTAAAGATCTAGGCCGATCAATCAGAAAGAATATGCCTGGAGGATTTAAATAGAATTCCAATGTGAAGAAATGGGCCAAAAGAAGGTCAACAAGGGTGATATAATTTCAGGCCACTTAGAAAAGTGAGCATTCTCATAGCCTTATGAGATATGATCTTACATTTCGGAAAATATATAAAGCATCGGAGAGGAAATGAGGAAAACTTTCGTGGAGGAAACACTGACATTACATGTTTTCTCAGACCACAGAACTATAGCATGCCTATATTTCAGGAGTTTATAATAGTGAAACTAAAGCTAACTGAGGACAAAAATCTTAGTTATATTTTATGTAAAACTTTCTAAGGGGAAGATTTCACATTCTTCTGGCTACCTAACTGTCTAACCAAATACCATATACTCTATACAACTTTCCATTTGGAAGAAGTCCTTGAACATATCCTGTACATTTACATTTTTATTATTTACATACAGGAAAAGATAATTAATAATGTGAAGCATGAACAAAGTAGTACCATCTGAGGAGACTAAAATTGCTGAGGGATATCAGAGGAGAGAGGTATCATTCAAACCCATTCCTACTCTTAGCTGGAGAGAGATTCAGAGAATACTTGTTAAGGTATTAAAGGCAACTTTTAACAGTGGCTTTTCAATGAAGATGACTAATACAGTAGTGGACTACCAGTACCTTAAACTAATGAGATTTATTTTCTCACCAAGCAGAAGGTCCAGTGATCAATGGTTGCTGTGTGAATGTCAAGGCTCAGCATCAGGACTCTGCTTGTCCCTAGCCCTTTCATAGTCACAAGAGGGATGCAGCATTGCAGGAATCATTCCCTCTCAAGACCTTATAAAAGTCCAGAGTGTCAGTCTGAACTTCTATATCACCTTCTATGTCTCTCTCTCAACAGAGAGGAAAAATCTTTCTAAGAACTTCCTCTACTTGAGGGAAGTCCTTATATGTCTCTGGACAGAACTTGGTAATCTGTCTACCTATAAATGAGCTGATGGTCCATCGTCTCAGAAATTCAATATTATTTCATCAATACCTAAACAAAACTTGGACATTGTTAGCAATGAAGCGGGGAGGGATGGTCCATGTGTGAGCAGACAACAGTACTCATGCAGTAGGTTTAGGTACTTCCCTTCCCAGTTAGACTTAGCATATAATGCTGGTGCTCAGTGCTTCAACTTAGAACTTGCTGGTGTTAAGGGTGTCTGATACAATTATTGGCCAGCATTAAAGATAATTTAGGACTGTGAGCCTTGCCAAAATTCACACTTTACAAACAACCATCTGATTTATTTAGCCTGTCTACAAATGGGGACAAATCTGACCTTCTTCTTTAAATACCTTCTTAGATTTTGCTTTTGATCCACCTTTCCAAGACTTACTGTCTCACTGATGGATCCAGCCCTTATCTCTGTTTCTTTGGTTAGCTCACATTTTGCAGGGCTATGTTCGACCACTAACCATCACTCTTCACAGGCAGGGACCTGTCTACTTGTTCTGTCAGGGGTTGTAGCCTTTTCTTGCTCTGTTGTGCTGAGCTAAGTTTCTCTAAATAACTAATAAAAATGATTCAAGTCAATCTATTATTCAGCAGATAATAAACTGAGCTTTCTGTTATATACAGATTCCAGAAACCACTGCTCATAGATATGCAGTGATATATTTCAGTTACTCAACATCTTTGGGAAGATATTTTAATTTTTTCAAATATATATGGGGAGAAGAAATACGTAAAAATGATTTTCTTTCCTCTTCCTTTTCTCTTTCCCAAAGCCCAACACCGTATAGATCAGAGACTGTTTTTTCTATGTGATGTTCAATTCCAAGTTGTTTTTTTCAAATGTGTCCTAAGTTCAGCTGAATAATTTTGAACATAATACAAATGATAAAAAGAACATTGCATTGCATCCATCTTTCCCCAGATGATGCCTAAGAATAGAGAGCTGAATGCACCTCACTCTGCTGCTCATAAAACCCATAAGGAAATCTGCTTTCTCACCTCACTTTGAGAACCATCTCTAGTAGGCGACCCATAGTTAAGACTCACCAACTTCTGCACTAGGTCTAAGGGGCACCCAATCACTTTAAGGTAGGAGCAGTATCCATTTAACAATTAACCCATTGGCTTGGAGTCTTTGCCTGCAGTTGTCTCTCTTTGGTCTTATCATTCATGAGTTGAATGAGGTGTCACCCAGTGTACTCAGGAAGGCACTCAGATGTCCAAGACAATCATTCTGTTTGGAAGTGCAGTCAGCACTATGTAGTATAGGATAACTGAGTAGCACTGGAAGTTATGCCCTGATCAACCTCAGTAGCTCTGAAATCCCCATTGCCACTGCCAAATCCCCATTGCCACTGACTTTCTGGCTTCTCTGTACTAAAGACTTAAAAAACATATATTACATGATTTAGGGGCTTCTCTGGTAACCGAATTGTAGAGTTCACCTGCCAATGCAAGAGACATGAGTTTGATCCCTAATCCAGGAAGATCTCACATGCTGCGGAGCAACTAAGTCCATGAGCCAGAACTATGGAACCTGTGCTCTAGAACCTCAGAGCCACAACTATAGAGCCCATGTACTGCAACCACTGAAGCCCGTTTGCCCTAGAGCCCAAGTTCCACAACAAGAAAGGTCACCGCAACAAGAAGTTTGCTCACCTCAACTAGAGAGTAGCCTGCAGCAGCAGTGAAAACTCAGAATAGCCAAAAGTAAATAAATGAATAACACTATGTGATTTAGCCCAGTAAATATGTCACTATTTTTTTTTCTTTTAATGGATCCAGGAATAAACAAATGGTTAAAATGAAGTAGCAAAATCAACTACAAATATAAATGAAAGTTAATAGATATGCAGTGATATATTTCGTAAATTTTGGATTTTTTCTTTCTTTTTTCTTCCTTTTCTCTTTCCCAAAGCCCAACACCGTATAGATCAGAGACTGTTTTTTCTATGTGATGTTCAATTCCAAGTTGTTTTTTTCAAATGTGTCCTAAGTTCAGCTGAATAATTTTGAACATAATACAAATGATAAAAAGAACATTGCATTGCATCCATCTTTCCCCAGATGATGCCTAAGAATAGAGAGCTGAATGCACCTCACTCTGCTGCTCATAAAACCCATAAGGAAATCTGCTTTCTCACCTCACTTTGAGAACCATCTCTAGTAGGCGACCCATAGTTAAGACTCACCAACTTCTGCACTAGGTCTAAGGGGCACCCAATCACTTTAAGGTAGGAGCAGTATCCATTTAACAATTAACCCATTGGCTTGGAGTCTTTGCCTGCAGTTGTCTCTCTTTGGTCTTATCATTCATGAGTTGAATGAGGTGTCACCCAGTGTACTCAGGAAGGCACTCAGATGTCCAAGACAATCATTCTGTTTGGAAGTGCAGTCAGCACTATGTAGTATAGGATAACTGAGTAGCACTGGAAGTTATGCCCTGATCAACCTCAGTAGCTCTGAAATCCCCATTGCCACTGCCAAATCCCCATTGCCACTGACTTTCTGGCTTCTCTGTACTAAAGACTTAAAAAACATATATTACATGATTTAGGGGCTTCTCTGGTAACCGAATTGTAGAGTTCACCTGCCAATGCAAGAGACATGAGTTTGATCCCTAATCCAGGAAGATCTCACATGCTGCGGAGCAACTAAGTCCATGAGCCAGAACTATGGAACCTGTGCTCTAGAACCTCAGAGCCACAACTATAGAGCCCATGTACTGCAACCACTGAAGCCCGTTTGCCCTAGAGCCCAAGTTCCACAACAAGAAAGGTCACCGCAACAAGAAGTTTGCTCACCTCAACTAGAGAGTAGCCTGCAGCAGCAGTGAAAACTCAGAATAGCCAAAAGTAAATAAATGAATAACACTATGTGATTTAGCCCAGTAAATATGTCACTATTTTTTTTTCTTTTAATGGATCCAGGAATAAACAAATGGTTAAAATGAAGTAGCAAAATCAACTACAAATATAAATGAAAGTTAATAGTGTTAAAATTACTAGAGGAGAATGTGAGTTGTCAGTATCTCAATAAACTGATGTACCCTCAAGACACTCATGAATATTTTTGTTTTATCTTGATGTTTGTCTTTTTTAATCAACTATCTTGAAGTTACACAATCTCAAGATTAGTACACAGATACCTAAATTAGAAAGATTATTATGTCTTTTCTTCAGAAAGTATTATACAGATATGTTTGCTCATATCATCAGGGCTCCAGGAATTGTCTGAAGATTCCAAGATTATTTTTAAGACCTTTCTGATTCCAGCAGCTTAAACAATAGAGAAAAAATTGAATTGTGCAAATCTAATAGCTGTCATTGGCTGGCATCTCTGTTTCTCCAATTTCCATGTGAATAAAGAAGGAACTGATGATACAAATAAAAATAGCTTATTTTGAAAATAGCACCATACAATAAGTTGGAAACATATCCCAATAATTTTGTTCAGACTTGCTTTACACTCCTGGATATTTTAGTCTAAAACTCACAACATGTATTTCTTCTTCCTCTAAAATAACCTCATTTCTTTATATATCAGAATTTCTTTTCCCATTAGTAAAAATAAAATCATGTAGGTGCAATTTTGTTTTCTTTATACTTTGAGGACTAAATTTAACTAATTAACATTTTAATAACATTCCACCATTTGTTCCTTCAGAATTAGGGGACTAGCTCAAGATAGATTAAGATATGCTTTGAACCATCTGGAATTCAAGCAGCTTTGATTTTAAATAAGTACTTGTTTTCCTATATGTCTGTGGACATTTTGGGGTGATTAACATATAGACCATAAGGTAAATTATAGAAGGAATGAAATGTATTTATTTTTATGATACTTTTCACACTCGGAAGATTCTGATTGCTTCCCTAAATGGGATTTAAATATTGGTGAGGATCCTGGAAGAACAAGGATTTAAGGTAAATACTGTGAAACATCACTGATTCCAAATGATTTGAAGGAATAAAGTCTCTGTAGAAAAGCTTTTGACTATAAGATTGTCAAGAACAAACATGCTTATTTTAAAAAAAAATGCATATGTCAACCTACAAAGTTAAAGCACTGTTGCTGATAGATCTATTATTAAACCCAATCTAATGAACAACTATGGACTAGTCCTGTGGACACAGAGGACCACAGTCTGGGGAAGACATAAACTTTCTGAGTGGGAAAATAAAAGGCAAAATTAAAGTCAGATTGGGACAGATATAGAAAGCCTCATGTGTGATGCTGTGCTCAAGGACCGATATACAGATTACATAAATGAGCCAGATGGCTCCATCTGAAATAAGTCCCAAGTCAGTTTAGACCACCAAGATTAATTCCTTACAGTGGGAAATAGTGCTAGGGTTTCTTGGTAGTTGTGGGCATACAGTAGAAAAGAAATAGAGAAAAGTGGAACAATATTAGATAGTTTTTGGAGACCTGACAATACAAAAATTATGTAGTCTGCAATTGCTCAATTTCTAGGATTCCCAGTGGTGTTTGGTGCCATTCCTACAGCAACAGGGCCTCTAAAATAGAATTCCCAAATCATGAAAGAGCCCAAAATGGACTCCTAAACTCCATGTGGAGCATTGATAATGCCCATGTCCTATTCATCTCTGATCATTTGTCATGTTTCTTCCTAAAGCCTGCCTTTAGCATAAATCTCTGTAGAATTTGTCCCACCTTTTTTTCTTTTTCCTGTAACTTCTCAATTTTCTTACCTTCTACCCTTAAATCTTCATTCTTCTTAATGTTTTATTTTGTACTGTTTATCAGGATACACATGTCCTTATTGTCTGTATTTGTAAATGGAATACAGCTATTACATTGATATTGCAGCCACTGCTCAGTGTTTGGTATCAAACGCAATGGAGGGAGAGGAAGTGAAGAAACATCTTCACCTCCCTGCCTTGTCCTCAATTCCCTTGCAAAGATTCTGGCACAAAATCTGACTCTACTAATCTTTGACTAGGCAAAGTGACTAGGTGTCCAAGGCTAAACATAGAATTATTCTAGCCTGGCTGTCCTAAGTACATTTAAAGATGAAGAACAGTGAAATTTAATTAACTTAGCATTTTTTTTTTTTTGGCGGAGGGGGCAGGTTCAGGAGGGAGTGGGGCAGGTGGGCCACTTCTATTGGTCTTTCATTTATCTATTTTCATCCATCTTTGTTCTTTGGCCCATGTGGGCCTCCCATCACGGTGGCCTCTGTTGTCACAGAGCACTGGCTCTGGGTGCATGTGCTCCAGAGCTCTGGCTTGGTTATTGGACACATTGGTCCAGCTGCTCTGTGGCATGTGGCATCTTCCCAGGCCAGGGATTAAACCAGTGCCCCTTGCACTGCAAGGCTGTGTCCTTACCCACTGAACTGCCAGGAAAGCCCCTTAACTTAGTATTTCTGACTTGAACAGTGATCTTCAGTTAGAATCCACGTTTCACATGTGATTTAAGACCTCCTTACTCAAGAGTACATGGACTCTCCCTCTGTTATTGGTCTGTGGACCATGTCTTACCCAGGAAACTGTGGACCAAGCAAAGGTCTTTCCCCAGAGTTTTATTATATTTACCTTTTATTATGGTAATGTCCACTGACTTAGGTCAGCTGCTTAATTTAATAGCCATAAGAAATGTTAATGGTAAGCATCTGATCCATTTTTGTTCAACATTTCAGACATTTCAAAATATTTTTAACATTTTCTCTCATTTGATCAACAGCATGAAGTATGCAAGGTAGATTTTATGACTTCTTTAACACTAAACTCAAGCACAAAGAAATAAACTAAATTTTCAAAATTATTCATCAAGTTATAGTTGAGTGCAGTCTACATTCCAAGTCTCTGCTCCATAATCTCATGGTATTCCCAGTATAGTGTATCTCTTCACTATCACTATACTCTTAATCTTGTGTGGAATTTGTAGTCACTTTATCTTCTGCACTGCATATAAGAACATTTAATTTGTCTTGGTTACTTCAGAAACAAATATATTGTTTTGTGGAAGCCAAACCATGCCTTTCAAACTCATTTGCTGATGACTAATAGAATATTAATGTAGAACAAGAAACAGAAGAAAAAAAGCTTTCTTTAGAAGAATATAATTATCTCCATTTTGGAAGATTGATCTTATTATAGATTCTATACTTCTAAAATTTTTTTAGATTATAAAATATCTTTCCCTGGAAGGAAGAGAAGGAATAGGAGTGGGTGTGAAGTTCCTCAGTTTAAGCAATGACTCAAAAGAATATTCAGTATCAGGAGAGAGGGGACAAAAGGGATAGACTCTTCATTGAATTGTGGACATGTCAATCACCTGAGCTTATAAAATAAATGCAAAACTAAGAATGTGCAGAAAGTAATCGTGCTGTTAGTGGAAGGGAGTGTGATAGAGAAATAACCCTGTGAAACAGGAAATACTGAATCTCATGTACTAATATTTGTAGGAGCCTAAAAGGCAGCACACAGTCTTCTGGGATGATAGTTCCCAGCTATGAGACCCAGGGGCCAACAGAGACACTAACAGCATCAGGATATTAACTAGAAAGACTGACTTCTCCTGAGTTGGCACTTCCCAAAGTGTGTCCTAAAGTTACAAGATGTACTCCTTCTTAAGGGACAGCTACTTAAAACTTGGGTTTATGTATAGCTGTAAATAACAACCCTCTAAAAGTAAAATACAAATAAATTTTTTAAAAGATTTCTAGGTCAAATAATCAGTAAATATAAAGTGTTACAGTTCCCTCCTAAAGATGCAAAATGCAAAGTAACATAATAATTAAAAATCCTGTAGATCCATATGAACTGTGTTATTCTTTGGTCTAGTTCTGTGAAAAATGTCAATGGTAGTTGGATAGGTATTGCATTGAATCTCTGGATGATATTTGGTAGTATGGTCATTTTCACAATATTGTCCCTTCAGGAACATGGAATATCTCATGGTATTCCCAGTATAGTGTATCTCTTCACTATCACTATACTCTTAATCTTGTGTGGAATTTGTAGTCACTTTATCTTCTGCACTGCATATAAGAACATTTAATTTGTCTTGGTTACTTCAGAAACAAATATATTGTTTTGTGGAAGCCAAACCATGCCTTTCAAACTCATTTGCTGATGACTAATAGAATATTAATGTAGAACAAGAAACAGAAGAAAAAAAGCTTTCTTTAGAAGAATATAATTATCTCCATTTTGGAAGATTGATCTTATTATAGATTCTATACTTCTAAAATTTTTTTAGATTATAAAATATCTTTCCCTGGAAGGAAGAGAAGGAATAGGAGTGGGTGTGAAGTTCCTCAGTTTAAGCAATGACTCAAAAGAATATTCAGTATCAGGAGAGAGGGGACAAAAGGGATAGACTCTTCATTGAATTGTGGACATGTCAATCACCTGAGCTTATAAAATAAATGCAAAACTAAGAATGTGCAGAAAGTAATCGTGCTGTTAGTGGAAGGGAGAGGGAGAGAGAAATAACCCTGTGAAACAGGAAATACTGAATATCATGTACTAATATTTGTAGGAGCCTAAAAGGCAGCACACAGTCTTCTGGGATGATAGTTCCCAGCTATGAGACCCAGGGGCCAACAGAGACACTAACAGCATCAGGATATTAACTAGAAAGACTGACTTCTCCTGAGTTGGCACTTCCCAAAGTGTGTCCTAAAGTTACAAGATGTACTCCTTCTTAAGGGACAGCTACTTAAAACTTGGGTTTATGTATAGCTGTAAATAACAACCCTCTAAAAGTAAAATACAAATAAATTTTTTAAAAGATTTCTAGGTCAAATAATCAGTAAATATAAAGTGTTACAGTTCCCTCCTAAAGATGCAAAATGCAAAGTAACATAATAATTAAAAATCCTGTAGATCCATATGAACTGTGTTATTCTTTGGTCTAGTTCTGTGAAAAATGTCAATGGTAGTTGGATAGGTATTGCATTGAATCTCTGGATGATATTTGGTAGTATGGTCATTTTCACAATATTGATTCTCCCAATTCAGGAACATGGAATATCTCTCCATTTGTTTAAGTCTTCTTTAATTTCTCTCATGAGTGTCTTGTAATTTTCTGTGTACAGTTCTTTTGTTTCTTTGGGTAGGTTTATTCCTAGATATTTGATTCTTTTGGCTGCAACGGTGAAGGAGATTGCCTCTTTGATTTCATTTTCTGATTTTTCATTGTTTGTGTATAGGAATGCCAGTGATTTCTGTATATTGATTTTGTATCCTGCGACTTTGCTGAATTCATTGATTAGCTCTAGTCGCTTTGTAACAGTGTCTTTGGGGTTTTCTATGTACAATATCATGTCATCTGCAAAAAGAGAGAGGTTTACTTCTTCCTTTCCAATCTGGATTCCTTTGATTTCTTTCTCTTCTCTTATTGCTGTTGCTAGGACTTCCAGGACTATGTTGAATAGTAGTGGTGAAAGTGGGCACCCCTGTCTTGTTCCTGATCTTAGAGGGAATGCTTTCATTTTTTTACCATTGAGGATAATGTTCGCTGTGGGCTTCTCATATATGGCTTTCACTGTGTTGAGATAGGTTCCTTCTATGCCCATTTTCTGAAGAGTTTTTATCATAAATGGATGTTGTACTTTGTCGAAGGCCTTTTCTGCATCTATTGAGATGATCATGTGATTTTGTCTCTCAATTTGTTGATATGGTGTATCACATTGATTGATTTGTGGATGTTGAAGAATACTTGCATGCCTGGGATGAACCCGACTTGATCATGATGTATGAGTTTTTTGATATGTCGTTGAATTCTGTTTGCTAGGATTTTGTTGAGGATCTTGGCATCTAAGTTCATCAGCGAAATTGGCCTATAGTTTTCCTTTTTGTGTTGTCTTCGTCTGGTTTGGGTATCAGGGTGATAGTGGCCTCATAGAATGTGTTTGGAAGTTTTCCTTCCTGTGCAATTTTTCGAAAGAGTTTTAGAAGGACAGGCATTAGCTCTTCTTTAAATGTTTGGTAGAATTCGGCTGTGAAGCCATCTGACCCTGGGCTTTTATTCTTGGTTAGATTTTTAATCACAGATTCGATTTCTGAGCTTGTGATTGGGTTGTTCAAAGTTTCTGTTTCTTCCTGACTCAGTCTTGGGAGATTAATCGTCCCCAAGAAACTGTTCATTTCTTCCCGGTTGTCCAGTTTAGACCTCAAATAGCCAAAGTAATCCTGAGATAGAAAAACAGAGCTGGAGGGATCAGCCTCCCTAACTTCAGACTCTACTACAAAGCAACAGTCCTCAAGACAGTATGGTACTGGCACAAAAACAGAAACATCAACCAATGGAACAAGATTGAGAACCCAGAGATAAACTCACGCACCTATGGGTACCTTATTTTTGATAAAGGAGGAGAACCTATAAAATGGGACAAAGACAGCCTCTTCAACAAATGGTGCTGGGAAAATTGGACAGCTACATGCAAAAAAATGAAGTTGGAACATTCCCTGACACCATACACAAAGATCAACTCAAAATGGATTAAAGACCTAAATATAAGACCAGAAAACATCAAACTCTTAGAGGAGAATATAGGTAAAACCCTCAAGGACATAAATCAAAGCAAGATCTTCTCTGACCCACCTACTATAATAGTGAAACTAAAAAGACAAATGAACATGTAGGACCTCATGAAACTTAAAAGCTTTGTACAGCAAAAGAAACTACAAAAATGCTGAACAAACACCCCACAGACTGGGAGAAAATCATAGCAAATGAAACAACAGACAAAGAATTAATCTCCAAAATCTACAAGCAACTCAGACAACTCAGCACCCACTTGCCTTCTATTTTCTGAAGAGTTTTATCATAAATGGATGTTGTACTTTGTCGAAGGCCTTTTCTGCATCTATTGAGATGATCATGTGATTTTGTCTCTCAATTTGTTGATATGGTGTATCACATTGATTGATTTGTGGATGTTGAAGAATACTTGCATGCCTGGGATGAACCCAACTTGATCATGATGTATGAGTTTTTTGATATGTCGTTGAATTCTGTTTGCTAGGATTTTGTTGAGGATCTTGGCATCTAAGTTCATCAGCGAAATTGGCCTATAGTTTTCCTTTTTGTGTTGTCTTCGTCTGGTTTGGGTATCAGGGTGATAGTGGCCTCATAGAATGTGTTTGGAAGTTTTCCTTCCTGTGCAATTTTTCGAAAGAGTTTTAGAAGGACAGGCATTAGCTCTTCTTTAAATGTTTGGTAGAATTCGGCTGTGAAGCCATCTGACCCTGGGCTTTTATTCTTGGTTAGATTTTTAATCACAGATTCGATTTCTGAGCTTGTGATTGGGTTGTTCAAAGTTTCTGTTTCTTCCTGACTCAGTCTTGGGAGATTAATCGTCCCCAAGAAACTGTTCATTTCTTCCCGGTTGTCCAGTTTAGACCTCAAATAGCCAAAGTAATCCTGAGATAGAAAAACAGAGCTGGAGGGATCAGCCTCCCTAACTTCAGACTCTACTACAAAGCAACAGTCCTCAAGACAGTATGGTACTGGCACAAAAACAGAAACATCAACCAATGGAACAAGATTGAGAACCCAGAGATAAACTCACGCACCTATGGGTACCTTATTTTTGATAAAGGAGGAGAACCTATAAAATGGGACAAAGACAGCCTCTTCAACAAATGGTGCTGGGAAAATTGGACAGCTACATGCAAAAAAATGAAGTTGGAACATTCCCTGACACCATACACAAAGATCAACTCAAAATGGATTAAAGACCTAAATATAAGACCAGAAAACATCAAACTCTTAGAGGAGAATATAGGTAAAACCCTCAAGGACATAAATCAAAGCAAGATCTTCTCTGACCCACCTACTATAATAGTGAAACTAAAAAGACAAATGAACATGTAGGACCTCATGAAACTTAAAAGCTTTGTACAGCAAAAGAAACTACAAAAATGCTGAACAAACACCCCACAGACTGGGAGAAAATCATAGCAAATGAAACAACAGACAAAGAATTAATCTCCAAAATCTACAAGCAACTCAGACAACTCAGCACAGGAAAAACGAACAATCCAATCGAAAAATGGGAAAAAGATCTAAAGAGACGCTTCTCCAAAGAGGACATACAGATGGCCCAAAAGCACATGAAACAATGCTCAACCTCGCTTATTATTAGAGAAATGCAAATTAAAACCACAATGAATTACCACCTCACACCCGTCAGAATGGCCATCATCAATAAATCGACAGACAATAAATGCTGGAGAGGGTGCGGAGAAAAGGGAACCCTCTTGCATTGCTGGTGGGAATGTAAATTGATACAGCCTCTATGGAAGACAGTATGGAGATTCCTTCAAAAACTAAAAATAGAAGCACCCTATGATCCAGCAATTCTACTACTAGGCCTATATCCTGATGAAATCAAAACTGAAAAAAGCACCTGTACCCCAATGTTCATTGCAGCTCTCTATACAATAGCCAGAACATGGAAGCAACCTAGATATCCATCGATGAATGAATGGATACAGAACTTCTGGTACATATATACAATGGAATACTACTCAGCTGTTAAAAGAAATGCAGAAGACTCAGTCCTAATGAGGTGGCTGGCTCTAGAACCTATCACGAAAAGTGAAATAAGTCAAAAAGAGAAAGACAAGTACAGTATACTAACTCATATATATGGACTCTAGTAAGATGGTCATGATAGTACATGCAGTGAACTCACAGAAAAACAGACAGCGAATAGACATAAACAAACAGTGAGGGGGAAGCATGGAGGGAGTAACATGGAAACCTATACAGGCATGTGTGGAAAAGATAGCTATTGTCATTGTGCTAATGGAATAGGAGTGCTCACAATGGCATGGGGCGATGGTCCAGAGGGATGGGGGGGAACTGGGCACGGGGTGGGGGCACCAGGGATATGCATGTGAATGATCTGGGAACATACATGTCGGTGAACAACAAAACTCTGTAAAATCTTTAAAATAAAGAATTAAAAATTGAAAAGAAAATCCTGTAGAAAAGGAAATGTTTCAAATATATATGATACTAAAACAAACATCCATATACCTATCGCTCAGCTTAAACACAGGTAAACATTCTGTTTTATAGATTAACATTTGAAAAAAAAGTTTAGATGCAATTGAATTCTGAAACCATTCTCTCTCTCCCTAATTAGAGGTAAATGACTGCATTGAAGTTGCTCATCCCCTCCTTTGTACTTTAACTTTGTTCAAGTCAGCATTACCCAAACATTCATACTCACAGAAACTTCTTCCTATGCAACATCTATTAACAGACTATGGAAGATCTAAAGTGGGTATATAATTATGGAACACTGATTTAAAATTTCCATATGTCTTAAAAAAATAAGCTAGTGAATATGCTTCAGGTCAAGAGAAACGGATCAGGAAAGAAAAAGGTGAGTTTGGGACCAGAATGGACAACAATTTGGGAAGAAATAAAAGCTGTAATGGGAGGTCTCTACAACTCTCAGGATAGCTTTTGTTAGCCAGATAAGAAATTTGCTTCCTTTCTCAGTGAATCAGTCAATAGTAAGACCCAAGAAGGCTCTCTGGGTCTAGATTAGATACTCCAGGGCTAACTCAGATAAAAGAGAGAAGAGGCAGCTTCTGTGAGAAAAATAAACAGACTGCAGATTTCTAGAACTAGCAGCAATCCAGGTGCAAGTTGAACCTTCAGGTAAAATCTAGGAGACATTTATCTGGTCTCCTACACAGATAGGAGAGACTTTCTCCTGTGAGAGACTTGCTTCCCTTGTCATCTTTTATGCCTTCTCATGCTGGATTTCCTCTCCATCTTTCTGAGCACCCAACAATTTTAACTGAATTCATGGTTTAAATTTTAATTCATATCACTCACACAGCAGACACAGGAATATAGTCATTTCAGCCATTCATCTGAACTGAGCCTGTGTGCAGTTCTTCAGATTCTATAGAAACTGAGTAAATACATTTCATCCCACTTGACTGACTATAAAGAATAACTGTTTTGAGGGCCTCCCTGGCAACTCAGTGGTAAAGAATTACTTGCAATGCGGGAGATACAGGAAACTTGGGTTTGATCTCTGTGTCAGGAAGATCCCCTTGAGGAGAAAATGACAACCCACTCCAGCATTCTTGCCAGAAAAAACCAAGGACAGAGGAGCCTGGTGGGCCACATCTGTGGGGTTGCAAAGAGACATACATGACTGAACATGCACACAACTGTTTTGAGCATTTGGAGAATTCCTTGAATATTATATCTTTTTCAATTTGTGTCCCCTGTGAATGTGAATGGGCTTCTCTAATGGCTCAGCTGGTAAAGAATGTCAGTGCAGGAGATCTAAGAGATACAGGTGGGAAGATCCCCTGGAGGAGAGCATGAAAACTCACTCCAGTATTCTTGCCTGGAGATCCCCATGGACAGAGGAGCCTGGTGGGCTACAGTCCATGAGTTTGCAGAGAGTCAGACACAACTGTGCAAGTAAGCACCAGGTGAATGTCCAATGTCCTAGAAAGAGCTCTTGTTTACTCACTAGCTTGTTTACTTGAGAAGAAGCACCCATCTTCTCTGAACAGATATAACAGCATCCTCCCATGGGTTGTGAACAGGATTAAATGAGCTAATGCATCTGGCATGCTTATCTTAGTGCTTAGCAAGTGGCAGATCCACAAAACGAGAGCTATTTTTATTCCTGTTAATGCTGCAAATAACTGTAAACTCAACTCACTTAGGGAAAGCAAGGAATGAATGTTTTGGAGTCTGGGAGGTGCTGTGAAAATCTGAAATCTCTCCAAGCAGACAAAATGAAGGAGAGTACACAATAGAAGAAAGGTTAGTTGAGCAAATATTTGTGACCTAACGGGGTCAGGAAAGGGAAGAGTTGAATTAATATTTAATTAACATTTCACCACCCTGGGAAAGGGATATAAGCCTGTGGTTGATTCAACACATAATATCAAGATATTATTAGATACTGGCAAGTGTCCCTTTGTCCCAAATCTCTCCTGTCTAGAAAATCTGAGTGGATAATGAGCACAAGGCATGTGGATATTTCTGCCCAGTCTCTTGCCTCATCCCTGCCTTAACCTGCGATCTTACAGGAGTGTGCTGCTGCTTAACCCACTGGCTTACAAGGAAAGACCTGATCACTTTCCCTATGATGAGAGAGGAGAAAACAGGAAGGGGAGGAGGGTCTTGCATAGCTAATAAAGGTAGACAGCAGGCTGGTTCAGGTGTGCTGCCAGTTCAGGACTCAAGTGTCCTGTCAGCCAGCTGTCACACTTATTGTGCTTCCTCTACACATGCCTTTGCACTGCTTTGCATCTTTTGGGCTGTGCGTGTCCAGGATTCCTTACTCCTCTTGTTCGCACCTCTCTATCCACAACCTTCCTATTCTACATGATTCAAGTCTCCCCTCTTCTAAGAATTCCTCACTGAGCCCCTCAGTCCATAATCTTCTGGAGACAACACTTACTGCAGAGACTACAGCTAAACACTTAATATCTGTTTTGCACTGGGATTGCATGATCAGTTTTAACTATCTCTCCTCCAATAAGACTATAATCTCTTGTAGGGAAGAAATCATGCCTTCTGCCCTTTCTTAAGCTGCTAACACAAAAGTGAACACATGAAAACTAATTAATAAATTCATGTGAAAAGGAAGAGGCCCTTTTAAAATATAACAGCATCCTCCCATGGGTTGTGAACAGGATTAAATGAGCTAATGCATCTGGCATGCTTATCTTAGTGCTTAGCAAGTGGCAGATCCACAAAACGAGAGCTATTTTTATTCCTGTTAATGCTGCAAATAACTGTAAACTCAACTCACTTAGGGAAAGCAAGGAATGAATGTTTTGGAGTCTGGGAGGTGCTGTGAAAATCTGAAATCTCTCCAAGCAGACAAAATGAAGGAGAGTACACAATAGAAGAAAGGTTAGTTGAGCAAATATTTGTGACCTAACGGGGTCAGGAAAGGGAAGAGTTGAATTAATATTTAATTAACATTTCACCACCCTGGGAAAGGGATATAAGCCTGTGGTTGATTCAACACATAATATCAAGATATTATTAGATACTGGCAAGTGTCCCTTTGTCCCAAATCTCTCCTGTCTAGAAAATCTGAGTGGATAATGAGCACAAGGCATGTGGATATTTCTGCCCAGTCTCTTGCCTCATCCCTGCCTTAACCTGCGATCTTACAGGAGTGTGCTGCTGCTTAACCCACTGGCTTACAAGGAAAGACCTGATCACTTTCCCTATGATGAGAGAGGAGAAAACAGGAAGGGGAGGAGGGTCTTGCATAGCTAATAAAGGTAGACAGCAGGCTGGTTCAGGTGTGCTGCCAGTTCAGGACTCAAGTGTCCTGTCAGCCAGCTGTCACACTTATTGTGCTTCCTCTACACATGCCTTTGCACTGCTTTGCATCTTTTGGGCTGTGCGTGTCCAGGATTCCTTACTCCTCTTGTTCGCACCTCTCTATCCACAACCTTCCTATTCTACATGATTCAAGTCTCCCCTCTTCTAAGAATTCCTCACTGAGCCCCTCAGTCCATAATCTTCTGGAGACAACACTTACTGCAGAGACTACAGCTAAACACTTAATATCTGTTTTGCACTGGGATTGCATGATCAGTTTTAACTATCTCTCCTCCAATAAGACTATAATCTCTTGTAGGGAAGAAATCATGCCTTCTGCCCTTTCTTAAGCTGCTAACACAAAAGTGAACACATGAAAACTAATTAATAAATTCCTGTGAAAAGGAATGCTCTAAAACCTCAACTAAAAAAGAGTGCCTAGAAAATTTTCTAGGGATATAAAGAGTTTTAGAAAACTCCAAGTCCTAATACATTCACCGTGGCAAATGCATTTAGAAAGGATTCCAGTGCCAACCCTGGAGAGCCTCCTAAGGTATCTGTCATGTGAGCTTGAAATGCAGTATTGTCATTATTCAGATGGAAAATAGAATCACTTATGAGA
The DNA here is from genome assembly GCA_022376925.1 of Tragulus kanchil. Lineage (NCBI taxonomy): Eukaryota > Metazoa > Chordata > Mammalia > Artiodactyla > Tragulidae > Tragulus > Tragulus kanchil. The sequence goes on from JAIOJX010000003.1 coordinate 108,288,287, forward strand.
TCATGGCTCATTGTCAATTCTCTATATATTTGCATTTATTGTGACAGATGCTGTCGAATCTCATCCTAGCTCTATTATTCTACAGAAATAGATTGGCCCTCTTATGCTATACAATAATAATTAGGATAATATCACCCATTAACTCTCTATGCCCCTTTCTATCTAGAAAGCTCAGAGAAAGCTTTGATGATTATAAGCCTAAACTCTACTCTATCAATTTCAACTGGACCCTCACTCTTACCAAAAATTTTTGACTGAACTATTTCATAGGCTGTTCACATCCCAAAGAGGATTTTTTCAAAGTTTGAGATAATGGGTTTCAGCCATCTTGACTTAGAGCAGAATGAATAAATGCATTTTCTCCACAGAAAATTCATAATGCCTTAAGCTGAGTTTGTGCCTATGACATATTCTTAACCACCTACTGAATTGCTTTCTCTTCATTTCTGAGGTTAAATGGGAGGCCTGGAGCCTGTCATAGAATTCAACCATATGTGCTGGTGGAAAGCTTGAAAAAATAAAGAAAAAAGAAATACAGTTCTAGATTTATCAGACAGCACAGGAAAGACAGTAACATTTTTGTAAATAGTAGAAGCTTTTTTTTAAAAAAAAGATTTATTTATTTATTTATTTATTTATTTATTTATTTATTTATTTATTTTTGGGTGGGGGTCAGGTTGGGGAACGAGGGGAGCGGGCGGGCCACTTCTATTGCTCTTTCATTTCTCTATTTTCATCCGTCTTTGTTCTTTGGCTCCTGTGGGCCTCCCTTCGTGGTGGTGTCTGTCGTTGCAGAGCACTGGCTCTGGGCGCATGCGCCTAGAGCTCCGGCTCAAAAAAGTTAGAAAAGCTGAAAACTAATTAATAAATTCCTGTGAAAAGGAATGCTCTAAAACCTCAACTAAAAAAGAGTGCCTAGAAAATTTTCTAGGGATATAAAGAGTTTTAGAAAACTCCAAGTCCTAATACATTCACCGTGGCAAATGCATTTAGAAAGGATTCCAGTGCCAACCCTGGAGAGCCTCCTAAGGTATCTGTCATGTGAGCTTGAAATGCAGTATTGTCATTATTCAGATGGAAAATAGAATCACTTATGAGATCATGGCTCATTGTCAATTCTCTATATATTTGCATTTATTGTGACAGATGCTGTCGAATCTCATCCTAGCTCTATTATTCTACAGAAATAGATTGGCCCTCTTATGCTATACAATAATAATTAGGATAATATCACCCATTAACTCTCTATGCCCCTTTCTATCTAGAAAGCTCAGAGAAAGCTTTGATGATTATAAGCCTAAACTCTACTCTATCAATTTCAACTGGACCCTCACTCTTACCAAAAATTTTTGACTGAACTATTTCATAGGCTGTTCACATCCCAAAGAGGATTTTTTCAAAGTTTGAGATAATGGGTTTCAGCCATCTTGACTTAGAGCAGAATGAATAAATGCATTTTCTCCACAGAAAATTCATAATGCCTTAAGCTGAGTTTGTGCCTATGACATATTCTTAACCACCTACTGAATTGCTTTCTCTTCATTTCTGAGGTTAAATGGGAGGCCTGGAGCCTGTCATAGAATTCAACCATATGTGCTGGTGGAAAGCTTGAAAAAATAAAGAAAAAAGAAATACAGTTCTAGATTTATCAGACAGCACAGGAAAGACAGTAACATTTTTGTAAATAGTAGAAGCTTTTTTTTAAAAAAAAGATTTATTTATTTATTTATTTATTTATTTATTTATTTATTTATTTATTTTTGGGTGGGGGTCAGGTTGGGGAACGAGGGGAGCGGGCGGGCCACTTCTATTGCTCTTTCATTTCTCTATTTTCATCCGTCTTTGTTCTTTGGCTCCTGTGGGCCTCCCTTCGTGGTGGTGTCTGTCGTTGCAGAGCACTGGCTCTGGGCGCATGCGCTCTAGAGCTCCGGCTCAGTAATTGGACACATCAGTCCAGCCGCACCGCAGCACGTGGGATCTTCCCAGGCCAGGGATCAAACCTGCGCCCCTTGCACTGCAAGGCGGTGTCCTTACCCACTGGACCACCAGGGGAAGCCCATAAATAGTAGAAGCTTTTGCCATCTTTTTCAGGCTAGGCATCCATTGGTTACCACTTGTCCATAGTCCTATATCTCATGGGATATAACTAGCTGCATGTTATTTTCTCAGGTGTATTTATATTTTAAGGAGGAAGGAAACACAATGATGTAGTATGTTTGGTGTTGATCATTCCTCAACTGTGTTCCATTCAGAGGCGTTATGAGTTCCTCAATATCAAATAGCTCACTGGAGGGAAAAAAGTAAGTCAGGACTAGATAGGATAGAGACTGAAGAATATGATCCAGTTACAGAGGAAGACCTGGTTGTGGGGAACTCAGTGGTTGGCTTCTGAACAAGTCAACTGACAAGACCAGCCCTGGGACCCAAGTCTTGAGAAGATAGCATGATAAAGAATGAGGTGATATGTTAGCAGTAGACATTCTGGATACTATAACACCTCATAGAAATTTTAGTTTGTGATATTTTTTGTTATGGATAATCCTAGAATAATGCCAGATGGCTGGTTTTCCATTATGTCCACAGATAAAACCAACACGCACACAGCATAGTACAATACGGTTAATTTTCCATATGTGTGCGGCTCAGTGGAAATTTTCCCTGTACTGATCTGCACCACATCTTTAATGGGGAAAGCATTGGAGACATAGAGGCAGTTTGTCTTTCTAGAAATTGCTTCAGGAAAACAACTAAGTCTAGAAAAAGCCCAATTCAACCAGTATATGGCACCAGTCTAAGCTATTAGTATACACTAAGAAGTTCATGCATCCCTGGAAAGATTATCTGAGAATGCAAAGGTTTACTATTGTATCCTTCAACTTCTACCACTAAGATAAACCAAAGAGTGCCCTAAGACCCAGAAACCACTGTGAGATTTCAGGAGAACCCATGCCTCCCTGCCTTGACAAACTAATGGAAGGAAGTGAATTAGAATTCCCCTCATGCCACAACCATTTCTGAATCTAGCTTATGTATCTAGAATAGTAGATAATGAAATTATACTTTCAGGTTTTAATATATTGCATTTTTATTGCAAAAGAAGTTATAGAAGATTACTTATGCTTGGAACTGTGTCTGAGTTCTTCTGGGGAAGATGGAATTTGATACCACACCAATTCATTTACTTTCTTTTCAACTGGATTTTCAGAATAGCAATTTTTATATTTATTTATAATGTTTATCATTGCTCTAATGCTAATTTAATCTCTTTGAAAAAAGTTCACGCTGGTAATAAATGATACACTGGTAAATAGGGAATTGATCATACATACTGATTTCAAACTCTGACTGAAATTCCAGTTTAAGTCTACACTTAGCAATTATTTATATTCTCTTATGTCATATCAATTCAAATGATATCCTACTCATTGGGGCATAAAAAATAATGCTAATATTAAAGTTTCTATTTAATATTTGTTAATTGCACATGAAGGGGTTATATCTGCGGCATTTAGGGTATTTTTAATTTTACTCTACTAGAAAATACATGAAATTTACTCTTCTGGAATTATTGCTTTTAAGTATTGAGTAATAAGAATATTATCCCCATGATGCACCCTGGATCATGTGGCCCTGAATTAGATTTCTCCCTGTTACAAAGGAAGAGGAAGAGCAGGATGACTGGTGCAATACTGTTAATAAATAAGGGTGATCATGTTCTTTTTGTTTAGTTGTTAGTTGTGCCTGACACTTTTGTGACCCCATGGACTGTAGGTCACCAAGCTCCTCTATCCACGGGACTTCCCAGGCAAGAATAATAGAATATGTTGCCATTTCCTTCTCCAGGGGAATCATTCCAACCCAGGGATCAAACCACATATCTTGCATAGCAGGCAGATTCTTAACCACTGAGACACCAGGGAAGTTCATATACTCCCAGTTTAAAACATGAGATCTATATTTTGAAAGCTTTTTTCTTAATGATATATGCCCATCATTAATAATACTATATACTTGATAAAACCAAAATTCCATGAAAATTAGTGATTTTGTTACTGCAAAGTTGATTTCTATCCTAAAGAAGTATGTACTGTTGTCAGTGTCCTAATTCAAACTCTTGCTTTTCAATTTTTTAATCATTTAACAAACTTCAATTGACTGCTTCCAAAATGGGACATGGTGGCAAGGCAGAAAGTGGTGGTGTAGGACCAGATCAAGTTATAGATTAGGATATAACTATATACAATTTAAAAAAAAATGTTTTTTAAAAAAAGACATAACTGCACATACTTATAAGCTGTGTGTTCTTGATTACATTGCTTAACTTCTCTGAGCCTTGAGGTTTGTGTTTGTCTGTAAAATGGAAATAATCATCTTATCTTGGAGGACTTCTTGATAATGTCAGTAAACAAATGCCTTTAAAGTAGCTAGTGCATATTACCATAAATGGTTGTAAAATTGAGTTCATAGCAAAAGTTCATCCTTCTACAGCTGAATAATATTCTATTGTATATACACACCACATTTTCTTTATCCATTTACCTGTTGTTGGACATTTATGTTGCTTCCATGACCTGGGTATTGTAAATAATGCTACAAACATTGGGGTGTATATATCTCTTTAAATTAGTGTTTTCATTTTCTACACAATACAGATGAACCCAGAAAGTATTATGCTTATTGAAATAAGTCAGACAAAGAATAACAAATGCTGTGTATATTCACTTGCATGTTACATCTAAAAACAAACAAACAAACAAAAGGGATAAGACAGATACATAGAACAAACTAATGGTTACCAAAGGGGAGACGAATGGTACCAGGTGCAAGAGAGATAAAGGAGCTTAAGAAATGCACGCTAATAGATATAAAGAGGTTATAAGGAAGCAATGTACAGATATGAAACATAACCAAATTTTTATAATAACTTTATATGCAGCATAATCTATATAATATTAAATGCATTGTATCATGCTCATGCTCAGTCACTCAGGCATGTCTAACTCTTTGCAATTCCCATGGACTGCAGCTCACCAGGCTCCTCTGTCCATGGGGGTTTTCCAGGTAAGAATACTGGAGTGGATTGCCATGCCCTCCTCCAAGGGATCTTCTCAACCCAGGCATCAAACTCTGGTCTCCTGCATTGCAGACAGATTCTTTACTGTCTGAGCCACCAGGCATGCCCAACTATGTTATATACCTGACACTAATATAATACTGTGAGTTAACTATATTTGAATTAAAAAATATATAGTGTTCATAAACTTCATCACTAGTGAGGTTCATGAGTCTCACAGTAAAATAACTAAACTCTAACTCTTTTCACCATCTATGCATGTAGAAGCCCCTGACCCCAACAAAACCTACTCCCCTGACATAGTTCCTCTAACATTCCCACATGGGTTAATCATTAAACTTGAATAAATATCACACTCCAATCTATTCTATATCTACAATCTCTCTCCTGCTCCTGTCCCATCAACATCCACACACACATGTTTTTTACAAAGTTAATATTTCTGTGCCTGAATCCTTTTTAACTTCATTGGTGATGAGGATTTTTCTCCATAAATATTTCCATATCTAAAGAGAAATGATCAGACCTCTCTGAATCCCACTTGGATTCTACATGTGACACCTCGCAGGAGGCACTATGGTTTATAATTCCCACTCCCACAGGAAAGTTCCCCCAAACAGGAGAACTCCGTCTCAAATGGTAGAAATAAGTTATTATCACAATTAATAAAATAGAATAGATGTAGAACTCTAGTATGCATGGCATAAACTTGGCATGGACAAAATGGAGGGGAGAGGGAGAGCCCACATGTTGAGATCATCAAGGGAGAAGTTCAAGGAAGTGATAAATTTTGATCTGGATCCAAAAGAGGGACAAAACATCGGCACAAATTGGAAAACAGAAAGTTTGATGTTGGAGATTGGTGGAGAGTTTCTCTAGAGCAAAAAGTGATAATTAATGGTGGTGATGATGCAAGGAATGCTGGTGGGGATGGCACTGATTATTGTTCCCTTTTATTTTTGTACCAGCAGTAAAGTATTCATTTCCATCAAAAATCCCTTCTACCCAGAACTGCACACACTTTACTTTCTTGTTCTCATTATTACTCATGGACCATGTTTGTAGCATAGTCACTTAGAAGTAGCCAATCAAGAGTCGTGATGGGTCACAAAACAACATCATTCTATAATGCCACACCCTTACCAAGGAAAATAGAGATATTGATTGGTAAGGTACGGTTTGAAGTAAGACTCGTATGTCCCTTCATAAGAAAATACATTAAAAACATATCTGTCTTTAGTTTCATATTGGTGAAATATTTGTAATAATTCACTGTTATAAAACAATTAAAGTTGATTCTTTGTTACTTACATATCTAATTTTGTGGACTTAAATGTGTTCTATTGCATTTTAGATAGTTATAGTCCCCTTACTTTCCAAATGTTGACACTTTGTTACTGGGATATGGGAACAGCGGTGATTTGTATATCCTTATATAACATTGTCATCTCCTCCTTTCCTTCTATGCAACAGTTGTCCAGAATTAGGAAAGCTACCTCTCCAGGAAACCATTCTTAATTTTCTGGGGCATTGTACTTTTCATGAAAAGATAATCCAATGAGTCTCACACATCTGTTTGCTTTTTAAAAGAGGACCTAAGGGAAAGAATTTCCAAGAAACAGAGCTGCAATGATGGAATCATATGGCAGTAAAATAATCATTTAAATATCAGAAGGGAGTGTGTTCTGGAAAGCACTAACATCACCACTGTATGCGAGTTATAGGTAATGAATTCAGATCCAATACACATAAGAACTTTCTCATAATAAGATCTGTGGGGGAATTGTAGAAAGAATTCCAGCACTGAGTGGAAACTTCAAAATAATCATCTCGGGGGGCTCCACACAACTATGAATTTCTGACAACTTCAGGCAATATGACTAGAAGCCAAGGGGAAGATATTTTTGGCTGGTGTAGCTTGTACAAATTTGTCAAATGATAGGAAATTTCAGAAGGCTGCCTGCCATATATCTACAAGAGGTTAGAATCCTTCCAGGGTCCCTAACACACAACAATAGCAACATATGCTAGGGCCATACCATAAAAGATTCATTACAAGCAGAAATTGTTCATATTGAGTAAAAGTGATAATTAATGGTGGTGATGATGCAAGGAATGCTGGTGGGGATGGCACTGATTATTGTTCCCTTTTATTTTTGTACCAGCAGTAAAGTATTCATTTCCATCAAAAATCCCTTCTACCCAGAACTGCACACACTTTACTTTCTTGTTCTCATTATTACTCATGGACCATGTTTGTAGCATAGTCACTTAGAAGTAGCCAATCAAGAGTCGTGATGGGTCACAAAACAACATCATTCTATAATGCCACACCCTTACCAAGGAAAACAGAGATATTGATTGGTAAGGTACGGTTTGAAGTAAGACTCGTATGTCCCTTCATAAGAAAATACATTAAAAACATATCTGTCTTTAGTTTCATATTGGTGAAATATTTGTAATAATTCACTGTTATAAAACAATTAAAGTTGATTCTTTGTTACTTACATATCTAATTTTGTGGACTTAAATGTGTTCTATTGCATTTTAGATAGTTATAGTCCCCTTACTTTCCAAATGTTGACACTTTGTTACTGGGATATGGGAACAGCGGTGATTTGTATATCCTTATATAACATTGTCATCTCCTCCTTTCCTTCTATGCAACAGTTGTCCAGAATTAGGAAAGCTACCTCTCTCCAGGAAACCATTCTTAATTTTCTGGGGCATTGTACTTTTCATGAAAAGATAATCCAATGAGTCTCACACATCTGTTTGCTTTTTAAAAGAGGACCTAAGGGAAAGAATTTCCAAGAAACAGAGCTGCAATGATGGAATCATATGGCAGTAAAATAATCATTTAAATATCAGAAGGGAGTGTGTTCTGGAAAGCACTAACATCACCACTGTATGCGAGTTATAGGTAATGAATTCAGATCCAATACACATAAGAACTTTCTCATAATAAGATCTGTGGGGGAATTGTAGAAAGAATTCCAGCACTGAGTGGAAACTTCAAAATAATCATCTCGGGGGGCTCCACACAACTATGAATTTCTGACAACTTCAGGCAATATGACTAGAAGCCAAGGGGAAGATATTTTTGGCTGGTGTAGCTTGTACAAATTTGTCAAATGATAGGAAATTTCAGAAGGCTGCCTGCCATATATCTACAAGAGGTTAGAATCCTTCCAGGGTCCCTAACACACAACAATAGCAACATATGCTAGGGCCATACCATAAAAGATTCATTACAAGCAGAAATTGTTCATATTGAGCAAGGTATTCTATGAGTTCAGAGAACACGTTGAAACAATGATTTTGGTTCATAAGACTAAAAATGAATTCTACTCCAATACATGGCTAATAAAATAAAGTTCAAGAATGTGTATGTGAATACATCTATAGTTAATATTTTTAAATGCTTTAATTTGGAAGGTCATAATTGACTGATGAACAGTAACTTCAACTTAATAAATGCTGATATTGACCAACCAAGAAATCAATAGCTGCTAACAAATTAAAAGAAAATACAAATTCATCAGACTTATTTCATCAAGTTACATATTACATTTAAATTACCTCCAGAGTATGATATTTGCCAAGAAAGTAGAGAATACTGAATGTTTAATTAGAAGTATATTATCAGTGCAGCCATTATTCAGAACCAATCTTCCATAAACAAATAAATCTGGAAGGAAAGAGGGAAAAGAAACAGATTTGCTTCCCAACTCAGTGAGCACAGAAGCAATGAGGCATATAAGAAGGTGCAGCATGGTTTGCCCTACAATTAAAAATGTGATGACACCTTCAGGGTATGATGTGAAATACTGCAAAAAGATTATATATCTAGACATTCACATGCACAGATACAAGCACACATAGACATTTTGGGATAAACATTTTAGGAGTTTAAGACCTTCTCACTAAGTGAAATACAATATTTCTACTGCTGGAATTCAGTTTTCTTAGTTGAACCCATGTGTCTAAAATGCTTCTGGGAGAGGAGAACAAATACTGGTTATTCTTAGTTACCAACATACAAATGTGAGTTACCTTATCAAAATAATAATCAACACTAGGAATGATATATTAGACTGGGACTATTTAATGCAAACAAGGGAAAGTGCAAGTTGTACAACATGCACATTTAGCACAGTTAAGAGGGCACATGTTGCCTGGGGCATTATGGAGTTTCAGCGAGGCACTTATTTTGATATTTTGACCTACATTTGATTTACAGACTGGAATCAATATTGTCTAGTACCCATAAATGCCTTGCTCTCTTCTTTCCAAAATCTGATCACTTCCTGGATTTGACCAATACCACTGTCACCTATCCCCAGAACTTACACCTCTCTGTCTCGTGCAGATACCATAAAAGATTCATTACAAGCAGAAATTGTTCATATTGAGCAAGGTATTCTATGAGTTCAGAGAACACGTTGAAACAATGATTTTGGTTCATAAGACTAAAAATGAATTCTACTCCAATACATGGCTAATAAAATAAAGTTCAAGAATGTGTATGTGAATACATCTATAGTTAATATTTTTAAATGCTTTAATTTGGAAGGTCATAATTGACTGATGAACAGTAACTTCAACTTAATAAATGCTGATATTGACCAACCAAGAAATCAATAGCTGCTAACAAATTAAAAGAAAATACAAATTCATCAGACTTATTTCATCAAGTTACATATTACATTTAAATTACCTCCAGAGTATGATATTTGCCAAGAAAGTAGAGAATACTGAATGTTTAATTAGAAGTATATTATCAGTGCAGCCATTATTCAGAACCAATCTTCCATAAACAAATAAATCTGGAAGGAAAGAGGGAAAAGAAACAGATTCGCTTCCCAACTCAGTGAGCACAGAAGCAATGAGGCATATAAGAAGGTGCAGCATGGTTTGCCCTACAATTAAAAATGTGATGACACCTTCAGGGTATGATGTGAAATACTGCAAAAAGATTATATATCTAGACATTCACATGCACAGATACAAGCACACATAGACATTTTGGGATAAACATTTTAGGAGTTTAAGACCTTCTCACTAAGTGAAATACAATATTTCTACTGCTGGAATTCAGTTTTCTTAGTTGAACCCATGTGTCTAAAATGCTTCTGGGAGAGGAGAACAAATACTGGTTATTCTTAGTTACCAACATACAAATGTGAGTTACCTTATCAAAATAATAATCAACACTAGGAATGATATATTAGACTGGGACTATTTAATGCAAACAAGGGAAAGTGCAAGTTGTACAACATGCACATTTAGCACAGTTAAGAGGGCACATGTTGCCTGGGGCATTATGGAGTTTCAGCGAGGCACTTATTTTGATATTTTGACCTACATTTGATTTACAGACTGGAATCAATATTGTCTAGTACCCATAAATGCCTTGCTCTCTTCTTTCCAAAATCTGATCACTTCCTGGATTTGACCAATACCACTGTCACCTATCCCCAGAACTTACACCTCTCTGTCTCGTGCAGTCCTTCCTCAGGTTCTCTCCATTCTCCACTTCATCCCCTACTATCTCATAACTTGGTTTTCTCTCTCAGTCCTCACACTCTCATCATTTATCATTTGGATTTTTGCTCACCTACTTAATTCCATACTGTCACCAGAATGATCAATTTAAAATACAAATCAAGGATCTTTATTTCCCTAGGAAGAATAAGGTAAGACGTGGGTGGGGGGGGCGGTGCGGGGGTTGGCCCGAATAGTAATAGTAGAAGGCAAAGGGCAGAGGTGGTAGGAATTAGAGAAGGACGCTTCATGTCTGAGCAGTAGTACACGCAAAATATGGTTAATCAGTATTCTACCTTAGAAGAGGCCCATTCTCTCATCATCTATTGGGAAGCTAGACACACAAGGAAAATTTTCAAAATAGAGGGAAAATCATCCATTTACTTATGGTTGAGGAAGCACCTGAGATCTCAATATAGGTCTATCCAGTGAAAAGTGGATGAAGTGTGCTGCTTACTCCTAAAATTCAAAGGGAACTCCTCCTGTGCACTTTCCCAGTTCCAAAGCTAGGGGCAGCTAGGTTTGGACACACTTGCAGGAACAAAGAAAGAAAGACAGAGTTACCAGCTTTATAGGACATATCCTAACCTAAATTATCTATTCAAGTCTCTCCCAGGAAAATATGAAAGAGAAATGGAGGGTCATGGCTTGCTTTCCCCTAGGGAAAAAATTTGTCCAAATATGAGAAGGGAAATATCAGGGAAGAAATAAAAACTTGGCAGTGCAACCTGTCTATTAAGAAAGTCTGACACTGTTCATGCACCGGTCTATGATGCTCCTTCCTCCACGCCAGCAATGGTAGGGTGGTTAAGAAGGGTGTGTACAGAGGGTATGGAATGAGAGATAGAATTCCCTGCATCTCAACTTTACACAAGTCCCCTCAAGTTGTACAACATGCACATTTAGCACAGTTAAGAGGGCACTTTTTATTTTGATATTTTAAACCTACATNTGATTTACAGACTGGAATCAATATTGTCTAGTACCCATAAATGCCTTGCTCTCTTCTTTCCAAAATCTGATCACTTCCTGGATTTGACCAATACCACTGTCACCTATCCCCAGAACTTACACCTCTCTGTCTCGTGCAGTCCTTCCTCAGGTTCTCTCCATTCTCCACTTCATCCCCTACTATCTCATAACTTGGTTTTCTCTCTCAGTCCTCACACTCTCATCATTTATCATTTGGATTTTTGCTCACCTACTTAATTCCATACTGTCACCAGAATGATCAATTTAAAATACAAATCAAGGATCTTTATTTCCCTAGGAAGAATAAGGTAAGACGTGGGTGGGGGGGGCGGTGCGGGGGTTGGCCCGAATAGTAATAGTAGAAGGCAAAGGGCAGAGGTGGTAGGAATTAGAGAAGGACGCTTCATGTCTGAGCAGTAGTACACGCAAAATATGGTTAATCAGTATTCTACCTTAGAAGAGGCCCATTCTCTCATCATCTATTGGGAAGCTAGACACACAAGGAAAATTTTCAAAATAGAGGGAAAATCATCCATTTACTTATGGTTGAGGAAGCACCTGAGATCTCAATATAGGTCTATCCAGTGAAAAGTGGATGAAGTGTGCTGCTTACTCCTAAAATTAAAAGGGGAACTCCTCCTGTGCACTTTCCCAGTTCCAAAGCTAGGGGCAGCTAGGTTTGGACACACTTGCAGGAACAAAGAAAGAAAGACAGAGTTACCAGCTTTATAGGACATATCCTAACCTAAATTATCTATTCAAGTCTCTCCCAGGAAAATATGAAAGAGAAATGGAGGGTCATGGCTTGCTTTCCCCTAGGGAAAAAATTTGTCCAAATATGAGAAGGGAAATATCAGGGAAGAAATAAAAACTTGGCAGTGCAACCTGTCTATTAAGAAAGTCTGACACTGTTCATGCACCGGTCTATGATGCTCCTTCCCCTCCACGCCAGCAATGGTAGGGTGGTTAAGAAGGGTGTGTACAGAGGGTATGGAATGAGAGATAGAATTCCCCTGCATCTCAACTTTTACACAAGTCCCCATCCTGCCACCAGAGCCATCACTTGTTGGGCACTCACCCTAAATGAAGCCAAGGCTCCACAGAAAGTCTTACTTTACCTACTTGCGTTAATGCACACAATCCTCACAAAGCATCTATATGGTGCATGCTAAGCTGTTCAGTCATGTCTGACTCTTTGTCACGCTCTGGACTGTAGCTCATTAGGGCTCTCTGCCCATGGGATTCTCCAAGGAAAAATACTGAAACAGGTTGTCATTTCCTACTCCAGGAGATCTTTGTGACCCAGGGATCTAGCCCACGTCTACTGCATTGACAAGTAGGTTCTTTACTACTAACATCATCTGGAAAGCCCCACCTGCCTGGAGGATGCTATTATTGTTATAATTTCCTTTATTTTGTATGAAGGGATTGAAGATGATAGAGGTTTAAATAACCAACAGGGCTGAATGTAGACAGATGTGGAGGTTGAACATGTTCTATATCTCAAAGAAGAATGGTAAAGGCACACAGGAAAGCCCTAGATACCTGAGAGTGTGTGACTTGGTGTGATGATTGAGAATGTGGTTCTGGAAGGGGTCTGTTAAGACGGATCAAAAGAGAGGATGTGATGGTCATCTGGTTGTGACATCTGTCAGTCCACTGATCACCAGGGCTGTTTCAGCGGATCCGGCTGGCTAGACAGAGTTCCCTTCCTCCCTCACTGCTCCATGTACTTCCCTCCTGAAGCCACATGCTCAGTAGAAAAGGACAACAATCCCTGATAGAGGAGGACCAGTCTTTGATCAAGGGTATATGAATAACTGTGCTCCCCTGCTAGAACCTCCAAAAGAGCTCTCATGATGGATAAAGAAAAAAGCCACAGGAGATGGGGAATCAAAACAAAGGGAAATTCACTATGTCCTGAGCCATTCACATGCTGGGGGAGGCAAGGTGAGTAAACCTCTTTTCCACATGGTGGGTCAAGACAGGATCTCCCACCCTGATATTCAGCATCACAGTCCACCATGCCCCATTCGGAAAGAGCCCTGCCTTCTCAGCCCACTGGGTTTGCCTGCCTCACTCATGGCCCACACACTAGCAATGCACATCCACAGCTTCAAGTTGCACTGAAAGCACCCAGAAGCCTAAATACACCCATGTATAAAAATGACTGAAATATTCTGTCTAGTCCTATTTGAATTTCTATGTCCAACACAATGAAATGATTGAAAATTTCCTGCATAAGAAATCAAAATGTGAGCATTTTGGGGACTCTCAGAACCACTACCACCCCCACCAAGTTGGTGACTATGCCCATAATTCCCGTATGGATACACATATCTTTAGCCTCAGTGGAATTATTTGTGAGTAGAGTATAGGGTAGTGTAGATGATTTTCATCCCTTCTACTTTGTTTAAATATTTCCCAGGTGGTGCTAGTGATAAAGAACCTGCTTGTCAGTGCAGGAGGCATGACAGACATGTATTTGACCCTTGTTTGGGGGATATACCCTGAAGGAGGACATGGCAACCCATTTCATTATTTTACCTGGAAAACCCCATGGACAGAGCAACCTGGTAGACTATGGTCCATAGTGTCGTAAAGAGTTGGTGAATTAAACCAACAGGGCTGAATGTAGACAGATGTGGAGGTTGAACATGTTCTATATCTCAAAGAAGAATGGTAAAGGCACACAGGAAAGCCCTAGATACCTGAGAGTGTGTGACTTGGTGTGATGATTGAGAATGTGGTTCTGGAAGGGGTCTGTTAAGACGGATCAAAAGAGAGGATGTGATGGTCATCTGGTTGTGACATCTGTCAGTCCACTGATCACCAGGGCTGTTTCAGCGGATCCGGCTGGCTAGACAGAGTTCCCTTCCTCCCTCACTGCTCCATGTACTTCCCTCCTGAAGCCACATGCTCAGTAGAAAAGGACAACAATCCCTGATAGAGGAGGACCAGTCTTTGATCAAGGGTATATGAATAACTGTGCTCCCCTGCTAGAACCTCCAAAAGAGCTCTCATGATGGATAAAGAAAAAAGCCACAGGAGATGGGGAATCAAAACAAAGGGAAATTCACTATGTCCTGAGCCATTCACATGCTGGGGGAGGCAAGGTGAGTAAACCTCTTTTCCACATGGTGGGTCAAGACAGGATCTCCCACCCTGATATTCAGCATCACAGTCCACCATGCCCCATTCGGAAAGAGCCCTGCCTTCTCAGCCCACTGGGTTTGCCTGCCTCACTCATGGCCCACACACTAGCAATGCACATCCACAGCTTCAAGTTGCACTGAAAGCACCCAGAAGCCTAAATACACCCATGTATAAAAATGACTGAAATATTCTGTCTAGTCCTATTTGAATTTCTATGTCCAACACAATGAAATGATTGAAAATTTCCTGCATAAGAAATCAAAATGTGAGCATTTTGGGGACTCTCAGAACCACTACCACCCCCACCAAGTTGGTGACTATGCCCATAATTCCCGTATGGATACACATATCTTTAGCCTCAGTGGAATTATTTGTGAGTAGAGTATAGGGTAGTGTAGATGATTTTCATCCCTTCTACTTTGTTTAAATATTTCCCAGGTGGTGCTAGTGATAAAGAACCTGCTTGTCAGTGCAGGAGGCATGACAGACATGTATTTGACCCTTGTTTGGGGGATATACCCTGAAGGAGGACATGGCAACCCATTTCATTATTTTACCTGGAAAACCCCATGGACAGAGCAACCTGGTAGACTATGGTCCATAGTGTCGTAAAGAGTTGGACACAACTGAAGTGACTTCATAAGCATGCAGTTTGTTAAAAGTGAGGAACCTGAGAGCAAGTACTGAAAGGGGAGCATGGAACCTGAGGGAAAAGAGACACTGAAAAGGAAGCAATCCCTGGGATACAAAAGATAGACTAACAATGTCTTAATTCTTCCAGTCCTTTTCAGGAGGAGTCTTCAGTCTTCTTTATTTATTCAGTGCATGAACCTCTAGACCTCACTCCAGTTCCCTTTGGGCAAAGGATAACATTTCTGTCAGACAAACCATGGAGTTTGTAAGGATGAAATTTTAATCAATAAAATCAATATCCATAACTAAAATTTAGTTTAGTAGTATATTTTATTTCAAATGCATATGGAATAATCTATGTATTGCCACGTAACTCCAGTCTCAGCAAGGGTAGGCCATATCTGCATCCTCCACCCAGGGAGCAGGGAGCCCAGGGAGCAGTTATGAAGTTTTCACTCAACCATCACAGACTTGCTTGGCCCCAGGGATTCATGGATTTTACATTTTTTCCAGATTCAGATTCAGCTAAAGCTTAGAGGAATCTAAATAAATCATAAAATGTCTCCACAAAGATGATGGGTCTTGGTGAAAGACTGAGTTAATTAGCCAGTTTGCATGAAGGGAAATCAACACATTTGGATCCTTCACAAAATACAGTAATTATCAGGCTCCTACTTCCATCTCTTGAGCTTTTTACCCTCAATTAATGTGATTTCCTGCATAAGAAATCAAAATGTGAGCATTTTGGGGACTCTCAGAACCACTACCACCCACCAAGTTGGTGACTATGCCCATAATTCCCGTATGGATACACATATCTTTAGCCTCAGTGGAATTATTTGTGAGTAGAGTATAGGGTAGTGTAGATGATTTTCATCCCTTCTACTTTGTTTAAATATTTCCCAGGTGGTGCTAGTGATAAAGAACCTGCTTGTCAGTGCAGGAGGCATGACAGACATGTATTTGACCCTTGTTTGGGGGATATACCCTGAAGGAGGACATGGCAACCCATTTCATTATTTTACCTGGAAAACCCCATGGACAGAGCAACCTGGTAGACTATGGTCCATAGTGTCGTAAAGAGTTGGACACAACTGAAGTGACTTCATAAGCATGCAGTTTGTTAAAAGTGAGGAACCTGAGAGCAAGTACTGAAAGGGGAGCATGGAACCTGAGGGAAAAGAGACACTGAAAAGGAAGCAATCCCTGGGATACAAAAGATAGACTAACAATGTCTTAATTCTTCCAGTCCTTTTCAGGAGGAGTCTTCAGTCTTCTTTATTTATTCAGTGCATGAACCTCTAGACCTCACTCCAGTTCCCTTTGGGCAAAGGATAACATTTCTGTCAGACAAACCATGGAGTTTGTAAGGATGAAATTTTAATCAATAAAATCAATATCCATAACTAAAATTTAGTTTAGTAGTATATTTTATTTCAAATGCATATGGAATAATCTATGTATTGCCACGTAACTCCAGTCTCAGCAAGGGTAGGCCATATCTGCATCCTCCACCCAGGGAGCAGGGAGCCCAGGGAGCAGTTATGAAGTTTTCACTCAACCATCACAGACTTGCTTGGCCCCAGGGATTCATGGATTTTACATTTTTTCCAGATTCAGATTCAGCTAAAGCTTAGAGGAATCTAAATAAATCATAAAATGTCTCCACAAAGATGATGGGTCTTGGTGAAAGACTGAGTTAATTAGCCAGTTTGCATGAAGGGAAATCAACACATTTGGATCCTTCACAAAATACAGTAATTATCAGGCTCCTACTTCCATCTCTTGAGCTTTTTACCCTCCTCAGCTGCCCAGTGTCTCAGCTGCTGGGGGAATGTGATTTCTCAGATATCCTCGGGCTGAAATGTCAGGGGTTAAATCACAGCCCAGAGGGACCCTGGCATCTAGAAAGGCATTGATTCTATGTGTGTGAGATGTGGGTTCAACCTTGGCTCTATTGTAGATCAGCTGTAGGCCTGCAGATGTGGCACTCTATCTTCTTATTAATCAATTAGAATTTGTCAGTTTGACCTCTGGTTCTTCTGCCTTTTCTAAACCCAACTTGTATATCTGGAAGTTCTCCATTCACATAACGCTAAAGCCTTGTTATTGTTCAGTCACTCATGCAACACTTTGCGATCCCATGGACTGCAGCACACCAGGCTTGTCTGTCCTTCAATATTTCCAAGTGTTAAAAATTCAACTCAAGCTTGTGTGTATATAAAAGGGACTATATCAGCTTCTGTGACTGGGAAATCCAAGGGTTGGGGACTGTGTTAGTCAGAACTGTATCCAGTAGATCAAAGAATCCATTTATTTATTCCACAAATATTGACTGAGGAACTACTTTGGGTCAGGTCAGGAGTTGTTCTATGTGCTGAAGATACAACAGTGAACAAAGCAGATAATTTCTAAATATGTAACATGGCAGATGGTGCTATATAGCATATTGTTGGGTAGGACAGAACTGATTATTTTTAACCAGGTGGTCAGAGAAGATGAAGTTTGGGTTAAAGTCTGAGGGAAGCCAAGGCATGAAAAGTCTCAGGAACTCCATCATTGTCTTCAGCTTTATCACCTTCTCCATCATGCCTCCTGTCTCTGTTTTTCTCTGATTATATTCTCAGTAGGTTCATTCCACATGGGAGCAAAGATGACCATGGAAATTTCCAAGCCTATGTGGCCCTGTCTACTCATGCCTTAGAAAGAGAGGCATCCACTCTTTCAAAATATCTCCATCAATCTCTGAGAAAGGATTTCAGTCATCTATGTTACAAGGCCATTCTAGACACCTCACCAGAGGAATGAAGTATTTTGACTAGGCATCTTGAATCACATGTCTAGATTTCAAATAGGAGCATTCAGGCTTGATGACTGACAGTCTCATCAGATGAAAAAACTAGAAGGAATAGAGATATGTGAAGTGACCCTGGCCATGGGAAAATAATAGGTGTGCAGTAAAACCATCTATTCCCAGCTTCTTTATCTGTAATAAGAAAAGAAGTGAGCCTAAATAAAGAGTTAAAATGCACACTTGAGAGAGATTACATAAAGTGTCTTATGCTCAATGGCTTTTTCCTAAGAATTCTATGGGCCTTGTCTTTGCTATACACTACCAGGAAATACGCACTCAGGTCCTTTCCATAATAAGATTGTAATGCAAATACTTCAAGGAAAATGATATGGGCAAAGGAAAACCATAAACTTCTAAAAGCCATAAATGTTATACATTTCAAAATCCTTAGATGTTTGACCTTAGGACTGAAAGATATGTATAATAATAAATGAAAACCTGTTTTTTGCCTTTATATCTCTAAAAGGGGCTTTAACTAAACTGTTTCTTTTGGAGACCCCTCTTCTGCCTGAGGAAAATGCCCCAACTGCACAGAAGTCCCTCTCTCAGCTAACAGACCTGGAGGGAAACTCGGGTCAGATTCCATATCCTTTTGCTTCAAAGAATTGATATTTGGGGATAATACTGAAAATAGAAAGGTGGGAATGAATCAGGTGTTTTGGTCCACAAGGAAGACACGAAGCCAGAAAAGGGGAAGGAATTAAGAATGATAACTAGATCCAAATGATGAGGAATGGTGACACATTCTTAGGATAAGTGTTCCTTTTCGATAAGCTTGGGGACATCCATTTTTGGTAACAGAACTAAAGTCAAGGACTGAGGGAAGCCAAGGCATGAAAAGTCTCAGGAACTCCATCATTGTCTTCAGCTTTATCACCTTCTCCATCATGCCTCCTGTCTCTGTTTTTCTCTGATTATATTCTCAGTAGGTTCATTCCACATGGGAGCAAAGATGACCATGGAAATTTCCAAGCCTATGTGGCCCTGTCTACTCATGCCTTAGAAAGAGAGGCATCCACTCTTTCAAAATATCTCCATCAATCTCTGAGAAAGGATTTCAGTCATCTATGTTACAAGGCCATTCTAGACACCTCACCAGAGGAATGAAGTATTTTGACTAGGCATCTTGAATCACATGTCTAGATTTCAAATAGGAGCATTCAGGCTTGATGACTGACAGTCTCATCAGATGAAAAAACTAGAAGGAATAGAGATATGTGAAGTGACCCTGGCCATGGGAAAATAATAGGTGTGCAGTAAAACCATCTATTCCCAGCTTCTTTATCTGTAATAAGAAAAGAAGTGAGCCTAAATAAAGAGTTAAAATGCACACTTGAGAGAGATTACATAAAGTGTCTTATGCTCAATGGCTTTTTCCTAAGAATTCTATGGGCCTTGTCTTTGCTATACACTACCAGGGAAATACGCACTCAGGTCCTTTCCTTAATAAGATTGTATTGCTAATACTTCAGGGAAATTGATATGGGCATAGGAAAACCATAAACTACTGAAAGCCATAAATGTTATACATTTCAAAATCCTTAGATGTTTGACCTTAGGACTGAAAGATATGTATAATAATAAATGAAAACCTGTTTTTTGCCTTTATATCTCTAAAAGGGGCTTTAACTAAACTGTTTCTTTTGGAGACCCCTCTTCTGCCTGAGGAAAATGCCCCAACTGCACAGAAGTCCCTCTCTCAGCTAACAGACCTGGGGGGAAACTCGGGTCAGATTCCATATCCTTTTGCTTCAAAGAATTGATATTTGGGGATAATACTGAAAATAGAAAGGTGGGAATGAATCAGGTGTTTTGGTCCACAAGGAAGACACGAAGCCAGAAAAGGGGAAGGAATTAAGAATGATAACTAGATCCAAATGATGAGGAATGGTGACACATTCTTAGGATAAGTGTTCCTTTTCGATAAGCTTGGGGACATCCAGGTGAGCAGTATGACAGCCGCACAAGGACATATCCAGCTGGACTCTACGGAGATGAAGAGAGAAGCAAGGAGCACCATGGAATCTGAGCCACAAAAGAGGGTCTGTCTAGGAGAATGAGAATGACTTGTCTGTAAATGGGCATCAGTCATACAAAATCAGTATCAACAGCACCCTCATCATCACACCTGGGCTTCCATTTTTCATGTATTCTTCATCTCCTTCTATTGCCAAAGACCAGTGTGTCAGAGTACCCTAGCCCTTCTCTCTACCTTGTAGGGTCCTGGAAGTGACTTCTTCTAGAATATCCTCTGCAACTATGTGTCCACTCCTAGATCAACATTTTACACTCTGGATCCCTTTCTTCTTCCAGTCTCTCATTGAACTCTGTCCTAAGCCCAAGCTTTCTGTCCTTGTTTTCATATTTTCCCTCAAAGAAAGGGGGGATAGACTCAGAGAGGAGGCCCATACCAAGGAGACCACCAAAACCTCTCAAATCCAATCATGTTGGGTGATAACTCCTCTGGATGTCTGTTGAGTCATTTCCTGAAAAAACGTGGCATAAGACTGAACAAAACTAAAGTGGATGCGGCAGGACATCAAGGGACTGAGCTGAGGCTGAGGAAACCTGAGCAGTACTTGCACACTCCCTCCTAAGTTCATTTATTTTCTAAATGATTGGCTGGAGTGAGGCAGCCCTAGTGATTGTCAGGGAATTGATTACCTGACTACACATAACATTCTATAATGTGGGTGCTGAGAATAATTTTACATGCCATCACTGTTCCAGGACCATTGCAAATGATCATGCCCAAATGGACAGAGAGCAATGTGATTCACAGGGAGGCATGGCCTGGGGACAAACACAGGACCAGCTCTTTTCCCCCCTGCAAAATGCCTTCCCTGGGCTTGAAAGTGACATTTATCAGAAAACAGTTATTATTACTGTTTTATTATTGCCTCAGTCAGTGTTTATATGGCACTTTGTATTTTCAAGGTGCTTTTCAATCATTTTTATTGGTGGGAGAGGGCAGATTCTCAGACATAGGTGGAAGAAGAAAAGAAGCTTGGCTTTCTTGAGGAGCAGGTTTTCTTGTTTCTACAGTCATTCTTCTCTCTAATTTTGACTTTTCAAAGGGTCATTGAGAGATATAGAAATTATCTGCACAGTAATTGTTCAATGAAAAGTCACTAAACCAACTGAAGTGTTATAGAAGAAATTATAAATGCCATGCTGCTATGCCATTACAAGCAGAAGAATTCATTCATTCATGCATGTATTCATGCAATTCATTTATCACAATTTACTGAGAAATGAACACTTTTACCGCAAAGTTTGGTTAAAAACTATAAGAACTGAATAGAAATTCAATTCGTGGTCCTCATTCTTAAAGGATTTAGAATGATTATTTAGAAGATAAAAGTCAGATGAAAGAAATAAGACCATGAAGCAAATACTACTTATTAAAAATAAATCTCCATTTGCAAGAATAGTGTTTGCTTGGACTCTATCATCTCTGTGTAGCTTCTGGTCAGGTCTCCATGCCTTGCTCAGGATCCTTTATTTCAGCAGCAGTTCACCCTCTTTTCTCTTGCCACTTCTTTCCAAAGCTACTATCTTATAAGTGGAAGGTTACCATGTAGAAGTCTAATGTAATGGTTCAAAGATAAAACCAGGCAACTATGGGAGAACAGGGGGTAATAAAAGTGACAAAGATCACAATCACAGTACTTTTCCTTTGGATACAAGTCACAGAATGGAGTCTAAGAGGAAATTTATTGAAAAGAATGGTGTGTTGACCATATACAATAAAGAAGAATATTAAAAGTGGAAAAAATTCATACACATTTAAAAAATGATGCCTGCCAACAAAACTGGAAAGAATATAAGCAAACTTACTTTCCAGGTGAGCATGACTTTATCTCACATCACCTTAAAATGTTACTTGGCTTAAGCTCTAATTTCTCATCTTTTGCAACTTTGGCTTCCTTCTACAACCCAGCGTTGGTGCACTGTGGGAAGTGGAAGTCAGGGTTCCTGAATGCCTGAGAAATTGAGCTTTAAAGACATCTGTGCTGTGCTGTGCTTAGCTGCTCAGTCTCATCGACACAGCGACCATGGACTGCAGTTCACCTGGCTCCTCTGCCTATGGAGATTTTCTGGGCAAGCATAATGGGGTGTGCTGCCGTCCCTCCTCCAGGGGTCTTCCTAACCCAGGGATCAACCCCTGGTCTCCTGCATTGCATGTGGATTCTTTATCATCTGAGCCCCCAGGGAAGCCCCTCTACTGGTTACTAAGATCTTAAGAAAATACATTAACTTACAGAACCCTGATTTCTCACTGTAATTTATATGTTGTAAGGATGAAATGAGAAGATATGTCAAGCCTTAGCATCTTGAACACACAAAAAGTAATCATTACATAGTATTCTTTTCATATTCCAATTTTACCCAAAAGCAACAGGCTTAGAAAAGCCTGTTCAAAATTCTCTCAAAATCCAGGTTCAGTACCTTACAAAATGATAATGAAATTAAACTTAAAAACAAATATCTACTAATTGATTGATGGCATTTACAACACTTTCCCTACATTTGGTATCTTAACATTTAAGAAACTATAACATACACTCATTTAAACCTCAGATGAAGTTCAGGCTTAGCATAGGAGGGAACTGTTGTTTAACAAATTAAACAATTTTCCAAGTCATATAGTTACTGAGAGGAGAAGCTGGGCCTTTAACTTAGTTCTTTGGACTCCAAATCTTATGTAATTTTTGTTATTCTGTACTGTCTGTCTAAATATATAAATGCAAACATTAATACTTATTCAGAACAATGAGTAAGTCATACAATCAGAGCTCTCCTTACCCTCCTAGTAATACATATTAATCAAAAAAAAAAAAAGCACCTGATTATACATCTTCAAGGAACAGAATTCTAGTGATAAGTAATTTCAGCACCTTAAGAAGACAAGTGGAAGGAGTATTTTGGAAGAAAATGAAGGTTGTAGATACTTTCAGTATATGACTGGAGGTGTTTGGTCACTTCTCCCTTAACAAGATTGAAGACAACTTTATCTATGAAACACTGGCCTTTGCTATAAGCAGAGGAGAGTGGGAATAAATGATTCAGACTGTCACAGGCACCTTGAACTACCTTAGAGATTGGAAAGAGCAAAGAACTCAGCCAACAACTTTTCTAGCCTTTCTACATGAAATTTATTGTTTTACCCAAGAGTCCAACCAATAAACTTGAGTAGAAGCCAGGAAATGGAGAACTTCTGCTTGCTGGAAATTTTTTGATTTGTTCTATTATCATAATTGATGACCTGGAATCAAGAACCTATTGAACCAGAATATCAAACATCTCATTCTCAAAGAGACAAATGCCTCTGGAAATCTATCAAGAAAGTGTTGTTGATTCACTTTGTTTTTCCCTTCCCAGGTGAATTCCTTCTTATTTTCCTGCTTATCCGTCTGATTTAGTTTTACTCCACAGAAACAAGTTTTTGGTGAGGGCAGAAGGAGGGTTCTTGAGGGACTTTTCACAGTCTGTGTGGTCAGAAAGGGCCTCTTGCTCAACAAGGCAGGATCCTGGAGAGGACATTTTAAAAATGTCCTTCTGAACATACTTTACTCCCTCTAAACAGGTCCTGTTGTAGATTCCAAACTGTCAACAGATGCATGACCTATAGCATGCAATACGGCTCTGTGTGTTTCCCATCATTTTTTAATGCCTCTTTCATATGACGATTCCTCAAGCAAAGCAAGCTAATGTCCATCTTGTGCCTTTGCCCTTGGAGTAATCCCAGGCTAGGACCCTCAACTTCCAGGTTTCCCACAGCTGGCTCCTTTTGACATTCAGTTCTTAACTCAAATTTATCAACTTTTCAGACAGAGTTTCTCCCACAGCTGCTTTTTACTTCAGAGCTCTCCTTACCCTCCTAGTAATACATATTAATCAAAAAAAAAAAAAGCACCTGATTATACATCTTCAAGGAACAGAATTCTAGTGATAAGTAATTTCAGCACCTTAAGAAGACAAGTGGAAGGAGTATTTTGGAAGAAAATGAAGGTTGTAGATACTTTCAGTATATGACTGGAGATGTTTGGTCACTTCTCCCTTAACAAGATTGAAGACAACTTTATCTATGAAACACTGGCCTTTGCTATAAGCAGAGGAGAGTGGGAATAAATGATTCAGACTGTCACAGGCACCTTGAACTACCTTAGAGATTGGAAAGAGCAAAGAACTCAGCCAACAACTTTTCTAGCCTTTCTACATGAAATTTATTGTTTTACCCAAGAGTCCAACCAATAAACTTGAGTAGAAGCCAGGAAATGGAGAACTTCTGCTTGCTGGAAATTTTTTGATTTGTTCTATTATCATAATTGATGACCTGGAATCAAGAACCTATTGAACCAGAATATCAAACATCTCATTCTCAAAGAGACAAATGCCTCTGGAAATCTATCAAGAAAGTGTTGTTGATTCACTTTGTTTTTCCCTTCCCAGGTGAATTCCTTCTTATTTTCCTGCTTATCCGTCTGATTTAGTTTTACTCCACAGAAACAAGTTTTTGGTGAGGGCAGAAGGAGGGTTCTTGAGGGACTTTTCACAGTCTGTGTGGTCAGAAAGGGCCTCTTGCTCAACAAGGCAGGATCCTGGAGAGGACATTTTAAAAATGTCCTTCTGAACATACTTTACTCCCTCTAAACAGGTCCTGTTGTAGATTCCAAACTGTCAACAGATGCATGACCTATAGCATGCAATACGGCTCTGTGTGTTTCCCATCATTTTTTAATGCCTCTTTCATATGACGATTCCTCAAGCAAAGCAAGCTAATGTCCATCTTGTGCCTTTGCCCTTGGAGTAATCCCAGGCTAGGACCCTCAACTTCCAGGTTTCCCCACAGCTGGCTCCTTTTGACATTCAGTTCTTAACTCAAATTTATCAACTTTTCAGACAGAGTTTTTCTGACCTTTCTAGCTAAATTTCCTCCCCAGGCACTTTCTGTCATATCACCATGTATTATTTCTATAGCATTTATTACTCTCAGAAATCATCTTAATTACTTGCTTACTACCTATTTAGTATCAATTTCTCTGCCTTGAATAAAAGTCCTACAAGGGCACAGCATTGTCTGACATATTTATGCCATATTCTCAACTCTTGCATTAGTGGCTGGCACAGGGTAGATACTTAATTAGTGTTTGTGAAAGTAAAGAAGTTAGGGGGGAGAATTATGGATTTTCCACTATGTTTTGTGCATATTCTATGCTACAGTGAAATATATTTCAAACCACTTAATGATTATGCATTGATGATTTCTTTAATCAATTAGCTCTTTAAAAGAGCCCTCTCTTCTATGTTTGTAATATCTCCATGGCTGATTATAAACTGGCACTTGGTAAATTCTTGGTGACTGTTTAATAATTGAGAGTGAAAAAGCAGTGGCCATGTAATTCAAACTGAATTAACCAACATCAATCAAAAAAGAAGTAGATCAACATTTAGAGTATATCATTTTTTCACTTTGCTTTTGGTTGTGTTTTTGATTGAGAAAAACTAAACTACACTCCTAAGTATAAGAGACTGAAAAATGGCAAAGACTTTGATAGAAATCAGGAAGTCAGGCTAAACAGCCACGTTGGGAGCAGGGAGGAAATAAATTTAAACAAACAAACAAACAAAAAAACCTGAGTCCAAAACAGTGGTAGAACATGTAAAGGGAGATCCCCAACAGAGTAGGAGAAATTAAGCTGGAGTTAGATTACGAAAGTAATTCTGTTTGAGGTTATCTTTAATTCATTCTGTGTGAATGGGTAGATATTCTCATAAAAAGAGAGGGGGCTGAGACAAGTCTTAGAGAATAACCATAGTAATGGAACTAAGAGGGAAGAAGAGAGGTAAAGAAAGAGAAGGGAAAAAAAGAGAGACAGAGTAGAGAACTCAGAAGAAAACTTTTAGGGAAATCAAGAATAGGAACTATTTCATTTTGTCAAAATATAAGCTCTATCCGTGAATCTTATCTCTGCAGACAGAAAATAAGGAACCCAAAGGTGAATGCCTCTGGTTTTGTGTGTATGGTAGGGAGGGGGTAATGCTGGTAAATAAGTTTTAGTTATTTGTGTGCATAATTCATTTGTTAAAGTTACTTTTAATTTCTTTAGTGAATGAATGTGCTACAGTAATGAGACACAAAAATGCTTCCTGACCTGGCTTTCCTACACCCTGGTCCTTTCACAGAGGTAACTCTTTGGCAATTTACTTTTTTTATGAAGTTAGGGTGACGGAATTAATGTGTTTGTGAAAGTAAAGAAGTTAGGGGGGAGAATTATGGATTTTCCACTATGTTTTGTGCATATTCTATGCTACAGTGAAATATATTTCAAACCACTTAATGATTATGCATTGATGATTTCTTTAATCAATTAGCTCTTTAAAAGAGCCCTCTCTTCTATGTTTGTAATATCTCCATGGCTGATTATAAACTGGCACTTGGTAAATTCTTGGTGACTGTTTAATAATTGAGAGTGAAAAAGCAGTGGCCATGTAATTCAAACTGAATTAACCAACATCAATCAAAAAAGAAGTAGATCAACATTTAGAGTATATCATTTTTTCACTTTGCTTTTGGTTGTGTTTTTGATTGAGAAAAACTAAACTACACTCCTAAGTATAAGAGACTGAAAAATGGCAAAGACTTTGATAGAAATCAGGAAGTCAGGCTAAACAGCCACGTTGGGAGCAGGGAGGAAATAAATTTAAACAAACAAACAAACAAAAAAACCTGAGTCCAAAACAGTGGTAGAACATGTAAAGGGAGATCCCCAACAGAGTAGGAGAAATTAAGCTGGAGTTAGATTACGAAAGTAATTCTGTTTGAGGTTATCTTTAATTCATTCTGTGTGAATGGGTAGATATTCTCATAAAAAGAGAGGGGGCTGAGACAAGTCTTAGAGAATAACCATAGTAATGGAACTAAGAGGGAAGAAGAGAGGTAAAGAAAGAGAAGGGAAAAAAAGAGAGACAGAGTAGAGAACTCAGAAGAAAACTTTTAGGGAAATCAAGAATAGGAACTATTTCATTTTGTCAAAATATAAGCTCTATCCGTGAATCTTATCTCTGCAGACAGAAAATAAGGAACCCAAAGGTGAATGCCTCTGGTTTTGTGTGTATGGTAGGGAGGGGGTAATGCTGGTAAATAAGTTTTAGTTATTTGTGTGCATAATTCATTTGTTAAAGTTACTTTTAATTTCTTTAGTGAATGAATGTGCTACAGTAATGAGACACAAAAATGCTTCCTGACCTGGCTTTCCCTACACCCTGGTCCTTTCACAGAGGTAACTCTTTTGTGCATAATACTCTATTCTGTTCTGTGAATTTTTATCTTTATAAGTTAGAAATATATAGATTTGTTTAGTTGATTTATAAGGATACCAAGTGATATTACATTGTTGGTCTTAAGTTGTGAAGCTTTTCTTTTTTGTTGTTTTTTTTCTTTTTCTTTTTTGTTCTTTTTTTTTGTTTTTATGTATCTTTAATATTAGAGGCTTTTCTATGCTAATATATGGATCTACATTATTCATGTTTACTGCTGCATGGAGGCCCAATAATAGCAAATAATAGCTACTCATACCTTATTTAACCAGAGCCTTCTTTATGAACAATGACTCTTCTGTCCATGTGCTCCTCCTCTCTGGAGCTCATGCGTTTATCGTGGTTTGAGCACCAGTATGTAGAATTGCTAGATCAGAGAGGGCAGACTTTCTCCTTTTCTTGTTTTAACAGCTCAGGGGCCTAAAACAGGCCTGAGCAGCAAGCCAGTGAATTGATTGCCAGTAGAATTACAATCCTGGAAGTGAGTATTTCCTCTGGCATTTTTTTCCCCACATACTACTAACACAAAGTGGCTTGCTGTTACCACCACTGGGATTTGATACAGACACTGAGCTGGCACAAAGACAATAAGCATTCTGCAGATGTAAAAAGCAAACCATCTCCTGGCTCCCTAAGAAGCAACTGGTGGACTTGCCACTCAGCCTCTAAGATGAAATAAACAGACAGAAAGAGTGTGACTATCCTGCCAAATATCCCAGTGAAAAGCAGGCTAGAGAATTGATGTCTTTCCTTAATCCCTAGACTTCATTGTGTCTTCCTAGCCACAAGCCCCAGACAATTCACACTGTCAACTTTTTACTGCACACCACACTCAAATGCCTGCCCACCACACTCAACAAATGTTACACTTTTCACTTGGTCCCACTCAATTTCATGTGGTGTTGTGAAAATATGTAAAGGCTCCAATATTTTTCCTCTCGGTAAATAAGTTTTAGTTATTTGTGTGCATATTCAGTTAAAGTTACTTTTAATTTCTTTAGTGAATGAATGTGCTACAGTAATGAGACACAAAATGCTTCCTGACCTGGCTTTCCTACACCCTGGTCCTTTCACAGAGGTAACTCTTTTGTGCATAATACTCTATTCTGTTCTGTGAATTTTTATCTTTATAAGTTAGAAATATATAGATTTGTTTAGTTGATTTATAAGGATACCAAGTGATATTACATTGTTGGTCTTAAGTCGTGAAGCTTTTCTTTTTTGTTGTTTTTTTTCTTTTTCTTTTTTGTTCTTTTTTTTTGTTTTTATGTATCTTTAATATTAGAGGCTTTTCTATGCTAATATATGGATCTACATTATTCATGTTTACTGCTGCATGGAGGCCCAATAATAGCAAATAATAGCTACTCATACCTTATTTAACCAGAGCCTTCTTTATGAACAATGACTCTTCTGTCCATGTGCTCCTCCTCTCTGGAGCTCATGCGTTTATCGTGGTTTGAGCACCAGTATGTAGAATTGCTAGATCAGAGAGGGCAGACTTTCTCCTTTTCTTGTTTTAACAGCTCAGGGGCCTAAAACAGGCCTGAGCAGCAAGCCAGTGAATTGATTGCCAGTAGAATTACAATCCTGGAAGTGAGTATTTCCTCTGGCATTTTTTTCCCCACATACTACTAACACAAAGTGGCTTGCTGTTACCACCACTGGGATTTGATACAGACACTGAGCTGGCACAAAGACAATAAGCATTCTGCAGATGTAAAAAGCAAACCATCTCCTGGCTCCCTAAGAAGCAACTGGTGGACTTGCCACTCAGCCTCTAAGATGAAATAAACAGACAGAAAGAGTGTGACTATCCTGCCAAATATCCCAGTGAAAAGCAGGCTAGAGAATTGATGTCTTTCCTTAATCCCTAGACTTCATTGTGTCTTCCTAGCCACAAGCCCCAGACAATTCACACTGTCAACTTTTTACTGCACACCACACTCAAATGCCTGCCCACCACACTCAACAAATGTTACACTTTTCACTTGGTCCCACTCAATTTCATGTGGTGTTGTGAAAATATGTAAAGGCTCCAATATTTTTCCTCTCCTCATAAATATGGCATTTTAAATAAGTTCCATACATATTCATCCTTTGTTGTTTCTTTTTTCTAAGTGTGCACCTATAGCTTAAGTTTTATTCATAACTTCACTGGTTCCCTGGTTTGAATTGAAAAGTCGAAATGTAAAATATTAACCAAAAATAAGGTGTCTAAAACTTTCATTGCAGTGTGAGACCTAAAATGAAATAAAGACAATCTTCCAGTAATTTACAAGCATGATAGTAAAAGAACATATCCAACTTAATTTTTAAAAAGCCATAGAGAGAACTAGCAACTTCTAAACAGAATATTTTTGAGGAGTGATAGATTTATTTGTGAGAGAAATCTGTGATGTCAGCGCTATTAAATTTAGAATCACACTTCAAACATTCAGTCTTAAGAATTCTCAGGTGAATTAAGACTTCGCCAAAGTTTCTGAAGAACTTGAGGGTCCTTACACATTGGTTCCACTCAGTCCAGCACAGATGAACTCCATCCAAAAAATCATGTATTTTCTTTCTCTTTCTCCCTCTCCTTTAAAAAAAGAAACTGAGCAGGAAATCTCACTTAACCAAGCTGTCTCACAACATTTCTGGCAAATCTTGATTCCAACTAAGTTGAAAATATCTCAAGAGCAGACTGTCATACAGAATTTCAGTGCTTCTACTCCTGAGAAATGCAGAAATAGATAGATATGTGGAATTCAAAATCTCCAAAACACTTTCAGAGAAAGTGTCTTAATATGAACTTCAGAATGACCTGATTTTATGTGAGAAGTGTATGCTGCCTCTCGTGCATCAGTGAGCCATTGCTGTGTAACAAATCACCCCATATCGCAAAAATTCAAAATGGTAAACACATTTATTGCTCAGGAGTCTAATTCAGTGGGCAATTCTATTCTTGGTTGGGATCAATCATGGGTCTTCAGTCAGCTATACACAAGATAATCTAACTCTGCTGATCTTGGTTGGATTATCTCACATGCCGAAACACTCTCTGGATAAAAGGTATTATAGGATACCTTTGATAAAGACCACTGGACTATCCTCCACATAATCTGTCTCCTCCACTAGACTACCCTAAGCTTGTCTATGTGGTGATGGCATCATTCTGAGAGAGCACATAAGTGTGAAAGGCCTCTTGAGGCCTAATCTCAGAAGTAGCACATCATCATTGACATCTTATTTCTCTGGCCAAGGTCAATCACAAGTCCATCTCAGGTTCAGAGGGAAGAAAAATAGTGTCCCCCAGCTCTTGTTGAGAAATCATTTTTCAAAGGGATTGGATACGGAGACTATTAAGTGGGATTGCTAATATATTCATCTACTACAACTCATTTTTAGAGAAACACTTTTTGAAGAGTCCCATAAAGATTTAGGTTTTTAATCTGTACTCTCCAAAGTTCAACTGATCACAACTTAATCACCTGATATACAGACAACGATACCAAATGACAGTTCTGGGAATACATGACTTAATAGCAGCAGTTTGGGAGTGGAAAGGAAAAATAATAAAAATACACATTTAAGTACTAATATTTTAAAAGTATATAAAGATTTACATTTATTATCCTCTGTGTTCTCTTCAATCATGTTGGTGATGAAGCATTTCTTATAAGACTGTTCCATTATTCTATACAGAGCTTTCTTCTAAACCACTTCCAAACCACTGATTGTACAAGTTTAGATGAAGGGTTCTTTTTTATTATTATTTAATTATACCAGGGGGTGTCAAGAAGTTTTTCAGAAAAGAATAAGTATACGTATTCCTTCCTCAAGTGGTTCTTAAAAGGTGTATTGACTGAAATGTTGAGATATTATGGCTGCACATAACATCGGCAGAAATAATAACCAGATGCACATATCTGTACTTGATGACACCTGACCCAGCCCTCAGCTTGTTGCTATTCAGTCACTATGTCCTAATCCTTTGTGACCCCATGGACCACAGCATGTCAGATATCTCTGTCCTTCACTATCTCCTGGAGTTTGCTCAAAGTCATGTCCACTGAGTTAGTGATACCATCCAAACACCTCATTCTGTGTCTCCTCCTGCCCCCAATGCTTTCCAATATCAGAGCCTTTGCCAATGAGCCAGTTCTCTGCATCAGGTGGCCAATGTATTGCAGCTTCAGTTTCAGCATCAGTCCTTCCAATGAATATTTGCCTTGATTTCCTTTAGAATTGACTAGTTTGATCTCCTTGCTGTCCAGATAATCAAGAGTCTTATCCAGACAACAATTTGAGAGTATCATTTCTTCAGTGCTCAACCTTCTTTATGGTCTAACTCTAACATCGATGCATGACTACCAGAAAACCATATCTTTGATTATAAGGACCGTTATCAACTAAGTGATGTCTCTGCTTCTTAATATGCTGTCTAGGCTTTCCTTCCAAGGAGCAAGCATCTTTTAATTTCATAGCAGCAATCATTGTTCACAGTGACTTTGGAGCTGAAGAAAATGAAGCCTGCCACTGCTTCCACTTTTTCCCCATTTATTTGTCATGAAACAATGGGATCAGATGCCATGATCTTAGTTTTTCGAATGCTGAGTTTTCAGCCAACTTTTTCACCCTCCATTTTCACTCCTGTCAAGAGACTCTTTAGTTCCTCTTTGCTTTCTGTCATTAGAGTGTTATTATCTGCAAGTCTGACTAACCCACAGCAATTGTAAGATTTTATTGATCATAAAATTATTTCAGACAGGTGAAAATAATGGTAGCTTTCAAATTGATGAAATATGGCACTAAATATCATGGTATTCTCTGTACACAAAAATATTTTTGTGCAGAATACCACTGGAAGCTTTGATAACTTTGCCTCCAAACAGCTCTTTTAGACTTTCTGTTTTTCTTTTTTTTTTAAATAACTATTCATTCTTTAAAAAAAAAAAAACATTTATTTATTTATTTATTTTGGCAGGGGTGGGAAAGGAGAGGGGTGGGCAGGTCACTTCCACTGGTCTTTCATTAGTCTAGTTTCATCCATCTTTGTTCTTTGGCCCATGTGGGCCTCCCATCGCGGTGACATCTGTTGTTGCAGAGCACTGGCTCTGGGCGCATGAGCTCCAGAGCTCCGGCTCGGTAATTGGACACATTGGTCCAGCTGCTGCGTGGCACGTGGGATCTTCCCAGGCCAGGGATCAAACCAGCGCCCCCTGCACTGCAAAGCGGTGTCCTTACCCACTGGACCATCAGGGAAGCCCGACTTGCTCTTTTTCAAAATGAAATTCCATCTTTAAAATTGGTCCATTTTTATCTATTGGATAATCCAACTGAAATTATCATTTCAATTGCTTCCAAAGGACAAGAATTTCATCATGACTACCAGAAAACCATATCTTTGAGTTAGTATGGGAAAAACATTTCTTCAGTGCTCAACCTTCTTTATGGTCTAACTCTAACATCGATGCATGACTACCAGAAAACCATATCTTTGATTATAAGGACCGTTATCAACTAAGTGATGTCTCTGCTTCTTAATATGCTGTCTAGGCTTTCCTTCCAAGGAGCAAGCATCTTTTAATTTCATAGCAGCAATCATTGTTCACAGTGACTTTGGAGCTGAAGAAAATGAAGCCTGCCACTGCTTCCACTTTTTCCCCATTTATTTGTCATGAAACAATGGGATCAGATGCCATGATCTTAGTTTTTCGAATGCTGAGTTTTCAGCCAACTTTTTCACCCTCCATTTTCACTCCTGTCAAGAGACTCTTTAGTTCCTCTTTGCTTTCTGTCATTAGAGTGTTATTATCTGCAAGTCTGACTAACCCACAGCAATTGTAAGATTTTATTGATCATAAAATTATTTCAGACAGGTGAAAATAATGGTAGCTTTCAAATTGATGAAATATGGCACTAAATATCATGGTATTCTCTGTACACAAAAATATTTTTGTGCAGAATACCACTGGAAGCTTTGATAACTTTGCCTCCAAACAGCTCTTTTAGACTTTCTGTTTTTCTTTTTTTTTAAAATAACTATTCATTCTTTAAAAAAAAAAAAACATTTATTTATTTATTTATTTTGGCAGGGGTGGGAAAGGAGAGGGGTGGGCAGGTCACTTCCACTGGTCTTTCATTAGTCTAGTTTCATCCATCTTTGTTCTTTGGCCCATGTGGGCCTCCCATCGCGGTGACATCTGTTGTTGCAGAGCACTGGCTCTGGGCGCATGAGCTCCAGAGCTCCGGCTCGGTAATTGGACACATTGGTCCAGCTGCTGCGTGGCACGTGGGATCTTCCCAGGCCAGGGATCAAACCAGCGCCCCCTGCACTGCAAAGCGGTGTCCTTACCCACTGGACCATCAGGGAAGCCCGACTTGCTCTTTTTCAAAATGAAATTCCATCTTTAAAATTGGTCCATTTTTATCTATTGGATAATCCAACTGAAATTATCATTTCAATTGCTTCCAAAGGACAAGAACTTTCTGCAGGAATCTACAGAAATCTACAGTAGGAATCTCGGTGATACTGCCTCTGAATTTCACACAGTTCCTTCTAGAGATCCTTAAATTGCAAAAAGGACATGCGGGCATAGCATTCAGGGCACTTTTTGTTCTTTCACTGTCTTTACCTTTTCAATAAATTAGTGTCTCAAAGTTTAACCTTCGTCTATAATCCATCTGGGGCTTCCTCTCATAACTCACTCCAGAAGGAACATTAGTGGATGTGAGTTTTCTCCCAGGGATTCACCCTCCTTCTGTTTTAAATCAAAAAATGCTTTTGCAAATTAGCCAGAGGAGACAGGCTATGATAAGCTTCCTGTAAGAATCCTTCAGTGTGCCCTCTGGACTTTTTGTCTGGCTCTTCTCAAAAGTTGTGCAAGTTAGGATGGACATTAAAACCTACATGGAATGTATCAACAGCACATGCGGGGACAAACACAGGCCATAAAAACCACAGGTGTCCCAGTGTTGTCTCAACTGAAATAAGCAAATAAATGCTTACCAGTCAGAGGGCATCAGGTAGTTTTTGGATTTTTATGATGATAGCAGTTTTAGAGGCCATATTAATCCACACCCCATTTTTTATATCTGAGGAAATTGAAACTAATTATTTTTTCTTTCAAAGCATAATAGACAAGAACTATTCTAGCCTGTAAGATGAAACAACTTCACTGAGTATACATCCTGGATAGCGGTAAAGCCCACACTAGAACTACAATGCCCTCATGCCTTGTCCAGAATTCTTGGCAGTGCCTGAAACTTTAACTGATTCAGAATGTTTGGGAATATTTTAACTTCCATGTCCTGATTAAGTATTTCACCTTTCAGTTATTCATTTATGTTTAAGGAGCAACAGAAAATCAGCAGGAGAAGGCTGACTGGCATCCTCAGTAACAGAACTGAACCACCAAATCAGCACCCAGAGGTCCTTTCATTGAAGCATGAATAAAATTTGCATTTTATTTGTTTGCTTCATTGTTTACACTGTGCAAAAGAGGACATTAGAGAGGGAAGATAACAGCCTCATTCTTCAGAAAAGTGTTTCATTGTCCAAACTAAACACAACAAAAGTCAGTGGAGGAAAACTGCATTGTAACATATATCAATTTATGCTATAAAAGCAGAGTAATTTGACTGTGAAGTTAGTCAAAAGACTTTCTGGGAAAACTAATCTTGAATTGGGGCTTGAAAGAAATACATAAAATACCGACTAAGATCCAAATCTTCCTTCATTTGTGAAAATATTCTTAATATTTATGTACTGTCTCAATATACTTTCTTCAATAATTCTTACTCATGCTTTTGCCCATCCCCCCTCATTTTTATTCCATATCCACCATTTTAACTGTTTTTATTTGTGTTTACTCCTTTTTGCTCAGTATGCTCAATCCTGACTTGTGTATCTTTAATAATTTTTATTTGTTTTTGGTTTACTTGTTTGTATGTTTGTGTCCTTTAAAGTCTATTTTTCATTGTCCTACAAGTGGAGTTTTCTTTCTGGATTTTTTTCTTTTCTTTTCTTTCCTTTTTCAAGCTGTTCTAGTTCTGGTTCTATCTCCTTCCATTCTCATGATAAATCTTACAACCTCTGTTTCTTCTCTGCATTATCCTTGCATTTTTATTTCCTATTAGCATTTGTTTTTTACTAAAAAAAAAACCCTGGGTGATATACTCCATCACATTTTCCAGCTGATCTGTGGTAATATTTCTGGGACATGTTGTTTCATGAAGTGTCATTTCTCTAGTAATATCTCATTTTTGGTTTTTCTTTTTATTTGATCCTTTCTAAAGATAGATTTGGTGTCCTTCCTGTTTATCACTCATCTTTAACTGTAGATATTCTTCCAGAATCAACAGTTGTTAGCTGAATGGCTAATGGTGGGCTGAAGTATGTGAGTTTTAATGGTATTTGTGACCTGTATTTCCCACCATCAATCAAAGAAAGCCCCGAATAACTTTCTACAGTGCAAATTCCTCTTTCACCCATCTCCCCAAAACCAGCTTCCCCATAACCAGCTGTGTCATGGTGTTACCTGAAGCAGCTTGATTCTTTTGAGATTAACTTTCAAGAATTTTTAGGTAAAACCAAAGCATTTAACCCAGGGATACTTACCCTTCACTGCCAAAGCAAGACTCTTCTGAATACCCTACCAAAGCCTCAGAAATGTTGAGGTTTCCATTCTGGTTAGTGCGATCAGGCACTAGTCTGACCCTGTATGAGTGTCATGTACTTTCTCCTCTAATCATCTTGGGGGTTCTTTCCCTGGCCTGGAGCAGTTTCCTCACTGTGAACAGTGATCAGTGTCATTCCCTGTAGGTCTCTAGCTTTCTCTCTCTGGACAGCTCTCTCCTCTCTGTCAACCTGTCCTGCAAACTATAGCCACCTTGACTCTTTCCAATTCCCAGCTCCCCTTCCTCAACTCAGAGTGTCCCCAGAGATTTGTCTAGAATCTCCCTCCCTACTCTCTTTACTCTCAGAGGCAGTGAGATTGGAAAACTGCAGGACTTATGCTTTGTTGTTTCCTATCTTTCTTAGGTCACTGTCTGTTGTCTGAGGTCTAGGTTCTTAGAAATCCTTGCTTTATAAATTTTGTCTATTTTTTTCTTTTTTCAGGGGATTTTTTTTCAGGTGGAAGGGTAAACCTTGTCCCTGTTACTTCATATTGAACATGATAAAAATCTTGGTTATAGTAATTCTTGGGCTTCTCTGGTGACTTGGTGATAAAGAACCTGCCTGCAATGCAGGAGCCACAGGATACACAAGTTTGATCCCTGGGTGAAGAATATTCCATGGAAGAGGGCATGGCAACCCGCTCCAATATTCCTGCCTGGAGAATCCTAGGGACAGAGGAGCCTGGTGGGCTACAGTCCATGGGGTCGCAAAGAGTATGATATGTTGAAGTGACTTAGCACACACACACATGCACAGTGATTCTTGGTTATAGCAATTCTTTATTTAGTCCCAAATATATCATTATTAATGATTTGCTCCAGATCATATCCAGGAAAGCTTTTTCCATGTCTGTTGCTCCAAGAAAAGAATTGCTTTTTTAATCCCTTTGAAATGACCATTTAGGCTGAAGACCAGGTCTCTGGATTCATTGGCTGAGGTATTCACCAAGATATTCACCTCACCAATCCTGTGCCACTATTTAACTTTCACTGCACTGGCAGCCCTCTCTCCTATGTTAAGAATAACAAGATTTCCTTGGTGTGTTGCTTTGCATTTGCTTCCCATTCTCCTTTACTTGGTTTAGGGATGATTATTTTGATTAATCCAAAATTGAGCTCCTCAGTAGATGAGGACTATAAGTTGATATGGATGTGGATCCCTTAGTGTCTGCCCATCTGGGACTCATCAGGGGTTTTTGCTGCCAGTGATAAAGAGGAGTGCAAGAAAGTTGATAACATCAGAAGGTGAGCAAGAAAGGAGGATGTGACAAGGATTTAGCAAAGAAAAGGTTATAGTTGAATAGACAGATGACAGTAGACAGGTTACTGTGAACGGTGTTGGATTCTTGACCTCCAATGGAGAAGAATTCACATTGGGATCAAAAAGACTTGGCTTTGGTCACTCAGTGCTTCTTGAAGGAAAAGTTTATTAAAGGAAAAGGGGAGAGAAAGCTTCCAGCACAGGCACTGGAAGGGGGATAGAAGAAAACCACCCTTAGCCAGTTCAGGCAAGACAATTTGTATTTTTCATTTGGTTATTAACAATAGATTAAAAGAATATCTTAAGGTTGTAAAAGCCTTGCTAGTCCCACACCCACAACATTAACGTAAGATTAGCTAGAGGACAGTCTCAGGGCTAGGTGAGGCCTTTCAATATAAAGGCCCTTTAAAACCCACAGCATTAACATAAGACAGTAAACTTAGTTTCAGGGTTGATCTTTATCCTAAGAAACATTTCAGGCTGGAAAAATGTTTGTCTTTCTTCTTGTTCCTCCCTGTCCTCCCCTCCCCCACCCACCCCGTCCGTCCCGCTCTTTGGGACTTGCTGGCCTCCTTATCGAATTTACCTATTCACCCCTTTCAATACTGCCTATTTGTTCTAATTTGAATAAAAGTCTGACTACATAAAATCAAGTGTTTTGTAGAAAGACAAGCATTCTAGAAATGTTTAAATAACCATCCAGATAGTAGTGGCAAGATGCAGGGCCAGTAGATTAAAGGAAGAAGAAAGACATCCAGGAAAACAAAGCATATGAGAATATAAACATGGCACACAATATTTGTTTGTATTTCTCAAAAGCTTTATAAAAGCAGCAGCTTTCCTCCTTTGCTAACTGACAGTCCTTATCTTAGCTGCTATGAAGTGTTCACTAATGAAAATAAAATGAACCAAAACTTAGAAAAATGTGATAGTGTCAACTATACTCAAGGAAAAATATAATTACTTAGTCATTGAGGACTATAAGTTGATATGGATGTGGATCCCTTAGTGTCTGCCCATCTGGGACTCATCAGGGGTTTTTGCTGCCAGTGATAAAGAGGAGTGCAAGAAAGTTGATAACATCAGAAGGTGAGCAAGAAAGGAGGATGTGACAAGGATTTAGCAAAGAAAAGGTTATAGTTGAATAGACAGATGACAGTAGACAGGTTACTGTGAACGGTGTTGGATTCTTGACCTCCAATGGAGAAGAATTCACATTGGGATCAAAAAGACTTGGCTTTGGTCACTCAGTGCTTCTTGAAGGAAAAGTTTATTAAAGGAAAAGGGGAGAGAGAAAGCTTCCAGCACAGGCACTGGAAGGGGGATAGAAGAAAACCACCCTTAGCCAGTTCAGGCAAGACAATTTGTATTTTTCATTTGGTTATTAACAATAGATTAAAAGAATATCTTAAGGTTGTAAAAGCCTTGCTAGTCCCACACCCACAACATTAACGTAAGATTAGCTAGAGGACAGTCTCAGGGCTAGGTGAGGCCTTTCAATATAAAGGCCCTTTAAAACCCACAGCATTAACATAAGACAGTAAACTTAGTTTCAGGGTTGATCTTTATCCTAAGAAACATTTCAGGCTGGAAAAATGTTTGTCTTTTTTCTTGTTCCTCCCTGTCCTCCCCTCCCCCCCCCACCCCCGTCCCGTCCCCGCTCTTTGGGACTTGCTGGCCTCCTTATCGAATTTACCTATTCACCCCTTTCAATACTGCCTATTTGTTCTAATTTGAATAAAAGTCTGACTACATAAAATCAAGTGTTTTGTAGAAAGACAAGCATTCTAGAAATGTTTAAATAACCATCCAGATAGTAGTGGCAAGATGCAGGGCCAGTAGATTAAAGGAAGAAGAAAGACATCCAGGAAAACAAAGCATATGAGAATATAAACATGGCACACAATATTTGTTTGTATTTCTCAAAAGCTTTATAAAAGCAGCAGCTTTCCTCCTTTGCTAACTGACAGTCCTTATCTTAGCTGCTATGAAGTGTTCACTAATGAAAATAAAAATGAACCAAAACTTAGAAAAATGTGATAGTGTCAACTATACTCAAGGAAAAAATATAATTACTTAGTCATTTTAATTACACATGCAGAGTAAAGCAATTGCTTGCAATTTACAGCTGTATGCCAAAAACAACTTAATATTAATAAATATTTGTGAGGAATCACTTTGTAAATTTTAATTACTTAACAAAAACCATAAAATAATTTTTAATTAAAAAGTATGTACAAGCATAAGTAAAATGACCCTTTGTATTCCAACATAGCATTTTTTGTGAGAGCTGAAGAGTAACATTTCTGAGCCCCTAATTATGTATAAATTATGAGGGAGAAAAAGGGCCAAATACTATACAGTCTCTTTCCAATGGAAAAATAAGGAAAGAAAAGTGTTCAGTATAAAAGGGGTAATGGGAATAATGGGATTTTTTGAAATATTCTCTTCATGTCTTATAAAGAAGTATTATCTTGGGTTTCCCTGGTGGTCCAGTGGGTAAGGACACCGCCTTGCAGTGCAAGGGGCGCCAGTTCGATCCCTGGCCTAGGAAGATCCCACGTGCCACGCAGCAGCTGGACCAATGTGTCCAATTACCGAGCCGGAGCTCTGGAGCTCATGCGCTCAGAGCCAGTGCTCTGTGACAACAGATGCCACCGCGATGGGAGGCCCACACGGGCCAAAGAACAAAGACGGATGCAAATGGACAAATGAAAGACCAATAGAAGTGGCCCGCCTGCTCCCCTCCCTCTCATCCCACCCCACCCCACCCCCACCAAAATAAATAAATAAATAAAATCTTAAAAAAAATAAAAGAAGTATTATCTTTTTAAAATTCTGGTAAAGGTAAAAATCTAAAGTACTGGGGACTTTCAGGACTCATCTACAACCTTGAAACCATAAATACTACTACTCTGCTTTTGCCATCCTCTCAGTCTCCATTGGGCTAACTCATTACAATTCTTCGTGAATGAATAATTGGTATTTTCTTACTGAAAATTGCAACCAATTTGTGGAAATTAGTAGTGATGACTTTCTCAACAGACATAAATAGTTGTGTGATTCTTATTAATAATTCCAAACACTAATCAGCTGTAATTTGAAAACAACAATTTGGGAGGTGGGTTCATGTCATGCTTTCACTGTATGTCCAGAGGAGATGGTTCAGTGGGATGACCTTACTCTACCATCCTAGGAAACCTAGCTTCTTCTGACATTGCCAATAGGGCTGTAGCAAACAATATAATACAAATTTTCCCCATTTCTCATTCAGTTATTCAAAATTCTGTCCCTTACCAGTTTATGCCAAACCTCCATCATTACTAACAGAAAACTCATAGAGTAAAATTATTCTAGTCCTGCACAAAAGTTTTATAACTAGGTTCTCTACTGAATTTTTTTTTAAGTTTCAGAAACTCTGGGTAAAAATTTCACTGAATCTTATTCTTTCTTGGTAGAGTCTTATAGTAGCAGATGCCATGTAGGCCAATGAAGGACAGGAAGAAAAGGATGTTCTCTAAAGCAGACTTGTTTTCTGAGAGATGATTTACCAAATGACCTCTTTGGTCACAGTTCCTCAACTAATTTCAAGTTGAATAGGGGAATAAGGCCAGACACCACCAGTAACATGCACCAGAGTCATTCCTCTGATAACAGCAAATTAGCCCTGGGAAGGAACACGTATCAGTCTGAAAAATTCATGAAGATTCGAATCTGCTGCCTAATTAGCCACAGTGGTTGATACATGAAGGAAAAAAAAAGCTCACAACTAACAATGTCAAATTAGAGGCATTTGCTGGACCTTTCTGTTGAATGTCTGAATTGACTGAAATATCCAATACCCATTTATATGTTTGCAATCATGTTTACTAGTAAGCTTTTCTGTGATTATACTCAAACTTGTGAGTAGGGTGACTCACATAGCATGAATTTAAGTTTAACCCACCTACAAGTGAAATGTATGTATTCATGAGACAGGAAGTTAGTGGTGCAAATTTCAGTTACATATAAATCAGGAGCAATAGAATGACTATATACGCAATATTCCCTGGGACTGGAAATATGTAT
This sequence comes from Tragulus kanchil, assembly GCA_022376925.1. NCBI lineage: Eukaryota > Metazoa > Chordata > Mammalia > Artiodactyla > Tragulidae > Tragulus > Tragulus kanchil. The sequence continues at coordinate 108,329,840 of JAIOJX010000003.1, forward strand.
TCTGTCCAGATTTCTCATCTATGTAGTCTTCATTCTGCACACAGACACACACTCACAGACATAGAACATATAGACTCATATTTGAACACTTATGGTCAAATGTGTAACTATATATCATAAACGTGGTACTTCCCTTATTCCAAATAAGTTCTACTCTTCTCCAAAATCATCAGCTTAGTGATCCCCTAGCAACCTGAACAGATGGTCAGTGAGGAGAACAAGAGTCTTCATAGATACTAAAAACTTGGAGAACTTGGACAAGAGTTGGCACATGGTGGCCTTCTTCCCTTCTTCTCTGTGTAAGAACTGAGGAGGGAAGGGGGATTTTCTGAAAGAAATAACATATTTACAAGAACAAATGGTGATTATTAGGTTTTATTGATATTTCTTTTCCCATGTGTACTGGCATCAAATGCAATAAAGCTCAAGGGTCCTGGTAAAACGTCACTTGTAACTTTTGCTTGGGATCCAGAGAAAAAGAAGTGTCAGAGGGCAATGGAAAACATCAGAGGAAATAAAACACAGAATAGGCTACTTACTTCTCATTCTAGGCTTTAGACTTTATAGAGCAATAAAAGGGATTTTTTGCTTCCTGGGACTCAGAATGATTCACTTTGAGAAAAGTCTTCCCAGAAAAAGAAAATATGCATTTGCTTTCAGGCAGTCACATCACATCAGCTCCAGGGAAACAGCCCAGTGATGGATGGATGAACTGAGGGCATCAAAACCTGGAAAGGAAAACCATATTTCACTATTAAACTGTTACAATTGCTAATGTTTCAATCTATGTCATAATTGACTTCTCTGTAATGTAAACCTACTGCTTATTAAAGGAAATGTGTTATGAACATTCTCTGGCATTCCGGTGGTTAAGGCTTCACGTTTCAAATGCAGAGGGCACAGGTTTAGTCCCTGGTCAGGGAACTAAGATCCTGCATGTCATGGTAAGTGGCCAAAAAATAAATACTGATGAGATTTTTTAAAAAACAAACATAAAACATATGTGCTATATGTCTCTATAGTGGTGGTTTCATCTCTAAGTCATGTCCAATTCTTTTTGACCCCATGGACTGTAGCCTCATAAGTTTCTCTGTCTATGGGATTACCCAGGCAAGAATACTGGAGTAGGTTGCTATATCCTCCTCCAGGGGACCTCCTGAGCAAGAAATTGAACACATGTCTTCTGCATCTTCTGTACTGACAGGTGGATGCTTTACCTCTAAGCCATGTGAGAAACCCCAAAACATACATGTAAAAACACAGCTGAAGAAAAAGTTTCCAGTGAGATGGATAGTAAGTTAAGCCAGAAATGAAGGTAGTGCATGATAATTTTTTGTGTTTTTTAAAAGTCTCTTGGAATATATCTGAAGGATGATAAGGGTTTAATTCAGTGGATGGAAAAATGTGGCAGGGGGATCAGCATTAGAAAAGGTACACAGGGCTTCCCTGGTGGTCCAGTGGGTAAAGACTCTGCCTTGCAGTGCAGGGGGCATTGGTTCAATCCCTGGTCCAGGAGGGTCCCACATACTGAGGAACCGCTGCACTGGTGTGTCCAATTATGACTCAGCACTCTGGAGCGCATTCGCTCAGAGCCAGCAATCTGCAGTAAGAGAGGCCACAGCAATGGGAGGCCCACTCATGCCAAAGAATTGGAATAAGGGATTTTTTGCTTCCTGGGACTCAGAATGATTCACTTTGAGAAAAGTCTTCCCAGAAAAAGAAAATATGCATTTGCTTTCAGGCAGTCACATCACATCAGCTCCAGGGAAACAGCCCAGTGATGGATGGATGAACTGAGGGCATCAAAACCTGGAAAGGAAAACCATATTTCACTATTAAACTGTTACAATTGCTAATGTTTCAATCTATGTCATAATTGACTTCTCTGTAATGTAAACCTACTGCTTATTAAAGGAAATGTGTTATGAACATTCTCTGGCATTCCGGTGGTTAAGGCTTCACGTTTCAAATGCAGAGGGCACAGGTTTAGTCCCTGGTCAGGGAACTAAGATCCTGCATGTCATGGTAAGTGGCCAAAAAATAAATACTGATGAGATTTTTTAAAAAACAAACATAAAACATATGTGCTATATGTCTCTATAGTGGTGGTTTCATCTCTAAGTCATGTCCAATTCTTTTTGACCCCATGGACTGTAGCCTCATAAGTTTCTCTGTCTATGGGATTACCCAGGCAAGAATACTGGAGTAGGTTGCTATATCCTCCTCCAGGGGACCTCCTGAGCAAGAAATTGAACACATGTCTTCTGCATCTTCTGTACTGACAGGTGGATGCTTTACCTCTAAGCCATGTGAGAAACCCCAAAACATACATGTAAAAACACAGCTGAAGAAAAAGTTTCCAGTGAGATGGATAGTAAGTTAAGCCAGAAATGAAGGTAGTGCATGATAATTTTTTGTGTTTTTTAAAAGTCTCTTGGAATATATCTGAAGGATGATAAGGGTTTAATTCAGTGGATGGAAAAATGTGGCAGGGGGATCAGCATTAGAAAAGGTACACAGGGCTTCCCTGGTGGTCCAGTGGGTAAAGACTCTGCCTTGCAGTGCAGGGGGCATTGGTTCAATCCCTGGTCCAGGAGGGTCCCACATACTGAGGAACCGCTGGACTGGTGTGTCCAATTATGACTCAGCACTCTGGAGCGCATTCGCTCAGAGCCAGCAATCTGCAGTAAGAGAGGCCACAGCAATGGGAGGCCCACTCATGCCAAAGAATTTAAAAGTGGATGAAAATAAATATAAGTAAAAGAAGCATGATGAGGAAAAAGAAAAAAAAAAGTTTGTTTTTTTTTTAAAAAAAGATACACAGGTGGGTGTATAAACACTTTTCTGTACAGTGTGGAATAACATATCATTGGTTGCCAGATGAGAGATAGACCTAAATTACACTTTGCACAAACCAATTAAAAGTTACCTGACACTCACCTGGACCTTACCTTTTCTGGCATCCCACTGTTCTACTGGGAAGCTAACTTTGGTGTCAGAAGGAAGTGGAAGGTGATGGGCCCCACAAGCCCAAAAGTTTTGCTCAAGAAATATCTTCTCATTTGATTATGTCTCATAACTCTGCAATGGTCAGTTGCAATTGTGGTGGCTCATATATCTTGTGCCTATCTTAGGCTTGGTGCTCTCCTCTCAAAGGATCACTTTGCCACATTTTCACTTGAGTATCAGGCATTACAAAGAATTCTAATTGTTCCCACATAGAACAATGTTGCAGCAAGATTTTGAAGTGCCTTCTCTATAATAATGTTGATATTTAACGCACTTGCACTGACAAAATGTTCCTTTTGGTTGCATTTTAGGAAATCCCAGGCCTCTGATTCTGCCATCTGTTCAAAACAAGGTATACTTCCACTGCTTTGGGGTACTTGGACCTCCCCCTGGTTATCTCTTGAATTAGAGCCCATCTGGACATCAATTCACAGTTGTGCTTTCTATAGATCCAAGAAGATTAGCTTTTGGGAAAGAGCTGGAAAAAAAAGTGTTAGGTCAAGTCATTTGTCTAGTATAGTGCTCACTAAATGGTCTTTTCCATTCTGCTATAGATATTCTAAAACTACATTTTTAGCTTTTGTATTAAATCTTCATGTATTGTTAACAATTCAAAGGAAAGAACAAAGAATAAAAATAACTTTGTCAAAACAAATCCAGTTTAGTTTTAGCTAGGCATTTTCATAAAAATAATGAAAGAATTTGATGAAGAACCTCTAATAAAAATAGTAACCACTATATAAAAACAATAGATGAAAGATACAATATATTGGTTAGTTCAAAAGCAGAGTAGCTCTGATTTTTATCAGCCTGTCACAAGTATCAGTGATGGTGACTCCTCACCAGGCTCCTCTCTACTTTCTCTAAAATACTCTTCCATCTTCTCTTCACTTTGCTCTGTTTCATCTATTCTTCACCACAGAGCTTACAAGATTCTCCCTAGGTAAAATTCTATTTGCCCTTCATGATCAAATATGAGGTCTCTGTTCTCTGAATAACCAGGGGCATTTATTCAGATCATGCTTTCAAAATTTATTATATTATAAAATATTGACTGAACACAGACTATGATCACACATAGTTACAGATGTTATCCACCATCTTCCTAGGGCTGAAGGCTATCTGTTTCCAGATTCCCTCAAAGTTCCTTAAAAGCAGGATGACTCCATTTATCTTTGGATCTTCCACACACTCACTGTACTTGAAGGGGGCTTGGTTAGTCTTTATTAAGTCAAATAGAATGTAATTCTATAACAAACATTTCTTCCTGTTTGATAATAACAGTATCCACAGAATCATTAAAATTGATTAACTTGAAAAAAAAAAAAAAGCCTTCCTTCCATGGAGGATTCAATTCCATCATATCAGTCCATGGCTCTGTTAATATGAACAGTTCCTTTGCCCTAGCATGGTGAGCTTCTTTATTCCTCAGGAGAGCAAATAACTATATTACACCCTGGGGATGCTGAGAAGACTCTCCTGGCTAGAGTGTTATATGAATGTCCATGAATTGATTTCCAGGGTTTTGTGACCCTCCTAATATAGTGTGTTCACTTGCTTTGTTTTTCATAGACTCTAAAGCATCCACAATCCCCTAGCAAAGGGGGTGTAGCAAAGGGAAGAGCTCTTAGTTCTGAGATCAAAGTCACTGGATCACATTATTTTGATTTCCTATTGTCAGAAATTCCTCTAAACCAGTGATTTTCTGACTGAAGTGTTCTAGACTTCCCTGGAGCAATGAGAACACAGTGGTGGTGGGCAGGGCAATACAGGAGCCACCTGTGATCTCTTAAAGAGACCAGTGCGTTCACCTCTAATAAAAATAGTAACCACTATATAAAAACAATAGATGAAAGATACAATATATTGGTTAGTTCAAAAGCAGAGTAGCTCTGATTTTTATCAGCCTGTCACAAGTATCAGTGATGGTGACTCCTCACCAGGCTCCTCTCTACTTTCTCTAAAATACTCTTCCATCTTCTCTTCACTTTGCTCTGTTTCATCTATTCTTCACCACAGAGCTTACAAGATTCTCCCTAGGTAAAATTCTATTTGCCCTTCATGATCAAATATGAGGTCTCTGTTCTCTGAATAACCAGGGGCATTTATTCAGATCATGCTTTCAAAATTTATTATATTATAAAATATTGACTGAACACAGACTATGATCACACATAGTTACAGATGTTATCCACCATCTTCCTAGGGCTGAAGGCTATCTGTTTCAGTTTCCCCTCAAAGTTCCTTAAAAGCAGGATGACTCCATTTATCTTTGGATCTTCCACACACTCACTGTACTTGAAGGGGGCTTGGTTAGTCTTTATTAAGTCAAATAGAATGTAATTCTATAACAAACATTTCTTCCTGTTTGATAATAACAGTATCCACAGAATCATTAAAATTGATTAACTTGAAAAAAAAAAAAAAGCCTTCCTTCCATGGAGGATTCAATTCCATCATATCAGTCCATGGCTCTGTTAATATGAACAGTTCCTTTGCCCTAGCATGGTGAGCTTCTTTATTCCTCAGGAGAGCAAATAACTATATTACACCCTGGGGATGCTGAGAAGACTCTCCTGGCTAGAGTGTTATATGAATGTCCATGAATTGATTTCCAGGGTTTTGTGACCCTCCTAATATAGTGTGTTCACTTGCTTTGTTTTTCATAGACTCTAAAGCATCCACAATCCCCTAGCAAAGGGGGTGTAGCAAAGGGAAGAGCTCTTAGTTCTGAGATCAAAGTCACTGGATCACATTATTTTGATTTCCTATTGTCAGAAATTCCTCTAAACCAGTGATTTTCTGACTGAAGTGTTCTAGACTTCCCTGGAGCAATGAGAACACAGTGGTGGTGGGCAGGGCAATACAGGAGCCACCTGTGATCTCTGGGAAGGTAGGTAGCATGTCCAGTGCGTTCACCCTATTTTGAGTGGACTGCATTTAATTTCGGAGAGTATGCTTGGTAGGCTCTCAGTGCATAAGTTATTTAATAAAATGAATGAATAAAAGGAGAATGATGTCCACGTTTGGTGAACAAGATTATCAACCAGACCTTGGCAACCCTGGCCTGCTTTTGGCTTCTCTGAATTTCTTGAACACACGCAATCATCATTGCCACAAATATTGATATTTGTGAGTATTGTGCAATGCAGCACCACCTTTGCTCTGTGTCCTCCTTATAGGTTTACCATAAATGGGAAAGGAGGATTTTTCACTTTTTTTTTTCATTAGCCCAAGAGTTCTTGGTACAGGTTGGGAACATAGAGATGGCTGAAATGAAGATGACTCAACTCTTATAAGGACACATGTAGCCTACCTATTCTGCAAAATCTCTCAGACCCTTAGTACCCTGAAATGCACCAGCTGTATCTTTCCTGTAGAAAGATGATGTAGTCCTGAAGACATTTTCAATCATGTCCCCCAGGTCCCCAAAACATTATCTATTCACAAAAATAATTCAGAAAAGATAACATATACAAAATAAATAAATAGATAAGTAGATAAAGTAAATGATTATATGCCATGGCCTCTTCATTCTATATTGTGTTATAAATATAGATATTTAAGCATAAATATCATTAATTAGCATGAGGTGAAGCATAGGCAAGCTCATTTGTTATTATTTGTTGCTCCTCCAAATCCCAAGATTCCCAGCTTAATAATAAGCCCTGATTCAAAGTAGCCCCCCCGAAATACTGAATCTAAGCTTTTAGAAATTAACCTTGTAGAAACTCATGATCCCTAGCATTTGACTTGACATGTTAGTTTGAAAGCTCTTTGGGAAATGAGACTTTGCATTAGGAATCACTCTGTTTCCCATTGTCAGAAATTCCTAAGACTTTCTAGACTTCTGGAGCAATGAGAACACAGTGGTGGTGGGCAGGGCAATACAGGAGCCACCTGTGATCTCTGGGAAGGTAGGTAGCATGTCCAGTGCGTTCACCCTATTTTGAGTGGACTGCATTTAATTTCGGAGAGTATGCTTGGTAGGCTCTCAGTGCATAAGTTATTTAATAAAATGAATGAATAAAAGGAGAATGATGTCCACGTTTGGTGAACAAGATTATCAACCAGACCTTGGCAACCCTGGCCTGCTTTTGGCTTCTCTGAATTTCTTGAACACACGCAATCATCATTGCCACAAATATTGATATTTGTGAGTATTGTGCAATGCAGCACCACCTTTGCTCTGTGTCCTCCTTATAGGTTTACCATAAATGGGAAAGGAGGATTTTTCACTTTTTTTTTTCATTAGCCCAAGAGTTCTTGGTACAGGTTGGGAACATAGAGATGGCTGAAATGAAGATGACTCAACTCTTATAAGGACACATGTAGCCTACCTATTCTGCAAAATCTCTCAGACCCTTAGTACCCTGAAATGCACCAGCTGTATCTTTCCTGTAGAAAGATGATGTAGTCCTGAAGACATTTTCAATCATGTCCCCCAGGTCCCCAAAACATTATCTATTCACAAAAATAATTCAGAAAAGATAACATATACAAAATAAATAAATAGATAAGTAGATAAAGTAAATGATTATATGCCATGGCCTCTTCATTCTATATTGTGTTATAAATATAGATATTTAAGCATAAATATCATTAATTAGCATGAGGTGAAGCATAGGCAAGCTCATTTGTTATTATTTGTTGCTCCTCTCCAAATCCCAAGATTCCCAGCTTAATAATAAGCCCTGATTCAAAGTAGCCCCCCCGAAATACTGAATCTAAGCTTTTAGAAATTAACCTTGTAGAAACTCATGATCCCTAGCATTTGACTTGACATGTTAGTTTGAAAGCTCTTTGGGAAATGAGACTTTGCATTAGGAATCACTCTGTTTCCCATAGATCTTCTTATCACATAAGTTCTTATGAACTTTGGGGTTAATAAAGATATATTTTGATGTGTTTATCCCCTCCAGCCTAAGAAATGGAGTATTGATAATGGGTAAGGACCTAAATGGCAACCTGGAGTCAGGCAGGGGCATCTCACCATGTAAGAAGCTGTGTTACGCTCACTGCCCCAAAGCTCTGATTGCAGGTCTTAGAGAATGCCATGTGGATGCTGGACTTTCTTTAAGAAAATGTCACTCCAACAGGAAAAAAGTATACTCCCTTTGTTTCCTTTTTAAATTAATTTTCCTTGCTGGATTCTGTCCAAGTACACCTAATCAGTGTGACAGATTACCTTAGCTGTTATGAGTATCAGTTCTTGTAAAATAAACTTGTTTCTGAAAGTAAAGGCAGTATTACCTTCCCATCTCCTATTTACAAAAATCCTCTGCCGTAGACATACAAAAAAGCCAGCTCCTAAGGAAGGTGGATAAGGGGCTCAATGACAGTCCTTTAGAGAAAGAGTCAGGCCTAGCATATTTTACTGGACTTATCCAAAAGAAAAGTATTTTGAATCCAGGAAAACCTAGGAGTTTGAGATTAATAAAAATAATGAGATTAACTGGTGACTGACACATCCATTTACACTAAAAATTGGTCAAAATGGCATTAATAAGGGCTATGTATCAATAAAAATGTGGAGTGTGCTTAGTTAACAGGTTATTCTTAAGCAGTGTTAAGGTAAACAGTGTTAAAGAATTCTAGCAGGAATGGAAAAGCTGGAATTTTCCAGAAAGTTGTGAATATAGACTTAGAACAGGCAGTAAAGATACCCATGAGAAAAATGCAAAAAAGTGCAGTACAATGTTATTCACTCATAATATACAAGTTCAAAAAAAAAGGAAAGTGCATAAATAGTAAAAAATTGTCTTTGGGTTTTTTTCTTGACAATTATCCCTCATTTACATTTGTTGATTTCTTTTAAATGAAGCTGATGATCTTACCAATACTCTTGTAAGAAACTATGCCTGGAACGTAAGACATTCAATAATTTTGATTATCTTAATTGATTAATATTAGGGCCAAGAAAAGTACAATTTCATATTAAGATTTTCTTGAATAATTTATTAATATGTTAAAACTTGAGTGGATTATTGCTTTCAGGGTTTTCTTTTGACTCCATCATATGATTTCTAAACCCAATAAGGCTTAAAAGACCCTAGGAAGTCTCAAAATAATTTAAAGAAGTCTTGGTGATTTAGTTAAGTAAATATCTTTAATTTCTTAGGACTTCAGTAGTTTTATAGATCTGAGGCAATACCTCCTGTTCTGTGTATACTGTATGTATCATAAGAGAGATATCACTGAAAACTTTTCAAATACTGTGAACAATGAAAGCATTATTATCATCATCACCAAGAGAAATAGAGACTTCAATGAAAAACTATTTTCTTAAAACTACATACCACTTCTCACGCTTGTTGTTTCTGGTGGTAAAAACCTGGAATATCCCTAAATCTATCTTACCCCAAGGACCTGTGCCCACCCAATAAAACCCATATCAAGGTCACACATTCACTGCTCTCTGATGGTGTTTCTCTCAAGAACAGCATGGATATGTAATATCATCACCCCACAAAGGTAAGCAATTGCAGAATCTTGACTGGATAGGACACCCTACTTTTTAGAGGCCATATATTTTTCTGATACTGTTAATTGGTGTTCTATTGCTGACCATCAATAGAGCCACCAACAGGAAGGGCTTTGCTGCAATTTGATGTGTGTGTGCTCAATCATGTCCAACTAGTTGTGACCTAATGGACTGTAGCTCATCAAGTTCCTCTGTCCATGGACTTTCCTAGGCAAGAGTACTGGAGTGGGTTGCCATTTTCTATTCCAGGGGATCTTCCCAATCCAAAGATTGAACCCATGTCTCCTCCATCAGTAGACAGATTCTTTGCCACTCAGCCACCTTGGAAAGCCCTTGCTGCAGTTTAGTATCAACTGACAGTGAGCACAGACACACACAGCCCTCTTCATGGCCAGAGAAGCATGGAAGCTGACGATGAATGACCAATGTATCAACATATTGGTTGAATACCCGTCCTGTGTCTAATGTAGAGGCTAGGTGCATAGGAAAGATACAATCTTATCCTTCAAGATTTATGCAATCTAGTTGATAAATTGAATATAAACAGATGAACATTAACATTTAGATTTTAACTTTGTGAATGGATCTAGACAACACATAAAACACATGATTAAAGGGTTCAGAGAAAGTAAGTTAAGAGTTTCAGTAATAAGGGGAGTTTCATGGACCAAGTCTAGTTTCTATTGTGACTTAAACATCATGAGTGGGAAACCAAGAGGGGAAGAGAGGATGGATTGTGAGATTAGGACTAGGCATATATACACTACCATGTGTAAAATAGATAATGGATGAAAACAGACCATACAGCACAGGGAACTCAGTGCTCTGTGGTGACCTCAGTGTGAACCAAATTCAAGGAAGAAGGGATATATGTATATGTGTGGCTGATCTATTTTGCTGTAGAGTAGAACTAACACAACATTGTAAAACAACTATACTCAAAGCAGCAAAACAAATCAACCAAACAAAAAAAGGATGAGTGGAGCACCTAGATGTGGAAAATTAGAAACAGAAGTAAGGATGCTGACCCATACCAAGCAGATGGACTGTGCAGGGAATAGTGAGCTAATGAAAGGTCTTGGCATCTTGTCAAAGGAGTTTAGATTCAGTGCAGCTGGAAGTAATGACCCACTAGAGATTTGGAACTGCGGGAAAGCCTGACTATATAAAATAGCTGGAAACACAAAACAGCAATCAGTCTCGGGCTTTTCCCATGGGTGCAAAGAACTGAGGGATTAATTCAGGTATAACGGACTGACTATTTGCTGCAACCTCTTAAATATACCCAAGATCTCTGATGCACAGAAATCCACAACCCTGTGTCCAGTGCAGCTGTGTGTCTAAGTCCAAGTCATAAGAAAGAGCTCACTCAGGAGAAAGTCATTAAGAAGAGAAAAGGCTATGGGTATTTAAAACAATGAATAGGCATTCTGTTTAATATGGCTCAGACAGTAAAGAATCTGCTTGCAATGTGGGAGACCTGGGTTTGATCCCTTGGTTGGGACAATCTCCTAGAGAAGGCAACAGCTACCAATCCAGTATTCTTGCCTAGAGAATCCCACAGCTCACCAATGTGTTGCAAAGACAGAGCGACTTCACTTTCACTTTAATCCCCAAATTAGACATTCCATGAACAGGTGAAAATTTACAAAAAAATAAACCCTCTTCAGAATTTGTGATAATTATCCAGAGGATAGTAATTTTTACCTTTGGGAAAGACACAGTGGTTAAAAGCACAGACATTAGAACCAAGGCAATTAGGTTTGGATTACAATTCTACCCCTCACTTACTATCTGTGTGACCATGAATAAATTTCTTAACCTTCTGGGTCTCAGTCCTGATTAGGACCATATATACACTACCATGTGTAAAATAGATAATGGATGAAAACAGACCATACAGCACAGGGAACTCAGTGCTCTGTGGTGACCTCAGTGTGAACCAAATTCAAGGAAGAAGGGATATATGTATATGTGTGGCTGATCTATTTTGCTGTAGAGTAGAACTAACACAACATTGTAAAACAACTATACTCAAAGCAGCAAAACAAATCAACCAAACAAAAAAAGGATGAGTGGAGCACCTAGATGTGGAAAATTAGAAACAGAAGTAAGGATGCTGACCCATACCAAGCAGATGGACTGTGCAGGGAATAGTGAGCTAATGAAAGGTCTTGGCATCTTGTCAAAGGAGTTTAGATTCAGTGCAGCTGGAAGTAATGACCCACTAGAGATTTGGAACTGCGGGAAAGCCTGACTATATAAAATAGCTGGAAACACAAAACAGCAATCAGTCTCGGGCTTTTCCCATGGGTGCAAAGAACTGAGGGATTAATTCAGGTATAACGGACTGACTATTTGCTGCAACCTCTTAAATATACCCAAGATCTCTGATGCACAGAAATCCACAACCCTGTGTCCAGTGCAGCTGTGTGTCTAAGTCCAAGTCATAAGAAAGAGCTCACTCAGGAGAAAGTCATTGAGAAGAAAAAAGGCTATGGGTATTTAAAACAATGAATAGGCATTCTGTTTAATATGGCTCAGACAGTAAAGAATCTGCTTGCAATGTGGGAGACCTGGGTTTGATCCCTTGGTTGGGACAATCTCCTAGAGAAGGCAACAGCTACCAATCCAGTATTCTTGCCTAGAGAATCCCACAGCTCACCAATGTGTTGCAAAGACAGAGCGACTTCACTTTCACTTTAATCCCCAAATTAGACATTCCATGAACAGGTGAAAATTTACAAAAAAATAAACCCTCTTCAGAATTTGTGATAATTATCCAGAGGATAGTAATTTTTACCTTTGGGAAAGACACAGTGGTTAAAAGCACAGACATTAGAACCAAGGCAATTAGGTTTGGATTACAATTCTACCCCTCACTTACTATCTGTGTGACCATGAATAAATTTCTTAACCTTCTGGGTCTCAGTTCCTCATTTGTAAAATGGGGATGATCATAGCACTTACCTTGAAACAGTGAGAGTTAAGTGTATGCAAAGTATGATGTAAATATTTTTTCATAATCGAAAAAACAAGTGATATGGGAAAAGGCAGAATTTTCCTAAAAAAAAATTCAGGTATCATTATGGTTTATCTAGTCCACTGAAGAGAGGCTAATGTCTTAAGTATATTAGATCACTGGTGGTAGCAGTGCCTGTCACCATGAGTGGGTGGAAGGAAGTGATGCAGACTTTGTCAGCCAGTGACATTTAGCAATGTCTGGTGACAATTTTGGTTGTCACAACTCTGAGACAGAGGTAAGGGTCTGGGGGAGCTACTGTCATCTAATGAGCAGAAACAAGGGAGACTTCCAAACATTGTATATTACATAAGAAAGGCTCCCACATAACAGAGAATTATTCTGTCCGAAGTCTCAACAGTGTTGAGGTTCAGGATCCTTGGATTATACTATGCACATGCTACTGTTCCTTACAAACAAGAAATCTTGACAAACAGCATAGCAGGGTAGGGACAAAAGTCCCTACTCCATCTGCGACACCTTTGTTACATTCCTTGTTTTCCTCCTCTGACCTACTTTTTGAGAGTCCCTTGGACACTAAGGAGATCAAACCAGTCAATCCTAAAGGAAATCCACCTTGGGCATTCATTGGGAAGACTGATGCTGAAACTGAAGCCCCCATACTTTGGCCACCTGATAAGAAAAACTGACTCACTGAAAAAGACCCTGATGCTAGAAAAGACTGAAGGCCAGAGGAGAAGGGGATGACAGGATAAGAGTGTTGAATGTGTCACTGACTCAATGGACATGAATTTGAGCAAGCTTCAAGTGATAGTGAAGGACAGGGAAGCCTGGCATTCTGCAGTCCATAGTGTTGTAACGCATCACTTGACTTAGTGGCTGAACAACAACCTACTTGAAAACTATACTCACTGATGAAGATTTCCTGTTGCCAGATATAAACATTGGTATATCAAAAAAAGAGTGAAAATTGGGAAAAAAATTTTTGAGTCCTTCACTATGTACTGTCATCATCAGTATTTCCAACTCTGCACCAAATGGAGTATGTTGTAGGTAAGGTTCAGAGCCTCTTTCCTTAGGAAGATTCTCTTTGGTTGAAAAAGCATGAATTACACTTAGGAAATTGTTAGAGTGCTTTGAACAACTATGTGTGACTGAGATTTAAAGCACAGTTGGGTCTTCACAGAGGTAACCAAGACCAAGTGAGCTTGAGACAGAAATGAGATTTTTATGGATGAGAAAAAGGCATTCCCTTGGATTATGGTAGTATATTAGCAGAAACATGGTGGTGGGAATATTCATGTGTCTGGGGACAGTAAGGAATTCCCTCTGGAGTAAGTTTTAGAGGCTGGAGGTAAGAGGAGGCCTGGTGAAAAAAGGAAATACATTTTGATAAAGATGTAGCCAGTTAAGGCATTTGTATCTGTCCTTCCCTGGTGGCTCAGACAGTAAAGAATCTGCCTGCAATGTGAGAGACCCAGGTTCCATCCTTGGGTCAGGTAATCCCCTGAATAAGGGAATGGTAGCCCTCTCCAGTATTTTTGTCTGGAGAATCCCACGGACAGAGCAGCTAGGCCAGCTACAGCCCATGGGGTCTCAAAGAGTCAGACACAACTAAGAAACTCACACTTCACTTCACTTTCTGATGATTATAGAGAAATATATTTTCAAGTTCTTTATGCATGAAAACAAAAAAAAAAAATAATGGAAAAATGATGCTTTTAAAGACTAGGCTATTTCAGTTTGAAAGTAGACTTTGAGGAAAGAATAGAGATGGATTACGTATCCTGCCCCAGCTATGAGATGAAAAGAAGGTTCTCTGCCCTGGAGACAAATGCATAAAGCACAGCCTGCTATATCAATGTTCTTTATGGGAAAGGTGTTGTTTAATCTAGCAAGAGTTTTGAGTTTGTACACATTTGCATCCCGAGATGTGCTACCACACACTTACGAATACCACCAGGAGCCCAGCCTTTAGCTTGGGATGGGTATTCATGTTTACTTAGCTTTCTGAGCTTTTTTTTTTTTTTTTCTGGTTACTAAATTATACATGTAAATCAATATGTATCTTGAATTTACATACCAAATGCAAATGGTCCGACTGTCACTTTTTCTCCTGTTCCATATTTGTTCTCTGCAGAATGAATACCATATGCACCTTCAGTGATTCATTCAGGGCCTTTGCCCTTCTTGCTTCTCAAGAATCATCCTGGATACAGTAGGGAGAAGAGTTGTCCAGAGCACAACAAGGAGCCAAGTTATGAGGCCTTTCTGCCCGTGGCCAAACAAAGTCAAGAGATGGAATGTGGGGCTTCCCTGGCGGTCCAGTGGGTAAGGACACCGCCTTTCAGAGCTAGAGGTGCCGGTTCAGTCCCTAGCCTGGGAAGATTCCACGTGCCGAGGAGCGGCTGGACCGATGTGTGCAACTACCGAACCAGTGTTCTGGCATGCGTGCACCCAGAGCCAGTGCTCTGTGAGGAGAGGGGCCACTGTGATGGGAGGCCCACGCAGCTCCCCCGCAAAAAAAAAAGGAGATGGAAAGTTCATGTTAATACCGGAACCATGGCAAATATCAGACAATAAGGGATGGTTGTAGCTGCTGCAGACTGGGTAATCAATGCCTTTAAAGACATTAAGTTTAAAAGCAAAATCAAAGCTGATGGGGGGCAGGAGGGCAGACAGAACCATCCAAAGGGCCCAGAAACGACTTATTGGTAGCCATTGTCAAATGCCATGTGTTTGGGCAGTAAAGGTGTAGCACTCAGGCCATAATCACTCAGAGATCTATTTCCCTGTGCCCCAGTGCCCTTTGCTAAGGACTGATACTCATATGTAGTCCTGGACCTCTTGTACAATGGCTCCCTTGTCCTTGGCTGGCCTGCCAATCTTGTGAGGGTCGATGACCCCAGTTGGTCTTTCTGGGCAAGCTCCAGGGCCTAACTCTTCCTATTTTCCAGGTCAGCCACATTGACTCTCAGGTGGCATTACTCATTTGGCCCTCTGATTGTTCAACTGAGTGGTTATAACTAAAGCGTTATTCAGAAATCCACCTTAGAAAATCTTACTCTACCTTTACTTAAAAAAAAAAAAATTAGACCCCAAGTTATGACTGTGGGAAACCATAAAAGCAAATTAGCTTCCCTCTGTGGCCCTCCTGTGATTCCACTCCTGAAATTCCACCCTGCTATTTCTAACATCCACCCCCCCCCTTATTGTATAAAATAATTTCTACTATTGTCTGAATTAAATGGGAAAGATTAATTTTGAGGTTTTTTTAAAAAACTAAATTTGAGTTCAATCCTTTTCATTGCTTTTTTTTTTTTTTTTTTGGCCAGTTCAGTACAGTTTCCCATTAAGAGCTATCAAATTCAATCAAGGTACTCAATTTTTATGGTTTAACTTTCCTGAAATTCAGTGCTCCTCTCTCCTTCTCAATGAACTTTGCTAACTACATGCATAGAGTTGTCATTCAACCCTGGTTACATCAAAATGATGTGTTTCAAGTCTTTCATATTCAAGGCAGAAGCAATAAGAACTTAATCATTCCCAAATGGAAACAATGTTCTCCCGTGTTTGACAGCCCCACTGTGCCAGTATTCAGGATTCACTTGTCGTCCCATCCAACTGATGGAAAGAGCTCCACCGCCTCTCATTCGAACCCTTTGGGGCTTCTCACCTATGAAAGCGATGCCCTGGGACTCCCATTACAATTGCCATGTAGTAGCTAATTTCAAAGGTTGAAACATTTCGTAATTCTCACTGCTACCTTGAAGGATGAGAGTTAATGCTCAGAAAACCCTAAAATAGCTTAAGCTCTGGTTATTTAATTCACTCCCTCTATACCTCCATACATATATATCACTTTTTTGGTGCTAGGAGAGCAGACAAACCAATGTACACTGTAATGGAACAACTAATGAGCTGATGCTATCTGCCAGCCTCTTTAAAATGTTGTCCCCTTCCTATTTTGCATTCATTGGGGTATAATTTTAAATTACATATGTGTCACCAACTCTTCTCCTCACCCCACCTCTGAAGAGCATTTTTTTTCTCCCTTTGTCTCTGAACACACATAAAGTCATATTTTAGGACCAGGTGATTTCAAATTTCAGGTTGAAGATGTGTGTATGGGGAGGGAAGGCACAAACTCTCTTTTTTGCACATACGTGTACACACTTACCCTGTACTGAAAGTGAAAATGTGCATAACTCAATCGTGTCTGACTCTTTGTGACACCATGGACTGCAGCCCAACAGGCTCCTCTGTCCATGGGATTCTCCAGGCAAGAATACTGCAGTGGGTATCCATTCTCTTCTCCAAGGGGATCTTTCAGACCCAGGAATCAAACCCAGTATCCTGCATTGCAGGCAGATTCTTTACTGTCTGCGCTACCAAGGAAGCCTGTATCTCCTTCAAAATAATTTTTTGAGGTTTGATTTCTTGACATTTAGAACTATTTATTTCCTAAAGACTGTGCTTTTTTCCTAAGAGGTAGATTTTTTTGTTTGTTTGCTGGCTTAAAAAAAAATATTCACTGTCTGATTGAATATACATGGTAACACTTCCTAATTTGGAAAGTGGAAAAACTGATGATTTGTTGAAAAAAATGATATCTTATGTATGTGGCTATCATACTTCCAATTTTCTCAGGACAAACTTGATTTTCAACTGTTATACACTGTAATTGTTAATAGCACCCCTTCTACTCTCAGTAGATTCCTGGTTTGGGCCATAAACTATATGATCAGTGTTATGTCTAGCTCTTATGCACAGTGAGTGTAATTACTATTGCTGACGAAATGCTCTTGCTGAAAAAGTGAAGTGTACAAAAATGAAGCAACTCTATATTTTCTTCAGAAGTGGAAGAACATTTCAGAAAGGTCACCTCTAGTCCAAATCAAGGAGTAACCCAAGAATCTGTATGCCTAACAGTAAGCAGGCCACCTGCTCAGTGAAGTCACCTTTGACCTCTGCCAATTACCCCCTGTACACCTGGGACCTTTGTGCTGGTCCTTGACTTTCCTAGTCTGCCTCTCACTTTGCTATCTCTAATTATACTAAAACAGAGACTTTTTCACCACCAAATAAGTGTGTGAGACCTGCTTTGTATACTTGATATTATAGAGTTCATCAGATGCCAGAGATGGAAAGGACTTTACAGATCAGCTAACTCAAAGACTTTACTATATAGATTAAAACTAGGCCGACAGTTGTGAAGTGACTTGTTCAATGACACACCACAAATTGGTGGCACAACTGGATCTTAGAGTGGACATCAGTGTCACCTCTCCTTCTGCCATCTCCTTTGGAAGCCAAGCCCAGCCTTCAGGAAAGAGACTTTGAGGCAGAATATCAATTTTCTAGTCAGGGAGTTTTTGATTTGGCCATGAAATAGAGGTTTGTGCTCCCTCAATATCATTTCTAGACTTTTTTTCTTGTAATTTTAGGATTATTTCTTCCCCAAGTCATCTCCAGACCTGTAATCTCCAAAACTGCTTGTCCACAATCACTCCAGCTCTCCACAGGAGGGAATCCTCCATGGAGTAGCTGCCAAAAATCACAGAATATTCTTCACAGCCTCCTCTGTCAGGACAGAGCTCTAGATTCTTGACCCACTCTGGATTCTTCTCGTGTCATTTCAGACTCACTCTGGGGCCATTCAGCATCCTTTGTATGATCATCTGCCTCTTTCCTCTGTTTTTGGAAAGTGGAAAAACTGATGATTTGTTGAAAAAAATGATATCTTATGTATGTGGCTATCATACTTCCAATTTTCTCAGGACAAACTTGATTTTCAACTGTTATACACTGTAATTGTTAATAGCACCCCTTCTACTCTCAGTAGATTCCTGGTTTGGGCCATAAACTATATGATCAGTGTTATGTCTAGCTCTTATGCACAGTGAGTGTAATTACTATTGCTGACGAAATGCTCTTGCTGAAAAAGTGAAGTGTACAAAAATGAAGCAACTCTATATTTTCTTCAGAAGTGGAAGAACATTTCAGAAAGGTCACCTCTAGTCCAAATCAAGGAGTAACCCAAGAATCTGTATGCCTAACAGTAAGCAGGCCACCTGCTCAGTGAAGTCACCTTTGACCTCTGCCAATTACCCCCTGTACACCTGGGACCTTTGTGCTGGTCCTTGACTTTCCTAGTCTGCCTCTCACTTTGCTATCTCTAATTATACTAAAACAGAGACTTTTTCACCACCAAATAAGTGTGTGAGACCTGCTTTGTATACTTGATATTATAGAGTTCATCAGATGCCAGAGATGGAAAGGACTTTACAGATCAGCTAACTCAAAGACTTTACTATATAGATTAAAACTAGGCCGACAGTTGTGAAGTGACTTGTTCAATGACACACCACAAATTGGTGGCACAACTGGATCTTAGAGTGGACATCAGTGTCACCTCTCCTTCTGCCATCTCCTTTGGAAGCCAAGCCCAGCCTTCAGGAAAGAGACTTTGAGGCAGAATATCAATTTTCTAGTCAGGGAGTTTTTGATTTGGCCATGAAATAGAGGTTTGTGCTCCCTCAATATCATTTCTAGACTTTTTTTCTTGTAATTTTAGGATTATTTCTTCCCCAAGTCATCTCCAGACCTGTAATCTCCAAAACTGCTTGTCCACAATCACTCCAGCTCTCCACAGGAGGGAATCCTCCATGGAGTAGCTGCCAAAAATCACAGAATATTCTTCACAGCCTCCTCTGTCAGGACAGAGCTCTAGATTCTTGACCCACTCTGGATTCTTCTCGTGTCATTTCAGACTCACTCTGGGGTCATTCAGCATCCTTTGTGCGTATGATCAGCCTCTGCCTCTTTCCTCTGTTTTCCACCTGCTTCCTCCCTCCTTTTCCAGACAAGCAGATCTTTGTGTTCAGAGGTGCTGTGCCCTCCCTGGCTCCAGCCTTTCAACAACAAATCTTTCCTAATCCTCAATCTGACAGTGCCCTGTCCCTCTGCTTGCCCAGGAGTCCTTTGGTTATTTTTTCTAGGACATAATCCCTCTTTAATGACCAAGAAGCTCCTCTCCATGGAATTTCTTTTAAACAATTAAATTGAAAATGATATAGATTTTAGGCTGTCTCTTGCTTAGCTGCTTTACATAACATTTGGTAAAACTATACTATTCTTATTTACAATTTGGAATACATTTCTTACAATGTAAGTGGCAATTTTTATAGAAACTATTGGATTATCAGTCTAATGGTTGATATTCCCACCCTGTATTATAATAGTGCATGCAAGGTGGAATCAGATTAAATTTTGACACACAATGCCTCAAGAACACAGTTTCCATGTGTTTTATATTCTATAAAACATTTTATATTCTATAAAAGATACTATGGCAGCACAAAAAATTCTGACATAAGCCATCATTCTGGACAAGGTAAGGTAAGTAAATTTAACAGTTAAAAAGAAATAAAGCCCCTCCTAGCAGCTTATTAAAGAGAAAGAGAAAAGAGGCAAGGAGAGAGTCTTCTTCAAAATTAGCCATTCATTGTTACAACAGGAGAAAGAAAAATGTTTTGCAAGGTTCTCAGCCTGTCTTGTCACAGTCCCCACTAACCCCCTCAACACACAGAGGTCTCCCTCCATGCCTGTCCATCCCACCCTCGTCTGTGTTAGCCGTGACCCACCTCAAGGTAATCCTCTGTCTTCTGCTTCATCAAGGCACCTCATATTCATTCCTTCCTTCTTTTCTTTTCCATTTTTACAACAGATGGAGTTTTTGATTTGGCCATGAAATAGAGGTTTGTGCTCCCTCAATATAATTTCTAGACTTTTTTTCTTGTAATTTTAGGATTATTTCTTCCCCAAGTCATCTCCAGACCTGTAATCTCCAAAACTGCTTGTCCACAATCACTCCAGCTCTCCACAGGAGGGAATCCTCCATGGAGTAGCTGCCAAAAATCACAGAATATTCTTCACAGCCTCCTCTGTCAGGACAGAGCTCTAGATTCTTGACCCACTCTGGATTCTTCTCGTGTCATTTCAGACTCACTCTGGGGTCATTCAGCATCCTTTGTGCGTATGATCAGCCTCTGCCTCTTTCCTCTGTTTTCCACCTGCTTCCTCCCTCCTTTTCCAGACAAGCAGATCTTTGTGTTCAGAGGTGCTGTGCCCTCCCTGGCTCCAGCCTTTCAACAACAAATCTTTCCTAATCCTCAATCTGACAGTGCCCTGTCCCTCTGCTTGCCCAGGAGTCCTTTGGTTATTTTTTCTAGGACATAATCCCTCTTTAATGACCAAGAAGCTCCTCTCCATGGAATTTCTTTTAAACAATTAAATTGAAAATGATATAGATTTTAGGCTGTCTCTTGCTTAGCTGCTTTACATAACATTTGGTAAAACTATACTATTCTTATTTACAATTTGGAATACATTTCTTACAATGTAAGTGGCAATTTTTATAGAAACTATTGGATTATCAGTCTAATGGTTGATATTCCCACCCTGTATTATAATAGTGCATGCAAGGTGGAATCAGATTAAATTTTGACACACAATGCCTCAAGAACACAGTTTCCATGTGTTTTATATTCTATAAAACATTTTATATTCTATAAAAGATACTATGGCAGCACAAAAAATTCTGACATAAGCCATCATTCTGGACAAGGTAAGGTAAGTAAATTTAACAGTTAAAAAGAAATAAAGCCCCTCCTAGCAGCTTATTAAAGAGAAAGAGAAAAGAGGCAAGGAGAGAGTCTTCTTCAAAATTAGCCATTCATTGTTACAACAGGAGAAAGAAAAATGTTTTGCAAGGTTCTCAGCCTGTCTTGTCACAGTCCCCACTAACCCCCTCAACACACAGAGGTCTCCCTCCATGCCTGTCCATCCCACCCTCGTCTGTGTTAGCCGTGACCCACCTCAAGGTAATCCTCTGTCTTCTGCTTCATCAAGGCACCTCATATTCATTCCTTCCTTCTTTTCCTGAAGATAATTTTTTCCAAGCTGAAGGTTTTCTGAACAACTGAGTCCAAGCCCTTTCTTCCCTCTTTAATTCCTTCCCCAAAGGTCATAACTATCCACCCTGTCAGACCTCAGGAGCATCTTAGCAGTAATTGCCAGCTTGCCAGGAGCAAGATAACCAGTGTGGAAGTAGCTGATTTCAGACATCATTCTAGCACCTTCATCTAATCCATCATTTGGCATGGCCAAGCATATTCCCACATGCCCATCGACCACATACAGGCACACTCTTTGCATTGTCCTCCTTTAGGAATTAGAATGCCATAACAAAAGGAAAATCCTGCCCTCAAACTGCTTATAGACTAGACAAAGGCACATATGCGTGCAAGGAAATAAAGCACACAGGAGAAAAGAATCACCTGGGGTACAGAATAGTCCAGGCAGTGGGTTCTAGAGTTTGGAGGGAAGAAGTGATCCACCCAGGAGAAAGGGACAGGAAAGGCTGAATACAGGTGTGGACTCAAGGCTGTCGGTGCCCAGAACAGGTGACTTGCTCACCCGCGTAGAAGGCATAGGAGAGCCCAGTGCTATGCCCTCCTCTGCAGCCCTCCTCCTGGCACTACCTGGCACCCTTGGGAAAGTCATGAACCTATAACAGCCAAGTACAGGCAGAAGGATGTTTGGGGGTTAATGAGTTTTGTTAGCGTGTTACTTTAATTGCTGTCGTTATTTCTGTACATATGCCTAGAGGCTTGCAGGGAATGCATTTTATTATTAAGTGTTTTGTACAGCACTTTCTGTTTGCAAAGTGCTTTACGATCATTAATTAGTTATTCCTCCTGACACCCTGTTGAGGTGATCTTAGTCTTACTCACTCTCCTGCTCTCTTGTAAATGGTGGCCCCAGTGAGCTGAGGTTAAACGACTTGGCCAAGGTCACCTGGCCCATCAGGAAAAGGTTGGGATTAGAATGACCCTGTCTCCCTCCAGGCTGAAACTGGTGTTGTGAGACCCAGCAGCGTCTCTGGACAAAGCTCGTAAGTATTACAATAAATGAATAAATGGATCTGGAGGCAGAAAAGAAAAATGACTCCAAGGCCATATGGCTAAGGCCTGGGGATATCCTGTTACCATGGCAGGAAACAGAAAATTGCTGAGAAAAGACCCAGACTGAGCTTCAGCCCAAATATGACCTCCTCTCAGAGCCTGGTTTCATGGGTCTTACCAGAGAAGCCCACTGCCCTTGTCACTGGCTCCTTTGGGTGTGCTTTGCACATTCATTTTTAACTCTGAAGGCGTCTACTGCCCCAAAGGACTCCAAGCTGTATAATAGCACGGTGATGCCTGGAAGAACAGCGTGTCAATTTAATTTGAACCAATTTGATAAATCTGACACACTTTCAGGACAGCAGCCCACCTTACAACCATACAAGGCTTCCCTTGTTAGTTTCTCAGCCTTGGTATTTCTCCTGCAGGTAATTACCTCCGATCAAGAGACCGATCGTAAACGTAAGGTTTTGCTGACAACACAAAGCTGGGGAGAAGCAGGAACTCCAGTCTGAGAGGCAAGAAAAATGCAATACAATGTGCTTCCCCCTCTAAACAGTGATGCGATGCAGCAAATAAAATTCAGTATTGACAAACACACATTAATGCCATTGGTCAGGGAGAGGGGACGGGCCATGCTGACCTGCAAAAGAATATTTTCTGAAGGCTTCCCTGGACTGCACTGTTGGGAAAATCTCAGAGAGGATCATTAGAGCCAAAAGCCTCTGGGTGTTGTGTTTTTATTTTAAAGTAATACGTCAGCTTGGAAAAGAGGATTTCTTTCTTTCTCACTTCTTTCTCGACACCTGCCCACGCCCACTCTCAGATACTTCTGCCAATTGGAGTAGCTCTTGAAGACATTTTCAAGGGATTAGTGATCAAAGCTGACATCCTGTAAGGAAATAGAGATTTTCTAAAAACAGGAGTACCCGATTTAAATCCCCTTATGGCAGATGTTTTTTAAAGGAAAACCTGTTTCGCCTCAATGCGGGCAGGACGATCCCAGCCTTGATTTAGGCTCATTACTCTCACAATCTTCCCTGTCTCCTCCAGGCTGAAACTGGTGTTGTGAGACCCAGCAGCGTCTCTGGACAAAGCTCGTAAGTATTACAATAAATGAATAAATGGATCTGGAGGCAGAAAAGAAAAATGACTCCAAGGCCATATGGCTAAGGCCTGGGGATATCCTGTTACCATGGCAGGAAACAGAAAATTGCTGAGAAAAGACCCAGACTGAGCTTCAGCCCAAATATGACCTCCTCTCAGAGCCTGGTTTCATGGGTCTTACCAGAGAAGCCCACTGCCCTTGTCACTGGCTCCTTTGGGTGTGCTTTGCACATTCATTTTTAACTCTGAAGGCGTCTACTGCCCCAAAGGACTCCAAGCTGTATAATAGCACGGTGATGCCTGGAAGAACAGCGTGTCAATTTAATTTGAACCAATTTGATAAATCTGACACACTTTCAGGACAGCAGCCCACCTTACAACCATACAAGGCTTCCCTTGTTAGTTTCTCAGCCTTGGTATTTCTCCTGCAGGTAATTACCTCCGATCAAGAGACCGATCGTAAACGTAAGGTTTTGCTGACAACACAAAGCTGGGGAGAAGCAGGAACTCCAGTCTGAGAGGCAAGAAAAATGCAATACAATGTGCTTCCCCCTCTAAACAGTGATGCGATGCAGCAAATAAAATTCAGTATTGACAAACACACATTAATGCCATTGGTCAGGAGAGGGACGGGCCATGCTGACCTGCAAAAGAATATTTTCTGAAGGCTTCCCTGGACTGCACTGTTGGGAAAATCTCAGAGAGGATCATTAGAGCCAAAAGCCTCTGGGTGTTGTGTTTTTATTTTAAAGTAATACGTCAGCTTGGAAAAGAGGATTTCTTTCTTTCTCACTTCTTTCTCGACACCTGCCCACGCCCACTCTCAGATACTTCTGCCAATTGGAGTAGCTCTTGAAGACATTTTCAAGGGATTAGTGATCAAAGCTGACATCCTGTAAGGAAATAGAGATTTTCTAAAAACAGGAGTACCCGATTTAAATCCCCTTATGGCAGATGTTTTTTAAAGGAAAACCTGTTTCGCCTCAATGCGGGCAGGACGATCCCAGCCTTGATTTAGGCTCATTACTCTCACAATCTTCCTTTCGGATGTGAGAGGGGATCATGACTGTTCAGTTTGTAGCACATTTCTCACTTTCCTTTTGACGGTATTTCCACAAAAATGTCACAGAACCAGATGGGCTACCTTCCCCCGCAGCCCCTAAGTTAGTTTTACCTTCAAGAAGAAAACACCATCAATGGTTTAGGACATACTTTGCAAGATTTCCTTTTGGGGGTTTGTTTACCTATTTGAAGGACTTTTTCTATTTTCTGAAATGAGTGCATAGGCTCTGTCACCCTGCTAAGTGTTGGGGCTCAGCCGGGCTTGGCTGCTGTTCCTGGTCACACAAAGAAAAGATAGCAGATGGTGTCCTCAGAGTCTAGGTGAGTAAAGAGAGTGGATTTAAAAATAACTAACTTCACTGAGATCTCCGAGAGATGGGTCAGATAGGCAATCAGGGCTAAGTGGATTTATGGGCCAGGCATAAGAACAATCTACTGGGAATTTATGGAGGAAGAAAAGTCTGAGCAATGCCTTGGAAAATAAATATTAACTACACACACACACACACACACACACACACACACACATGATTTTTTGTTCTAATTAAAAAGTCTCGTTTGACCTACAATTGCTGGCCTGTGCTCTTTGAATTCTATTTGATGCTCTCAAGGTTCTAGAAGCTGCAGAGGAACTGGGATTGGGGTTTACTTGGTTCACCTTAAAGATTTATTGGGTTCGGTTCTGTAATTGTGGTTTCTTCAGCACCAAACCTCATTCCTGGGTGCAAAGAACTCTATTCTCTTCAAGGTGGCTTTATCTAGTAATTCTCAAATTCCATGAGTGAACCCCCTAAAGCTTTTTCAGCTCCCCTCCTAAAGCTCTCACTGGGTTCTGGATCTCCCAAAGTAAGGCAAATCATGATGCCTCCTGGAGACTGTTTATTGTCATAACCCCTAGCAGGTGGCAGCCTTTTCTGGTGGCTTTTCTCCATCCACCTTGGATCCCTAGTCAGGTCCTTTCAGAGTAACCATGAGTGGCACACTATACAAATTCATTTTTGAGCATCTGCAATGTCGCAAAGTGCCATTTGTTTGAGTTGTCCTTAGTAATGATATTGAAAGGATAGCTAGTCTTAATTAAATACCTATTGCTATTGTGTGTAATATACTATGCCAGGTGCACGGCAGCATCACCTCACAGAATCCCTGGAACAACCTTATGAAGTAGATATATACATTGTCCTCAGGTGTAATATGAATAACTTTGGGCTTAGAGAAATTGCCAAGAATTTTAAGGTTAATCAACTAGTAGTTGACCATGACAAGGCTGAAATCTTCTCTGACCAACTCTAAACTATAGTTCTTAATCTCTGCCTCCATAACTGAACACAAAGATGATGATAATACGAAAGCCATGCAAACTTGTTGTTTTTCTATTCAACTGTTTTTATCCCAAAGGAAATCTTGGAGTTAAGAAAAAAGATATATAAGCAACCAAAATAGATATTAAAAATGCCATGCGTGGATCACTTTGATTCAACTGCTAGAACAATCATTCAAATCCTCATTAAATGACTATTGATTTTTCTTTTACAAATAATCATAATCTTTTATTCCTATCACTTTCCAAAGCCAAACAGAAACAGAAATCATTCCCATTTTAGTTTCCTATTAGGAAATTAAAGTTGGTAGATATTATAGTAGTATTCCTGAGGAAATATTGCTGATAAGTGGGGGAGTTGGGACAAAAATCCCCATTCATCTGAGTCCTTGGTATGATTTTTCAAAAATTTTTTAAAGTATTTTCTAAAAGCAAATTCAAATGTTAAATTAATCTTCAGGACTGTAAAGGGGATCATAAAGTATGGTTTGCCAGAATTGCAAAAAGACTCCTCAAAGGGTTTTCCTGGTGGCCCAGTGGGTAAGGACACTGCCTTGCAGTGTAAGTGGCACTGGTTCTATCCCTGGCCTGGTAAGATCCAATGTGCCAGCAGAGTGGCTGGACCAATGTGTCCAACTACTGGACTGGAGTTCTGGAGCATGTGTGCCCAGAGCTGGTGCTCTGCAACTAGAGAAGTCGCTGCAATAGGATGCCCACACAAGCCAAAGAAAAAAGATAAACCAATGAAAGATCAATAGAAGTGGCCAAAAAAACAAAATGGCAAAAAAAAAAAAGACTCCTCAAATCTCATCTCTCATTTAATGGTTGAGCTCAAAGTCTTCATGAAATGTAAGAAATATGGTATTTAAAGGATTCTGAACTTTTTAAGGTCATTGTGCCAACCCAAGTCAAAATGTGTCCTTAACCTAGAATGTGACACTCCTGTGGGTTAGATATAATTAGCCCCAAATATAGAAAGATATAATCCCCAAGAAGCTTTTTGTGACTTAACAAAACCATGGAATCTTAAATCAATTGAATGGTTTTCAGTCTTTTGTTAGCATCAACCTAGTACTATTATGAATATTCATAGAAAAACTTACAATTATCATGTCTCCAAAAAAAATTTTAAAAAACAAACGAGAAGAGTTATTTTTTTCCACAGGTTTGCCATCGCCAAAGGAAATACAAACTTGTTGTTTTCTATTCAACTGTTTTTATCCCAAAGGAAATCTTGGAGTTAAGAAAAAAGATATATAAGCAACCAAAATAGATATTAAAAATGCCATGCGTGGATCACTTTGATTCAACTGCTAGAACAATCATTCAAATCCTCATTAAATGACTATTGATTTTTCTTTTACAAATAATCATAATCTTTTATTCCTATCACTTTCCAAAGCCAAACAGAAACAGAAATCATTCCCATTTTAGTTTCCTATTAGGAAATTAAAGTTGGTAGATATTATAGTAGTATTCCTGAGGAAATATTGCTGATAAGTGGGGGAGTTGGGACAAAAATCCCCATTCATCTGAGTCCTTGGTATGATTTTTCAAAAATTTTTTAAAGTATTTTCTAAAAGCAAATTCAAATGTTAAATTAATCTTCAGGACTGTAAAGGGGATCATAAAGTATGGTTTGCCAGAATTGCAAAAAGACTCCTCAAAGGGTTTTCCTGGTGGCCCAGTGGGTAAGGACACTGCCTTGCAGTGTAAGTGGCACTGGTTCTATCCCTGGCCTGGTAAGATCCAATGTGCCAGCAGAGTGGCTGGACCAATGTGTCCAACTACTGGACTGGAGTTCTGGAGCATGTGTGCCCAGAGCTGGTGCTCTGCAACTAGAGAAGTCGCTGCAATAGGATGCCCACACAAGCCAAAGAAAAAAGATAAACCAATGAAAGATCAATAGAAGTGGCCAAAAAAACAAAATGGCAAAAAAAAAAAAGACTCCTCAAATCTCATCTCTCATTTAATGGTTGAGCTCAAAGTCTTCATGAAATGTAAGAAATATGGTATTTAAAGGATTCTGAACTTTTTAAGGTCATTGTGCCAACCCAAGTCAAAATGTGTCCTTAACCTAGAATGTGACACTCCTGTGGGTTAGATATAATTAGCCCCAAATATAGAAAGATATAATCCCCAAGAAGCTTTTTGTGACTTAACAAACCATA
Organism: Tragulus kanchil; assembly: GCA_022376925.1. Lineage (NCBI taxonomy): Eukaryota > Metazoa > Chordata > Mammalia > Artiodactyla > Tragulidae > Tragulus > Tragulus kanchil. The sequence continues at coordinate 108,357,945 of JAIOJX010000003.1, forward strand.
CCATGACTGGAATGGAATCTTAAATCAATTGAATGGTTTTCAGTCTTTTTGTTAGCATCAACCTAGTACTATTATGAATATTCATAGAAAAACTTACAATTATCATGTCTCAACCGGTATAAAATAAAACACTGTCACAATAATACAAACGAGAAGAGTTATTTTGCAAAGTGTTCCACAGTCTGAATTAATGACTGTGTTAAACAGATATGAAGGCTTATTAAAGAGTATTTTGCAGGGATGCAAGCTCATAGCTATCTAGCAGAGGCCCAACAGGTTTGTTCCATTGAATAATATAGTTACTACAGATATTACAATTGAACCCTTGAATAGATTAATTAACATTCAATTTCTACTTTCAAATATGTTTGCACTATGACTCTGCCTCAAACTCATTTTCTTTAAAGATTCATTTCCTTCAATACAGTCTTTTCTGTGTCTTTATCAGAGTCATTTAAAAAATTTATCATAAGAAATTTCTATTCTATAAAGTTCATACTAATGATACATTTATGACAAAACCTATGAAGATTTAGTCTCAGTAGAGGAAACTATAGAACTTACCTCTTTCTCTCTTGATACAAAGGATATAAAATATCCTCATAGGACATTTGTAGAGCAGATACAGCTTTGAAATCTCCAGATCTAATTTAATTTAATTCAACATGTGCTTACAAAAACATCTGCAATGTGTTTAACACAGCTCCGGTGACTGAGATGCAAGAGGAAGTGCAGAATTTTCTCTGGGTAAATGTAAGCTTAGCTGAGAATAAAGAATTTGTACACATGAAATAACAAACAAATAAAGGAGAATGTGAAGTACAAAGCCATGATAAAATGTAGCAAAAGTGTATATTGGAATATCAGAGGAAAGGTCAAAATTGGAGATAGCAGGGCTACCCTGGTGGTCCAGTGGGTAAGGGCACTGCCTTGCAGTGCAAGGGGCACCGGTTCAATCCCTGACCCGGGAAGATCCCACGTGTCGTCGAGCAGCTGGACTGATGTGTCCAATTCCCCAGCCGGAGCTCTGGAGCACATGTGCTCAGAGCCGGTGCTCTGTGACAACAGAGGCCACCATGATGGGAGGTCCACATGGGCCAAAGAACAAAGATAAATGAATGAAAGATCGATAGAAGTGGCCAAAAACAAAAAAAAAAGAAAAAAAATTGGAGATAGCATTTTCCTGGGATATTGAATTGGGGAACTCCTATCTGGGCCTCCACTGGAAAGAGGAGTGATCATCTAGGGAAGGATGAAGGGTTTTCCACCAAAAAGAACAGGCAAGTCATGGTGAGGATTTGGCCAGTGTTTGGGCAGAACAAAGCAAGATGTCGAACATACTGATGTGAAAGAAACATTGCAGAGGAGCAAAGATGAGGTTGAGGTGGGAAAAGAAGTTTGGTCCAGTGGACAGATAGCCACCCACATAGGCCCTAAGACAGATTTATGCAATGCTCTTTCCATATTCACAGAAGAAAAACTGGGCCCCAACTGCAACTTGGAGGAACTGGCCAGAGCTCCCTGCAGATTCCCACTGAAATATTTCTCATCAAGAGGACATTTAAAAGGATAGAGAGGGCCGCAAATGGTCGGCACGAGGACTTACTGAAATGAAAGCAGCAAAATAATTTCCCAGATTGCCACTGACTATTAAAATAGGCCATGAGGTTCCATGGTTATTACTTTAACAATTAGTTAATTTTAGCAGCAGGGAGGCCATTAGCTGACCAACTCACTCCTCTGCCCAGCATATCCTAATCAATGAGCTGTGATTGGAGCAATAAAAATGAGATTGTACCTAGGCAATAAAATATTTAGACTTTTAATATGTTGGCAGAAATGGACTACATTTTAAAGTGACAGAGCATCATATTTCCTTTTCTTTATTTATTTTTCCAAGGTCAGTATGCCTAATCATTGCCTCAGCAATCTGAAAGAAAGTATAATAAAAGCAAAGAGTGTGAGAAGAAACAAAAATTAAGGAAATTAAAAAAGAAGCATGCAAATACTTTCTGTGCATTAGAGTGAGTAAAACTATGTAGGTTTTATTTCTAAAATGGAACATATTGAAAATTATCACATAAAAATAAAATTGACAAAATTTATAAAGAATATGGGAATTAAGGACACATATGTAACTTTATCTCTGAGTGGTATCTATGGCCAGTATCTTTATCCATAAATGCCATCCAAATGAAAATCAAGTGCCAATTTTAAATTAATTTGCAGAATACATGCAAACAACTTATATATTCCATATAGAAGTGAATGTAAATATTGCAAAAACCTTGAAAATGGAAATGAGTATGCATAATTTTCTGCACCAATAAAGTCAACATTCCTATTGCTATTTTTCTTTCAAATGAAGTTTTTCTACATGAAATGGTAAGTGCAATGTAAACTTGAGATTTATCCTGGGGTAAGCATCCTGAGTTTTATCTTTCTTAAAATCATCCCCACTTTATATCTACAATAATGGACATTTAGTCAGAATTGGTCACTCTTCACCCATGGTCCACACTTGAACATTCTTTTATGTTACTGGCAATGTGCTTTCCCTTTTCTCTCCTTATCCAAAGGCTACTCATATATAACACTTATATTATCTGTCTTGAAATATCACACTTCTTGGTTGAAAGTACACTAATTTCTTAGAATATATAAAAGATTTCCAATATTCTTAATAGATGAAAACATATACATTACCATATGTAAATGGATAGCCACTGGGAATTTATTATATGTTACAGGGAGCCCAAAGCCTGTGTTATGTGATGACCTAGGGAGGTGGAATATTTAACAATTAGTTAATTTTAGCAGCAGGGAGGCCATTAGCTGACCAACTCACTCCTCTGCCCAGCATATCCTAATCAATGAGCTGTGATTGGAGCAATAAAAATGAGATTGTACCTAGGCAATAAAATATTTAGACTTTTAATATGTTGGCAGAAATGGACTACATTTTAAAGTGACAGAGCATCATATTTCCTTTTCTTTATTTATTTTTCCAAGGTCAGTATGCCTAATCATTGCCTCAGCAATCTGAAAGAAAGTATAATAAAAGCAAAGAGTGTGAGAAGAAACAAAAATTAAGGAAATTAAAAAGGAAGCATGCAAATACTTTCTGTGCATTAGAGTGAGTAAAACTATGTAGGTTTTATTTCTAAAATGGAACATATTGAAAATTATCACATAAAAATAAAATTGACAAAATTTATAAAGAATATGGGAATTAAGGACACATATGTAACTTTATCTCTGAGTGGTATCTATGGCCAGTATCTTTATCCATAAATGCCATCCAAATGAAAATCAAGTGCCAATTTTAAATTAATTTGCAGAATACATGCAAACAACTTATATATTCCATATAGAAGTGAATGTAAATATTGCAAAAACCTTGAAAATGGAAATGAGTATGCATAATTTTCTGCACCAATAAAGTCAACATTCCTATTGCTATTTTTCTTTCAAATGAAGTTTTTCTACATGAAATGGTAAGTGCAATGTAAACTTGAGATTTATCCTGGGGTAAGCATCCTGAGTTTTATCTTTCTTAAAATCATCCCCACTTTATATCTACAATAATGGACATTTAGTCAGAATTGGTCACTCTTCACCCATGGTCCACACTTGAACATTCTTTTATGTTACTGGCAATGTGCTTTCCCTTTTCTCTCCTTATCCAAAGGCTACTCATATATAACACTTATATTATCTGTCTTGAAATATCACACTTCTTGGTTGAAAGTACACTAATTTCTTAGAATATATAAAAGATTTCCAATATTCTTAATAGATGAAAACATATACATTACCATATGTAAATGGATAGCCACTGGGAATTTATTATATGTTACAGGGAGCCCAAAGCCTGTGTTATGTGATGACCTAGGGAGGTGGAATAGGGAAGGAGATGGGAGAGCAGTTTAGGATGGGGATGGCCATATACCTATGGCTGATCCATGTTGATATATTGAGGAAATTGTCACAATATCATAATTATCCTCCAATTAAAAACAAAATAAAATTTAAAAAAAAAATAAAAGGCTATCTCAAGAGCAGAGACTCTTTTTGCTGAGTTGGTGAAGTGGCCATGTTGGAGAAGCCCATTTGGTAAATAACTGTAGACCTCTTACATGTAACCAGGCACCCTTTGAGAGACAAGGCCAGTGCCTAGCTGAGAACCAGCAAGAAGCCACAGACTTCGACCCTACAATTACAAGGAAATTAGTTTTGCCAGAAAACTAGAGACTGAAAATGAATTCTTCCTCAGTCAAACCACCATTGGAGAATGCACCTTGGATGATACTTTGAAACTTCATAAAGCCCTAAGCAGCAAACCCAGTTAAGCTGTGCCTTGCTACACAGAAACTGCAAGATAATAAATGTGTGTGCGTGCGTGTGTGTGTGTGTGTGTGTGTGTGTGTGTGTTTTAGTCACGAAATTTGTATTGATTTGTTATGTAGCAATAGAAAACAATAGAACGTTTTCTCTTTAGACTTTCTATTTTTCTTTTCTTTTTTTTGCCTCTAAGTGATCATGTATTTTTCCATCCATCTTTATTCTTTGGCATGTGTGGGCCTCCCATCACAGTGGCCTCTCTCATTGCAGAACACTGGCTCTGGGTATATGCCTTCCAGAGTGCTGGCACATTATTGGACACACCTGGCCCAGCCACTCCTTGGCATGTGGGATCTTCCCAGGCCAGGGACCAAACCTGGTGCCCACTGCACTGCAAGGAGCACTGGACCACCAGGGAAGCCATAGACATTCTAATTTTCTGACTGGAATTAATGCTTAATGAATATTTTTTGTATAAAAAAAATAGAACATGACACAAATGAACTTATCTATGACAAAAAGAGCCATATAAGAGAGGGTTTAAGGAATATACTTGACAATATTCCGAGGGCAAAGACAGCTACTTCACATGCATGTATGTGTGAAAGTCGCTCATTGTGTCTGATCTTTGTGACCCATGGATGAACCATAGAACTATCTGGTCAAGAATACTGGATTGGGCAGCCTTTCCCTTCTCCAGGGGATCTTCCGAACCCAGGGAATGAACCCAGTTCTCCTGCATTGCAGGCAGATTGTTTACCGTTTGAACCACCAGGAAACCCCTTCTTGGCATGGGGGAGGCTCAAATATAAACAATAGCAGAGCAGCCTGCCCCTTTCTGATGGGCCTCCAAACCAGCTAGGCTGCCACCAGACACAATCACCTTCTGCTCAAGCACGCTTCCCCTGGACCAGGATTTGTGTGTGCTTTAGCCTACTGAGCAAGTAACTCTTACGGGTTTTTCCATTACATCATCTTTGAGTTCTTGGCACATCAGTTAGCTTCACATTACCTAGTATTCATTATTTGTTAAAAAAAAAAAAAAAAGTGGAAAAAGAAAAGAAAGAAAAAGGATAATTTGCATTTCCTGATTCAAAGCCAGGGCCTATTCATCATCGCCTGCACATCGCTTATAAAGATGATAAATGAATGTATAGTAACTGAACCCTAAAACAAAATAATGTGTTTTTCTTAAAGCTTTGCAGGGCTGCATTTCCTTTGTAATTAGTTTACTTTTTTTTAATCAAATTCTGTTAAGCGGCAGTCAAAATGAAAGCTGATTTTCAGACTGCTAAAAGCAGTCCCCCAAAAACAAGGATATTTTTTCGCATTTAATGTTATAAAAACATCAGGATAATTATGGAATTTTCAGAAATGGCAAGAATATAACCATGTCTTGCTGATTGTATGATACGTAAATATAGAATTCTATAAGAGAACCTATCATTTGATAAAGAACTGGTTAAATTTCTATTCCATCTTTGGAAATTCATACAGAAAAGGACATCCTTAAATTTCTATTGTTCTACCATCTCAAAACTATCTACTTAATCCATCCTGGGGCTCCTTGTTTTGAGCTTTGTTCTCTTCTCTCTACCTGCAATAGTGTTACCACACAATGCTTTACTTATCTAATTCCTACTTCTACTACTCTAGTTTCATCTCTTCTCTGATGTTTCTGTAGCTCATCCTGTAGTTACATTTCTCTTAGCACATATACTTGTGACATTCTCTGTATCTTGTTTTTTGATTAATAGTTATTAATGGTTATTAATATCTTGGATGGTTGTTAGGTGCTTGTCACCCTATCTGGATTTTGTAATTCTTAAGAGTGCAAGGGTCATGTCTCAAAAAACTGTCCATTGTTCATTGACTAACAATACTATGGGGAAAAATGTGAATTCTTATCACACTATTGTAATAGAAGTACTTAAGCAATGTGAGCTCTCACACACTGAATTTCAGCCTTTCTGATGGGCCTCCAAACCAGCTAGGCTGCCACCAGACACAATCACCTTCTGCTCAAGCACGCTTCCCCTGGACCAGGATTTGTGTGTGCTTTAGCCTACTGAGCAAGTAACTCTTACGGGTTTTTCCATTACATCATCTTTGAGTTCTTGGCACATCAGTTAGCTTCACATTACCTAGTATTCATTATTTGTTAAAAAAAAAAAAGTGGAAAAAGAAAAGAAAGAAAAGGATAATTTGCATTTCCTGATTCAAAGCCAGGGCCTATTCATCATCGCCTGCACATCGCTTATAAAGATGATAAATGAATGTATAGTAACTGAACCCTAAAACAAAATAATGTGTTTTTCTTAAAGCTTTGCAGGGCTGCATTTCCTTTGTAATTAGTTTACTTTTTTTTAATCAAATTCTGTTAAGCGGCAGTCAAAATGAAAGCTGATTTTCAGACTGCTAAAAGCAGTCCCCCAAAAACAAGGATATTTTTTCGCATTTAATGTTATAAAAACATCAGGATAATTATGGAATTTTCAGAAATGGCAAGAATATAACCATGTCTTGCTGATTGTATGATACGTAAATATAGAATTCTATAAGAGAACCTATCATTTGATAAAGAACTGGTTAAATTTCTATTCCATCTTTGGAAATTCATACAGAAAAGGACATCCTTAAATTTCTATTGTTCTACCATCTCAAAACTATCTACTTAATCCATCCTGGGGCTCCTTGTTTTGAGCTTTGTTCTCTTCTCTCTACCTGCAATAGTGTTACCACACAATGCTTTACTTATCTAATTCCTACTTCTACTACTCTAGTTTCATCTCTTCTCTGATGTTTCTGTAGCTCATCCTGTAGTTACATTTCTCTTAGCACATATACTTGTGACATTCTCTGTATCTTGTTTTTAGATTAATAGTTATTAATGGTTATTAATATCTTGGATGGTTGTTAGGTGCTTGTCACCCTATCTGGATTTTGTAATTCTTAAGAGTGCAAGGGTCATGTCTCAAAAAACTGTCCATTGTTCATTGACTAACAATACTATGGGGAAAAATGTGAATTCTTATCACACTATTGTAATAGAAGTACTTAAGCAATGTGAGCTCTCACACACTGAATTTCAGCCTGGGTGGACCTGGGAGTCTAGGTTAGCCTCACGGCTTTCCTCGTACCCAGTAGTCAGGTGGAGGGTAAGAATGTATATCCACTACCGTATCTGACGCATATTGAATATCTTTTTCTACATAGGGCCTGCACTTGGAGCACATTTGAAGTATTTGAAAATCTTCTGAATAACTATGTCTCTTGTTTTTACATTCTTACTTGCCACCGTACTCTCGTGTTCCACACCTCCTGCCTTTCAACCACATTTTCATCTACACAAAATGTCCCAAAACCCTTTTGTTTTTAGGCTTCATCATCATTTATCTCAAATCTTGCCTTCTTTCTCCAAGCTGAACATGTTAGTGACCTAGACTTTAGTCCCTGGAGTGTGACACCTTTGAGAGGTAATTCAGGTGTTCACCATTCATGTGTTTGGTGCTCTGATAATGGGTGAGAGCTAGCAGTAAATAAAGATAAACCATATGCCAGGAAATATATAATTGACAAAATTTTAATCTCATTTAAATTGTCAATATTTGCATATAGCATGTCATCCTTACTGAAAGTCTTGGAGGGAGAGGTGCCCATCTTCTTATGTAAACCTGATTTTATAGTTCAACTCTGTATCTGGCTCCTTCTGCAAGGATTTTTAAGCTCAGAGGCCAGCTTTCTTTCTCTGTCTCCTCTCCTTTTTTCTTTCCTGATGTGTATAGGATGTTTGTTCTTTTAAAAGCTTGTTTTCCCCGAATTAATTAGCTGTCATGTTTTTGATTTCCTGCTCTGACCACACAATGCTTTACTTACTACTACTCAAAGTTTCATCTCTTCTCTGATGTTTCTGTAGCTCATCCTGTAGTTACATTTCTCTTAGCACATATACTTGTGACATTCTCTGTATCTTGTTTTAGATTAATAGTTATTAATGGTTATTAATATCTTGGATGGTTGTTAGGTGCTTGTCACCCTATCTGGATTTTGTAATTCTTAAGAGTGCAAGGGTCATGTCTCAAAAAACTGTCCATTGTTCATTGACTAACAATACTATGGGGAAAAATGTGAATTCTTATCACACTATTGTAATAGAAGTACTTAAGCAATGTGAGCTCTCACACACTGAATTTCAGCCTGGGTGGACCTGGGAGTCTAGGTTAGCCTCACGGCTTTCCTCGTACCCAGTAGTCAGGTGGAGGGTAAGAATGTATATCCACTACCGTATCTGACGCATATTGAATATCTTTTTCTACATAGGGCCTGCACTTGGAGCACATTTGAAGTATTTGAAAATCTTCTGAATAACTATGTCTCTTGTTTTTACATTCTTACTTGCCACCGTACTCTCGTGTTCCACACCTCCTGCCTTTCAACCACATTTTCATCTACACAAAATGTCCCAAAACCCTTTTGTTTTTAGGCTTCATCATCATTTATCTCAAATCTTGCCTTCTTTCTCCAAGCTGAACATGTTAGTGACCTAGACTTTAGTCCCTGGAGTGTGACACCTTTGAGAGGTAATTCAGGTGTTCACCATTCATGTGTTTGGTGCTCTGATAATGGGTGAGAGCTAGCAGTAAATAAAGATAAACCATATGCCAGGAAATATATAATTGACAAAATTTTAATCTCATTTAAATTGTCAATATTTGCATATAGCATGTCATCCTTACTGAAAGTCTTGGAGGGAGAGGTGCCCATCTTCTTATGTAAACCTGATTTTATAGTTCAACTCTGTATCTGGCTCCTTCTGCAAGGATTTTTAAGCTCAGAGGCCAGCTTTCTTTCTCTGTCTCCCTCTCTCTCCTTCTTTCTTTCCTGATGTGTATAGGATGTTTGTTCTTTATATAAAAGCTTGTTTTCCCCCAGAATTAATTAGCTGTCAGTGTTCTTGTTGACTTTACCTGCCTCTCAGAAAGCACTTCCAACCTGCATACATAGGTCTTCCTTCACTTTAAGAAATGTTCCCTTAGGGCTTCCCTCATGGTCCAGTGGTTAATATGCTGTGCTTCCATTGCAGGAGGTGTTGGTTTGATCCCTTGTTTCTGAACTAATAAATGCTTCTATTTTATTCATATTCATGCATTACCCTTGATATTCCTTTGATACACTTATTTGGGAAAATCAGTTATCTAAGTAATTATGTGCATTTCTCTCACTTGTGAATGGGGGATCTGAGGCACAACCAGCAGAGTCCTCATCTCTACAGTCTATACAATCTTTACAGTCTCTATAATTTTTCCTGGATTTTTTGTGTCTGTGGTACATCAGCAAATAAGGGATAACTTGCGTTATCAGTAAGCTTCCTTACTCTCATCTTAATAACAATAAAATTTTTCTTCCAATGCAGTAGTTCTCAAATTTGAGCATCACATTTAAGGCTGGTTAAGACATCAATTGCTTGGTCCAACTCCTAGAATTCTGGATTCAAGTGGGTTGAAAGAGGCTTGAGAAGTTGTAGTTCTGGGTTCTCCAGTGATGCTGATGCTGCTGGTCTAAGGATCATACTATGCAAACTGCTATCCCAAATAACTAATTTAAGTCATCTTCACTTGTCATTGTGACAAGGATTTGAAATTAAATTAATTCATTTTTTCCCAGATATTACAAGTCAACAGGTGCATCCACATGATCCAGTAGGGTATTTGCCTACTTGCCCATGTTTAAATTGGTTTCCAAAATAGCAGTCAACACAGGATGCTAGAAAAACTTTTCAAGTTCATCCTTTCTAATTAAGAAAAATTTAATATTCCATTTATTACCATGAATGAAAACCCTGTTTTTACTACTGCAATTTCTAATTTTTGACATCCTTTCTTTACTTGGGAAATTACTTTTTATTCATAAAGGAATACCTTTATATTCATTTATGTACTCCATCACATTGTAGTTTAATTTTTATCTTTTTCAGCACTTATGGTACTTATGAATCTCTTTCCTTCATATAGGCTACATCTAGTATCTTATTAAACATTACATGAAGTTTTCTGAATTTTTTTTTGGTTAATTTAGCCAATTATTGTCAATAGTTTTATCTTTCTATTCATGTTCAGCACAATTATATATTTTGTCTTCAGTATTTTTATCATAGGTTCTGGTCTGCTTTAGTTCAATATAGACACTTAGTGCTGTCTTTGGCTATTTCATATTTGAATGAGTGGTGGGTTGTTTCATTCCAAACTTTTTCAAGAGACACGATATATAATTTTCCTTTGACTTATACACGATTCACCGTGTGCATGTGTCAAAAAACTAATAAAAACAACAAACTTCAGTTGGATGTTAATTTAACATAAAATCTAATAATCCCATTGCAAATTTGGAGTCAATTTATCACAAGGGCTGCATTGCTGGATGGATATGATTATTTTACCTTTTTGCCTAGTTCTTAGAACTGATATCATATATTATGAATAAATATATAATTGATATATGAGTAAGCACACACACATGCGCATATATACATACATTTTTAATAAACAATAAACCACAAAGCAACAACCCCCGGTATGCATTACTGTTAAGAATTTTCTCTGCTACTGCCTGTGTTACCGAGTCCAAGCTTAATCTGCTCGCCACATGGCAGGCCAATGAATCCAAGAGACGAGGTGTTGAGGCAAAGAAAACAACTTTACTCTGAAAGCAGCTGAGTGAGAAGATGGCAGACTAGCACCTCAGAAAAAACAATCTTACTGGTGTGTAGATGCCAGGTTATTTCATAGATAAGAGATAGGGGGAGGTGAGGAAGCAAAGCAAAAAGTTCATTAATATTGCAGACAACTCTTAGAATGCCAAGCCTCTGGCTGGGGAAGTGTTAACTTCTCTCTTCCTGCCATCTACAGGTGGACAGGATTCTTGAACAAAGGTATTTTACTTCACAATCAGGCAGAGAGGCAGAGTCCTTGAGAGGCAAGCATTTAAGTATGATTATAATAACAATAGCAATGGAAATCAAGTCAAGAAATTAGTTTGTAACATGGAGCCATAATTGTTTTCCTCTCTGCAACACCTGGAAAACTGTATGTGTGGGACTGACCAATTAAAATACAAAATTCCAACTGCCAGTCTTTCTTTGCACCACTATCCCACTATCTTCCTGTTCTTCTGTCTAAAAACTAAGGGGATCAAACTTCTTTGAAAATTTTTGCACCAAAGCAGTGAGTAGGGGATGATCTTCTATGAAAACATCAGCCCTATAAACAGAGTAGGTCTTGAGCCCAGAGAGAAGACAATTGGAAGGGGTAAATGAGTATCACTGAAACACTCTTAGAGTGCGGATGCATGAATGAGCCACAGTATTTTTTTCCATCCAACTTCATGAACCGTGTAGATGTTGAAATACCTCCAAGGTTCTGGCAATGGCTTTTTGTCTGCCTTAGTTCTCCCAGCAGATATGAGTACTCATTTTTAATTTGCTTCCATAAAATTTCCACTGGCAAATGTGCACTGAATATTCCAGGAATGTTTTAGTCAATTCTTTGTTTCACATGAAATCAAAATAAGCTTTCTCATATGTCTACCATTTTTGTCCCAGTTAAAATCCTGCACTAACTCCCAATCACTGATTTCTTAAGCATAAGGTTCACAGTCTTTCATATTCTGTTTTTTTCCTGATCAGAACCCTATTACCCTTACCCAATGTTATGGACTGAACAGTGTCCTCCAAAAATTTTATATGCTGAAGTCATAAGCCCTCATGTGGCTGTATTTGGAGATGGAGATTCTAACAAAGTAATTAAGATTAAATGAGTTCATAGGCATGAGGTCCTAATCCAATGGGATGTGTGACATTATAAGAAGAAACACCAGACATCTCATGTTTGCTTTCTCTCTGTGTGTGTCCATGTCTGTGCACCAAAAAAAGGCCACTTGAGGACACAGTGAAAAAAAACAATCATTTACAAGCCAAGAAACCATTTTGTCAGCACCTTGATCTTGGACTTTCCAGCTCCCACAACTAAGAAACAGAACCAATAGAAGGTATCTCTATCCATATATCTATCTCTATATCCATATAGCGTCAAACACAGAGAAACAGAGGCAGAGAGATTATAAGGAACCGACTCATGAAATTATGGGACTAGAAAGTTCCAAGATCTGCAGTAGAGAAGCTAGAGGCCCAAAAGAGCTATTGTGTGATCACAGTGAAAATCTAAGGGCCTGAGAACCAGGAGGACCAGTGTTGTAAACTCCAATCCAAGTGAAAGCCCAAAGTCAAGAGAAGGCTGATGTCCAAGCTTGAAGACAGTCAGGAGCAGACAATGAGCCCTCCTTTGTTCAGTCTTCTTGTTCTGTTTAGATCTTCCATAAACTGGATGAAATAACCCATGTTGGGGAGGACAATCTTTATTCAATCTTTGATTTGCTTTTGTTTTGTTTTGTTTTTTTAATGCAGCAAAACTTTAATTAAAAAAAAAAAAAAGGGATAGAGAAAGTTTTCAGCAAAGGTATTAGAAGAGGAATAGAAGAGTACCCCAGCAGCTAGTTTAAGTGAGCTATTTTGTACTTTTTCAGTTGATTATTAACAATAGATCAAAAGAATATTTTAAGGTTGTAAAGGTCTTCATGCATTAGCAAAGCAATAGCAGCGATTAACCCTAAACAATGGGACCATCTCTGAGGTAGGTGAGGCCCTCAGGGCTGAGTTACCATCCCCAAGGCCATTCTTGTCCTCATGGTGAAGCAACAGCTATTCACACAGCCAAAGTAACAATGAAGGGTTGTAGAGGAAAATATAAAATAGATCATTTAGGAGGTAAATAAACTTAAATCTATTACAAAAGGCAATTGAACATCTGAAGAAAATGTTTCCTCTTAACAAAGAGAAAGGCCAAATTCAAGTATTTGCAGCAGATTACTTTTAAATTCATATAAAGGTAAACTTAATTAAATTGATTTTAAACATAGTCTGTCCTAGCCATGCATAAAACTTTTTTCTCAGGGTTCACTTTCACAAAACCTTCTTATCATTTTCTATACCCATTAATTTGTTTTCCCATCTTGAAACAACCACCTCAAAGTCATACCTACTTCCTTTTCCCCTCATAAAATACAATCCCATTCCTTATACCTTCTTTACTAAAAACACATATCCCACTTTCCATAAGCAAACACGAACCAACCTTTATATTAGTAGCGTAATTGGTGAGAATAAATGCCAATGACAATTTCTGAAAACATTTGCTTTCTTATAGAGAACATCTCAGGATGGCACCAAACATTATTAATTAACAGTCCTAAATCTCTTTAGCTTCTCCCTAAGAGGAAATTAGTGTTAAGTAGTAAATATTTCAAAACCTTATTTTATTTGAAAATAAACTAGCTATTCAATAAACTTCCATCACTTAGTTTAGCATGACCCTTGGAAATTCAAGCTACCACAATCTGGAGAGATTATTTTAGACATACATTCAAAAGCATAATTATTTTAATAGAGTTTGTATAAAAGCTTATATCTCATTTACATTTGTGAAAAATTTCTTCCTCAAGATACTTCTCTTGTTGACAAACTTATAACAGATATATAATATTCAACTTACATTAAGCTTAGGCACAAAGAAAATATTTTGAGCAGTTTGAATAGTCTTAAAAAACTTTTATGCCTCGAGTGATCAAATTATTTATATTTTGTTTTTAAGCATTGAGAGAGAAAGAGAGGATTCCATATTCATGAAAACAGAGGCCTGGACCTTTCCCAGTATATCCTGCTCCAGAAGGGGTGAAGGAGACTCTGGCATGATCAGAAATTCATGTGAAAACAGTATACTATAGAGTCCCAGTTGCAGCTTAGAGGATGAATTAAATAATAATGTTTGGCTTGCCTAGACATTCCCATTAGAGTATTGGATCAGGAGGAGGGCAGGCCAGGGGCTTCAGTGAGCAGAGAAAGTTGCCCAAATGTTCAAAAGGATATTGACTGATTGGTCCCCCACAGTTATCAATACATGGGGTTCCTCAGGTGTCATTAGAACAGGAGCTCTTGTGGGGACCCCTGGGCACCTTCAGTCCTCATTTTCCTAAGAGCTTGACCCCTGGGGCCTATGCCTCTGGGGGCAGTCCCTCTTTCAGTGTGGTCTGTGACAGACCAGGCAAGGAGCCTGGTGCAAGCAGGCACCTGAGGGCAATCTTGCTTGAGGTGTCCTTCCTTTCCACAGTGATAGCAAGTCTGTTCCTATTCATCTGGGTTCCTCTGGATATTTTCCAAAGGAAAAAACCAAAATCCATCTTATACTTTTATAAAACACATATCCCACTTTCCATAAGCAAACACGAACCAACCTTTATATTAGTAGCGTAATTGGTGAGAATAAATGCCAATGACAATTTCTGAAAACATTTGCTTTCTTATAGAGAACATCTCAGGATGGCACCAAACATTATTAATTAACAGTCCTAAATCTCTTTAGCTTCTCCCTAAGAGGAAATTAGTGTTAAGTAGTAAATATTTCAAAACCTTATTTTATTTGAAAATAAACTAGCTATTCAATAAACTTCCATCACTTAGTTTAGCATGACCCTTGGAAATTCAAGCTACCACAATCTGGAGAGATTATTTTAGACATACATTCAAAAGCATAATTATTTTAATAGAGTTTGTATAAAAGCTTATATCTCATTTACATTTGTGAAAAATTTCTTCCTCAAGATACTTCTCTTGTTGACAAACTTATAACAGATATATAATATTCAACTTACATTAAGCTTAGGCACAAAGAAAATATTTTGAGCAGTTTGAATAGTCTTAAAAAACTTTTATGCCTCGAGTGATCAAATTATTTATATTTTGTTTTTAAGCATTGAGAGAGAAAGAGAGGATTCCATATTCATGAAAACAGAGGCCTGGACCTTTCCCAGTATATCCTGCTCCAGAAGGGGTGAAGGAGACTCTGGCATGATCAGAAATTCATGTGAAAACAGTACACTATAGAGTCCCAGTTGCAGCTTAGAGGATGAATTAAATAATAATGTTTGGCTTGCCTAGACATTCCCATTAGAGTATTGGATCAGGAGGAGGGCAGGCCAGGGGCTTCAGTGAGCAGAGAAAGTTGCCCAAATGTTCAAAAGGATATTGACTGATTGGTCCCCCACAGTTATCAATACATGGGGTTCCTCAGGTGTCATTAGAACAGGAGCTCTTGTGGGGACCCCTGGGCACCTTCAGTCCTCATTTTCCTAAGAGCTTGACCCCTGGGGCCTATGCCTCTGGGGGCAGTCCCTCTTTCAGTGTGGTCTGTGACAGACCAGGCAAGGAGCCTGGTGCAAGCAGGCACCTGAGGGCAATCTTGCTTGAGGTGTCCTTCCTTTCCACAGTGATAGCAAGTCTGTTCCTATTCATCTGGGTTCCTCTGGATATTTTCCAAAGGAAATCCAAAAAATCAGTGTCTGACACCCTTGCTTTGTTCCACCAGAGGCGTCCCTCCCTGCTATAGATGGTGGTGGAGACAGACCACCCACCTGAGCTTCCCTTCACTGGTTGGCCTTAGTCTGCCCCTTACCAACGCAAGTGCCCATTGTCCCTCCTTGTTCTACCTTCAAGGAGAGGTGGAGATGCAGTTGGGGTAGACCTGGCAGCATCCCAAATTTTCAGTCCCTCCCCACCAAACCACTCTCTTGATTTGTCCTTCTCCTCTGATGTCACTCGACATGCAACAGAGTAGCTTTCAGAATGTTTACCATGCCAAAACCATGAGAGGAAACACCCTTCTTTTGTGTTCCTGTGTATATTCCAGAATACATTCCTGACCACAGTAAAAACATTAAACCATAAAGGGATAAACAAGAAAACCAAGATATCTCTTCTGAGTGTCACTACACGAGCTAATGTGATAGCAGAAACTTCTCACATTCTCAACATAACTAGGGTCAATCCTTCTAATTCATTTCTACAGATCCACAAAAAGAATATCTAAGGAGTTAATACAGAAGACATTGAAGGTTTTTTTCTGGTCTGCTGGGAGCTAGCATTACCAAAAGGGGAAGCTTGCTATAATTCCAATCTGACCAAATCTTAGAATTTCTGACTTCTTCTGCCCGTTATCAGTGACTCTGTCCATAGAGTTTGGAGGCATAACTGTGAGAAGAATTTGATTCTAGATCTCTGGGCATTCATTCAGATTTCCAGAAGAGAGATTTCTATCCTGAGAGATGTTCCTGAAGCTAGAGATTCATCAACTAAGAACAGCCATGTACCATCATCCACAGAATCAAAAAAAAGCCATCAATGTGTCAAACCAAGCTTGAGGTCTAAGCAAAAGTGCATAAGAACAGCACAAATTGTAAGTCCCTTGAAAACCTACAGTCTGACAGATTAGGCTGGTAATCCCAGTTTCCCAGACAATTATGAAATGGTCATAGAGACCTGGAAAAGCTGACTGAGAAAGAAGAGTTCGGTCAACACGCTTCATTCATTTTTTGGCTGGTCTCCTTATGGAGAAGGAGGACACCTCATGACATTGGCAGGACTGTATAAACTCTATGTCATGGTTCCATTTTGGGGCCACCTTAAGCTATATGAAGCATGTCCACCTCAAAGCTGGACTCCATACTCACTTTGTACAGGTTTTTATACATCGTGAGCATATTGCACCCACACACTAGCATACCAGAGGGTTAGTAATGTAAAGCAGAAAACACGTGTACTGAGAGGACAGAAGAACAAGAACTCTGAGTTTTCTTAACATGTTTTGAAGATCCCAGACAAGCCCCCAGGTGGTTGATGATGGTAGATATCTTAAGGTGAATGGTGTCGAATCTGTGACCTCCAAAGGAGAAAATTTCACTTTGGGATCAAAAGACTTGGCTTTGGTCACTCACTCACTCAGAGGCTTGTGCAGCAAAAGTTGTATTAAAGAAAAAACGGGATAGAGAAAATTCTCAACTAAGGCAGTGGAAGGGGGATAGAAGAGTGCCCCAGTCTTTGATTTAAATGTTAATCTCATCTAAAAACTCCTTCACAAAAATATTCGGGATAACATCAAGCAAATTCTGGGGCTCCCTGGGATAAGTTAACACAGAAAATTAACCATCACTGTCTTCTGCTAGACATTGTACTAGTTGTAAAAGAATAAGGTGAATCATGTGCCATTTTATTTCAGCTGAATGTCTTTTGCTTTATCATATTGGTGTTTATGTTTCTTCTGCCCTGTGTGGCTTGCTTCTGCATACCTTTATTCTGTGTGTTCATCTAGAAAATTCCATGTTGTTGTTCAGTTGCTAAGTCATTGCTGACTCTTTGTAACTCCATGAACGCCAGCACACCAGGCTTCACTGTCCTTTAAAATATCCAAGAATTTGCTGAAAGTCATGTCTATTGAGTCAATGATGCCATCCAGTCTATGGTATAAATGATAGAAACTCCTACCCACTTTTACATCTCAACTCAAGGGATAATTCCTTTGAATCCTCTGATTTATTTAGGTAGAATTTATGTTTCCTCCAACTGTTGTTTTAAGCAACTGCTCAGAAACCCATATAATATTATATTATATATATTCTTTACCTATAAATATTAGAAGGCTTGTTTCTCACTAGACTATGAGCTCCTACAGCTCAAAATATGTCCTTATTTTTTCTAATATTTTTCCACTTATTACAGACCATTATGTAAAAGTGTTTGAATATATCTCTGATGATTAAAATGAGGCATCGATGAAGACAAATAAGGGTTAAGAATCAAATGACAGTACTATAAAAGTGTGACAGGAATTCTCTAAGGGCAGGGTTTCCAGAACTCCTGATGGTAGAGCATAAGGTGGCTTTTTTCTCCAGGCAAGCATGAGTACTCTATCCAGCTTCTACTGCCTTATCTCATCTTCCTCTCTGTTACCATTCACTCCACTTCTGCAGGTAATGGGTAGCTCCTATCAGAGAATTCTGTGACAGATGTGGTCAATCTCAGCATCAGACACCTGAAGAATATAATTCTCCTGGATATCTCCAAGTGTAAGGATGCAGAGTGTAAGGGAGAGCCAGGCTGAATATACAAATTACCTCAAATGACATCACGCAGGCAAGATCAAGCTCAAAGCCCACTGGAACCAGATAAGAAAGACTGGTGGACAACTGGGGAATAAAGAGTGGAGGGGAAGGAGAAGTATCCAAAGTCTAAGGAAACAGAGATAAAGGGTGCCTCACTTCCTTTCCTGTCTGAGGCCCAGTGTTCCTGTACCTTGCCTGATACATAAGAACATGTGCTGGGCATCATGACATCTGAGTAATCTCACTTACAGTATTGGATAAGCTCCTGCAATCCTGATCTGAAAAATTCTTTCAGGAAACAGAAAACATGTTTGGAGCTATAGGACAGAGACAGGCAAGAAGATTGGGAACCTGGATAGAGTTTAAGAACTCCTTTTGGCAGAGTTCCTTGGTAAGTCAAGGTAAGGTTCTCCAGCCAACAGACGTAAAATACCAATTGGAAATACAAACACTCAGTATGGACCTCCCACCATGTGCTCCTACCTCTGTGTCTAGATTGATTCCCATCATACTTTGGGTCACAGAAGTACCCTGTTAGAGTTGGGCCATAAAGAAGGCTGAGTGTCAAAGAACTGATGCTTTCAAATTGTGATGCCAGAGAAGACTCTTGAGATTCCCCTGGACTACAGTTAGATCAAATAAAGGAAATCAACTCTGAATATTCACTGGAAGGACTCATGCTGAAAGTGAAGCTTCTATACTTTGGCCACCTGATGCAAAGAGCTGACTCATTGGGAAAAAAACGGATGCTGGGAAATATTGAGGGCAGGAGGAGAAGAGGATGACAAAGGATGAGATGGTTGGATGGCATCATCGACCTAGAGGACAAGAGTTTGAGCAAACTTTGGGAGATAGTAAAGGACAGGGAAGCCTGATGTGCTGCAGTCCATAGGGTTGTAGAGTCACACGTGACTGAGAGACTGAACATACATGTTTATCTTACTTACATGATAAAAGAGGGATAGAAGAGTGGTCTTCTAGGCTTAAATGTGGTTTCTTGTCTTCCCACTGATCCCAAATTACCTTGCCTGGATCTTGAAAGAAGGTACATGTTTTCCCCAATTTTTACAGAGTCAAAGCATTTGGGTATATTGCCCAGTTTACCCTGCAAACGTTGGCTGAGTCATTCCACTCAAAGCACTGCTTCCAGGTGGTGGAATCCTGTGGCACTGGCCCTGCCGTGCACTGGGGTTTTTTGAAGGGATGTCTTCAGTGGAGTAGGTAGGGCTCTAGAAAGTCCACATGGACCTAGTATAACTGGTCTGTGGTTGTTTCTGCAAGTCATCTCACCACTAGATTTTGATAGACTGGTGACATATGAGCACTCCGACCACCTATGTTGTCTTGTGAAGTGGAACCTCTGCAGAGCCGAAGAGATCACTGTCTCATCAAGGACCAGAGGATCTGTAGGTTGTTCTATTTTGTCTACCCTAAGGAAATACTATCTGGGATGTGAGAGACTTTTTGTCCAAGGAGACAAGTGAAGGCGACCTAAGTACTACTACAGTCATCTAGCATGTGAAGGTTTCTTTTCTCTCCAACTCCTGCTGCCTTCCATATTTTTGATTTTCATTAATGCCCATTTCACAATCACTTGAGTTCTAAACCTACCCAAATCCATAGGAAGTGCATTATTTTACTGGATATTCATCCTCAAGGAGTTCTGGGAATTCCCAAAAAATGCTGACTCTCAGACAATCAGCCTTCTCAGAGACTAGCATTGCTTTCTCCCCTTTTATCACCACTCTTCAAACAACTGAACCCCACAGGTGACCACTACTATGCCTTGAATACATCATCTGAGGCAGACATGGAGCCTACTGTAAACAGTAGGTAAGACCAGCCTAAAGGAGTTCAAACTCTTTCTTTTCTTATTATAAACCTCTTCAAGATAATTGAAGAGGTTTGGGCTTCCCTGGTGGTCCAGTGGGTAAGGACACCGCCTTGCAGTGCAAGGGGCGCCGGTTCGAGCCCTGGCCTGGGAAGATCCCACGTGCCGCGGAACGGCTGGACTGATGTGTCCAATTACCGAGTCGGAGCTCTGGAGCGCATGCGCCCAGAGCCGGTGCTCTGCGACGACAGACGCCACCGCGATGAGAGGCCCATAGGAGCCAAAGAACGAAGACGAATGAAAATAGAGAAATGAAAGACCATTAGAAGTGGCCCGCCCACTCCCCTGCCTCCCCAACCTGACCCCTGCCCAAAGTAAATAAATAAATAAATCTAAAAAAAAAAAAAAAGATAATTGAAGAGGTTTATAACAGAGATTTATAACATTTTCCTTTGGACTCATCAGGTAAAGAATCTACCTGCAGTGCAGAAGATGTAAAGACATGTGATTTCAACCTCTGGGTAGGGAAGGTTTTCTAGAGAAGGAAATGACAGCCCACTCCAGTATTCTTGCCTGAAAATTTCCATGGACAGGGTAGTCTAGAGGTTTAAAGTTCATAGGGTCATAAAGAGTCGGACACAACTGAGTGATTAAGCAACATAACAGAGAAAACTTTCAATATTGGTTACAAAATGTGAGAATTTCTACATTGGTTAGGCTGTGAAAACACAAGAAAAGTGAAAGTCACTCATTCATGTATGACACTTTGTAGCACCATGGATTATAGCCTGCCAGGCTCCTTTGTCGGATTCCGAATGATGCATCGTGAAGTTTCTTTTCTTTTTCCCAACTCCTGCTGCCTTCCATATTTTTGATTTTCATTAATGCCCATTTCACAATCACTTGAGTTCTAAACCTACCCAAATCCATAGGAAGTGCATTATTTTACTGGATATTCATCCTCAAGGAGTTCTGGGAATTCCCAAAAAATGCTGACTCTCAGACAATCAGCCTTCTCAGAGACTAGCATTGCTTTCTCCCCTTTTATCACCACTCTTCAAACAACTGAACCCCACAGGTGACCACTACTATGCCTTGAATACATCATCTGAGGCAGACATGGAGCCTACTGTAAACAGTAGGTAAGACCAGCCTAAAGGAGTTCAAACTCTTTTCTTTTCTTATTATAAACCTCTTCAAGATAATTGAAGAGGTTTGGGCTTCCCCTGGTGGTCCAGTGGGTAAGGACACCGCCTTGCAGTGCAAGGGGCGCCGGTTCGAGCCCTGGCCTGGGAAGATCCCACGTGCCGCGGAACGGCTGGACTGATGTGTCCAATTACCGAGTCGGAGCTCTGGAGCGCATGCGCCCAGAGCCGGTGCTCTGCGACGACAGACGCCACCGCGATGAGAGGCCCATAGGAGCCAAAGAACGAAGACGAATGAAAATAGAGAAATGAAAGACCATTAGAAGTGGCCCGCCCACTCCCCTGCCTCCCCAACCTGACCCCTGCCCAAAGTAAATAAATAAATAAATCTAAAAAAAAAAAAAAAGATAATTGAAGAGGTTTATAACAGAGATTTATAACATTTTCCTTTGGACTCATCAGGTAAAGAATCTACCTGCAGTGCAGAAGATGTAAAGACATGTGATTTCAACCTCTGGGTAGGGAAGGTTTTCTAGAGAAGGAAATGACAGCCCACTCCAGTATTCTTGCCTGAAAATTTCCATGGACAGGGTAGTCTAGAGGTTTAAAGTTCATAGGGTCATAAAGAGTCGGACACAACTGAGTGATTAAGCAACATAACAGAGAAAAACTTTCAATATTGGTTACAAAATGTGAGAATTTCTACATTGGTTAGGCTGTGAAAACACAAGAAAAGTGAAAGCATTAGTCACTCATTCATGTATGACACTTTGTAGCACCATGGATTATAGCCTGCCAGGCTCCTTTGTCCGTGGAATTCTCCAGGCAAGAATACTGGAGGGGGTAGCCATTCCTTTCTCCAGGGAATCTTCCTGATCTAGAAACATGGGTCTCCTGCATTGCATGCAGATCCTTTACCATCAGAACCACCCTGTTAGGCTATACCTCCTGTATAGCCGTGCCTCTAGTTGAAATGTTTAGACATTGTTCTCCTGTCTGAAGTACTGACTCTTCCTCGATCTCTCAAAGTATAGTGTGTTAGTGTGTGAGTGTGTATGTGGGTGTGTGTGTGTACAAAGGACATTTATTTCTTCTCACTGTGTGCCAGCCTCATATTCAAACCTGAGTGTGCATAATAATCTGCAGATATATAGCTCTGTCACAATGACACAGATTTATATCATGATACTAAACAGATTATCCCTTCTGTATTACTTATATATAATCCACAAATTCACTAAAATATTTCCTCCCCTGAAAAATATTATTAGGTAAGATAACAGTAACTTCATTTCATTAAGACATTTCTAGTCTTCAGGATTACTATCTTAAGAGTACTACACATGTTAATGAATTTAATTTTTATAATATTCCTATGAGATAATAATAATAATAAAGCAATTTTATTATTTCCATTTCATAGAAAAATAGATAGAGCTAAGTTAAATACCACCAAAGTAAGCAAACAAAGTAGCAACTAAATTGCTATAGCTACTGAGAAACAACAAAAAGTTTGCTGACATTTCAGAATATTATTGATAGTATTCTTATCTACTATCCTTCCTGTACCTTGCTCTGCCCCCAGCTCTGCTTGTAACCATATAGTATAAATGATAATTATTTCTAGCCTCATAGTCTACATGAGAACAACTTGGTAAGATTCTGCCATGCTGTATGGACATTACCATTGGGTGGTGAATGGCCCCTTCCATGGACAGGGCATATTGTCACTAGATTTAGGCTGAGTCCTAAAAAGGGATAGTGCTCCTCATAGCCAACAGCATGGTGGAATTGGCCCGACTTAGAAGCAGGCAAGTTTGGTGGACCTTCCTATAGACTCTCCATCCTGGTTTTCCTTCTCTCCTACTTTGACTCCTTTAAGCCTGGCATTACCCAGGCAAAATTTACCTTCTGAGTAGGGAGAAACCCAGTTTTTCCTTTTTGTATTTTTTACCTATCTGTCTCCTTTACTTTCAGAAAGAACACTTCACTTGTGATGCTTCTGGTTGCCAAATGTATGGAAACATAATTTTTCCTCATACTAGGTGACTTTCTGCAACACTAGCTGGGCGTTATATAACTCATCTTGATTCCGACACTATCTACTGGAGATAACGCAGGGATAAAGGACTCAGTCCACGTGACTGTTCCCCTCATCCCCCAAACACACACTTTAGATACTAGTCACAAGCCCAGGTTATTACCTGTACTTCTGACCAACCCAATATTGACTGGAAATTCTGACAACCTCTTCTTTGTGGTCCAGTTGCTAGTTGCAAGTCAAAGTTGCTACCTGTACTTCTGACAGATTGGCTAGAAATGAAAAAATTTCCACAGCCTCCTTCTTGGGTTCAATTAATTCATTAGAGACACTCACAGAACTGCAAGAAACATTTTACTTATTAGATCATCAGTTTTGCTATGAAAGGCTATATAACTCAGGAGCAGTGAGAGGGAAGAGACGCCCGAGGCAAGGGAAAAGAAAAGGGTGAAGAACTTCCGTGATCTCTCAGAGCACGCTGTTCTCTTCAGACCTCCTCATGATCAACAACCAGGAGGTCCTCCAAACTCTGTTGCTTTGGATTTTCCTGGAGGTTTCACTTCCCAGGTGGTGCTAATGATAAAGAAGCCACATGCCAGTGCAGGAGACATAAGAAACACAAGTTCAGTCCCTGGGTCAGTAAGATCCCTGGAGAAGGGAATGGAAACCCACTCTAGTATTCTTGCCTGGAGAATACCATGAACAGAAATACCTGGTGGGCTATAGTTCATGGGATTGCAAAGAATTGGACACACCTGAAGTGGCTTAGCATGCAGTACACACTACCTAGTCAAAATCGATTAAATCATTGACTATTGATGATTGATTCTAACTCAGGCTGTCTCCCCTTAGGGGATAGGGAGATGAGGGCAGTACTGAAAGTTCCAACCTTCTAATCACCAGAAGGTTGGTTCTCTGGCAACAAGCCCTCATCTCATAAGGACCTACTAGAAGTCATCTCATTACTGTAACAGAAGGTTGTTCTTGTATTTTTTACCTATCTGTCTCCTTTACTTTCAGAAAGAACACTTCACTTGTGATGCTTCTGGTTGCCAAATGTATGGAAACATAATTTTTCCTCATACTAGGTGACTTTCTGCAACACTAGCTGGGCGTTATATAACTCATCTTGATTCCGACACTATCTACTGGAGATAACGAGGATAAAGGACTCAGTCCACGTGACTGTTCCCCTCATCCCCCAAACACACACTTTAGATACTAGTCACAAGCCCAGGTTATTACCTGTACTTCTGACCAACCCAATATTGACTGGAAATTCTGACAACCTCTTCTTTGTGGTCCAGTTGCTAGTTGCAAGTCAAAGTTGCTACCTGTACTTCTGACAGATTGGCTAGAAATGAAAAAATTTCCACAGCCTCCTTCTTGGGTTCAATTAATTCATTAGAGACACTCACAGAACTGCAAGAAACATTTTACTTATTAGATCATCAGTTTTGCTATGAAAGGCTATATAACTCAGGAGCAGTGAGAGGGAAGAGACGCCCGAGGCAAGGGAAAAGAAAAGGGTGAAGAACTTCCGTGATCTCTCAGAGCACGCTGTTCTCTTCAGACCTCCTCATGATCAACAACCAGGAGGTCCTCCAAACTCTGTTGCTTTGGATTTTCCTGGAGGTTTCACTTCCCAGGTGGTGCTAATGATAAAGAAGCCACATGCCAGTGCAGGAGACATAAGAAACACAAGTTCAGTCCCTGGGTCAGTAAGATCCCTGGAGAAGGGAATGGAAACCCACTCTAGTATTCTTGCCTGGAGAATACCATGAACAGAAATACCTGGTGGGCTATAGTTCATGGGATTGCAAAGAATTGGACACACCTGAAGTGGCTTAGCATGCAGTACACACTACCTAGTCAAAATCGATTAAATCATTGACTATTGATGATTGATTCTAACTCAGGCTGTCTCCCCTTAGGGGATAGGGAGATGAGGGCAGTACTGAAAGTTCCAACCTTCTAATCACCAGAAGGTTGGTTCTCTGGCAACAAGCCCTCATCTCTGGCAATAAGGACCTACTAGAAGTCATCTCATTACTGTAACAATTGATACCTTTATCACAGGAAATTCCAAGGGTTTTAAAAACTCTTGGCAGGAACTGGGGCCAAGACCAAATACATATCTCTTATTATAAGTCAAAATATCACAATAAAATATCATAGAAATTCAGTTAGCTTCAAATGTGGTAGTAGAGCTCTGACTTATGTTGAAGAATCACTAAGATTATTGTGTGAACACACACACACACTTTGATTGACAAATTCTAAAGTATAACAGCACTTTAATAGTGATATCTGAGAGAAGAATGAAGGAAAAATGAAGATAAAAAAGAAAAGAGGCAAATTGATGGAGTGAGGATGATGCAAGGGTAAAGGCTGAACTTCTGATGAAACATTTTGCTATAGATCAGATTTAATTTGGCAGTCCTAAAGAGTTGCCATTGGCATCTAAATTCCCTAAAAATCAATGGTATCAGACTGAAGAGGGAAGGCATATTTTAACTCACTCAGAAGCATAACAAATGTATGTCTGTTATGGCACCATTCAGACAAAATATTGGCTTTGGGTGTCCTTATTTTTATGTGGTTCCTATTGCAGGCTATATTTCCTCAATGATGAATAGAATTGAGCACATTCAACCAATATAAACAAGATGTACTCAGCACTGCTCTCTGTCAATTCAAGGAAACAGATCAGATTGGAATATGACAAATGCAGCTGATGGATATAGCAGGAGAAACAGCCTGAAAAAGAAGGAAGTATATATACTTATATATCTGAACCTATCCAAAGAGCACTTTCCACTCAATTATATAACGCACATAGCATAGTAAAACATTTTCTTGTTGGTCAGAAGTACAGGTTATAAACTGGGCTTGTGACCAATATCTAAAGCATATGTCTGGGCCACTGAATTTCCTCTGCCATGGCCCACACTCTGTCTGTGGAGTGTGCTTTCTCTGAATCTGAATAAATCCATTTCTTACCTATCAAAAAAAAAATAAATATCTAAAGCATATGTCTGGTGGTAGGGCTGTGGCAGTGAGGGGAGTGAGGGAGCAGCCTTGTAGGACTGAGTCTTTTACCCCTGGGCTGTTATCTCCAGTACATAGTGTCAGTTATTGTGAGGCTGAAGTTAAATTATGAATATAAAATGCTTATTTGTACATCAATTAGCATATATTTACATCATTATTTGTAGTTTAAAATTTATATAATCTTATATTTTTAAATTACTGAAGAACAATTATTTTGTAATATTGTGCTGCTTTCTGCCATACATACACATGATTCAGCCACAGGTGTACATCTATCCCCTCCCTCTTGAACCTCCTTGCCATCTCCTACCCCAGGCCCCAGAACACTGGGTTCAGCTCCCTGTGGCACACAGGAAATTCTCATTTTAATGACATCATAAGGATACATCAAGCTTACTGATAAAACCCATTGTTATGAATATATATTATTTCTAATCTTATCTCTTTTATGAATAACCATATTTAAATGTTTTGTATTTATCTTTATTTGCTTCTCTAAGCATTTAATTCAGAAAAGTTATAAAAATAGGATTGATATGTCAAAAGAGCTTTTACTTAAATAAACATTGTGGAAGACATTTACATATTATAAAGTACACAATTTATAAGGACATGTAACATATAGCATTTTAACAAATGTGTGCCTGCATGAAACCCCCATGACAAGATATAGAAAGTGAAAATGAAAGTGTTAATCACTTAGTCATGTCCAACTCTTTTCAATACCATGGACTTCAGCATGCCAGGCTCTTTTGCTCATGGGTTTTCCCAGGCAAGAATACTGTAGTAGGTTGCTGTACCCTTCTCCAGGGAGTCTTCTTCAACCAGGGATCAAACCCATGTCTCTTGAGTTGGTAGGCAAACCTTTTACCGTCCGAGTCATTTCTATAATCCTAAACCAGCAGTCTTGAGATCTTTGCAATAAATTCTCATCCCATACTCCTGGCCCCAGGAAATCACTGATCAGTTTTCTATCACTTAAATTTATATGTATATGTATGTGTATATGTATATTTATATTTATACATGAACGCTTACTGTGCATACTAATTTGTTTGCTTATTTTGCTGAGAATTTTTTTTAAATGTTTTTGTCTATAATCCCTCTATTCTCATACCAGCTTTTATAGACAATCTTTTAAAATTTTGGCCTCTTTTATTGATTTTTTTAATTTATTTTCATCGATCTATATTCTTTGGCCTGTGTGGGCCTCCCATTGCGGTGGACTCTCTCATGGCAGAGCACTGACTCTGGGCACATGTGTTCCAGAGTGCTGGCTCCTAATTGGACATACCAGTCCAGTCACTCCGCGACACATGAGATCTTCCCAGGTCATGGATTGAACCGGTGCTCCTTGAATTGCAGGGTAGACTCTTTACCCACTGGACCACCAGTGAAGCCCTTACTGAGCATATTTCTGAGAGTTATCCCATATTGATAAATTTATTGAGTCTATTTCTGTTATTAGAATAGAAGTCCATTGAATGACTATGCCAGAATTCACTTATCCATTCACCTCTTAATGAGTTCTTATGAGTAAAACTGCTAAGAACACTCTTGAAGTAGGCATATGTTTTCATTTCTTTCGGGGAAAAACCAAAGATATGAAATTGCACAGTCATATAGTAAATGTATAGCTTTTCTGGGTTTCCCAGGTAACTCAGTGAAGCAATGCAGGAGACTCTGGAGATGAGGGTTTGATTCCCTGTTTTGGGAACATTCCCTGGAGCAGGAATAGGCAAACCACTCCAGAATTTTTGCCTGGAAATTTCCATGGACAGAGGAGCCTGGTGGGTTACAGTCTATCCATGGGGATACAAAGAACCCATGACTAAAATGACTGAACACACACACACAATGTGTAATTATTTCCCAGTAAAGCTGTATCCTTTAACAATGTGTGAGAGTTTCCACTCATTCCTTATCTTAAACAAAACTTAGTAGTATCAGATTTTTTTTTTACAAAGCTATTAGCCATTCTGCTGCCTTTTCAGTGGCTCTCTCATTTTGGTGCAAATTTTCTTTCTCCAGTGAACAATGTTGAGCATCATCTCATATGCTTATCGGCCATTCATACTTTATTAAAGTATCTTCTAAAATCCATTGCAACATTTTAAGTCAGATCATCTATCTTCTCAGATTGAAGACTGAGGAAATTTCAAATAGATTTATTTAAAATAATAAGCACATGGCTATATCCACTCATATTTTATTCTTCATGCCTCCAGACTGGAAGTCTAAAGTCCAAGTGAAGCCCTGGTTTTTAATGTAATGAAAGGTAGAGAAACATGAATACTTTCCAACTGTTTCTTTGTCTTGTGTCCTACCACAACTCACCTGGCAACTAACTGCCTGTGCTTAAGCCATTGCGCTCCTTATACATCCAATCAATCCAACAATTCAGAAAATTTCTGGAACAGTACAA
Source organism: Tragulus kanchil (assembly GCA_022376925.1). Taxonomy (NCBI): domain Eukaryota; kingdom Metazoa; phylum Chordata; class Mammalia; order Artiodactyla; family Tragulidae; genus Tragulus; species Tragulus kanchil. The sequence goes on from JAIOJX010000003.1 coordinate 108,386,825, forward strand.
CTCTGAGTGGGGACACAGTGAGATATATCAACACTTACAAAGTCTGAAATCTAACTTTGAGTCAGCTCACGAATTGTGGCAGCACAACTGCTACCTGTCAAAAAATTTAGTGATGAGAAATAGCACTCCAATATGCAAGCAGAGGTCTTAGAGATCTAAGTAAATTGCACGAGCAGGAGGCTCAGAATTCCCTGGCGGTTCCAGAGAACGCACTGTCGGTCACCACTCCTTTAACCCATAGCTTTACCAGATACCCTTAATGACCATTTCACATAGGAGGAAACAATTCAGCCTTAGTTCACAGATGCTTCTATACGGTATGCTGTCACCCATCTGAAGTGTTGCTGTGCTTTAGTCTTAATCAGGAATATTCTGAAAAGGCAGCAGCGAAAAGCAATCTTCTCATTTCCTGTCTTAATTTGGCCTAACTTTGAAGTATATTTAGTTATTTACTTTGCCTGGATCAGAATATGGTCAGAGATGTGAAGCTATACTGATTTACAATCAACAGATAATAACTTGGCTTAAGAATTATGTAATTGGAAAGGGAAAAAAATTAAGGAATGAAAAAGGAATTCAGAGGAAAAAGTATGAGATGACCCTCCCAAAGAAGACGTAGGATAAGAAGATATATTTGTTCTGTGTGATTGATTAAAGGGTACTCAGAGCAGAGAAAGTTCTCAGATATTAGGTGGACAAGATGACCCTTCCTGTGGGTATTAGCCAGTCTCTGTTTATCTACCTTGGTGCTTATTCAATAGACTCTTATTTGTATTGCCATGACAGCCGGAATAAAAAATTATTTATGGGTCAAAACCATGAGCTCTCATCTTACTAAGAAAACCTGCTTCTGTCACTGCTGATGGCTTAACTTTCCAACTGGTCATAATAGGTCATCATTTCTCAAATGGACCATTCCACACAACTGGTGGCAGTCTGATTACATTAGATCTCTTTCTATAACATTGGGAACATTGATAAGTCCTCAAAAGAACAGAAAGTTACACTTAGAATCTTCTTTCCCTGCTGAAAAATGTTTGCCAATACCACCACCCACAGATAATGTTCACTATGACACTACACTACAAAGCAATGGTTCCCACTAAACAATTTATTTCAATATTAATATTCAGCAATAAACTAATTCCTTGACATTCACTGCTTTTATGCCATGTATGTGTTCCTGAAGATGTACCTGGGCAACATAGACTAATGAGATGATTGATAGCAACTCCTTTGCAAATTGTGATACATACTCTGAACTCATGAGTAGTGTGTGGTACTATTCTTTTTATAGCCATAGGCATAAGTTTGGAAATAAAGACAAGTGAGGGACTGTCCTTCTCACTGTTACACCTAATAATCTACACATCATGTTGCTTCCCATCCCAGCAACTTCAGGGCATGAGATTTTTTTAAATCAATGTGTTAATTGAATTGGACAATAGTTACAATAGTGTGATGGTTCTTGCCATACATCAACATGAATCAGCCACAGGCATACGTGCCCCCCATTCTGGACCCCTCTCTCAGTCACCTCCCCACTCCATCCCTCTGAGTTGCCCCAGAGCACTAGATTTGGGTGACCTGCTTCTTGAACTTTCACTGGTCATCTACTTTACATATAGTAATGTACATGTTTCAGTGTTGTCCTCTCAGTCATTCCACCCTCACCTTCTCCCACTGAGTCTAAAAGTCTGTTCTTTATGTCTGTGTCTCCTTTGCTCTCCTGAATGTAGAATCATTGGCACCATCTTTCTGAATTCCCTATATATGCATTAATATATGGTATTTGTCTTTCTAACTTACTTCACTCTGTATAATAGGCTCCAGGTTCATCCAACTCACTAGAATTGATTCAAATGCATCCTTTTTATAGGTGAGCAATATTCTATTGTGTATATGTACCACAACTTCCTTATCCATTCATCTGCTGATAGACATCCTGGTTGTTTCCATGTCCTAGCTCTCATAGATAGTACAGTAATGAACATCTGGGTACATGTTTCTCTGTAAATTTTGCTTTCCTCAGGGTATATGCCCAGCAGTGGGATTGCTTGATCATATGGCAATGCTATTCTCAGCTTTTTTAAGCAATCTCCACACTGTTCTCCATAGTGACTGTACCAGTTTGCATTCCCACCAACAGTGTAAGAGAATTCCCTTTCCTCCATACCCTCTTCAGCATTTATTGTTTGTAGACATTTTGATGATGGCCATTCTGACCAGTCTGAGATGATACCTCATTGTGCTTTTGATTTACATTTCTCTAACTGAGTGATGTTGAGTATCTTTTCATATGTTTATTAAGATTATGAGATTTTAGAGTTACTAGCTCTTGTAGGAAGGACGGCAAAAGAATGATCCCTTGGAAGTGACAGCTGAGATTCACAACTGGGCATTTTGGGATTTTCATGCCACTAACTCAAGAGTCTAAGAAGAATGCTACTGATTGACTGATTATGGTCACAAAAAGTATATAGGTTCATTGTTAGACAATGCAGGGAGGAAACACTATGCTTGGAACCCAAGAACAACAACAACAAAAAAAAATGTCATGAAAGACCAAATAAACCCACTATAAGTAAGGCCACTAAGAACTGAGTTGTTGCAGGGGTGAGGGTTTGAATCATTTCCACCATTTGAGATACTGACTGAGAGCAAATGGAGCCGGGAATGGGTTAAACAAATATTGTATTTTAAAGGCATATAAGTGGAATCTGAAAAAGGTGATAAAATAATCCTACTCAAAAACATAAATATAGAGCTGCCCTGCTGGTCCAGTGGGTAAAGAGTCCGCCTTGCAATGCAAGGGGCACTAGTTCGATCTCTGGCCCAGGAAGATCCCATGTGCTGTGGAGCGGCTGGACCAGTGTGTCCAATTACCAGCCAGCACTCTAAATCTCATGCGCTCAGAGCCGGTGCTCTGCAGAGAGAGAGGTCACTGCAATGGGAGGCCCACACAGCCAAAGAACAAAGATGGGTGAAAATAAGTGAATAAAAAAATGATAAAGGAGATCAAAATTTAAAAAAGCAGAAATATAGACACAGACAACAAACGTATAGATATCAAGGGGGTAAATGGGGATGGGATAAACTGGGAGATTGAAATTGATATATATTTATGTATGTATGTATGTATATGTGTATATATATATATATATATATGTGTGTGTGTGTATATATATATATGTATATAATATATGCTATCAATACTATGTATAGAGTAAATAATTAATGAGAACCTACTGCATAGTCCAGGGGAAAATGGGAGGAAATTTAAAAGAGAGGATATATGAATACATAGAGCTGATTATATAGTGGAGTGAATAGATTCAAGGAATTAGATCTGGTACAGTACCTAAAGTACCTGAACATTGTACCTGAAGAACTATGGACAGAGGTATGTAAAACTGTAAAGAATGCAGTGACTAAAACAATCCCAAAGAAAAAGAAAAATAAGAAGGCAAAGTGGTTGTTTGAAAAGGCCTCACAAACACCTAAGGAAAGAAGAGTAGCTAAAAGCAAGAGAGAATGGGTAAGATACACCCAACTGAATGCCAAGTTCCAGAGAACAGCAAGGAGAAATGAGAAAAGAAAGAGACTTTCTTTTTTCTTTTTTTAAAAAGATTTATTTATTTATATTTATTTTGGGCGGGGGTCGGGTTGGGGAGGGAGGGGAGCAGGCAGGCCACTTCTATTGGTCTTTCATTTCTCTATTTTCATCTGTCTTTGTTCTTTGGCTCCTGTGGGCCTCCCATCGCGGTGTCTGAATCATTTCCACCATTTGAGATACTGACTGAGAGCAAATGGAGCCGGGAATGGGTTAAACAAATATTGTATTTTAAAGGCATATAAGTGGAATCTGAAAAAGGTGATAAAATAATCCTACTCAAAAACATAAATATAGAGCTGCCCTGCTGGTCCAGTGGGTAAAGAGTCCGCCTTGCAATGCAAGGGGCACTAGTTCGATCTCTGGCCCAGGAAGATCCCATGTGCTGTGGAGCGGCTGGACCAGTGTGTCCAATTACCAGCCAGCACTCTAAATCTCATGCGCTCAGAGCCGGTGCTCTGCAGAGAGAGAGGTCACTGCAATGGGAGGCCCACACAGCCAAAGAACAAAGATGGGTGAAAATAAGTGAATAAAAAAATGATAAAGGAGATCAAAATTTAAAAAAGCAGAAATATAGACACAGACAACAAACGTATAGATATCAAGGGGGTAAATGGGGATGGGATAAACTGGGAGATTGAAATTGATATATATTTATGTATGTATGTATGTATATGTGTATATATATATATATATGTGTGTGTGTGTGTATATATATATATGTATATAATATATGCTATCAATACTATGTATAGAGTAAATAATTAATGAGAACCTACTGCATAGTCCAGGGGAAAATGGGAGGAAATTTAAAAGAGAGGATATATGAATACATAGAGCTGATTATATAGTGGAGTGAATAGATTCAAGGAATTAGATCTGGTACAGTACCTAAAGTACCTGAACATTGTACCTGAAGAACTATGGACAGAGGTATGTAAAACTGTAAAGAATGCAGTGACTAAAACAATCCCAAAGAAAAAGAAAAATAAGAAGGCAAAGTGGTTGTTTGAAAAGGCCTCACAAACACCTAAGGAAAGAAGAGTAGCTAAAAGCAAGAGAGAATGGGTAAGATACACCCAACTGAATGCCAAGTTCCAGAGAACAGCAAGGAGAAATGAGAAAAGAAAGAGACTTTCTTTTTTCTTTTTTTAAAAAGATTTATTTATTTATATTTATTTTGGGCGGGGGTCGGGTTGGGGAGGGAGGGGAGCAGGCAGGCCACTTCTATTGGTCTTTCATTTCTCTATTTTCATCTGTCTTTGTTCTGTGGCTCCTGTGGGCCTCCCATCGCGGTGGTGTCTGTCGTCACTGAGCACTGGCTCTGGGCGCTTGCGCTCCAGAGCTCCGGTTCGGTAATTGGACAATGTTGGTCCAGCCGCTTCGCGGCACGTGGGATCTTCCCAGGCCAGAGCTCGAACCAGCGCCCCTTGCACTGCAAGGTGGTGTCCTTACCCACTGGACCACCAGGGGAAGCCCTGAAGAGACTTTCTTAAATGAACAATGTAAAGAAATAGAGGAAAAATAAGGGAATGAACAAGAATAGAGATCATTTCAAGAATACCGGAGATATCAAGGGAAAATTTCATGCAAGCTTTGGCACAATAAAGACCAGAAATGGTAAGGACCTAACAGAAGCAGAGGAGATTAAGAAGTGTTGGCAAGAAGGACTATAGAAAAAAGTTCTTAATAACCCAGATAGCTACGATAGTGTGGTCACTTATCTAGAGTCAGATATCCTATAGAGTGAATGCAAATAGGCCTTAGGAAGCATTCATATAAAGTTAGTGGAGGTGATGGAATTTCAGTTGGACTATTCAAAATGCTGAAAGATGGTGCTGTTAAAACACTGCACTCTGTATGTCAGCAAATTTGGAAAGCTCAGCAGTAGCCACAGAACTGGAAAAGGTTCATTTTCATTTCAATCCCAAAGAAAGGCAATGCTGGAGAAAAAATAATTTCAAGCTCAAAAAACCAAAATAGCCACTAAAACAGCAAGCATTGAGCGAAGTACCTGCCTGAAGGGCTAAGAAACTGTAAAGAATGCAGTGACTAAAACAATCCCAAAGAAAAAGAAAAATAAGAAGGCAAAGTGGTTGTTTGAAAAGGCCTCACAAACACCTAAGGAAAGAAGAGTAGCTAAAAGCAAGAGAGAATGGGTAAGATACACCCAACTGAATGCCAAGTTCCAGAGAACAGCAAGGAGAAATGAGAAAAGAAAGAGACTTTCTTTTTTCTTTTTTTAAAAAGATTTATTTATTTATATTTATTTTGGGCGGGGGTCGGGTTGGGGAGGGAGGGGAGCAGGCAGGCCACTTCTATTGGTCTTTCATTTCTCTATTTTCATCTGTCTTTGTTCTGTGGCTCCTGTGGGCCTCCCATCGCGGTGGTGTCTGTCGTCACTGAGCACTGGCTCTGGGCGCTTGCGCTCCAGAGCTCCGGTTCGGTAATTGGACAATGTTGGTCCAGCCGCTTCGCGGCACGTGGGATCTTCCCAGGCCAGAGCTCGAACCAGCGCCCCTTGCACTGCAAGGTGGTGTCCTTACCCACTGGACCACCAGGGGAAGCCCTGAAGAGACTTTCTTAAATGAACAATGTAAAGAAATAGAGGAAAAATAAGGGAATGAACAAGAATAGAGATCATTTCAAGAATACCGGAGATATCAAGGGAAAATTTCATGCAAGCTTTGGCACAATAAAGACCAGAAATGGTAAGGACCTAACAGAAGCAGAGGAGATTAAGAAGTGTTGGCAAGAAGGACTATAGAAAAAAGTTCTTAATAACCCAGATAGCTACGATAGTGTGGTCACTTATCTAGAGTCAGATATCCTATAGAGTGAATGCAAATAGGCCTTAGGAAGCATTCATATAAAGTTAGTGGAGGTGATGGAATTTCAGTTGGACTATTCAAAATGCTGAAAGATGGTGCTGTTAAAACACTGCACTCTGTATGTCAGCAAATTTGGAAAGCTCAGCAGTAGCCACAGAACTGGAAAAGGTTCATTTTCATTTCAATCCCAAAGAAAGGCAATGCTGGAGAATTTTCAAACTACTATACAATCATACACATTTCACATGCTAGCAAAGTTATGCTCAAAATTCTTTAAGATAGGCTTCAGCAGTGCACAGACTAAGAAAATTCAGATGTACAAGCTGAGTTTAGAAAAGGCAGAGAAACCAGAGATTAAATTGCCAACATTTGTCATTCATTAGATAATGGAGAAGGAAAGGGAATTCAAAAAAAAAAAAAAATCTACATCTTCTTCATGAAAGGCTTTGACTATGTGGATCAAAATAAACTGGAAAATTTTTAGTGACGGGAGTGCCAGACCACCTTACCTGTCTCTTGAGAAAGCTGTATGTGGTTCAAGAAGCAGCAGTTAGAACTGGACATAGAACAACTGATTGGTTCAAAATTGGGAAAGTAAAACAAGGCTGTATATTCTCATCCTGCTTATTTAACTTGTATATGGAGTACATTATGCAAAATGTTGGGCTGGATGAATCACAAGCTGGAAGCAACAATGCTAGGAGAAATATGAACAATCTCAGATGATACCACTCTAATGGCAGAAAGTGAAGAGGAATTAAATACCCTCTTGATGAAGTTGAAAGAAGAGAGCGAAAAAGCTGACTTGAAACTCAGCATTAAGAAAAAAATTAAAAATTAAGACCATGGCCTTCAATCCCATCACTTCATGGCAAACAGAAGGAGAAAAAATGGAAGCCATTTCTTGGGCTCCAAAATCACTGCAATGGTGACTGCAGCCCTGAAATTAAAAGAAATTTGTTCCTTGGACAAAAAGCTATCGCAAACCTAGAACACGTATTTAAAAAGTGAAGAAATCACTTTGCCAACAAAGGTCTGTATAGTCAAACTTATGGTTTTCCAGTAGTCATGTACAGATGTGAGAGCTGGACCATAAAGAAGGCTGAGTGCTGAAAATTTAATCCTTTCAAATTGTGATGCTCTTCTCCAGCACCACAGTTCCAGACTCTTGAGACTCAATTGGACTGCAGGGAGATCACATCAACCAATTCTAAAGGAAATCAACACAGAATATTCACTGGAAGGACAGATGCTGAAGCTGAACCTCCAATACTTCAGCATTTTTCGAAACAATTCTGGAGGGTTAGAGGACAGTGGAGCTGTGCGTGCTGCAGTCCTTGGGGTCACAAAGTGCCATACATGACTTAATGACTGAACAACAATAAATAGCTGATTCAATTTAATGTATAGCAGAAACTTATACAACATTTTAAAGTAACTATAATCCAATAAAATTTTTAAAAAAGAAGAAAGAAACTGGGCCAGTTATGTCCTTGTAACAAGATACAAAAACGCAACCACAAAAAAAGTGCCTATTTTTCTTCCCCATCTGTTACTTACCCACACCCAAACACACACACACACACACACACACACACACACACACGCATACATACACAAATTTTTCTCTTATTTCTCCCTAAGAAGCAGAATTTCTTCTCTGCTCTCTTTTTGCCTGTAGTGGCATCTCAGGAAGTTGCTGTGACCCTGGTTTCTGCCATGAAACCATCCTCATGGTCCCAGTACGGACATGTGGCTTGTACTCTTAGACCCTGGTACTCTTAGACCCTGGGAGCACCACTTCCTCCCTTTCCCTTTACGAGCATCAAAGTGGCAAATGTTGCCTGTAACAGTAATTTCTGCTAGCTCCTCATCCTCACTCACTCTCCCTTTGAGACCTACAGAGTGTTTCCCTTGAATAGCCTTTTACCATTCCATCCATCTTTCCTGGATATTTAAATATCTCAGTTTGTCTGAATCAGTGATTTTCCCACAATTTCATGGAGACAGGGGTTATACAGAATCCTCTAAGAGCTGGTGCTAAGAAATGACTAAAAGAGAAGAGAGAGGATCTAAATATTCTTAAGAAAACCACCCCCCTTTGCTTCAGGTATACTGTTTTTATTTCATTTTTTTGCTTGTTTACATGTCTTAGAGAAATTTCATCACAACAAAAGCTTTTGCATATAATAAAATGCTTGGAATCATGAATTTTTGACACTGACAAACATTTTGAGTAGATCTTGGTCAAGGATAAAAGTCTGGCTATTGCCTCAACAGAAATTGCTGTGTTCTGCCCAGAAGATAGAGATGGTGTGAGACATCACCACAAATTTATTCCCTTTCCTCTCTCTCACTCCATCTCCTAGGCAATAGTTCTGTTTCAGTGGTCCTGACCCTGTGCCCCTTGTTTCTAGGGTACTCTCACAGTCAGTAGCCTGATGGAATATTTTCCTGCACTCATTGTATACCAAAAGGCTGAAAGCATTCATAAAGTCAGCAATAAAAATAACCCAATAAAATTTTTAAAAAAGAAGAAAGAAACTGGGCCAGTTATGTCCTTGTAACAAGATACAAAAACGCAACCACAAAAAAAGTGCCTATTTTTCTTCCCCATCTGTTACTTACCCACACCCAAACACACACACACACACACACACACACACACACACACGCATACATACACAAATTTTTCTCTTATTTCTCCCTAAGAAGCAGAATTTCTTCTCTGCTCTCTTTTTGCCTGTAGTGGCATCTCAGGAAGTTGCTGTGACCCTGGTTTCTGCCATGAAACCATCCTCATGGTCCCAGTACGGACATGTGGCTTGTACTCTTAGACCCTGGTACTCTTAGACCCTGGGAGCACCACTTCCTCCCTTTCCCTTTACGAGCATCAAAGTGGCAAATGTTGCCTGTAACAGTAATTTCTGCTAGCTCCTCATCCTCACTCACTCTCCCTTTGAGACCTACAGAGTGTTTCCCTTGAATAGCCTTTTACCATTCCATCCATCTTTCCTGGATATTTAAATATCTCAGTTTGTCTGAATCAGTGATTTTCCCACAATTTCATGGAGACAGGGGTTATACAGAATCCTCTAAGAGCTGGTGCTAAGAAATGACTAAAAGAGAAGAGAGAGGATCTAAATATTCTTAAGAAAACCACCCCCCTTTGCTTCAGGTATACTGTTTTTATTTCATTTTTTTGCTTGTTTACATGTCTTAGAGAAATTTCATCACAACAAAAGCTTTTGCATATAATAAAATGCTTGGAATCATGAATTTTTGACACTGACAAACATTTTGAGTAGATCTTGGTCAAGGATAAAAGTCTGGCTATTGCCTCAACAGAAATTGCTGTGTTCTGCCCAGAAGATAGAGATGGTGTGAGACATCACCACAAATTTATTCCCTTTCCTCTCTCTCACTCCATCTCCTAGGCAATAGTTCTGTTTCAGTGGTCCTGACCCTGTGCCCCTTGTTTCTAGGGTACTCTCACAGTCAGTAGCCTGATGGAATATTTTCCTGCACTCATTGTAAACCAAAAGGCTGAAAGCATTCATAAAGTCAGCAATAAAAATAACCCAAACAAATGACTACCCCGTCACATGTCCTATTAGCAAAGTACTTGTGTGGGAATGAAATGTTGTTGGTTTTGTTTTCATTTTTTTAATACAGTCAAGGCCCCAGTGGGGCATGAATGTGGAATATCATCCCACTTTATAATATATGCACCATAATCTTCTTAAAATGAGTTTTCACTTCAAGAAACATAAGGACTTAAATATGAGCAGCCTGTTTTCTGTGTTTGTGTGTTTGGCATCTTATTACACTTCAGACCATTTTGTCTTCTTAGAACAATTGAATATCATTAGTGGAGGCATATTTTGTTGCCAGAATTTGCATGGTTGTGATTGTGCTTGTTAAAATGTGTCCATTTGCCAGCTGATGGATGAGAATTCTGAAGGGTGCCTGGTGGGTGAACATTTGAATATCAGAACTTTCATCTCTTTCTTCCAGAGAGAAAAATAGCTTTGCTACTAACCAACACAAAGCATGAATTGTCCTTGACTTCCCCTCCCTCTTTTCCTTCTTCCTGTAACACTCTGTTTAGCTCACAGACTTTCTCTCGGGCACCCAGAACAGTGCAAGATACAAAAGCTTCAGAACTAGGCAAACCTTGGAACAAATCCAGATGCCTCAGCATTATTTACATGGCGACCTTGGGCAAATCACTGAACCTGTAGGGCCTCAGGGCTTTAATTTGCAAAATGGGCCTCCTAATGCTTATTTTTCAGGGTCTTTACAGTGAAAATTCCTCACCTGGTTTGAGCACCTCGTAGATGCTCAGTGAATTGTAGGCATACACAATAATAGATCAAAAAATACATGAAACAATTAGTAAAGCACTGAAAAACAAATATAATGCAATATTAATTAGAATATAACCAGGCAATAAAATATGAGTTACCCCAAGGTAAATGGTTTCAGAGGCAAAACCTAGAAGTTATGGTGAATTCTTTTTACCTACAGGGCTTACTTTCTATAAAGTCACCAGAGGCACTCAATTTAGTAACACTGAACCATCGCTCCTGTGGTAAAAACAAGATTTGGTTCCTGTGAGCCTCTGGTCACAAGCCTCTCATTAAGTAATCAGTGAACAACAGTAAGTTAGGTTTGTTTCTTTTAAAGACACCTCATTTAATACAGCCTCTTACTACTATATATTGTTGATTCATTTAACATTGAATTCATGTCCAACAGCCTCTACCTCATTTCTGAATGAAGCTTACTTAGACATGTATTTTCTCCATGAGGCACATTCCAGCCTTTCTGCTTTTGCTTAGGAACAATAGACAGGAACTTAGCACTATGCTTAGAGGCTATCACCAACAAAAAGCAGAAAATACACAAAAACGTGAAACATATCATACAAAATTGACCATGAAGAGGGAATGTGTTTTACAGTATCAGAGCTTGTTTTGCTCAGCCTCAGAGGGGATGTACACGGGATGATTTGAATTTTTCACTTCTTTGTGCACATGCATGTCTGTGGGTGACCATGAAAGTCCCTATGTGTATTGGTTTGGGGATTATAGATAATTTCACCAAGTAGGGATTTAGAAAAAGAAAAAAAAAAGAATCAATGAAAATATCAGGAGAGGTCCTCAGAACCAGGAGGGAATGTCTTAAAATAAGTGATAAGAGGACAAGGTCCAGGCAGGAATTGCCAAATCAGCAAGGCAAGATCACTGATAATTAGAAACAGCATATGGGAGAAAATGAGAATCCAGGATTCCTCTGTTTCTGGTCACTTCCTTTGCATTGTATGTGCCCTGTTTGGCTCTCCTTTCCATGGCCTCTCCATCAAAGCAGCATCTGCTTTCTTTGCTCTTTAGAATTCTCCTGCTTTATTCTCCTCCAGAACACACCTTCATGACCTGACATATGTGGAGTTTTATTTGTGAATCGTCTGTTGTCTCTATCAGAATGCAGACTCCATGAGGTGGGAACTTTGTGGACTTCATTCCCCAACCCCAGGGGACCTAAAAAACATCTGCCACAGTGTGATTGTCATTATCTGTTGCATGAGGACAGGAATTTTAATGACTCTAAAGAAAATGTCTAAAAATATACTTTTCATTTAAGAGGAAACAGTCATTTGAGTTAAGGGTCCTAACCAATATGGATGACTTATAGTGCTTCTGATGTTATATGAAAACATAAAGCAGAAAAAGAATTTTGTCTATTCTCTTAGGAGTAAGCAATACCCAAAGAGATTCCATCCCACCATCTTGCCCTCTGCCATCCCCTTCTCCCTTTGTGTTCAGTCTTTCCCAACAGTAGGGCCTTTTCCAATGAGTTGGTTCTTTGCCTCAGGTGGCCAAAGTATTGGAGCTTCAGCTTCAGGGTCAGTCCTTCCAATAAATATTAAGGATTGATTTCCTTTTGGATTGACTGATTTGATCTCCTTGCTGACCAAGGGATTCTCAAAATCTTCCCAGTAAGGCAAGGATATATGGAATTGTGGGCCAAAAGGATGAAGAATGTAGATTAATGAATAGATTGGATTGCCCACATCTGAATGCCAGAGCTAAGTAAATGCAAATTTCCCTGTCTTGAAACCCTGGGGGTGTTGACATAGAAAACCATCACTCCCTCTCTACTCCAAATTGGAATGTTTAAAGCATATCTGACTATCGCATGTTGGTTCTATATCCTTTCTTACCGTTTATCTTCACAGAAGTCATAGTAAATATTTGTCCTTAATAAAATAACTTTTTGATCATTTTTATGTCTGCCTCAATAGGAATTGCAGCCTACGTGGTGTGATTTGAAACAAAATGGAAAGTTTTCTACATTATTAAAATGAGATGTCCAAAATAAGAATATTATAGAATCTTTGGGGTCTAAGAGCTTTCAAAATTCTTCTGTACCAGCATAACTAACTAATTAAGCTACTGTCAGTCATTAATACTTTAGTGTAAATTAGCTTATCCTGGAGTTTTAAGCAGTAATCATGTAATTCCAAACTAATTTTATAGTATGAGAAAACTGAGAACCATAATGGGAACATAGTGTTATAACTAATTTAGTAATTTGAGATAGGACAAAAACCCAGGTCTCTTGGCATTCAATTAACTATAACGTTCTGATCTAAAACCTTTCCAGTACAGCTGTTTGAGACCATCTCCTAATGAAATTTTCAATTAGTAAATTCTTATGAGAAAAGAGTATATAAAACCCCTAGTAAATGCAAATATCTTAACTGAAATAAATGCAAATATCTTTAAAAGGTATTATCCTCAATTGGTTTATCAAATTAGCTGTTCCCAGAAGTCAAGTTGCATCTTAGGATGCACTATCCATCTATGAAAGATAAACTAAACTTAAGAGTTCCCAAAAGAAACTGTTAAACTTGCCACCTTTTCCATTTGACTATGGTATAACCACAGGAATCCAGAGCCCACAGAGGTTGACAGGAAGTTATAGGGAGCTCGATTCTTCAGAGCTGATTGTGATAAGTCCCTGAGTCATGTATAAGCAACTTTGAACTCTTGTGACTGCAAACGCTAATCAAAAAACTGATTATACCCCACTGGGAGCTGAAAGATGATTTCTTAATGGGAGAGCTCGATTCTGACTAAAATGCCTTTGGAAATGGTTCATGTCAATGTTGCCCATTTCTTTAATACATTCCACCAATGCCTTCCCAACCACATTTTTCATACACACACACACACAAACTCACACCTGATTTTATAAGCAGTCACACTTAGCTATTAATGCTTGATGCTAGCTTAAAATGATCTCCATGTTCTGTCTTCAACCCATCTTTCCTATAGATAAGTATTTCTCAACTTCTCAGGAGCATTTAACTTGTCAAAAGGAAATTTGCTTTTCTTACTCCATGAGGGAAGGGATAATTAGTTTCTTATTTAGCTTGCATACAGTATTAGGAAACACCACAGCTATGAATTGAAGTGACCTGCCAAAGGTAGAATTTCTAATATGAGAGCAGGCAAGTGAGTGAGCTACTTGGGAGAATGAAATCTCTTTCCAGTAACTTCTAAGAGAAACTACATTTGCTGCCACAGTTGTGTATACTCAAATCCCAGTGACTTTTACACAGAGAGATTTTGAGCATCAATAATAATACTATGTGCTACACTAGGTGATTAGAAAGAACATCGGGTTTTCTATTTTGAACTCCTATGCTTTACACAGATGCATAAGGCCACTGTTGGGGGGAAGAATGACATTGTTCTAAACCAAGGGCTAGGAAACCATGGTTCATGGGTCAAATCTGGCATGCCACCTGTTTTGTAAAAAGAAAAATAATTGTATTGGAGCACAGTAAAACATTTATTTATGTATGTATTGTGTATGGTTGTTCTTATCCTAAAAAAGTAACAGTTCCCAGAAGTCAAGTGCACTTATGCACTATCCATCTATGAAAGATAAACTAAACTTAAGAGTTCCCAAAAGAAACTGTTAAACTTGCCACCTTTTCCATTTGACTATGGTATAACCACAGGAATCCAGAGCCCACAGAGGTTGACAGGAAGTTATAGGGAGCTCGATTCTTCAGAGCTGATTGTGATAAGTCCCTGAGTCATGTATAAGCAACTTTGAACTCTTGTGACTGCAAACGCTAATCAAAAAACTGATTATACCCCACTGGGAGCTGAAAGATGATTTCTTAATGGGAGAGCTCGATTCTGACTAAAATGCCTTTGGAAATGGTTCATGTCAATGTTGCCCATTTCTTTAATACATTCCACCAATGCCTTCCCAACCACATTTTTCATACACACACACACACACAAACTCACACCTGATTTTATAAGCAGTCACACTTAGCTATTAATGCTTGATGCTAGCTTAAAATGATCTCCATGTTCTGTCTTCAACCCATCTTTCCTATAGATAAGTATTTCTCAACTTCTCAGGAGCATTTAACTTGTCAAAAGGAAATTTGCTTTTCTTACTCCATGAGGGAAGGGATAATTAGTTTCTTATTTAGCTTGCACACAGTATTAGGAAACACCACAGCTATGAATTGAAGTGACCTGCCAAAGGTAGAATTTCTAATATGAGAGCAGGCAAGTGAGTGAGCTACTTGGGAGAATGAAATCTCTTTCCAGTAACTTCTAAGAGAAACTACATTTGCTGCCACAGTTGTGTATACTCAAATCCCAGTGACTTTTACACAGAGAGATTTTGAGCATCAATAATAATACTATGTGCTACACTAGGTGATTAGAAAGAACATCGGGTTTTCTATTTTGAACTCCTATGCTTTACACAGATGCATAAGGCCACTGTTGGGGGGAAGAATGACATTGTTCTAAACCAAGGGCTAGGAAACCATGGTTCATGGGTCAAATCTGGCATGCCACCTGTTTTGTAAAAAAAGAAAAATAATTGTATTGGAGCACAGTAAAACATTTATTTATGTATGTATTGTGTATGGTTGTTCTTATCCTACAAGAACAGTGATGAGTAATTGTGACAGAGACCATATGGCTCACAGAGCCAAAAATACTTACTATTGGCCTTTTATGCAAAAGAGGCTCTAAACCAGTAGATTTTCTTGCTCTAGCCAGTGGATCAGGTTTTGAATGTAGGCATTTATTTTTTTAACAAGGCTTCCAGGAAAGGCTGCTACCTATGGATATTTGAGAAATTCCACATGGGACACGATTTGTGCCAAGTTTGAAGAAGGCCAAGGCGTGAATGCAGAAAAGACAGGTCTGTCTGTTGCCCAATAATCAGGCCCTAAGGAAATTCTACACAATACCTTCCTCTTAACCTTCTGAGTCTCATGTTCCCTCCAGCTTTGTGACTTAGCTTCGTATTTTCTGATACTGATTTTGGTACGTTTCCACTTGGTTCTTGGCATCCTCGTTTTAGACAACCAATATTTATTGTTGGCATCACTCTTGGGGTTTATTCTTGCCACTTATACTGTATATGATGCTTATCTGTTCCTGTGCCACTGCTGACTCCAGACAGGCTTCTGGTTTGGGTCTAATTCCCAACTCAATTTGAATACAAGCAAAACAACTGCTAACATTCTTCTCAGTTGAATGATTTATCTCTCAGGAGGCCTCCAATTTTTAATGTTTGATCCCAAAACAAACATAAGATTGAGACACCCAGACAACTGTTCTTATGCCATAACTCAAGGTCAGTCAATATCCAAGGAGTTGCTAAGTGGGATTGCCCAAGGACATTTAATTCGATAGCCTCAGGAAAAGCACTGTCACCAAGTCATTGCATGGGATTAGCTGGTGTGCTGCTAAATTCATAATCAGCATCATTTTCAGAACCAGGAAGGCCGCATTCTTCTCCAGCTATGTCTATTTTCCTAAAAGACTGGGAGTATAATCTGCAGTAAGATTCACCTGTCACAGTGAAAACGCTGGTGATAACAGTTTCTCTGTGCACGTCTTACCCACCTGTCTGTCCTTTTCTTGGTCACGAAGCCCAAAAGATTCTTATTTTGACTGTATATATTTATCAAAAATTAACTAAAATCATGAACCTTTGGGGACTTAAAGATTCTGAAAATTCAGAATATTATCTATTTTCACAAATTAAAAAAAGGTAAAGTGTATATATATCACTATCACTATGTATCATATATTCATATACACGTAAATATGGTATTATTATGACATATATGTCACTATGAAAACAAAAACAGTTTATAAGAAGCCAAGAATTACTGTAATTTGGAATCATTTATAGTAATCAGATAGCTCCATTGACCTTAAAATCTCCCAATAATACTACTGTTAAAAATGTAAACTTAAGCGTGTTATTGTGATGACTTTGAAAATATAATAAAATATGAACTGTTTTCAGTACCTATTCTTGAAAAATTAAAATATGCATGATACTTCTATAAATTTAATATGTAAAATATTTAGGTAGGAACTTCCTAGCAAAAGAATGCAACTTTGTTTATGTGGACTAATTTCCAGAAAGTATGCAAAACCAGGATTCTTACAGACAGCTGTTTAGATAGAGACTGATGAAATATAATCATCTGTGAGCTCCGTGAGACCCGATCTGCATGACATTCTTCATAGTATCGTTGATACCTTGTGTCATAACTGGATCCCTAATTTCTTCCAGAAAGTGTCTATTTCTTTGTTTTCTGGGGTAGTTCAACCTCAAACTCCAGATTGTGTCATATAGAGTTATTATTCACCTTTAAACACTAGGCCTGAAGAAGTCAATCTATTCCCACTTGGAACCCTGTGATAGACTCAATTTCCCCAGTCCTGGTCAATCCCACCACCAGCTTCCTTTTCATCAGTATCAAGAGTGTCTTACAGCTATGCTCATTCCAGTTCTAATGATTCTCTTCTCTGTAAAATTTTCATCAGCCAATTGTTACCACCTCTGAGAAACTATATGAGTTATTTCCATCAGTTCTTTCTAGGCCCCTGTAGTTCTTCTCAGGGAAATGATGAAGATATGTGTCAAAGTTAAATGAGAGGAAAACCCTGGGGCAAGCAGCCAATTGAAATGCAGTACCATGAGTCCTTTTCTTGGTCACGAAGCCCAAAAGATTCTTATTTTGACTGTATATATTTATCAAAAATTAACTAAAATCATGAACCTTTGGGGACTTAAAGATTCTGAAAATTCAGAATATTATCTATTTTCACAAATTAAAAAAAGGTAAAGTGTATATATATCACTATCACTATGTATCATATATTCATATACACGTAAATATGGTATTATTATGACATATATGTCACTATGAAAACAAAAACAGTTTATAAGAAGCCAAGAATTACTGTAATTTGGAATCATTTATAGTAATCAGATAGCTCCATTGACCTTAAAATCTCCCAATAATACTACTGTTAAAAATGTAAACTTAAGCGTGTTATTGTGATGACTTTGAAAATATAATAAAATATGAACTGTTTTCAGTACCTATTCTTGAAAAATTAAAATATGCATGATACTTCTATAAATTTAATATGTAAAATATTTAGGTAGGAACTTCCTAGCAAAAGAATGCAACTTTGTTTATGTGGACTAATTTCCAGAAAGTATGCAAAACCAGGATTCTTACAGACAGCTGTTTAGATAGAGACTGATGAAATATAATCATCTGTGAGCTCCGTGAGACCCGATCTGCATGACATTCTTCATAGTATCGTTGATACCTTGTGTCATAACTGGATCCCTAATTTCTTCCAGAAAGTGTCTATTTCTTTGTTTTCTGGGGTAGTTCAACCTCAAACTCCAGATTGTGTCATATAGAGTTATTATTCACCTTTAAACACTAGGCCTGAAGAAGTCAATCTATTCCCACTTGGAACCCTGTGATAGACTCAATTTCCCCAGTCCTGGTCAATCCCACCACCAGCTTCCTTTTCATCAGTATCAAGAGTGTCTTACAGCTATGCTCATTCCAGTTCTAATGATTCTCTTCTCTGTAAAATTTTCATCAGCCAATTGTTACCACCTCTGAGAAACTATATGAGTTATTTCCATCAGTTCTTTCTAGGCCCCTGTAGTTCTTCTCAGGGAAATGATGAAGATATGTGTCAAAGTTAAATGAGAGGAAAACCCTGGGGGCAAGAGCAAATGCAGCCACTGAGAGTGATAGAAATGGCAAAGGCTACAATACAGGGGCCTGTGGAGACACCTCTGGATGATAGGGATGCAGGGAGCATCTAGGAGGGTTAAAAAAACTTGGAAAGGATAAGACTTTGATCAAAAGAAAAATAATAACAGAAAACTAACACAACAAAAGATGACTATTGACAACAGTAGTGAAGAACCCCTCCAGTCAGTGACAATGAAGGAAATACTGTGAGGGAACACTTTGAGGGAAAAGCGATGAGACAGAACAAACTTTTTATGGCCAGTGACCTTACACAAGATGAGAAGGGAGGAAGCACAGACATCAGTTTGGCTAAACCAGAGAAAAGAAGAAAAGATTGAGGTTTGAATGAGATGAAGCATGGATGAGGATGCATTTACAAAAGTAAATTCTAATTATTTCCATTGAGTAAATCTTATTTTCCATCTAGACTGCCAGATTCTGAAGGGTAGAGACAATGTTTTATAAGTGTTTTAAAACACAGCATTTACAAAATCTTGTCCAACTCATAGACAGCTTGTCTAAAATCACAAGGTTAGTAAATTTCAGGACACTTTGCATTACAGTTGTATTGACCTCCCTAGTGCAAATACATGCTTTCTGATGGTATGCATCTTAGGTATGCTTCAATCTTAACTTCATTTGAAATATTCTTTGTTGTATATTCTTCCTTCTTACCAATTTTTAATGTCTTATGTTGGTTGTTATACTCTATAAATCTCTGTAAGCCATCCTGTGTTCCTTCAAATACAAAGGAGTTAAAAGAATCAAGAAAGAATATTATTTATGTAACACACACAAACATATTTCCCTGTAGGTGAAAGGATTTGCAATGTGTAGTTATAGGTTAATTAATATGCCCTTTAATCTCCAGGAATTCTGAAAGAAAAAATTTTATCTTTGCATATTGCTTAGTAAAGAAAGTATTTATGAACCCAAGTAAATGAAAGCCTGCATTAATGTCTGGAATCCTTCTCTAATACCCTTCCCTTTACATCCTCTCAGTCTAATATTAGTGTTTTTTGATGTTTTTTTTTTCTCAGGAAATGATGAAGATGTCAAAGTTAAATGAGAGGAAAACCCTGGGGGCAAGAGCAAATGCAGCCACTGAGAGTGATAGAAATGGCAAAGGCTACAATACAGGGGCCTGTGGAGACACCTCTGGATGATAGGGATGCAGGGAGCATCTAGGAGGGTTAAAAAAACTTGGAAAGGATAAGACTTTGATCAAAAGAAAAATAATAACAGAAAACTAACACAACAAAAGATGACTATTGACAACAGTAGTGAAGAACCCCTCCAGTCAGTGACAATGAAGGAAATACTGTGAGGGAACACTTTGAGGGAAAAGCGATGAGACAGAACAAACTTTTATGGCCAGTGACCTTACACAAGATGAGAAGGGAGGAAGCACAGACAT
Organism: Tragulus kanchil; assembly: GCA_022376925.1. Taxonomy (NCBI): domain Eukaryota; kingdom Metazoa; phylum Chordata; class Mammalia; order Artiodactyla; family Tragulidae; genus Tragulus; species Tragulus kanchil. Next base: position 108,406,828 of record JAIOJX010000003.1, read on the forward strand.
CAGTTTGGCTAAACCAGAGAAAAGAAGAAAAGATTGAGGTTTGAATGAGATGAAGCATGGATGAGGATGCATTTACAAAAGTAAATTCTAATTATTTCCATTGAGTAAATCTTATTTTCCATCTAGACTGCCAGATTCTGAAGGGTAGAGACAATGTTTTATAAGTGTTTTAAAACACAGCATTTACAAAATCTTGTCCAACTCATAGACAGCTTGTCTAAAATCACAAGGTTAGTAAATTTCAGGACACTTTGCATTACAGTTGTATTGACCCCCCTAGTGCAAATACATGCTTTCTGATGGTATGCATCTTAGGTATGCTTCAATCTTAACTTCATTTGAAATATTCTTTGTTGTATATTCTTCCTTCTTACCAATTTTTAATGTCTTATGTTGGTTGTTATACTCTATAAATCTCTGTAAGCCATCCTGTGTTCCTTCAAATACAAAGGAGTTAAAAGAATCAAGAAAGAATATTATTTATGTAACACACACAAACATATTTCCCTGTAGGTGAAAGGATTTGCAATGTGTAGTTATAGGTTAATTAATATGCCCTTTAATCTCCAGGAATTCTGAAAGAAAAAATTTTATCTTTGCATATTGCTTAGTAAAGAAAGTATTTATGAACCCAAGTAAATGAAAGCCTGCATTAATGTCTGGAATCCTTCTCTAATACCCTTCCCTTTACATCCTCTCAGTCTAATATTAGTGTTTTTTTGATTGTTCACTTCTTCTGGGTCTCTCCTTTCCTACCACATACTGATTACCCCATTACAAGGAATCAAAATGATGATAGACACACCCTCCTTCCTTGCATCTTAAGTTAAGTATTTCTGTTGCTTACTGCAGTTTCATTACTTTTGATCAACAGGAGGAAAGTTGGCCTATGAGGATGGAAATTGAGACAGAGTAACTTTCAGCAATGCAAAATGAGCTATTACTAGAACCAAATTCTATGGTGTCCTAGCTGTGCTTGGACTATGGATTTCAGTGTTTTAGCAACACAGCATGACCTCTTGAGTGTGATACAAGTCTACAAATGAAATAATTAAAAATGGGAAAGAGTAAAAATGAGTCATTAAATAATTTAAAATCATAAGTGCATGCAAATTCATCTCAAAGAGGATTAAGTGATCATTAAGTAATTAATAAGGACTTAATGCTTGGTAGAACTGTCCTAGGCACAGATGAAGTTGAAGAACAGGGAAACTTAAGGTCTTAATTGTCAAAAATATACCATGTGTTGCGTAAAAAAGTATGAATTTCACAGAAAAATGAAAGTACTAATACATATGGCAAATATTACATACATTCATTATAGGTATATATATTTATATCTATATAGGTCTCATTACTCTAAGAAGTAGAATAAAGTGAAAATATAGATGCCTCTAAAATATAACACTTAAATAAGAATAAATCAAGGTACAGGAGGCAAGATCCAATTCTCACTTGGCCATCAATGAGCTTTGTGACTCTGAGGAAATTAGTGTTCATTTCTAACTCTTTCTTCACCTTTAAAATGGAGGGAATTGGATTATTTCTAAACTGAAAGAATATGTTATGACTCTATGATACATTTCTTGATATTAAGCACTAACATTTATCAAAAGAAATTAGAAATATTTGAGAATAGCTTCTAAACTTAGAGAGCAGTATCAACAGAAGCAATCATGGTCTCCCTAACATATCCCTCAGTTAACTGAGATAGAGCCCAGGAAAGAAGAACAATAAGACTGAGTTTAAGAAAGACAATTTAAGTACTTGTATTTTGGGAAAAAAAAAATGAATAAGAGCATAAAAAAAAAATGAACAAGTGAAAAATCACAGCATTGGAATGTTGGAGGAGATGATCAAGAGGACACAAGTGCTGGGTGACCCCAGAGCTGGACCCAGGATCCTTGCCGCCCTTCCCATCCTGGTAATGTGTGTTCCACTGACTCTTTTCCAAAGTGGGAGCCACTTTCAACAACTAGGGCATCTATTGTTGAAGCAATGTGGATGGTACAGTGTGATTGAATCCTACTTTGCAATCTCTATAAACTCTTAAGATGCTGGTGGGTGGGGGTAGAATCTTTTCACCCTGAAGCTCTGGAGATAAGTCTCCTTTGTAAATGGCCTCCTTCTTAACACTGCCACCTGCCAATCTGAAGTGGCTGATTCTTTCTTGGTTGGATCTTGCTCTTTGTGTATAGGAGCCAGTTTCAGATTTCAACAGGGAAGCTCCCAAGGTTTCCAAACAATACAGATTGAAAACTTTATAACACATTTATCCATTGCTTTCTGCAGAGAAGATCCATAATGCAACTAGACTCCAGGATCTAACACTGGACGAAAACCTAATTCTAGTATTTATCAGCTGTTTCATTGTGAACAAGTTAACCTCTCCAAGAATCAATGACTTTACCAGAAAAGCAAAGGTAACATGATCATCAAAATCATTCTTGTGAGAGGAGTATTAAGTAAAATAAGCATTTTATATAAAAAAGTGAACATTCCAATACTCTTATTTGCTCAGTTATGGAAAAATAAATACAATGTTTATTATTGAATTGGAAGAGATGTCATCACACCCTAGAACACTTAGTTGCTATAACTGTCTTTAAAATGCTAACACTTTAAATATTTTAGCAAACATAGTTAAAATGATATCATTTTAACTCATACCAGCTGTTCACCATTTAAATGCAATCTAAACTTATTCCTAAAATTAACATTACCTAAAAGTCAGTCATCAATAAGGACAGTGAATTTAATTTTCCCTTTCCTCTGTCTTTATGGGAGAAGAGGTCTCTATAGTTGGTCCTACCCACCTTCGTTGACTGGCCTACGGAATGCGCCTATGGGCACACCTTAATACACGGATACAGGTGATTTCTTCATCTAAGAGTCTGCTTTTTTTTTCCTGTCAAACTCTTTGAGGGCATTCGGCTGACAGTTCTGGGTTGGACTGAGTTTAATCTTTTCCTTTCAAATCAAATTATGGGGAAAATGCCAGGGAAATGGCTTCCTAACAGCTGGCATTGTTCAGAAATCACCGAGCTTGGTGAATTTGTAAGATAAGTGTCTAAATTGTGGGGAAAGGCAGACAGCTTCCTCTCTTGGGCTGATATCTGAGGGACTAATGACTAAATGACCCCATTTTGCTCTCCATACAATGGCTTGGCCCAGAAGACTTGAGAGGCTCTTGGAGCTCAGTGGACTCTCTAAAACTCAGCCTGCCTAAAAGCTGATTTGGGGTCTTCCCTGCTGCCTCTGCTCCCAATTTAGTAATCTTACAACTGTTAAAACTGGTGAAGAGAGAAGAGGGTAGATTCTAACTTTGAATAATGTGAAATCCACTGAAACTTCTCTATCTAGATACTGAGAAAAATGGCTAAGAAAATAGAAAGTACTCAGGTACTCATAGGACAAAAGCCAAAAAGGGAGAAACAACTTTTAAAATATTATTGGAGAGCTACCACATTCACATTAAATACTAAAATATTAAAATTGATTGAGATTGTGGAATAAGTGAATTACTTAGTCTCCCATGCATTAAAATTAATTTTTCATCTCCTTCTCCAGGCCACTTCCCACTGACTTTTGTTGAGCCCTCTTAATATTTTATTTGCTGAAGGGAAAAGGTTTCCTTTTGACATATTGGCATTTCTGGGGTTGGTTGACTATCTCACTGCCAACTCCATGAGTGGATTTCTAAGTCCGTGTAAAGCAAAAATAAAATATAAAAGATAGACTGTTCCTCCTAAACTCAGCAGATTTTTCAACCTGTCTTCTTCCAAATAATTTTATCCATGAAACCATCCACTTTGCACTTTACATTTCCACCTTTCTAATTCCCTTTCAACCTTTCCAACCATTAACCTCTTGACAATTGATCAAAAAAAAAATGCTAAAAGAAAAGAGGAAACTTGAGTAACTGCATTTGAGCTGCCAAAGCCAGCTTTTACTATCCTTTAGTTGGAGTTCCAGGGGAGGAGTTGCCATCTCTGGGGATTTGGAGCAGTCAGTGCTTGAAGGCCCTGATTCCTGGCACTCAGGAATTAACATGGTGGATCCTCTTAGTTAGGAGGTGAACTCAAAGCTGGTACTGAAAGACTGGAAAATCAGATAACCTGGTTTCAACCGACTAGGTTGTTCCACCCAAAGGCAGGCAAACATCCTCCCTGAGGCCCCCTCCCGCCAAATGGCACTCCGGATACGAGGCCTCCGCCCACCAAATTCCAATGCTCGGTGGCACTCCCTGGAATTTCTACTGAGCCGAATGAAAGAAATCTCACAGGTCGCTATTCATCAGATGCTCCTTCAGCCCTATTCCCGACTGCCCACCAGCCCATCACCCTCAGACCAGCCTTAGACTCCCCATGCCCAAACAAAGACTCAGCAAGAAGTAGCCAGACAAAGTTCGGCGCCCTATATCACCAAAAAGGCTGGAATGTTAGGTTGGTAGGCTATTAAAGCGTTAACACAGCAGCCGGAGATTCCCCAGCTCTAAATAGTCATAAGGAAAGGCCAGTTGCTAGGGTCAACACCGAGATCAGAGACTCCCCGGCATTAAATCAGGGGGTCAGTTGCTTGCCTGCTGGCGCCTGAGAGTCTCCTTAGACCTACGATAAAGAGATAGCCTTGGCCATAAAGATTCCTCTGGAAAGTGTCAAGGACTTCACACCCCCAAGCCCACGGACACCTCAAGGATAGTGGGCTCATCACTAGACTTCCTGCCAATCATATAGCCAATCGTGTAATGCCTGATGTGCCCGCCAAACATATAGCCAATCGTATGTTGCCTAATGTACTTGCGTTAATTTGAAACTTTGCCCTATAAAAACCCCGGAATCCTCAGCGAGGGTGTGCAGCTTGTTCGACCAGGCTGTCACCCGAGTGTGCACTCGCTCAATAAAATACTACTCTTGCTTTTGCAGCTCTTGGTCTGGTCTTTGAGTCTCGGGGACCCCCTGGAAATCTCTGCTCCCTCCCATCAGGGAACAGAGTTTAACAGTACACAGACATCAAAACAGATATTCAAAACAGAGTGGACAAATGCTCCCAAAGAAGTGCTCAAATCATTGGAGATGGACTTATCAGAATGTTAATCACAAAAGCTTCCATGTTTCCTGTCTTACACTTACATGCTAAATCTGGACTCTTCGCTGTAAGGAAAGCTTATACATGTAAAGACAGAAGTAAGAAACAGAAGCACTCATATCTCTTCAGAATGAAGTGGGATTCCAAACTTTCCATCAGTCCCTAATGTTCCCTTCTACATGATCATAGGAACAATGTTTTTTGTGTGTTTTTTTTTGCACTGAGAGAAATTTGACCCTGGTCTAATCTAAAATACACTTTCCAATGTCATGAAACTGCAACAAACAGAAGGAACTTGCTCCAATAAATACTAAGAACTCTGTTTCCAAGGTGCCCAGTTTAGAACACTTGCACAGAACATTTTTAGGGAAGCTGGTGATAGGAATGCTTTCTTCATCTTAACATTCATGATTCTTTTCTCAGATCACTCAAGATTAGAGGCTGAATCAGAAGCCATGATATTTCAGATTATTTGTTTGAGTCCAGAGGAAATGGTACATGATATGATCTGTTTATAATATAATATACTCTTGACCTGGTTCAGAATGCAGGTGCATAGAACCAATAACTATCCTTGTATCTTCAAAACTATGAATATGTTAGTTCAATCTATTCCTGTGATACTCTTAGAAAAAAAGTCAGAAGTCATCAGCCCTACTCATTCTATGAGAAAATGTTCATTCAGTCCCATTATGCATACAAAGTCTCACTGTTGGCCAGTCTGAGTATCAGAATTTAGCTACCCCATCATTAGTTCTCTCTGTGCTCTGTCTGCTGTCCCCAGAATGAAGAAGATTTATGGTGACATTTATTTAATGAAGGGCATCAATTAAATAGAAGATTCCAAAGCTTCAACAGAAGGGAACACTAACCTATGGGATAATAATGGTGCTTTCAGAAGTCAAAAGAAACTCCATAACGTTAAGTTTGGGAAGTTATACTAAACAGAGCTAAAAACATTTTTGTGTGGCAGAAATTTTCAAAGTTCTTATTCTCTTGTGAGCTTTGCAAACATTTTAAACACAGATAGACTAGGCCTGTCACAAAGAAGTGCTCAAATCATTGGAGATGGACTTATCAGAATGTTAATCACAAAAGCTTCCATGTTTCCTGTCTTACACTTACATGCTGAATCTGGACTCTTCGCTGTAAGGAAAGCTTATACATGTAAAGACAGAAGTAAGAAACAGAAGCACTCATATCTCTTCAGAATGAAGTGGGATTCCAAACTTTCCATCAGTCCCTAATGTTCCCTTCTACATGATCATAGGAACAATGTTTTTTGTGTGTTTTTTTTTGCACTGAGAGAAATTTGACCCTGGTCTAATCTAAAATACACTTTCCAATGTCATGAAACTGCAACAAACAGAAGGAACTTGCTCCAATAAATACTAAGAACTCTGTTTCCAAGGTGCCCAGTTTAGAACACTTGCACAGAACATTTTTAGGGAAGCTGGTGATAGGAATGCTTTCTTCATCTTAACATTCATGATTCTTTTCTCAGATCACTCAAGATTAGAGGCTGAATCAGAAGCCATGATATTTCAGATTATTTGTTTGAGTCCAGAGGAAATGGTACATGATATGATCTGTTTATAATATAATATACTCTTGACCTGGTTCAGAATGCAGGTGCATAGAACCAATAACTATCCTTGTATCTTCAAAACTATGAATATGTTAGTTCAATCTATTCCTGTGATACTCTTAGAAAAAGTCAGAAGTCATCAGCCCTACTCATTCTATGAGAAAATGTTCATTCAGTCCCATTATGCATACAAAGTCTCACTGTTGGCCAGTCTGAGTATCAGAATTTAGCTACCCCATCATTAGTTCTCTCTGTGCTCTGTCTGCTGTCCCCAGAATGAAGAAGATTTATGGTGACATTTATTTAATGAAGGGCATCAATTAAATAGAAGATTCCAAAGCTTCAACAGAAGGGAACACTAACCTATGGGATAATAATGGTGCTTTCAGAAGTCAAAAGAAACTCCATAACGTTAAGTTTGGGAAGTTATACTAAACAGAGCTAAAAACATTTTTGTGTGGCAGAAATTTTCAAAGTTCTTATTCTCTTGTGAGCTTTGCAAACATTTTAAACACAGATAGACTAGGCCTGTCACAAATATAGATGACCCCGCAAATCTTTAACTGTGGAGCATTTGAAGTGAACACTGAGACCCAGAATGTACTCCTGGAAACATCACATTAGTGCCAGTGTACCCCATGATTCTCAATCAGAGTTGCCAGTTAAGCAGGTTAGAACGGGGAGTCAAAAGAGTAGTCTTCTCAAACACCAATTGCTTTTTCAAGTCTATACTGAAGACCCTCACAATTCTTAAGGCTTCAATCACCAACTCACAGTGAATGTGCTAAAATCACTAAGCTGACCTACCATTTTAAGTCTAAATTTCTTATCCTGTCCACCACCCAGCTGCACTCTATTTTTTCACATTAATTGTAATCATACTCGTTTGCTTTTATCACATTGTGCATTTTCTGTTCCCATAATGACCATGGCTCTTTGAAGATCTTGTCTTTGCTTATGCTGCTCTTCTTATCTGTAATGAATTGTTTTCTCCTTCCTCTCAGTCTAATACAATCCTCATTGAGATGACCTTACATCCTATTTATTTCCTCTGTAAATCATCAGCATTCCCAGTTAAGAAGCAAATTTCTTCTACTATAAACACACACTAACTGTCTGATTCTGAATGTTTTCACAGATTTCTGTTTTATCTGCTTATGTATACTCTTCTACTCAATATTGTTTCTTCAGTGCTAATATCTGTCATTTCTAGTAACTGTTAAAATTAAAGGAAACATAGGAATTGAAATTCTATCAATACATTGAGATCAGATTCAAGAGTGCTTTTAAAGCCATAGAGAGGACTTCAGATTTAATCTGACAGATGTTTGGAGATGTTCTGATTTCTTCACAAAGGGACGGGATACGAAAAAAAGACAACATCATCCCTGAAAGTGAAAGCCATTCATTCATTTGTGTCTGACTCTTTGTGATCCTGTGGACTGTAGCTTCCCATGCTCCTCTGTCTGTGGAATTCTCCAGGCAAAAGTGGGTTGCCATTTCTTTCTCCGGGGGATCTTCCCAACCCAGGGATTGAACCTGGATCTCCCAGTTCATTATAGGTTGTGGGGCTCTGAATTGAAAGAGGACTGTTTTAAGCATAAAGAAGCTTAAGCACATGTTTGCAGCTTGGAGCTAAGATGGCGCCTACAGGAAGGGACATGGAAATGAAGGGAAGCTTAAGTGCATTGTTTAAAGAAGCTTAAGCACATGTTTGCAGCTAAGATGGTGCCTACAGGAAGAGGCAGGGCGTGATCTAAATTGTTAATTGATGGTCAAAATTTCTGATTGGTTCCCTTGGTTTCCACGCTTGTGAATGATTGCTTGGTCTTTAGCTTGATTGGTGTAATCTATAGGAAGTCCCGTGCAAAGCCCCCTTCACTTGCCTATAAAAGCTGTGGATCTTCATTAATAAAGCTGAACTACTTCGATGGAACCCCTGTCGCGTCTGATTGTCCCCTGCCTCAGCCAGGGGGCTGCGGGGCGGGCAGTTCAAGATTTGCCTTTCTCCGAGATCTCCCGGTTAGGCCGGGGATAATCCCGCTGCCTTCCCTTTCTGCGGAAGGTCCCCGCAATAGGTGTATTTTTTTTTTTTTTTTTAACCATTTGAGCCACCAGGGATGTCCAGCATCATCCCTAGTTGGACAAGTAATGTCCGTCAGTAAGCTTGGTGGTGATAGGTAAGCATCCTGAATTATATCTCCTAGGTTTGAATCCCAGCTCTGTTCTTCCTACACATGTGAAATTTACCAAATCTGTCTGCCTCCCAGTTTCCTGATCTGTCAAATTAGAATGGCATTACTCCTAGCGTCATTGGGAGATTTACTGCCATCCGCATTGGGTAATTAGCCCTCAGGAAACATTGAAATTCTATCAATACATTGAGATCAGATTCAAGAGTGCTTTTAAAGCCATAGAGAGGACTTCAGATTTAATCTGACAGATGTTTGGAGATGTTCTGATTTCTTCACAAAGGGACGGGATACGAAAAAAAGACAACATCATCCCTGAAAGTGAAAGCCATTCATTCATTTGTGTCTGACTCTTTGTGATCCTGTGGACTGTAGCTTCCCATGCTCCTCTGTCTGTGGAATTCTCCAGGCAAAAGTGGGTTGCCATTTCTTTCTCCGGGGGATCTTCCCAACCCAGGGATTGAACCTGGATCTCCCAGTTCATTATAGGTTGTGGGGCTCTGAATTGAAAGAGGACTGTTTTAAGCATAAAGAAGCTTAAGCACATGTTTGCAGCTTGGAGCTAAGATGGCGCCTACAGGAAGGGACATGGAAATGAAGGGAAGCTTAAGTGCATTGTTTAAAGAAGCTTAAGCACATGTTTGCAGCTAAGATGGTGCCTACAGGAAGAGGCAGGGCGTGATCTAAATTGTTAATTGATGGTCAAAATTTCTGATTGGTTCCCTTGGTTTCCACGCTTGTGAATGATTGCTTGGTCTTTAGCTTGATTGGTGTAATCTATAGGAAGTCCCGTGCAAAGCCCCCTTCACTTGCCTATAAAAGCTGTGGATCTTCATTAATAAAGCTGAACTACTTCGATGGAACCCCTGTCGCGTCTGATTGTCCCCTGCCTCAGCCAGGGGGCTGCGGGGCGGGCAGTTCAAGATTTGCCTTTCTCCGAGATCTCCCGGTTAGGCCGGGGATAATCCCGCTGCCTTCCCTTTCTGCGGAAGGTCCCCGCAATAGGTGTATTTTTTTTTTTTTTTTTTAACCATTTGAGCCACCAGGGATGTCCAGCATCATCCCTAGTTGGACAAGTAATGTCCGTCAGTAAGCTTGGTGGTGATAGGTAAGCATCCTGAATTATATCTCCTAGGTTTGAATCCCAGCTCTGTTCTTCCTACACATGTGAAATTTACCAAATCTGTCTGCCTCCCAGTTTCCTGATCTGTCAAATTAGAATGGCATTACTCCTAGCGTCATTGGGAGATTTACTGCACCCATGTAAAGCCCTTAGACCAATGTCTGGCAACTAATTAGCCCTCAGGAAACATTCATTTGTATTATAACTAACCACATGAAGAAACAAAAGGAGTCTTGACCCAAACATCAGGAGACTTGGGCTGTTCTGTAGTTTGAAGAAAAGGTACAATTGAGGTGAAGTATTGGCAGTGAAGGCACCTGTTCAGCACTCAAGTTAAAGAGGTTATGTTTGATGAATTCAAAATTCTCTTCATCTTAGATTTATGTGCATGAAATCAGACTGGTAGCACACCAAATGCATGAATCAAGTTTACAAACGCAATCTATAAAACACAGAAGCCCAGTTCATTAATTTACAATGAGGAATATAACTATTAAGTAGATAGACCGTCAGTGTTTATGGGTAAGCATGTTCTCTCCTGTGAGCAAGTATGTACATGAAAGCAAATTATAATCCAAAGGTTGTTTGATAAAAAAGGAACAGAGCAGAGAGATAAAGGGGTGAGCTTGATCATATAGTCAAGTTCATAGTTAAATGTACCCTACTCTGCAACAGTAGTGTTGTTATACCTACCACTAAAGAGATGTCAAAACACACTTCCTGTCTCTTCCAGGAACAGAGAACATTTCATCTTTTGGATGCAGTTACATCCTTTATAAATGCTATGCACACCACTGTTTTCTTGTGACAATGCAGTCTCTTGGTTGGATGTTTTCTAAGTGCAATCAACATTTACTTGGAGTTTGCCTAAATGTTATGATTGGATTCTTGATGTTTAATGATAGTTTATTAGGATGGTAGTAAGATAGTTATTCTCTCCATAAGCTTTTCTGGTGAGCCTCTGGTAGCCCAGAGAGATTCAGCAGAACAAATTTCTGTATCCCTTCCTCTTTGAGTCTTCCTAAATCTATCCTTAGATGGCTTATCAGTTAACTGCTGTTGCGTAATAAGCTACCCCAAAACTTATTGACTCAAATGTTTATTTTTAGCCCCTTTGTTTGCAAAGAACCCTGTGAGTGAGCATTTGGAGCCGGGCTCAGCTGGGCTCATCCCTGTGAACACAGTGCCAGCTGGGTTTGCACACTTGTCTCGGCTCAGATATGATGGAGACAACTGGAGCAGTCGGCTGTCTCTTCCTGTTCTGTTAGGTCAAACTGAATGCCAAGTTAGGGAAAACAGGTTCCACCTCTCCAGAGAATAAGCTGTAAAGACTTTATAGCTTTATTTCTTAAAATGCACTGTAAATATGAATAAATTATGATGGACAAATGAATGAATGATAACTGTGTCTTCAGGTAGAGAAGTCCTACCTATTGTGTTCTCTGGGCAATTGAGTCTCTGTAACCCAGGAGTCCAAAAAACCTACCTGGATAGGTCACTGTGAAAAGGGCTTCAAGAAGTCTGGAGCAGGCAGCATGCATTTTTCCCTCCCTACACTCCAACTTTATGATCCTAAGAATGCAATCAGCAGGGGAGGAGAAAGCCCCTGACTGGAGGCTGACATCAAGTGACCCTTGCTGAGGAAGCTGACTCTGACCACTTCTGCCCAGTGATCGAATTTGATGGGTTTCATCATCTTCCTCTCGCGTCTGCTCCAGTTCTATCGATTGCATCTCCTTCAATATCTCTTTTGTGGTTAAAGGCTGCTCCCAAGACTGCCCTCTCTGAGTTGCCTAGTTTTGTCAATTCCAATTCAGCCAGATATCCTTTTACCCTTTCCTAGACAACAAAGCTTTCTGGTCGATTTTTTTGTTGTTGTTAAAAAAAAGGAAAGAAAACTCATAGAAGACTTAGAAGCCTCAGAAAGTCTTACTAAACCCTTTTTTCCTTAGGACCTATTCTCCTCTGCCTGGGTTAAGGAGAGCAATTCTCCTTCTCTCAGAGAGCTCATATTTATCTTCTCTTCCAGCCTTTTACCTCTGCCTTGGGATATCACACAGAAGCCTCCTTGTTATTTTCCCATTTCTTTCTTTTTTTCTGAAAATTAAAATGCTTTATTGAATGTGAAGATAGACTCTACATTTTAACCCTGTACACCACTTTCAACTTATTTTCTAGATCAATGTACACACACACACACACACACACACACACACACACACACACACCACAAGTACTCTGTGCAGAAGCCATACCAGACAACTAATCCAACTCTACATCATTCATACCTGTGAAATGCATATGTGAGTCTTCTGCCCAGAACTCTCCTACCCCGTTAGTTTGAATAAAAATCCCTTTTTATATTTAGTCCACATTTCAATTGTATCCTTACCTGGTAAGTCTTTCTCAATGCACTTAGATAATTCTGATTAGCTCATTTATACCATCACTGTATGTATTTTATCTCCAATAACTTCATTATGTTAAAAACATTGTTCCGGGGCTTCCTTGGTGGTCCAGTGGGCAAGAACACCACCTTGCAGTGCAAGGGGCGCCAGTTTGATCCCTGGCCTGGGAAACTCCCATGTGTCATAGAGTGGCTGGATGAATGTGTCAAACTACCCAGCCAGAGCTCTGAGCACATGAGCCCAGAGCCTGTGCAGTGCAAGGAGGCGCCATTTATGATCCTAAGAATGCAATCAGCAGGAGGAGAAAGCCCTGATACATCAAGTGACCCTTGCTGAGGAAGCTGACTCTGACCACTTCTGCCCAGTGATCGAATTTGATGGGTTTCATCATCTTCCTCTCGCGTCTGCTCCAGTTCTATCGATTGCATCTCCTTCAATATCTCTTTTGTGGTTAAAGGCTGCTCCCAAGACTGCCCTCTCTGAGTTGCCTAGTTTTGTCAATTCCAATTCAGCCAGATATCCTTTTACCCTTTCCTAGACAACAAAGCTTTCTGGTCGATTTTTTTGTTGTTGTTAAAAAAAAGGAAAGAAAACTCATAGAAGACTTAGAAGCCTCAGAAAGTCTTACTAAACCCTTTTTTCCTTAGGACCTATTCTCCTCTGCCTGGGTTAAGGAGAGCAATTCTCCTTCTCTCAGAGAGCTCATATTTATCTTCTCTTCCAGCCTTTTACCTCTGCCTTGGGATATCACACAGAAGCCTCCTTGTTATTTTCCCATTTCTTTCTTTTTTTCTGAAAATTAAAATGCTTTATTGAATGTGAAGATAGACTCTACATTTTAACCCTGTACACCACTTTCAACTTATTTTCTAGATCAATGTACACACACACACACACACACACACACACACACACACACACACCACAAGTACTCTGTGCAGAAGCCATACCAGACAACTAATCCAACTCTACATCATTCATACCTGTGAAATGCATATGTGAGTCTTCTGCCCAGAACTCTCCTACCCCGTTAGTTTGAATAAAAATCCCTTTTTATATTTAGTCCACATTTCAATTGTATCCTTACCTGGTAAGTCTTTCTCAATGCACTTAGATAATTCTGATTAGCTCATTTATACCATCACTGTATGTATTTTATCTCCAATAACTTCATTATGTTAAAAACATTGTTCCGGGGCTTCCTTGGTGGTCCAGTGGGCAAGAACACCACCTTGCAGTGCAAGGGGCGCCAGTTTGATCCCTGGCCTGGGAAACTCCCATGTGTCATAGAGTGGCTGGATGAATGTGTCAAACTACCCAGCCAGAGCTCTGGAGCACATGAGCCCAGAGCTGGTGCTCTGTGGCAAGAGAGGCCACTGTGACAGGAGGCCCACACAAGCCAAAGAACAAAGATAAATAAATGAAAGACCAATAGAAGTGGCCAAAAAAATATTAAACAACAACAATAAAAAACGTTGTTCCTGTCTATAGATCTATATATTCTTTTCTTGGAGAGACTTCAGAACCCTGTCTGAGTGTTTTCATACATCCCTGCTTTTGTCTTAGAACTTTATTTGCTATTCTAGGGGTTGGTATTTGTTTCATCTGCTTTCCTTTTTGTAGCACAACTTCAACTTCTAACATCCCTTTCCACCAACATGCTACTTTCAACTGGAAACACGATCTCCTCTTGTTTATGTTACACAATCTGTCTTGGTCTTCCCTTCTTCCTCCACTGAACTCCTTATCATGACCTGGGCTCCTAATTCCTTTGAAGAATAGTCCACCCATGCTATTTCAACTGTCTTTCCATGTAGACACATCTTAATTATTCACAATCTAATCTCTAACTTCAACACTTTGCTTGCAGTTGCCTTCAGGAAGACTGTAAGTTATTTATTTGCAATACATGGGTGCACTTTTGTGTGTATGCATGTACTCATGTACACAGAAAATATATATAAATATAATATTTTATGCAACTTATCACCCTTCATCATCTTTCAGCCCCATTTCCTGCTTGAATTCTTGATCCCTCATCTTCAGGGACTTATAGTCTCCTCCTCCTGGCTGAGAGGTAGTGTAGTGAAGAACAGGAAATGACATTTAACTCACACTTAAGATTAACTGGTGTTCTCTCTTATGCGTAGAGCAAGCTAAAAGCATCTAACCAGGAGGCAATTCCCTGGTTTGCCTACACATTTCTGTTCCCACCTGTGAGTTCCATGCTCAGCAAGGGTCAACTGTGTTTATGACCAAACATATTTTTTGCAATTTGGGGCTTTTTTATTATAATTACACATTTTGACTAAACAATATGCAAATCAACAAATATGATTACAAAAGAAATATAATTATTACTTTTACAGAAACTAAATTGAAAAGTTCTGAGGAAGGCAGTTTGACAAGAAACAGAACACAATAGACCTGTTGAACTGGAGTGAGACAGTTATAGGGGAAAAAATCATTGAATTCATGATTCTAGACTTGGTATGTGTGTGTGTTAAGTTGTTTCAGTCATATCTGACTCTACACAACCCTATGGATTCCTCTGTCCATGTGATCTGTCATATCCTCCTCCAAGGGACCTCCTTTATCCAGAGACAGAACCTGTGTTTCTTATGTCTCCTGTATTGGCAGGTGAGTTCTTTACTGCTAGTGCCACCTGGGAAGCCCCTAGACTTGGTGGTGCTATCTAAATACTCATTTACACTCCATATGCCTCCCTGGAAGCCCCCTCTCTGCTAGTCCAGCCTCATGACTTTACCTTGGCTTGGGTTTCCAATCATTTATGGCCCCTGTACTATTGGACAAAGACCTTGCCCACTTGTTTGGAATGTTTGCATACTGTGTTGTGTCATGTGTCTGTTCTGACTGTCTTTAGAATGCCTTAACTCACCATATCTGTTACCAGATGTGTTTCCTGCAAAATGTTTTCAAGAGCCACTACTATTATTTTTACTTTTTGGAAATAAGACCACTCACTGAAATTCCTTACTAACGATTTTACTTACCAGACTAGGCATTTTGCATGAGTTCTGGCCTATGTACAGAACAGTGCTCTCTGGATGCCAGATGGAGAACTGCCTATCCCCTTCCTTCATTTACCTGGCTAGATGCCCTACTCTACGCCAGCTTATTTTCACCTTCTGTCTCCTTTGCTGCTGAGGGCTCAGCATGGCTTTTGCCTTTGTTAACTCACATGGTGGTAGTTAGCAACTCCTAAACCATTTATAATGAATAAGCTCACCCCATGTAATAAGCCCTAAGAACAGTTAATGGGCTTTCCCAGTGGATCAGTGAGAAAGAATCCACCTGCAATGCAGGAGCTGCAGAAGATGCGGGTCTGATCCCTGGGTCAGGAAAATCCCTTAGAGGAGGGCATGGCAACCCACTTTAGCATTCTTGCCTGGAAAATGCCATGGAAAGAGGAGCCTAGCAGGGTACAATCTGTAAGGTTGCAAAGAGTTAGACACGACTTAACACACTTACACATGCACACAGGGCAGGTAATATCTGAGGCAGTAACACTCAATAGCTGAGAGTGAAAGCAGGGCTTAGCTAAAGCTTGA
This sequence comes from Tragulus kanchil, assembly GCA_022376925.1. NCBI lineage: Eukaryota > Metazoa > Chordata > Mammalia > Artiodactyla > Tragulidae > Tragulus > Tragulus kanchil. The sequence goes on from JAIOJX010000003.1 coordinate 108,422,799, forward strand.
CATTGAAACAGGGAGAAAGCCAGATAAAGGTCATACCCTGGGTCAGCCCATGGTGATCTTGTGGGCCAAGAGTCAGGGAAGTTTGAGGTCTGCAATCTAGATAGCCCATCAAAGAGAAATCACATGACCACCAAAATCAGCACCCCCTACAGCTGAAGGGTGCATGAGTGTTAACATTCCCTGTTAATATGGAGACAAATAAAAAGAGGGAAGAATGAACATATGGAAAAATCAGCAGGAAAAGCACAGCGATTCTTTTCTCATGAGCAGGAAAAAAATTAATGGTAGGAGATTGGATTTATTGTTAATAAATAAAATAATAAATGAGCCTTACATAAAGTGTCAGTGAGGTAAGTGATAGGAGTTGAAGGGACCACCCCACACCCTCACAGACACTGAAGTCAGGAATAGGAGTTTAGGAACCATACAGAGTGCAATTATGTGCAATACTAATGGAAAAGGAAAAAGCAATGTTTTGGGGGTGATTAACAGCAATCTGACTTTAGAATGCCTTAACTCACCATATCTTTTCCAGATGTGTTTCCTGCAAAATGTTTTCAAGAGCCACTACTATTATTTTTACTTTTTGGAAATAAGACCACTCACTGAAATTCCTTACTAACGATTTTACTTACCAGACTAGGCATTTTGCATGAGTTCTGGCCTATGTACAGAACAGTGCTCTCTGGATGCCAGATGGAGAACTGCCTATCCCCTTCCTTCATTTACCTGGCTAGATGCCCTACTCTACGCCAGCTTATTTTCACCTTCTGTCTCCTTTGCTGCTGAGGGCTCAGCATGGCTTTTGCCTTTGTTAACTCACATGGTGGTAGTTAGCAACTCCTAAACCATTTATAATGAATAAGCTCACCCCATGTAATAAGCCCTAAGAACAGTTAATGGGCTTTCCCAGTGGATCAGTGAGAAAGAATCCACCTGCAATGCAGGAGCTGCAGAAGATGCGGGTCTGATCCCTGGGTCAGGAAAATCCTTAGAGGAGGGCATGGCAACCCACTTTAGCATTCTTGCCTGGAAAATGCCATGGAAAGAGGAGCCTAGCAGGGTACAATCTGTAAGGTTGCAAAGAGTTAGACACGACTTAACACACTTACACATGCACACAGGGCAGGTAATATCTGAGGCAGTAACACTCAATAGCTGAGAGTGAAAGCAGGGCTTAGCTAAAGCTTGACATTGAAACAGGGAGAAAGCCAGATAAAGGTCATACCCTGGGTCAGCCCATGGTGATCTTGTGGGCCAAGAGTCAGGGAAGTTTGAGGTCTGCAATCTAGATAGCCCATCAAAGAGAAATCACATGACCACCAAAATCAGCACCCCCTACAGCTGAAGGGTGCATGAGTGTTAACATTCCCTGTTAATATGGAGACAAATAAAAAGAGGGAAGAATGAACATATGGAAAAATCAGCAGGAAAAGCACAGCGATTCTTTTCTCATGAGCAGGAAAAAAATTAATGGTAGGAGATTGGATTTATTGTTAATAAATAAAATAATAAATGAGCCTTACATAAAGTGTCAGTGAGGTAAGTGATAGGAGTTGAAGGGACCACCCCACACCCTCACAGACACTGAAGTCAGGAATAGGAGTTTAGGAACCATACAGAGTGCAATTATGTGCAATACTAATGGAAAAGGAAAAAGCAATCTTTTGGGGGTGATTCACACAGTGAATCACAGTGAGTAATTGACTCTGAGTTTGGATTGTAATTGCAGCAATGGCACCTCTGGACAAAATGATGAGGCTTTAGGGGCTGCAATCAGGCAGGTCTCTGATCCAGTGGCTTCCTGGGGGATCTGGTGGAGCTTTACAGGGTGGAGTTTTGCCCATGTCCTTATTTGTCCTCCTGAACCTGGAGTCTGAAAGCCTGACTCCCTGACATAAAGCCTCACAAAGGCAGGTAAAGATAAGCATGGGCAGAGGGGAGCCCCTGATACTGGAGACTGAAACAGTTCTGTGTGTGTGTGTGTGTGTGTGTGTGTGCATTTATGATAGGGTTAGGGGTTATTCATAGCATCTCAAGAATTAGTGCACTCCTTTAAATTTCCATAATTCCTGCTTCCAGATACCACATTCCTGCTACTCTCCAAAAGCTGAAATCTACCCATCTAGTGCATTGGTTCACACTATTTTCCCCAACCAAAAATACACTCCCTTCCTCCAGCCAGCCCTTTCAAGGTTAAGGTTAACTACAACTCCTTCAGTAAGCTTTTTTCAGCTACTCTAATCCACAAAGCCCCTCTCTTCCAGGGTTTCCTACAGTCCTTGGGGTCTAGTAAACAGTGGTTCTGCCATTGATTACAGTTTGAGTCTTATCACCCTAAAAGACCATATAAGCTTCTTAAAAGCCAGAGCCATATACCCAACAATATCCATCACAAACTGGAGGCATTAATTGCCCAGTGAATACATATTGAACAATTGATTATTTAACTCACTTAACACTTCACATTACTTGGCTGAGGTATTTGATGATTAGGAAAGACTAGTTAGAAGTCAAACTGATTTTATTCTATGTAACGAGGAATAAAAATGAAACAAATGGCTTCTCTGGAGCCACAAAATAAGACTTGAAAAAACTAAAATGGCCAATCACGTTAAAATGATATTAAACCTCACTAGTAATCAATAACATGCATTTTAAAATGATGCAATACCGTTTTCTCACACCAATTTTGTGAACTGAGAAAGATAACACTTATGAGGGGAAATGGGCATTAACACATATTATATACACTGGTGGGACTTAAATAGAATCTTTTTGGAACTTAATCTAATGGTTTTATTTTTTTCAAAATCAGCACTTCTAGTTTATGAACCTGTCCTACACATAAATGAATTCTTGATCCAAAAGTATAAATATCAAATGTTTTTTGCCATAGGGAAAAATAGAAAACAAGCTGAATCGCCATCAGTAACATATTGGTTAAATAAATCCAAGCATGTCCATTATTATAGGACACTGTGGAATGAGGAACAATGAAGGAAACTGACAAGGAAGGATCATTCAGGTACATGTGTAGACAATAAATTTAGCAACTCATGAGAACTGCATACATATGAAGTTTCCATTTCAGTTTAGAATTTATATGAATGTATGTCTATACATGAATATGTATCTGTATCTACATATATAAATAAATAGAGAGCTGAAAGCATGCTTAACAAAGTGTCAACAGCAATTAGCATCCCCCATAGAACAGAATTAGACAAGAGGAAAATGGAGAAGTGCTCTATATGCTTCCATACAGAACATAGAGTTGAAAACAAAGCAGTGGACTAGATCTAGGGGACCTCAGTGCAACCCTTCGAGACAAGTTTTCTCCCCATGCAGTGAATGTGTCAATGACACTTTGGAGATGTGGCATATGTTCTTCTTCAGCCAGTGTCTGCATGGCACCATAGCATCACGACCCTAGGAACTCATGTGGCCCAGGGGACACTGTTGCCTCCCCACCCTCAAAAGTTGCTCCTGCCATTTCACACTTAAGTCCTTGTCTTTGTTCAGGGCCCTTGTGCAGTCTCAATCCACATTGATCCCTTCTCAGAACTCCTATGGCATAAGCTTGCATCAATCAATCAACAATTCATTATGAATGATTTTTTTAACTTTGGAAGGATAACTTTCAAATGAGAAACAAAGCAATTCCTATATTGTAATGTTTACAGTTTTATTGTTAGACTCTCCTGCAAGCAGCAGAAATACACAAACTGAATCTCCCCATTTTCCCCTCTGTTTCTGCTTTTTCTTTTGTTTTGTGTAAATTGCCATTCCTCCACTGTCCTGAGATCACTTCACTCAGAATGAGAATACCAAGTCATCATTTCACTAGAGAACATGGATCTTTCTCTCAAGTTTGGAGGTCACAGTTCCCTAAGGTACAAAGGCAATGTGGCACTTTAATGAACATTAAGACCTTCTTCTCTGATGGACCTCTTGGCAATAGAGGAACTGAACACCTGCCTGTGACAAACTGAACTCAGACAATTAGAGAACCTGATATCTTATAGGTGAGCTCAGCTGTAGTTATGGATTTAGGACATGTGGAATAAGCAACAATGAAAAGGATAAAAAACTGCCATAACATATTGGTTAAATAAATCCAAGCATGTCCATTATTATAGGACACTGTGGAATGAGGAACAATGAAGGAAACTGACAAGGAAGGATCATTCAGGTACATGTGTAGACAATAAATTTAGCAACTCATGAGAACTGCATACATATGAAGTTTCCATTTCAGTTTAGAATTTATATGAATGTATGTCTATACATGAATATGTATCTGTATCTACATATATAAATAAATAGAGAGCTGAAAGCATGCTTAACAAAGTGTCAACAGCAATTAGCATCCCCCATAGAACAGAATTAGACAAGAGGGAAAATGGAGAAGTGCTCTATATGCTTCCATACAGAACATAGAGTTGAAAACAAAGCAGTGGACTAGATCTAGGGGACCTCAGTGCAACCCTTCGAGACAAGTTTTCTCCCCATGCAGTGAATGTGTCAATGACACTTTGGAGATGTGGCATATGTTCTTCTTCAGCCAGTGTCTGCATGGCACCATAGCATCACGACCCTAGGAACTCATGTGGCCCAGGGGACACTGTTGCCTCCCCACCCTCAAAAGTTGCTCCTGCCATTTCACACTTAAGTCCTTGTCTTTGTTCAGGGCCCTTGTGCAGTCTCAATCCACATTGATCCCTTCTCAGAACTCCTATGGCATAAGCTTGCATCAATCAATCAACAATTCATTATGAATGATTTTTTTAACTTTGGAAGGATAACTTTCAAATGAGAAACAAAGCAATTCCTATATTGTAATGTTTACAGTTTTATTGTTAGACTCTCCTGCAAGCAGCAGAAATACACAAACTGAATCTCCCCATTTTCCCCTCTGTTTCTGCTTTTTCTTTTGTTTTGTGTAAATTGCCATTCCTCCACTGTCCTGAGATCACTTCACTCAGAATGAGAATACCAAGTCATCATTTCACTAGAGAACATGGATCTTTCTCTCAAGTTTGGAGGTCACAGTTCCCTAAGGTACAAAGGCAATGTGGCACTTTAATGAACATTAAGACCTTCTTCTCTGATGGACCTCTTGGCAATAGAGGAACTGAACACCTGCCTGTGACAAACTGAACTCAGACAATTAGAGAACCTGATATCTTATAGGTGAGCTCAGCTGTAGTTATGTAACCTTGTGAAAAACACACACTGCAATAACTCCATTGTAATAATGGAGTCCCATTTCAAGCATTAGTTTGGTGTATTGCACCTCTGAGTTTAAAAGGCTAGAGAGTAGCTCTTATGGACTGGTGAACCAACGTGAAGTCATTGCTCCATCTCCACTCAAAGGAAGGTCACACCATCTAGGACTGCAGCTGGTCCCAGGCAGTGTGGACTCTCATTAGGGGGAGCCATTCCCCAGGGTTTCTGGTTGCTGTGGTCTCGGAAAGGAAGAGGGGCTGCTGCAGAGTTCAAGGCCCTCTGGGTCTTCTCTGTTTCCCTATGCTCTCTGCTTTTACTCAGCTGTCTTCATTCCCCCACCTCCTCTAACTTCTAGAATTTCATAATAGAATCACAGTACATTTTAAATGAATTAAATTAACATTTGGCAACATTACAGAAATAAAAGTTCTGCCTTTAGCTAAATGTGAAATAAAAAGTGATTACCTAAAATTTAGATATTATAGGAGAAAGAGAGAAATGAAGGTTGAGAGAAATATTTGATTTGAAGTCTACAAGTCTATAGTTGAAAAGTAGAAGATAATAGACAAGCAGACATGAAGAAGTTTGTAAAGGTTATATATCCACACTGAGAAATCTGAATTGATCATTCAAAGAGCCAGTGAAAGATTTTAAATAAGGGAAGGGCATGGCCAGAAGTTTGTATTAAGAAGCTATGCTATGGCAAGTTATATAATAGCTTGAGGATTAATAATTTTGGCAAAAGAACTGGTCACTAGATAATCACAGAGGCCCCTAATTAGCATTTGTGCTAAGGCAGGTTCAGTGACAACAGGTGAGGGGCAATTTGGAGAATGTTGGGTAGCATCAGAAGGACTTGGAGCCTGAGAGACAGGGAAAGAGGGAAGACGGTCAGGATGCAGTCTGAGGACTGGGAGGGTGACCGTAATGCCCAGAAATGGAGTCCAAGTGTTTTCTTGGGTTTTCTAGAGGAACTGTAACACTTTTGAACATTAAGACCTTCTTCTCTGATGGACCTCTTGGCAATAGAGGAACTGAACACCTGCCTGTGACAAACTGACAAATTAGAGAACCTGATATCTTATAGGTGAGCTCAGCTGTAGTTATGTAACCTTGTGAAAACACACACTGCAATAACTCCATTGTAATAATGGAGTCCCATTTCAAGCATTAGTTTGGTGTATTGCACCTCTGAGTTTAAAAGGCTAGAGAGTAGCTCTTATGGACTGGTGAACCAACGTGAAGTCATTGCTCCATCTCCACTCAAAGGAAGGTCACACCATCTAGGACTGCAGCTGGTCCCAGGCAGTGTGGACTCTCATTAGGGGGAGCCATTCCCCAGGGTTTCTGGTTGCTGTGGTCTCGGAAAGGAAGAGGGGCTGCTGCAGAGTTCAAGGCCCTCTGGGTCTTCTCTGTTTCCCTATGCTCTCTGCTTTTACTCAGCTGTCTTCATTCCCCCACCTCCTCTAACTTCTAGAATTTCATAATAGAATCACAGTACATTTTAAATGAATTAAATTAACATTTGGCAACATTACAGAAATAAAAGTTCTGCCTTTAGCTAAATGTGAAATAAAAAGTGATTACCTAAAATTTAGATATTATAGGAGAAAGAGAGAAATGAAGGTTGAGAGAAATATTTGATTTGAAGTCTACAAGTCTATAGTTGAAAAGTAGAAGATAATAGACAAGCAGACATGAAGAAGTTTGTAAAGGTTATATATCCACACTGAGAAATCTGAATTGATCATTCAAAGAGCCAGTGAAAGATTTTAAATAAGGGAAGGGCATGGCCAGAAGTTTGTATTAAGAAGCTATGCTATGGCAAGTTATATAATAGCTTGAGGATTAATAATTTTGGCAAAAGAACTGGTCACTAGATAATCACAGAGGCCCCTAATTAGCATTTGTGCTAAGGCAGGTTCAGTGACAACAGGTGAGGGGCAATTTGGAGAATGTTGGGTAGCATCAGAAGGACTTGGAGCCTGGAGAGACAGGGAAAGAGGGAAGACGGTCAGGATGCAGTCTGAGGACTGGGAGGGTGACCGTAATGCCCAGAAATGGAGTCCAAGTGTTTTCTTGGGTGGGAAAGAAGGTGGTTCTTTTTGGGACAAGGTAATTTTGAGATACTTCATGTGAGAGAAAGGCAAGGCCTTGAAAGCACACATCTGGAGCATAGGCTGTACTAAGCTGGGAAGTATAAATGTTGGGGATTATGAGGCAGGGCTTAAACCCAGGGAGTAATGAAGCCACTAAGAGGAAAGTCAAGTAAGAAAAGGTTGAAGATGCAACCCCAAGGAACATATTTTTCAAGTCAGGTAGGAAAAAAAAAGTCCTATCTGACTTCTCCTTTCATCCCTGCAATTTAATTTAAATTTAATGTCTGTCACAGCTTTCTTTACATCTGAGATGAGTCACCTCCACTTTAGAGTGCCTCAGACCTCAGCATACTTCCCAGACTTTCTTCTCATTTCTGCCAACACCATGCCTTGGCATGTTCTTTTTTCTTTGTGCCTCCTCTGACTTTGCATTAAATCCCTCTAAATATTTCTCATTTTATTGGAGTACTTACATGTGGAAGGAGAGGGAGCCTCTGAGCAGGGGTGGGTCAAGACAGGATGTCAGTTCTATTGCTTAGAAATTGGCATCAAATAAGAAACGAGTATCCACCCTGATCCTCCCTGAGGCTAACTGAGAGTCCATGGTCATGCGTTCTCCACCTTGGAGGTACTATGTCTATATCAAAAGTCCTTCATCCTGAGAAACTAAAACCACAGGTCTTTCCAGTGTGATCAAGGTTTCGGTCATAATTTCAAGACACTCTCTAGATAAATAAATGTCAATTCATCAGAATCTACAACACTAGAATTTAAAGCATTAATGAAATAAAGGAATTTAATATTTGGCAAAAGAACTGGTCACTAGATAATCACAGAGGCCCCTAATTAGCATTTGTGCTAAGGCAGGTTCAGTGACAACAGGTGAGGGGCAATTTGGAGAATGTTGGGTAGCATCAGAAGGACTTGGAGCCTGGAGAGACAGGGAAAGAGGGAAGACGGTCAGGATGCAGTCTGAGGACTGGGAGGGTGACCGTAATGCCCAGAAATGGAGTCCAAGTGTTTTCTTGGGTGGGAAAGAAGGTGGTTCTTTTTGGGACAAGGTAATTTTGAGATACTTCATGTGAGAGAAAGGCAAGGCCTTGAAAGCACACATCTGGAGCATAGGCTGTACTAAGCTGGGAAGTATAAATGTTGGGGATTATGAGGCAGGGCTTAAACCCAGGGAGTAATGAAGCCACTAAGAGGAAAGTCAAGTAAGAAAAGGTTGAAGATGCAACCCCAAGGAACATATTTTTCAAGTCAGGTAGGAAAAAAGTCCTATCTGACTTCTCCTTTCATCCCTGCAATTTAATTTAAATTTAATGTCTGTCACAGCTTTCTTTACATCTGAGATGAGTCACCTCCACTTTAGAGTGCCTCAGACCTCAGCATACTTCCCAGACTTTCTTCTCATTTCTGCCAACACCATGCCTTGGCATGTTCTTTTTTCTTTGTGCCTCCTCTGACTTTGCATTAAATCCCTCTAAATATTTCTCATTTTATTGGAGTACTTACATGTGGAAGGAGAGGGAGCCTCTGAGCAGGGGTGGGTCAAGACAGGATGTCAGTTCTATTGCTTAGAAATTGGCATCAAATAAGAAACGAGTATCCACCCTGATCCTCCCTGAGGCTAACTGAGAGTCCATGGTCATGCGTTCTCCACCTTGGAGGTACTATGTCTATATCAAAAGTCCTTCATCCTGAGAAACTAAAACCACAGGTCTTTCCAGTGTGATCAAGGTTTCGGTCATAATTTCAAGACACTCTCTAGATAAATAAATGTCAATTCATCAGAATCTACAACACTAGAATTTAAAGCATTAATGAAATAAAGGAATTTAATATTTCAAAAAAAGATACATCCAGGCATGTGCACTGCTCAGAAGCGCTTCTAACTGCAAAATTCTACCTGAGGCAGAGCCATGACTGCCACATAAGACCCAAGCACAAGAACAAACCCATCTATGCTGACTTCCAAAGAAATAACCTGTGAACATTCTGTCTGTTGCTGTCCTTCCCCAACCGAGAGAGAGGGCAAGCCTTTCTGTAGCACAGACATCAGAAGGCAGCTGGTATCTAACTACACTTGAGTGAAAAGTTTACCGTCAGATAGGTCTGGGTGATGAGAAGTTATAACTGCAGAGGCATGGTTGGAAATTCTTTGTTCAAGTGGAGAAGAACAAGCATTTCTAAAGAGGAGCAGCAATGCTGAAACACGAAAGTAAAGAGCAAAACAAGGATCTGGCTAGAAATCTGAGTATGCCATGAAAAAGCAAGAACAAGAGAAAATGAGAAAAACAGCTTGAGTACCTGAAAAACCTGATTTGAGAAAGCACGTGGAAAAGGATTTGGCTTCACAATGCAAAGGATATTTTCTAGTAAATGGATGTGATGAATTTTAAAACTCGAGGCTGTAAGGCCAAACAGACATTGAGTACTGGTGAATGGTGGGGAAGTATCAAGTGCTGTAGGATGGAAGGAGGTAGGAGAGAGGAGGCTTATTAGGAGTAGAGTCCAACCCAGGAGCTTCAGGGAGCAGCCTGGAGCCAGGCCTGAGCCGTTCAGGTCAGCCCAGCATCAGTAGCCTCTTTTGAGGCGGCCTGTCAATCACGCCCCCAAGGGAGCTTGACTGTGTGAGAACCATCCTTCCCAAGGCACTCCTTCCATTATCCTCACTAAAACTGCCTCCGCAGTAGGGATGCACGCAGATTGCTCACATTAAGAAGCAAATTGATTATGAACTGAGTTTTGTCTACCAACAATTTTTAATATGTAATCTTGTCATGAGTGAACGAAAGTCATTAATAATACAGTAAGCAAAATGTGCTACAGTTAACCTTAAATTATAACTTACAAAGAGCATTCTTACAGTTTCTTCTTTGATTTATGAGCTCAGTTTATTCTATGCAAATTCATGCACAGTTTCTAATAAGAGGGAGGAGGGAAGATAAAGGAGCTTTGAATATTTTATAAGCTTTTTCCACTTACCTTAATTTAGAATTATGAGGCTGAATATGTAAGTAGAGAATAATTACCTATTACTAGTCTCCCACGTAGTTTATCTATTTCAGCTCTGAACATCCTGAGCAATGCAAAGCATAACTGTTTTACTACCTGGAACATCTGTCTGTTGCTGTCCTTCCCCAACCGAGAGAGAGGGCAAGCCTTTCTGTAGCACAGACATCAGAAGGCAGCTGGTATCTAACTACACTTGAGTGAAAAGTTTACCGTCAGATAGGTCTGGGTGATGAGAAGTTATAACTGCAGAGGCATGGTTGGAAATTCTTTGTTCAAGTGGAGAAGAACAAGCATTTCTAAAGAGGAGCAGCAATGCTGAAACACGAAAGTAAAGAGCAAAACAAGGATCTGGCTAGAAATCTGAGTATGCCATGAAAAAGCAAGAACAAGAGAAAATGAGAAAAACAGCTTGAGTACCTGAAAAACCTGATTTGAGAAAGCACGTGGAAAAGGATTTGGCTTCACAATGCAAAGGATATTTTCTAGTAAATGGATGTGATGAATTTTAAAACTCGAGGCTGTAAGGCCAAACAGACATTGAGTACTGGTGAATGGTGGGGAAGTATCAAGTGCTGTAGGATGGAAGGAGGTAGGAGAGAGGAGGCTTATTAGGAGTAGAGTCCAACCCAGGAGCTTCAGGGAGCAGCCTGGAGCCAGGCCTGAGCCGTTCAGGTCAGCCCAGCATCAGTAGCCTCTTTTGAGGCGGCCTGTCAATCACGCCCCCAAGGGAGCTTGACTGTGTGAGAACCATCCTTCCCAAGGCACTCCTTCCATTATCCTCACTAAAACTGCCTCCGCAGTAGGGATGCACGCAGATTGCTCACATTAAGAAGCAAATTGATTATGAACTGAGTTTTGTCTACCAACAATTTTTAATATGTAATCTTGTCATGAGTGAACGAAAGTCATTAATAATACAGTAAGCAAAATGTGCTACAGTTAACCTTAAATTATAACTTACAAAGAGCATTCTTACAGTTTCTTCTTTGATTTATGAGCTCAGTTTATTCTATGCAAATTCATGCACAGTTTCTAATAAGAGGGAGGAGGGAAGATAAAGGAGCTTTGAATATTTTATAAGCTTTTTCCACTTACCTTAATTTAGAATTATGAGGCTGAATATGTAAGTAGAGAATAATTACCTATTACTAGTCTCCCACGTAGTTTATCTATTTCAGCTCTGAACATCCTGAGCAATGCAAAGCATAACTGTTTTACTACCTGGACCACTGTGAATATGATAATTAGGCCTCCTTCAGCATTACTTGTTGCTGACACATGAGAAGACAGACATTGTAATATAACCAGACAGTCTTACACTGTTGTTTAATATCCCTTTTAAAAATAATATACTGGGTGTTCAATATTTCATTCATTGCACATAAAGTGAACTTTGTAAAGAGGTTTGTACTCTGAGAAATTTCCTTGCCTTTCTTCTCCCATTGCTGAATTCTGTGAGCTCCAGGAATAAGAAGTTAAGTAAATGAAGTTCTGTTGAAAGAGATGAGATTGATGGCCTGGAAAAGAGAGGGCACATTCCAGGAGCAGCAGGCAGCCCTGCTCATTCCCTCCCCCTTCTCTCCACACACAGCAATGCTCTTCACACATACATGCTCCTCATCCCAACTTCCCACTCACCACTTACAGGCACCTGCCATATGGAGGTCCGATTAAACTCTTAACTCAAAAAGATACCTGCACCTATTTGTTTGCTGAAGCAGTATTTACAATAGCTAGAACATGGATGCAACATAAATGTCTATCAGCAGATGTGCAGATAAAGAATATGTGTATACATATATACACACGCACAATAAAATATCACACAGCCATAAATCAAAATAATCAAAATAAAATAATTCCACTTGCAACAACATGGGTGGACCTAGAGATGATCCTACTAAGTGAAGTAAATCAGACAAAGACAAACATATGATATCACTTACATGTGGATTCTAAAAAATGATGCAAATCAACTTATCTACACAATAGAAACAGACACACCAACTTAGGAAACAAACTTATGGTTACCAGGGGGGAAAAGGGTGGGGGAGGGATAAATTAGAAGTTTTAGATTAACATATACACACTATTATATATAAAATAGATAATCAACAAATATCTATAGCACAGGTACCTATGCTAAATATCTTGTAATAACTATATATATAACTGGATCATTATGCTATATACCTGAAACTAACACAACATTGCAAATCAACTGTACTTCAATATAAAAAGAATAAAATGAGGGAAAGAATGGAAGCACAAGGTTTAGGAGATCTACCAAAGAAAAACAAAGGGATGCTGTTAGTGATGCCTCGGGTACAAAAATGGCTGTTCAATTCTTAGCTTACTACAAGGGAAAGGAAATGTCATTCAGAGATCACCAGAACTCCTATGACTAGGTCATAGGAGGACTTGGGTGACTTAAGAACCCTAGACAGCCAGGTGATTTCTGAGGAAAGGCAGTGGATACTCTGGGAAGGATGCTCTTTGGTTTGTTCTTAGAGTCATCAGCCTGGACTAAGAAGTAACCAGAGCTTCCCAGACTTTGAGACTCATCTCAGGAAGTCTCTCACAGTGGCAACTTTGTTTTTAAGAAATATCGACCTGGAAGGAATATTGAAACTGACCAGCCCACTTAATTTAGGAAATGGGATGAAACAAACGTCCAGCCCTTCAGCGCCTGTGCACACAAATGTATTCAAAGGAAAAAGGTCCTGGCCTCTGCAGCTCATCATCCGACTGAACAAAGCCCCCATTTGAAGGAATACAGATACTCAGATTTGTTTTGTCTTCTTGGATTACCAACAGAAACTGTTAAGCACCCAGTGATGTGCTGAATTATCTGAAAAATAACATGAATTGAGAGTGAACGGTTCACATTAGTTAGGGCCATGGTTTCTCCTTCTATCACAGTAAATGCTGATCAAATTTAAGAGAAGATGCAGACAACTTCCAATAAAGAAAGAAAAAAGTTTTTCTCTCCTGGTAAATTGTATCATTGGATTTTGTGATAATTAGCACTTCATATTGCATTATAGTGATGGTGTCAGACCAACAGCCAAACAGAATTAATGAGTTAAATATCTATCAGCAGGAAGCTTCAGGTCTGATTAAGGACACTGCAGGTGTGTGTATGCATCTATTTCTTTTCTCTTTTTTTCAGCATGGTCTGTATATTGAATTGTCAGAGAAACCATCATACTATTAGCATCAATTGTCAATGAGTCAAGAAAATTATGATCACTTATCTTGACCATAAGTGAGAATAATCTTTGACATAATAAGAAAAGAAGACACACAAAAATGAAAATATAAAACATCTCTTTGGTGTCAAAGTGAATAACTGAATGAATGATGCCTCAAATCACTCATTCCTGTCCATCTACTGCAGCAAAACAGCCATGTAGACTAGGAACATAAAAATTTCTGTTAGTGAGTTAATTCTGGGAAAGTAATTCAAGTCTGTCATTCAGAGATCACCAGAACTCCTATGACTAGGTCATAGGAGGACTTGGGTGACTTAAGAACCCTAGACAGCGAGGTGATTTCTGAGGAAAGGCAGTGGATACTCTGGGAAGGATGCTCTTTGGTTTGTTCTTAGAGTCATCAGCCTGGACTAAGAAGTAACCAGAGCTTCCCAGACTTTGAGACTCATCTCAGGAAGTCTCTCACAGTGGCAACTTTGTTTTTAAGAAATATCGACCTGGAAGGAATATTGAAACTGACCAGCCCACTTAATTTAGGAAATGGGATGAAACAAACGTCCAGCCCTTCAGCGCCTGTGCACACAAATGTATTCAAAGGAAAAAGGTCCTGGCCTCTGCAGCTCATCATCCGACTGAACAAAGCCCCCATTTGAAGGAATACAGATACTCAGATTTGTTTTGTCTTCTTGGATTACCAACAGAAACTGTTAAGCACCCAGTGATGTGCTGAATTATCTGAAAAATAACATGAATTGAGAGTGAACGGTTCACATTAGTTAGGGCCATGGTTTCTCCTTCTATCACAGTAAATGCTGATCAAATTTAAGAGAAGATGCAGACAACTTCCAATAAAGAAAGAAAAAAGTTTTTCTCTCCTGGTAAATTGTATCATTGGATTTTGTGATAATTAGCACTTCATATTGCATTATAGTGATGGTGTCAGACCAACAGCCAAACAGAATTAATGAGTTAAATATCTATCAGCAGGAAGCTTCAGGTCTGATTAAGGACACTGCAGGTGTGTGTATGCATCTATTTCTTTTCTCTTTTTTTCAGCATGGTCTGTATATTGAATTGTCAGAGAAACCATCATACTATTAGCATCAATTGTCAATGAGTCAAGAAAATTATGATCACTTATCTTGACCATAAGTGAGAATAATCTTTGACATAATAAGAAAAGAAGACACACAAAAATGAAAATATAAAACATCTCTTTGGTGTCAAAGTGAATAACTGAATGAATGATGCCTCAAATCACTCATTCCTGTCCATCTACTGCAGCAAAACAGCCATGTAGACTAGGAACATAAAAATTTCTGTTAGTGAGTTAATTCTGGGGAAAGTAAAATTTGCCAAGTTTTCTACTTTGCATGCCTTGTTCATTTCATCCATACAACAGTCCTGTGAATATATCTTTTTGCTCTTGTTTCAGCTGAGGAAATGCAACACCAAACAGGACTGCCATCTTTATTCTAACAACTAATGCTTATGAAACAATTTTCCTGAGCTTAATTACATACTGAGTACAGATTATGGGAAGGGGAAAATGTCACCCGTACCATAAATGATGTTTGA
This sequence comes from Tragulus kanchil, assembly GCA_022376925.1. Classification (NCBI taxonomy): domain Eukaryota; kingdom Metazoa; phylum Chordata; class Mammalia; order Artiodactyla; family Tragulidae; genus Tragulus; species Tragulus kanchil. The sequence goes on from JAIOJX010000003.1 coordinate 108,437,941, forward strand.
GTAAAGCTACAGTTATAAAGAAAAATATGAGGGGAAATATATAAAAAATGAAAAACATAAGAGGGAAATAATGATATGGTACAAAGTAATATCAGAGCTGTCACAATGCATTATATAGTTGATTGTCAAATGAATGACAGAGATAGAAACTGTTATTAGTTTAAAAAAGAAAGAGAAATTGTGGGATAAAGTCATCTGAGAAGATTGTAGGAAAAGAAGCTTGACCTTGGTCAGGAAGGATGGTCAGGATTTGGATACAACAAGGTCAATAGGACACAACAGACAGGGAATGGGAAAGAAGCGTCTGCTGGGAGCAGGTACTAGTTCTATTTGGGAGGCAAAGAGACTTCATTCAGGTTGGAGATGAGATTTCATACAAATAGACACTGAATAGTAAGACCAAAGCCCTGGAGAAGGGAATCAGGACCGACTCCAGTATTCTTGCCTGGAAAACCCCATGGACAAAAGAGCCTGATGGGCTACATAGTCCGTGGGATCGCAGAATGTCATGTATGACTGAGTAACTAACACACACATGCACAGAAGAAGCAGAAAAGACTGGGAGATGTGCAATAGAATCTTGAAAAGGAGACAGAGTAATTTGAATTGTATTTTTCTAGGATAATTGAATCATCTTCATGTTCATCAAATCACTTTTGGCACCTGCTTATAGTTAATAATCCTAATTGAACATGTGGACTCAAAGCTTTATATCTTGCCTCTCAAATAGCATTTATTCTCTATCTCAAAAGTAGCTTGGTACTCCACAAATTCAGTGGCTTCCCAACAGTTTTTGATCGTATATACTTACCAGGAAAAAGTTGAGTTTCCTGCCTCCATATAGATAAACAAATAGATTAAGCAGATGAATAAACAAATAATATAAATGTGCATATACATATATATTCATTATAAACCTAACATTAAAATATTTTTAAATGAGATTTTTTAATGAGAAAATGTGAAATAACCAAAAGTTACATTTTTATTTTATTCTGTAATAGTAATTTAATGTTAACCTTTTGCTGAAGTTGAAAACATTAATATTTCCAGCAAAAGCCTTCATGCTAAACATACTTCCCATTTCAGAGAGTCATCGTTTAGCTCATTGTGATAGAACAATTGTGAGGTCAGCAATGATTTCAGTTTGGTTTGTTCCTTGGTTTTAATGCTGCTCAAACTGTAAAAGGAACCTCATGAAGATACTCAGTGCCCTTGGATGAAGGCATTATCAGCTCTGCTAGCTAGTCATGAATTCACCGTTCAATCCTATGTACCCAATGAGCAAAAGTATGAAATATCACTAGTCAATTTCTAGCTTATATAATGTCAAGAAGGTTAGAGAAATTTCACTGATATTTTGTTGTTCCTATATGAGAGCTGTAATCATTTTTGGTAATGATATCACACAAGAATGGGAAAGAAACGTCTGCTGGGAGCAGGTACTAGTTCTATTTGGGAGGCAAAGAGACTTCATTCAGGTTGGAGATGAGATTTCATACAAATAGACACTGAATAGTAAGACCAAAGCCCTGGAGAAGGGAATCAGGACCGACTCCAGTATTCTTGCCTGGAAAACCCCATGGACAAAAGAGCCTGATGGGCTACATAGTCCGTGGGATCGCAGAATGTCATGTATGACTGAGTAACTAACACACACATGCACAGAAGAAGCAGAAAAGACTGGGAGATGTGCAATAGAATCTTGAAAAGGAGACAGAGTAATTTGAATTGTATTTTTCTAGGATAATTGAATCATCTTCATGTTCATCAAATCACTTTTGGCACCTGCTTATAGTTAATAATCCTAATTGAACATGTGGACTCAAAGCTTTATATCTTGCCTCTCAAATAGCATTTATTCTCTATCTCAAAAGTAGCTTGGTACTCCACAAATTCAGTGGCTTCCCAACAGTTTTTGATCGTATATACTTACCAGGAAAAAGTTGAGTTTCCTGCCTCCATATAGATAAACAAATAGATTAAGCAGATGAATAAACAAATAATATAAATGTGCATATACATATATATTCATTATAAACCTAACATTAAAATATTTTTAAATGAGATTTTTTAATGAGAAAATGTGAAATAACCAAAAGTTACATTTTTATTTTATTCTGTAATAGTAATTTAATGTTAACCTTTTGCTGAAGTTGAAAACATTAATATTTCCAGCAAAAGCCTTCATGCTAAACATACTTCCCATTTCAGAGAGTCATCGTTTAGCTCATTGTGATAGAACAATTGTGAGGTCAGCAATGATTTCAGTTTGGTTTGTTCCTTGGTTTTAATGCTGCTCAAACTGTAAAAGGAACCTCATGAAGATACTCAGTGCCCTTGGATGAAGGCATTATCAGCTCTGCTAGCTAGTCATGAATTCACCGTTCAATCCTATGTACCCAATGAGCAAAAGTATGAAATATCACTAGTCAATTTCTAGCTTATATAATGTCAAGAAGGTTAGAGAAATTTCACTGATATTTTGTTGTTCCTATATGAGAGCTGTAATCATTTTTGGTAATGATATCACACAAGAATGGAAATCCTTCTAAGCACTGATCTTTTTTATTTTATTTTTTACAGAGTTTTGTTGTTTACTGCCACACATTGACTTGAATCCTCCATAGGTGTATACACATGCCTCCCTCGAACCTCTCCCCCTATCTCCCTCCCCATTCCACCCCTCCAGGTTGCCACAGAGCCCCTGTTTGAGATCCCCTAGTCCCACAGCACGTTTCCCTCTCTCATCCCAATGTCCATAAGACTGTTCTCTATGTCTGCCTCTCCATTGCTGCTTTGCATATTAATTTATCAGCAACATCTTTCTAGATTCCATACACATGTCAGTGTACAATAGTTATCTCTCTCTGTGACATACTTCATTCTGTATAATAGATTCTATATTGGTCCACCTCATTAGAACTTATTCAAATGCATTTCTTTTTATGGCTTAGTAATATTCCATTATATATTTGTACCACTGCTTCTTTTTTTTTTTTTGGCCTCTTTTATTAGTCCTCATTTATTTATTTTCATTCATCAGTGTGGGCCTCCCATCGCAGTAGCCTCTCTAGTTGCAGAGCACTGGCTCTGGGTGCATGCACTCTAGAGCGCTGGCTCCCAATTGGACACATTGGTCCAGCCACTCGGTGGCATATGGGCTCTCACCAGGCCAGCAATTGAACCAGTGTCCCTTGCACTCCAAGGAGAATTCTTCACCCACTGGACTACTGGGGATGGCCCCATACCACTGCTTCTTTATCCATATCACTACCAGATCTCTACACTCACAACCCCAGTGCCCACTAAAGGGATTGCTGCTTGTCCAGAATTCACAAGAAGCATATGCAGATAAGTCAAAATCTCCAATGAAATTTCCACTTAATTTTAAGTCTCTTTCTCCATTCCCTGACTACCTGTGTCCCACAGGCTTTAGCACCATAGTGTACACAGACCCCTACATGATTCCTGCCTGGAGAATCCCTTGGACAGAGAAGTCTGGCAGGCTACAATCCACGGAATCACAAAGAGTCATAGATGACTGAGGAACTTAGCATGTACACAGAAGGCATGTACCTTTAGTATACATTCAATTTATATTTCAGAATTAATTTTAATCTAACATGTTTTCCCAGAGTAATGAGTGGTTAGCTCAAACAAATGCTCACAGGCACACACACAAATATAGATATACAAGTTATTCTTGAGACAGAAATGTCACCTAAGGGAACTCTAGCCCAAATATCAACCATGAAGACCCAATACAATTTCAGAAAAGTCTACCATCAGTTATTCTGGCCAGGCTCTTTTTATAACACTCTCCAAGTTGGGATATGAGCTTTGTGTATCTAAAGCAATAGAGCCTAACATGTTATGGTAAAATTGTATTACTAATCTCAATAGAATTGTCTATAATTCAGATTATCATTAGGAAGCTTAAACTGTAAATGCTATTGTTGCTGTTTGGTCACTAAATAATGTTCAACTCTTTGCAAGCCCATGGACTATAGCATGTGAGGGTCCTCTTTCCATGGAATTTCCCAGACAAGAATAATGGAATGGACCACCATTTCCTTCTCCAAGAGAACTTCCCAACTCAGGAATCAAACCCACATCTCCTGCATTGGCAGACGGATTCTTCACCACTGAGCCACCAGGGAATCCCCTAAATGGATTTAGAAAGAGAGGAATAAAAAAGAAAAAAAGAGAGATGAAAATGGGCTATAAAAGCAAGGAATGTTTTCCTGGAGGAGGGCAAATTCATCTGGACATTGAGAGATGATAGGGTTTGCAGAACTAAACGGGAATGAGGTTACACATGGGCAGAGCAACAGCCATGACTTGATGGTCCAGACCCGTGCAGGTGCTGTGCTGATGACATGCTCAGTAGACCACATTCAGACTCATGAAGTCCAGTATGCTGTGTGTCATGACTTTTCTCCTAGAGGTGTCTTCAGGGTACATTTCAAATAAAAATACCTTCTTGGAAGTGATGGGAATGTCAACTGAAATTTCATATCAATTTCGATTAAATTTAAGTGAAAATTTTATTTTAATTTCAGTTAAACAGTAAGCATGTGATTGGGTTGTTACATTTATAAGATAATTTCTGAAACTTCTTTGAAGATAATTGTCAGTAAAAATGTGCCCTTCATGTGATCTCCCACCAAAATTTCCTAATCTGTTGGATTTGCAGTTCTTAGCTCTGTCATCATGTCCCTTTAAGATTAAAATATGGATAGAATTCAAGGGTCGTGGAAGGCAGGGCAGAAAATAAATGTGTGATGTTCTAATTGCTATTTAACATCATAGAATTGGAAACAGTGAGGTGAATGGACTACCCAGTGCATATGCAATCTCCCTCATTCTAAATGGTTCTCTGGCACTTTTGATTACTCGCTGAAGGAATATAGCCACCTCTGGAGGCTAATAGTGTCCTAAGAGGATTCTTTCCTACCCTGTGGTTAAACTATATTTTTTGCAAATATCCTTACCTTCTCTTCAGTTTTTAAAATGGTCTAGCCAACTTTTGAAAATGTCCTGCCCCCAGCATGTCCACAAGTATGGCAATCACATGTCTATGTTTTCCAAGATAGTTTCTATGCCCCATAACTTGCGTCATCATAAAACTTAGTAAAAAAGAATATGGGCTGGAAAAACATGGCTTAAGGGAAACTGCCTTCACTGTGCTCAGTGAAATAGCTTTCATTTTACCACTAGCATAAACACCTAACTAGAACTACTTATCTCCTATCATAGCCAGTCCCTCTGCCTGTCAATTCTGTTCTAATCTCATTCATGGGCTCAGAATCACTTGATAGAGTGTTTCCCTCTTTGATAAATTTCTTCAATAATCAACTCAAGACTCCTGGACAGTGTAAAACACAGGGTCTTGACCTTTGCTCTTTTCCTTTAGTTCTTCCAGTCTGATCCACATACCATCACTCTCAGCTAGGGTCTATAATTTGCTATTTTGAGTATCTGCTTCTGCATTCACTGTATTTCATCATTCTGAAGATGTATGTAAAAGTTCAATCTGGATCAAGGATATTCCTAAGAGAATAAATCCAAGGACCCTCATAGGTATCTAAACCTGCTGCAAATCATGACACCATGGATTTCCAATCAAATACTGTGATTAAATGAAAGCTTTGAGATCTTAAGAAGACTAAATTTATCTAGGAAGAGTGAGAAAGCTATGAGTTACAGGGGTTAGAGGGTAAGATTTTGGTAAACTCTTATGAGTCTCCCACCCCTGTACTCTTGTGCTTTTATAGTGTTCTTCCTTATTTATTCTTGACTTTTCCCTGTGATTTTCTTTGCCTGTAGGACATTAACAACAATGAAACAAACAATGGCTTATAATTCTTGCAAAATGGGACCTGCTTTATTATAATACTGCCACCATCACTTTTAAACACCCAGGATTACTCATTGTTAACTCAGTAAGCATCAAAAACAAACTACCAGACATAACAGGTCACCTAAGACCATCCATTCTCAGTAGCTACCAATGACTGCAACTACAGAATGAGATCAAAAGAAAACCATCTAGCTGAATTAAACCCATATCTCTGACTCACAGATAAAAGGGTGGCTACTTTTAAGCCACTCAATTTGGGAATAGTTTGTATCACAGCAATGGATAACTAACACATATTTTAAGCAGAACAGTAACATGTTCTAACTTGAGTCACAAAAGGATCTCTCTAGCTACTGTGTGGAGACTACTCCATACAGAAATAAGGGTAGAGGCAGAGAGACAGTAAACACACAATTGCAGTGGGTAATGGTTGATATGGGATATGAGAAGGAATCTTGGATTAAAAGGATTGAAACTATTCTAAAATCTAGCTGGGCAAAACTATTCTGTTTTTAATCTCATTCATGGGCTCAGAATCACTTGATAGAGTGTTTCCCTCTTTGATAAATTTCTTCAATAATCAACTCAAGACTCCTGGACAGTGTAAAACACAGGGTCTTGACCTTTGCTCTTTTCCTTTAGTTCTTCCAGTCTGATCCACATACCATCACTCTCAGCTAGGGTCTATAATTTGCTATTTTGAGTATCTGCTTCTGCATTCACTGTATTTCATCATTCTGAAGATGTATGTAAAAGTTCAATCTGGATCAAGGATATTCCTAAGAGAATAAATCCAAGGACCCTCATAGGTATCTAAACCTGCTGCAAATCATGACACCATGGATTTCCAATCAAATACTGTGATTAAATGAAAGCTTTGAGATCTTAAGAAGACTAAATTTATCTAGGAAGAGTGAGAAAGCTATGAGTTACAGGGGTTAGAGGGTAAGATTTTGGTAAACTCTTATGAGTCTCCCACCCCTGTACTCTTGTGCTTTTATAGTGTTCTTCCTTATTTATTCTTGACTTTTCCCTGTGATTTTCTTTGCCTGTAGGACATTAACAACAATGAAACAAACAATGGCTTATAATTCTTGCAAAATGGGACCTGCTTTATTATAATACTGCCACCATCACTTTTAAACACCCAGGATTACTCATTGTTAACTCAGTAAGCATCAAAAACAAACTACCAGACATAACAGGTCACCTAAGACCATCCATTCTCAGTAGCTACCAATGACTGCAACTACAGAATGAGATCAAAAGAAAACCATCTAGCTGAATTAAACCCATATCTCTGACTCACAGATAAAAGGGTGGCTACTTTTAAGCCACTCAATTTGGGAATAGTTTGTATCACAGCAATGGATAACTAACACATATTTTAAGCAGAACAGTAACATGTTCTAACTTGAGTCACAAAAGGATCTCTCTAGCTACTGTGTGGAGACTACTCCATACAGAAATAAGGGTAGAGGCAGAGAGACAGTAAACACACAATTGCAGTGGGTAATGGTTGATATGGGATATGAGAAGGAATCTTGGATTAAAAGGGATTGAAACTATTCTAAAATCTAGCTGGGCAAAACTATTTCTTCAAAGACAGAAAATATTTCTTCATTGAGTCTCAGTTCTGCTTCCAGGATGTGTTTCTTATTTCGTTTTCCATCATAACACTTTGATACACTTTCTGAGAAACTCTTTCCCATAAAAAATATGAGTGGTTTCCTATGAGTGCCTTTCTCAGGTAGCTTCATAATCTTTGAAGTTTGGGCTCTGGAATTCTCTTTTCATTTTGAAATATTGCAGCCCTTTTTGGTACTAACCATCAGTGCTTTCACTGGGTTTACTAATGCAATCCTCTTAAAAACATGTACATTTCCTAAAAATCTTATGTTCACCCAATCCCACTAAAACCATATCCAGAATCCTTTTTAAAACAAGCAACTTCACAATTTGGATGTGTCTTATAATATTTGTGTCTCCTATGCACTAGCTTAAATATTTTTGAATTTTTAACAAAGAGGTTTGCAAAGAATTTATTTGATCTTTGCTGAGGCTATTTCTTATTTTGAGAATCTTGGTCAACCAGGTGTGACCAATATGGTGACGTGAAACAGTTTTATTTTCCAGTCCAATAAGTCCTGGATTCTGTACATGGCATCTGAACTTTACTTGCTAACTAAATAATCATCACTTTAATAAATCTCTTTCTTCTTATATTCTATTGTGTAAAATTGAAACAAGAAAGTTGACAATATTAAAATTCAGTTTAGAAATCTTAGCCAAGTTCACAAAGTTACTAGGTACATTTTCTATCTTCTATTTTCCACAAGTGCTCATCCCTCCAATATTTTATCCCTTCATAAATCACTATTTTTCAAGCCTCCAAAACAGTTTTCCAACCTTCACTTTTGGATTCACTCTTTTCCCAAACTTCATTAACATATCCCTTCCCACTTTTCTAGATCTCTTATACTGTCCAATTCCAAAGCCTATATAACAGGTTTAGGCTTTTTTTTATAAAAGCATACTGCTTCTAGATAAACGAGTAGACTAGTAATAACCCCCAGTAAATCATGTCCCCTGTATCCATCACACCCTTTTGTTTTGGACTCCGTACTTGCCCATATAAAACATCAATAAATGTGATGCAGAGATTTTTAAGTGCTGAAGCATTGGAGACTGTTCTTTTGAAAAGCTATCCCTACCATGTAAAGCATCTGACTCTTCTAATAGAGACATATAGCCCAGCTGACATTTTTACACAATAACCAGGTGTGGGAGGCCATTAAAGCTTATCCAGCCTGAGACAAGTTGTCAGATTACCACAGTCATAAGAATACCCTCAAGCAAAACTAGCAGAAGAAATGACCGCATGAACCCAGCTCATATTTCCGACCCACAGAATTTACATTTTCTTAAAAAGTAAATAAAACTAATGAAATTTTCATCCATTATGCTTTGCAGTGTCTTCTTACACAGCAATAGATAACCAAAAGACAAACTGGGGCCAGGAGTGAGTACTATCACACCAAATCTAAGACATACGATGCTAGCTTTGAAACTGGGCAACAGATAGAATCTGAAAGAAAGACTCATGTTATATAGCAGAACAAGCAACAGAACTATTATTGGTGGAACCTGGAACACAGAAAATGTACTTAATGAATTTATGACTCTGAATAAAACAATCTCTAGATAGAATGTTACAAATACCACCTGGATATTTCCAGATATGTATGATTATTGAAAAACAGGTATAAATATTGTTTTGTTTTCCAGTGAGTTTGAAAGACATATGGAGGGCTCAAAATTTTTCAGATTTGGAAAATAAAGTTATTTTTCACTCCTAATTTCTCTAACCAAATATTCCCAAAGAAGGAAATGTCTCCTCTGTAATATCAAAATGAGAGTGTGATTGTAACATCATTTATTAAAACTTTAGAAAAATAGAGATGGCATCTAATAATGTCTTCCCTTCATGGATCACAGCCTTGTCATTGTGAAGGAGCTTGCATAACTCAATGAAGCTATGAGCTATGTCATGCAGAACTGCCAAAGATAGACAGATCATAGGGGAGAGTTCTGACAAAACATAGTCCACTGGAGGAGGGAATAGCAAACTACTCCATTTCCTGCCTGGAGAATCCCATGAACAACATGAAAAGGCAAAAAGATATGACACCAGAAGATGAGTGCCTGTGCTGATCTAAAGATGTTCAGTATATTACTGCGGCAGAGTGGAGGGCAACTGCTAATAGCTCGAGGAAGAATGAATCAGCTGAGCCAAAATGGAAACGATTGACTGCTATATCGAGAAGAATGAATCAGCTGAGCCAAAATGGAAACGATGCTGAGCCAAAGTTGTGGATGTGTCAGGTGGTGAAGTAAAGTCTGATGCTATAAGAAATGATATTGCACAGGAACCTGGAATGTTAGGTCTCTGAATCAAGATAAATTGGATGTAGTCAAGCAGGAGATAGCAAGAGTGAACATTCATCACCAAATCTAAAAAAACTATGACGAGTGTCTTCTTACACAGCAATAGATAACCAAAAGACAAACTGGGGCCAGGAGTGAGTACTATCACACCAAATCTAAGACATACGATGCTAGCTTTGAAACTGGGCAACAGATAGAATCTGAAAGAAAGACTCATGTTATATAGCAGAACAAGCAACAGAACTATTATTGGTGGAACCTGGAACACAGAAAATGTACTTAATGAATTTATGACTCTGAATAAAACAATCTCTAGATAGAATGTTACAAATACCACCTGGATATTTCCAGATATGTATGATTATTGAAAAACAGGTATAAATATTGTTTTGTTTTCCAGTGAGTTTGAAAGACATATGGAGGGCTCAAAATTTTTCAGATTTGGAAAATAAAGTTATTTTTCACTCCTAATTTCTCTAACCAAATATTCCCAAAGAAGGAAATGTCTCCTCTGTAATATCAAAATGAGAGTGTGATTGTAACATCATTTATTAAAACTTTAGAAAAATAGAGATGGCATCTAATAATGTCTTCCCTTCATGGATCACAGCCTTGTCATTGTGAAGGAGCTTGCATAACTCAATGAAGCTATGAGCTATGTCATGCAGAACTGCCAAAGATAGACAGATCATAGGGGAGAGTTCTGACAAAACATAGTCCACTGGAGGAGGGAATAGCAAACTACTCCATTTCCTGCCTGGAGAATCCCATGAACAACATGAAAAGGCAAAAAGATATGACACCAGAAGATGAGTGCCTGTGCTGATCTAAAGATGTTCAGTATATTACTGCGGCAGAGTGGAGGGCAACTGCTAATAGCTCGAGGAAGAATGAATCAGCTGAGCCAAAATGGAAACGATGCTGAGCCAAAGTTGTGGATGTGTCAGGTGGTGAAGTAAAGTCTGATGCTATAAGAAATGATATTGCACAGGAACCTGGAATGTTAGGTCTCTGAATCAAGATAAATTGGATGTAGTCAAGCAGGAGATAGCAAGAGTGAACATTAACATCTTAGGAACCAGTGAAGTAAAATCAGTGAAAATGACAGAATTTAATTCATATGACCATTATATCTACTCCTCTGGACAGAAATTCCTTAGAAGAACTGGAATAGCCCAAATTTTCAACAAAAGAGTCTGAAATGCAGTATTTGGGTGCAACCTCAAAAATGCCAAAATGATCTCAATTCTTTTCCAAGGCAAATCATTCAACATCACAGTAATCAAAGTGTGTGACCCAACCATTAATGCTAAAGAAGTCAAAGTTGACCCTGTGAAGATCTACAATACCTTCCAGGACTAACATCAAAAAAAAAAGTGATTTTTCTCATAGGGAATATGAATGCAAAAGTAGGAAGTCAAGAGATACCTGGCATAACCTGCAAGTTTGGCCTTGGTGCATAAAATGAAGCAGGGCAAAGCCTAACAGAGTTTTGCTAAAAGAGTGCACTGGTCATAGCAAACACGTTCTCCCAATAGCACAAGAGATGACTCTACACATGGACATCACCACATAGTCAATACAAAAATAAGATTGATTATGTTTTTTCAGTCAAGGATGGAGAAGCTCTATACAGTTAGCAAGAAGAAAACCAGGAGCTGACTGTGGCTCAAAACATGAGTTCATTACTACAAAATTCAGGTTTAAATCAAAGAACATAGGGAAAATCACTAAGTTATTCAAGAATGACATAAATCAATTCCCTTATGATTACACAGTGGAGTTGATGAATAGATTCAAGGAATTTGATCTGGTAGACAGAGTGCCTGAAGAGCTATGGATGGAGGTTTGTAACATTATACAGGAGGCGATGAATATCCCAAAGAAAAAAAAATTTAAGAAGGCAAAGTAGTTGTCTATGGAGGCTTTACAAATAACTGAGAAAAGAAGAGAAATGAAAAGTAAGGGAGAAAGTATGCCCAACTAAACGCAGAGATCCAGAAAATAGCAAGGAAATAGAGAAGGTCTTCTTAATGACCAACACAAAGAATTAGATGAAAACAGAATGGACAAGACTAGAGACTCTTTCAAGAAAGTTGGAGATATCAAAGAAACATTTCATGAAAAGACAGGCACAATAAGGACGAAGTTTTGGATAGTAAAATTAACATCTTAGGAACCAGTGAAGTAAAATCAGTGAAAATGACAGAATTTAATTCATATGACCATTATATCTACTCCTCTGGACAGAAATTCCTTAGAAGAACTGGAATAGCCCAAATTTTCAACAAAAGAGTCTGAAATGCAGTATTTGGGTGCAACCTCAAAAATGCCAAAATGATCTCAATTCTTTTCCAAGGCAAATCATTCAACATCACAGTAATCAAAGTGTGTGACCCAACCATTAATGCTAAAGAAGTCAAAGTTGACCCTGTGAAGATCTACAATACCTTCCAGGACTAACATCAAAAAAAAAAGTGATTTTTCTCATAGGGAATATGAATGCAAAAGTAGGAAGTCAAGAGATACCTGGCATAACCTGCAAGTTTGGCCTTGGTGCATAAAATGAAGCAGGGCAAAGCCTAACAGAGTTTTGCTAAAAGAGTGCACTGGTCATAGCAAACACGTTCTCCCAATAGCACAAGAGATGACTCTACACATGGACATCACCACATAGTCAATACAAAAATAAGATTGATTATGTTTTTTCAGTCAAGGATGGAGAAGCTCTATACAGTTAGCAAGAAGAAAACCAGGAGCTGACTGTGGCTCAAAACATGAGTTCATTACTACAAAATTCAGGTTTAAATCAAAGAACATAGGGAAAATCACTAAGTTATTCAAGAATGACATAAATCAATTCCCTTATGATTACACAGTGGAGTTGATGAATAGATTCAAGGAATTTGATCTGGTAGACAGAGTGCCTGAAGAGCTATGGATGGAGGTTTGTAACATTATACAGGAGGCGATGAATATCCCAAAGAAAAAAAAATTTAAGAAGGCAAAGTAGTTGTCTATGGAGGCTTTACAAATAACTGAGAAAAGAAGAGAAATGAAAAGTAAGGGAGAAAGTATGCCCAACTAAACGCAGAGATCCAGAAAATAGCAAGGAAATAGAGAAGGTCTTCTTAATGACCAACACAAAGAATTAGATGAAAACAGAATGGACAAGACTAGAGACTCTTTCAAGAAAGTTGGAGATATCAAAGAAACATTTCATGAAAAGACAGGCACAATAAAGGACAGAAATAGTAAAAACCTAACCATAGTAGACAAGATTTTAAAAGTCCTTGCAATAATACATAGAAGAACTACACAAAAAGATCTTAATAACCCATATAACCACAATGGTGTGGTCACTTACCTAGAGTACTCACGCATTTGGAGTGTGAAGTCAATTGGACCTTAGGAAACACTCCTATGAATAGAGTTAGTAGAGATAATGGAACTCCAGTTAAGTTATTTCAAATCTTAAAAAGATACCATCAAAGTGCTGTACTCAATATGTCAAAAAAATATGGAAATCTCAGTAGTGGCCACAGAGCGAGAAAAGGTTAGTTTTCATTCCAGTCCCAAAGAAGGGCAATGCCAAACAATGTTCAAACTACTATACAGTTGTACTCATTTCATGTTAACATGGCTATGATCAAAATCCTTCAAGCAAGGATTCAGCAGTACGTCAACTGAGAGTTCCAGAAAAAAACATTTAGTTCTGTTTCATTGACAATGCTAAAGCCTTTAACTGTGTGGATCACAACAAACTGTGAAAAATTCTTAAAGGGATGGGAGTAGCAGACCAACTTACTTGTCTCTTGAGAAACCTGTATGTGGATAAAGTAACAGTTAGAAACTTGCATGGAACATCTGACTAGTTCAAAATTGAGAGAGGGGGCTTCCCTGGTACAGTTAGCTCTGAAGAAAAAAAAATGACATAAATCAATTCCCTTATGATTACACAGTGGAGTTGATGAATAGATTCAAGGAATTTGATCTGGTAGACAGAGTGCCTGAAGAGCTATGGATGGAGGTTTGTAACATTATACAGGAGGCGATGAATATCCCAAAAACAAAAAAATTTAAGAAGGCAAAGTAGTTGTCTATGGAGGCTTTACAAATAACTGAGAAAAGAAGAGAAATGAAAAGTAAGGGAGAAAGTATGCCCAACTAAACGCAGAGATCCAGAAAATAGCAAGGAAATAGAGAAGGTCTTCTTAATGACCAACACAAAGAATTAGATGAAAACAGAATGGACAAGACTAGAGACTCTTTCAAGAAAGTTGGAGATATCAAAGAAACATTTCATGAAAAGACAGGCACAATAAAGGACAGAAATAGTAAAAACCTAACCATAGTAGACAAGATTTTAAAAGTCCTTGCAATAATACATAGAAGAACTACACAAAAAGATCTTAATAACCCATATAACCACAATGGTGTGGTCACTTACCTAGAGTACTCACGCATTTGGAGTGTGAAGTCAATTGGACCTTAGGAAACACTCCTATGAATAGAGTTAGTAGAGATAATGGAACTCCAGTTAAGTTATTTCAAATCTTAAAAAGATACCATCAAAGTGCTGTACTCAATATGTCAAAAAAATATGGAAATCTCAGTAGTGGCCACAGAGCGAGAAAAGGTTAGTTTTCATTCCAGTCCCAAAGAAGGGCAATGCCAAACAATGTTCAAACTACTATACAGTTGTACTCATTTCATGTTAACATGGCTATGATCAAAATCCTTCAAGCAAGGATTCAGCAGTACGTCAACTGAGAGTTCCAGAAAAAAACATTTAGTTCTGTTTCATTGACAATGCTAAAGCCTTTAACTGTGTGGATCACAACAAACTGTGAAAAATTCTTAAAGGGATGGGAGTAGCAGACCAACTTACTTGTCTCTTGAGAAACCTGTATGTGGATAAAGTAACAGTTAGAAACTTGCATGGAACATCTGACTAGTTCAAAATTGAGAGAGGGGGCTTCCCTGGTAGTTCAGTGGTAAAGAGGTCACCTACCAATACAGGAGACATGGGTTCAATCCCTGAACTGGGAAGATCCCACATGCTGCGGAGCAACTAAGCCCATGAGCCACAAATATTGAGCCTATGCTCTAGAGCCTCGGAGCTGCAACTATTGAGCCTATGTGCTGCAACTACTGAAGCCCATGAGCCCTAGAGCCCGAGTTCCACAACAAGAAAAGTCACCACAACAAGAAGCCTGCTCACCTCAACTGGAGAAAAGCTCCCACTCCTTGCAACTGGATAGGAGCCTGTGGCAGCAGTGAAAACCCAGAATAGCCAAAAATGATAAAATAAATAAATAAATAAAATTGGGAAAGGAATATAACAAAGCTATATATTGTCACCATGCTTATTGACTTATATCCAGGGTACATTATGACAAATGCCAGGCTGGATGAATCACAAACTGGACTCAAGATTGCCTGGAGAAATATCAACAGCCTCAGATATGCAGATGATACCACTCCAATGGCATAATGTGAAGAGGAAGTAAAGAACCTCTTGATGAGGGCAAAAGAGGAGAGTGAAAAGCTGACTTGAAACTTAATATTCAAAAAACTAAATCATAGCATCTGAGCCCATCACTTCATAGCAAATAGAAGGGAAAGAAAAGGAAGGAGTGACAAATTTTATTGGGCTACAAAATTATTGTGAAGGATGACTGCAGCCATGAAATTAAGACACTTGCGCCTTGGAAAGAAAACCATGACAAAACTTGACAGCGTATTAAAAATCAGAGATATCACTTTGCAGGCAAAAATCTGTATAGTCAAAACCTTGGTTTTTCTAGTAGTTATGTATGGATGTTAGATTTGGATGATAACGGAGTCTGAGCACTGAAGAACTGATGCTTTTGTATTGTACTGCTGGAAAAAACTCTTGAGAATTCCTTGAATTAAAAATGTATCAAACCAGTCCTATAGGAAATCAACCCTGAATATTCATTGGTAGGGCTGACACTGAAGCTGAAGCTCCAATATTTTGGTCACCTGATGCAGGAAGACTGGAAGAGACCCTAATGCTGGGAAAGACTGAAGGCAAAGGAGAAGGGTGAAACAGAGGGTGAGAAGATTAGAGAGCAAAAGTGACTCAATGGACGAGTTTGAGAAAAGTCTTTGAGATGGCGGAAGACAGTGGAGCCTCATGTGCTGCTGTCCATGGGGTTGCAATACTGAAATGGTTATTGTTTTAAGCCACTAAATTTGGGTGATTTATTACCCAACTATAGATATCTAAAACAATAGGTTCAAAATTTCTTAACCCCTTCAGTAAAAATCCATAATTCATAGTATGATATTCTACTCCTATGTGATGTGACCCCCACTATGGCCTAGTCTCATTACTTGTTACCTTTACCCTTCGTTTAGGCTGCTCAAATCATGCTGGCTTCTTGGCCATTACTCAAATAATACAATATACTTTCCAATTTCAGAGCTTTCACACTTAAAATTCTTCCTGAAATGCTCTTCTATACAGATACTCAATGGCTCTCTCTTCTGAGTTTATTATCCAATGTCGCCTCATCAGAGAGTATCCTTTGCAAAATAGCCCCCCTCATTCCATTTCACTTCATAATGCTTTATTTTCTCTCATAGAAACTTATCTAATCAGTTCTAATATTGCATATTATCACATAGTATGTATACATACACAGATATTTCAATAATCTGTATGACTATATATAGCATACAGCATGTACATAAAATTATGATCATTAATTTTTACATGTTATTATGTATATTTATTATTTATCTGCTACCAATAAAATGTAATTTCTTTGATAACAAGGCATTACTTCTTTTGTTCTCCTTTGTATCTTAAACCCTTAGAACTAACTTGACACCTAGAAGGTGCTCAATAAATATTTATTGAATGAATTATCTATTTGGAACATGTTAATTACATATAACATGTATGGCACTCTACTATGCACTTGGAAGAGAAGATAGAGAGTATGTCAAAAATAGAATTTATACTTTGATAAAGATAATACACACACACACACACACACACACACACACTGCTTTTATTGCCTGACATGAAGTATGTTCTTTATATGTGTGAACTTATTTAATTTCTATTTGATCCTATAAGTATCATTATCCCCATTTTAGAGATGAGGGAAATGAGATATGAAAGAGTTAGGTATTTACTCAACATCCCACAGCTAATAACAGTCAGAGTAAGATTCCAATCAAGCAGCTGACTCAAGTTCAGTCAAGCTCTTTTCCACTATTGTATGTCCCTCAGTTAATTTGTAGTATAGTCAGAGAAACAAAAATATTATTAAAACAGAAAATAGTCAAGAGTTGAGTTATGTAGTTTAGTCATAATTTAAATATAAGTTCAACAAAGCTGAGTGTTGATCAAACCTAGCATGGCCAGAAGAAGTTTCCTGTAGTAGGCAGAGCTTGGAATCTCTGATTACCAGTTGAGAAATGTAGTCACTCCAGGTGGAAGATTCAGCTTTAGCAGTGGTGAGTGAGGCAGAAAGAACTCAACATAATGTTGTGACTAGCGGTGATTTAATAGACTGACCTTATTTGTGGTTTTAGGGGGTAACAGGGTTTTGGAGGAAAGATCAAGCAGAATGTGTCCTAAGTAGACAAGTGGTATGAAAACTTCATCTTCTGATTATTTATTTATTCCATAAACTGAGTACTTTCTTCATAACTACTTGGTTAAAGGGACTTTAATAAGTATTATGGGAATTGGAGGGACATGGAATATGACTGTCAGCTCAAGAAAGTACAGTTTAATACAGGAAATAAAGCTTGAACTAAAGACCTGGTAAAGAGGGCAGATGTGTTGTGTACCCTTCATTATTTTACTGAGCTTAAGAATTTCAGAAAAAGTTCAGGATCACTTCAAGTTGCGGAGGTTGGGGAAAACATTTTGTACTAGTAGTGATGGACTTGAGACTTAAAGAAGAGGTAGTCTTCTTATTCATAGAGGTGATCGAAGAAGGAATTCCAGGTGGGAAGATCAACGGTTAAATTTGCACCTGCCATTTGGCAGAGGTGGGAAATAGGTCTGAAGAAAGAATAGACTGGGTTTAAAACAAAAGAGATGTTTGAAAAAGAGATGTTTCCTCAAATTATGTTTCCAGAAATACTAGATTCTCAAGATTTCTCAAGTGAAAAAAATGGGTTATTTTAATTGTTTGCATAAGTCTGTATGCAAATGCATGCATGTATACATTTATAGGCATGTGTTTATGTTTGGTCATGTGTATACATGTGTGTCATAGGCAAACACAGTGGAAAACTAAAATATTGTGGGAGATTTGAATAATACAGCTGATATCTTCAATGGAAAGTTGAGAACAGATTCCAGAAATCATTGTAAAGATTGTGAACAGAGAGGTAACAAAAATAGCAACATAAAATCCACCTGGACAAGAGACTGAAATACAGATGAGCTTCTGTTTAAAGCACTCATAGATTGTTATAGATAGGAAGCAACAGAAGACTTGTTTCCATAAATAAGTCTTACCAGAAGGGTGATGCAAAGTCATTTGTGTGTTTTAATTAATTTTTAAAACATCCCTGTTCATCTTTTACTTCTAAAATAAATGTATTACATGAAACAGAGTCACATTTTAATTCTCATTTCTTAGAGTATTGATATTCTGGGAACTCAGATTTCTCTAAGGTTGGGGATAGTAAGAGGTGCTGACTTGAGATATTGGAAGCAAGATTAGAGATCACTGGTTTCTACCCCTGTGCTGCAGGCCCACCTCTGAGGCACTCAAGTGATGTGCAACATGAGGACCCAAAGCCAAGCTAACACCTTGTTCTTTGGACTTCACCTTCTCAACTGGTTCTCAAGATTATTTCATTTTCCTCTCCCAGGGCCATTAATGCTATCATCCTGAATATTGGTTAAAGGGCATCCCTTGCATGACTTGGCATGGTTCCCAGATATGTATTTCATCCAAAATATAGAGACCAAATTGCCAATAAAGAAATTATGAGTGACTGCTGCTGCTCTGTCTCTGTCATCCTCCTCCACAGTTGAATACTCTTCATTGTTAGGGATTCGTTTTTTCTTGCAATTCAGCTTAAATTTTCTCCCACTTGGCTTCCTCCCATCACTCCTAATTACAGACTAATAAAGCCTTTGGATTACTGTGAGCAATTTTCATCCCTCCCTTTTCCCACCTCAACTTTCCTCCAGAGATTTCCTAAACCTAGTGCTGGATCATACTGAAGGAACAGTAACCAAGACCCACACATTTATCTCACAGAGTTAAGATCTGGGGTTTAAGGACATGTACTCAAGGTTATTCATTATTCTTATGCTTGCTTCTTACTCCTAATTTAAGGAAGTATCCACTAATAAATCTGCTTGAGCTGAAGCCTACCTGGAAAAAACAGGAAGGCACAGAAATGAATGGTGGAAAGGATTTGTTGACCAAATTTCAGTGCTTGAGGATACCTTCTGAATTGATGTATCTGATTGTCCAGCCTCAGGCCAGCTGGTCTGTCAACACTGCCTGGAGAAACCTACTGAAAGGTCTTGATTTTACCAATCCCAGAAAGAAAAATACAGTTTACTTGTATTCCCAACCTCAGGTAACTCACACCATTACTGAAGTCTCTTCCTCGTCAAGATCAGACTGCCTCATGGAATCAAACATTGTAGAGGAGATTAGTAGCAAACATGAGTTACTAAATGTATCATCTTGGGCAAGTTACTGAATTTCTCCACATATTTATTTTGAATGTTTCATAAAATATTCATCAAAGTACATTGTGGTGAAGAATGTGATACTTGACAAATCAAGTGCTACGAATATTCACTGGGACAGGAGTCCAAATAAAATAAAGATAAAGACTGGAATATTAAAAACAGACCACTTAATCAAGAGGGAATTTTAGATAGACCTCCAAGGACAAGCAGAATTGACTAACTGGAAGTCTACCCCTGCAGGCCCACCTCTGAGGCACTCAAGTGATGTGCAACATGAGGACCCAAAGCCAAGCTAACACCTTGTTCATCCTTCTCAACTGGTTCTCAAGATTATTTCATTTTCCTCTCCCAGGGCCATTAATGCTATCATCCTGAATATTGGTTAAAGGGCATCCCTTGCATGACTTGGCATGGTTCCCAGATATGTATTTCATCCAAAATATAGAGACCAAATTGCCAATAAAGAAATTATGAGTGACTGCTGCTGCTCTGTCTCTGTCATCCTCCTCCACAGTTGAATACTCTTCATTGTTAGGGATTCGTTTTTTCTTGCAATTCAGCTTAAATTTTCTCCCACTTGGCTTCCTCCCATCACTCCTAATTACAGACTAATAAAGCCTTTGGATTACTGTGAGCAATTTTCATCCCTCCCTTTTCCCACCTCAACTTTCCTCCAGAGATTTCCTAAACCTAGTGCTGGATCATACTGAAGGAACAGTAACCAAGACCCACACATTTATCTCACAGAGTTAAGATCTGGGGTTTAAGGACATGTACTCAAGGTTATTCATTATTCTTATGCTTGCTTCTTACTCCTAATTTAAGGAAGTATCCACTAATAAATCTGCTTGAGCTGAAGCCTACCTGGAAAAAACAGGAAGGCACAGAAATGAATGGTGGAAAGGATTTGTTGACCAAATTTCAGTGCTTGAGGATACCTTCTGAATTGATGTATCTGATTGTCCAGCCTCAGGCCAGCTGGTCTGTCAACACTGCCTGGAGAAACCTACTGAAAGGTCTTGATTTTACCAATCCCAGAAAGAAAAATACAGTTTACTTGTATTCCCAACCTCAGGTAACTCACACCATTACTGAAGTCTCTTCCTCGTCAAGATCAGACTGCCTCATGGAATCAAACATTGTAGAGGAGATTAGTAGCAAACATGAGTTACTAAATGTATCATCTTGGGCAAGTTACTGAATTTCTCCACATATTTATTTTGAATGTTTCATAAAAATATTCATCAAAGTACATTGTGGTGAAGAATGTGATACTTGACAAATCAAGTGCTACGAATATTCACTGGGACAGGAGTCCAAATAAAATAAAGATAAAGACTGGAATATTAAAAACAGACCACTTAATCAAGAGGGAA
Source organism: Tragulus kanchil (assembly GCA_022376925.1). Classification (NCBI taxonomy): domain Eukaryota; kingdom Metazoa; phylum Chordata; class Mammalia; order Artiodactyla; family Tragulidae; genus Tragulus; species Tragulus kanchil. Next base: position 108,458,846 of record JAIOJX010000003.1, read on the forward strand.
TTTTAGATAGACCTCCAAGGACAAGCAGAATTTACTAACTGGACACTCTGAGAAAGGGTCTTCCAAGCAGGTGAACAAAGACTCATCTTTTCTAAGGAATAAGACCTTAAACAGCATTGTTTTTCACCCCTCGTTTTATGTGCATGCTGCAGTTATTAAAATATAGTAAAATCCAATTAAATAATAATATAGTAAAATCCAATTTAAAGTTTTTTGTATCGCCCCAGTTATTTGGAGATAAAGATCTACTAGCATCTTCCCTCTATGCACTTTAGAATTTGAGAGTGTAATAAGCCTAGGCTGCATCCCTACCACTATCGCCCTCCTCAACCCACTCACCTCTAAATCAAAAGTTCCAGAATAAATTGTATTTTCTATAATGGATGACTAGAGAGAAACATAGCTGGTTTTTATTAATGACCCAAGATTGGGGGCAATGACACAGGCCTCCCAGTGCTATGGAAATCAATCAATATGGCCTGACTCTGGGGACATTCTGCCTGGCTCACAGACACATCTGGTTGACAGGGGAGGTGAGGGGAAAGCTCTCCCATTGGCTCCACCAGCCTGGAATTCAAACATGATTTATTTGCATTAGTGGGTTTCATCTTTGTCTTATTATCCCAGCCACAACTTGTGACCCAGGCCAACTCTCTTGCCTTTTAATAAACAGATTTAATAGGACTGATAGTTTGGCAATTTGTAGAGTAAATTAGACGTAATTTGGCCTGAATGCCACTGATTTCTCATATTGTGCAAAACAATTTTATACAGGCCTGCATGTCATCCCAACATGTTCTCAGCTGATACAGCTGGAAACAGTCAGCTGATAGATTTTACCCCAGAAAGAAAAATACAGTTTACTTGTATTCCCAACCTCAGGTAACTCACACCATTACTGAAGTCTCTTCCTCGTCAAGATCAGACTGCCTCATGGAATCAAACATTGTAGAGGAGATTAGTAGCAAACATGAGTTACTAAATGTATCATCTTGGGCAAGTTACTGAATTTCTCCACATATTTATTTTGAATGTTTCATAAAAATATTCATCAAAGTACATTGTGGTGAAGAATGTGATACTTGACAAATCAAGTGCTACGAATATTCACTGGGACAGGAGTCCAAATAAAATAAAGATAAAGACTGGAATTTTAAAAAACAGACCACTTAATCAAGAGGGAATTTTAGATAGACCTCCAAGGACAAGCAGAATTTACTAACTGGACACTCTGAGAAAGGGTCTTCCAAGCAGGTGAACAAAGACTCATCTTTTCTAAGGAATAAGACCTTAAACAGCATTGTTTTTCACCCCTCGTTTTATGTGCATGCTGCAGTTATTAAAATATAGTAAAATCCAATTAAATAATAATATAGTAAAATCCAATTTAAAGTTTTTTGTATCGCCCCAGTTATTTGGAGATAAAGATCTACTAGCATCTTCCCTCTATGCACTTTAGAATTTGAGAGTGTAATAAGCCTAGGCTGCATCCCTACCACTATCGCCCTCCTCAACCCACTCACCTCTAAATCAAAAGTTCCAGAATAAATTGTATTTTCTATAATGGATGACTAGAGAGAAACATAGCTGGTTTTATTAATGACCCAAGATTGGGGGCAATGACACAGGCCTCCCAGTGCTATGGAAATCAATCAATATGGCCTGACTCTGGGGACATTCTGCCTGGCTCACAGACACATCTGGTTGACAGGGGAGGTGAGGGGAAAGCTCTCCCATTGGCTCCACCAGCCTGGAATTCAAACATGATTTATTTGCATTAGTGGGTTTCATCTTTGTCTTATTATCCCAGCCACAACTTGTGACCCAGGCCAACTCTCTTGCCTTTTAATAAACAGATTTAATAGGACTGATAGTTTGGCAATTTGTAGAGTAAATTAGACGTAATTTGGCCTGAATGCCACTGATTTCTCATATTGTGCAAAACAATTTTATACAGGCCTGCATGTCATCCCAACATGTTCTCAACTGATACAGCTGGAAACAGTCAGCTGATAGATTTAAAGGAGTCAATGTTCTCCAATAAGGTCACAGTTGTCTCTCTTCTCCCTTGTTTCTTGTGACTTAGTTCACTATATATCTATGGTAAGGTCCAGTAGGGGTCAACAACTATGACAATAATGAAACCAATGACAATCCCATTGTGTTGTCACTATCAGACATTTTGGCAGAATAAGCTGAATGTAATGTCTTCTTACATACAAAATATCAATATTTTATACAGTTTGCATAGAAACATTCTGAACTGTAATATAAATGATCAGACCCTCTTCAACAATTGCACAGAACACGATTTTACTTATCCTTGCTGACCATGAGCTGACCTGAGCATCATTTGTTATATTGTACTGGAGAGCAACGACTACCTTGGTCCTGTGTAGCTGACCATCTGCCCCTAAACCAAATAGCCCTAGTCATGCATCTTGACTTTTCATCTTTCCTGTGTCTCTTCCCTCACAAGTAGCTGTCATTCTTCAGTATTATGGAATACCCTGCCAGTTACAGTCTTCCCTCATCTCTAGAGTACTCATTAGTTCTGATTGCCAAAACATTCTGGCTATGGTAGCCATGAACTTTCTGGCTCCTTTGAGGCTGGGCACATGTGGCTTGTGTCTGTCAATTTCATCCCCAGTACCGGACCCCCATGAGGTTTCCTTTCTGCCATCATGACAGGCAGCACTCCAGAAACTGCTTGTTTTGTCAAACTAGGTCCTGAAGTAGAGCCCCCAGCCAACCTATGATGACAGCAAAAAGGAATACACATTGGAATAAGCCATCAGGAGTTAATGTCAGCATATTTGTCAATGCTGCATAACTTAACCTACCTGTGAGTAGCCTTTCAGTGGTCGTTCATTTGCAAGTAAAACAGCTCAAAATACATCAGATCTATGATTATTGTTGATGTTTAGAATTCCTTTTTAAGCCTGTGTATCAGCTGAACCAAAACCATATAAAGAGTGCCCTTTTCACTGTGAACAATGAGCTACCCCTTCATAATGGAAACAGGCCAATGTAATCAACCTGCCTCCAGGTAGCTGGCTGGTCACCCGGGGGGAATGGTGCCATGTCCACATTGGTTATACTGCTGGCCAACTGGGAACTTAGCAGTGGCTGTAGCTAGTCTGTCCTTGGTGAATGGCATACATGTAGCAGAGCCTACATATACCTTCTGACTGTACCCCATGGTCACTTTGTTGATGAACATATTATGGCATGACAGAATGACTACAGAAGGAAGTTGGCCTGCATTCACAGAATAGGTCATTTTATCCAAATACTTATTAAAATCCAACATTACTGGCTCCACCCTTGGTTGAGTATTCACAGAGTATACAAATATCTGTACCCTAGGGACCCATTCTGGTAAATCTATATACAAGCCCTTTCCCCATACTTTGTTGGTACCAATTTTCCACATGTGTTCTTTCCAAGTCCTTGAGCAGACAGCCAAAGTGTCCATAATCACTATACTGGTACAGGTCTGCAACTCTTCCCATCTCTCCTAGACCCTATCCAATTTCCCTCCACTGGGATGGTTTCTCTTCACTATTGTCTTGGAAGGCCAACTGGGCTAAGGCAAAAGTGTAGCAACCATACCCACCCCCCCTTTTTTTTGGCCACTTCTATTTATCTTTCATTTCTGTATTTCCATCCATCTTTGTTCTTTGGCCTGAGTGGGTCTCCTATCACAGTGGCCTCTCTTGTTTCAGAACACCGGCTCAGTAGTTGGACACATAGGTCCAGCCTCTCTACAGCACGTGGGATCTTCCCAGGCCAGGGATTGAACTGGCACCCCTTGCACCACAAGGTAGTTTTCTTACCCACTGGACCACCAAGGAAGCCCAACCTTACCCTTTTTAATGGTGATTATATCATGCAGAGCCATCTGTAAAACACAAGTCTGTGATTTTCTTCAGTGGAATGACTGTAAGGAGCTCCTTATGAGGCCATTGGTTGAGAGAGAGAAGACATAGCCCAGCAGATGTAGAGACCATGGGCGTCTGGGCCACCTCCACACACAATATATATGCCCTCAGAACCTGCGTAAACTCAGTCTCATTCATGTTACCCCATTTGATATTGGAGTCTTTCTGTCCACGGTCATCATCATGGCTTGGTGGATCAGACAACACCAATGTGCCATGGGCCGCTCAAGTCACATGATAACTTGGAGGTCCATGACCAAGCATTCAGTCTCTACTTAGGCCCAATTGAAAGCCAAAAGCTGCAGGAGAATAAATGTATAAAGAGATAATATGATTTTGCTCCAAAATCTGAATCTGTTCTGTGAGTCACCCATAGGGGGCTGCTAAAGACTGCAACAGCATCCCTGTCTTCCATTGCCGCTTGAAGCACCACTGGATCAGCTGGATCACACAGCCCGAGTGGCAGAGCGGTGCTTGCCATGGTCTGGACCTGTTACAGAGCTCTCCCTTATTCTGAGCCTCACTTCAGATTTTCAAATTACTCGATATACGAGTCAGAAGATAACACACAAATGAGATATATGTTGCCTCTGAAATTCGAGGAGGCCTCCTAGGCGTCGTGCCACTTTCTCACTGGTAAAGGGATCAGATGCAGTAACTTATCCTTTAATGTGGAAGGGTTGTCTTGACATGCTCCAGATCACTAGATACTTAGAAATATCACCATAGCAGGACACCCTTGAAGTTCTGGTAGGATTTATTTCCTATCTTTCCTATCTCTAGCATACAATTGTCTTAACCAACATCTATAGAGAAGTAGCTACTTTCTGATGGCTAGATCCAATATGCATAATAGTATCTGTATAATGGATCAATGTGATATCCTATAGAAAGAAAGGCAATCAAGGTCCTTGGGGGCTAGATCATGGCATAAGAATGGAGACCAAGAACAAACTGGAATACAGTACCAAGACCTGAAGCCTATAAGTATGTTCTAAAGCTTGTCTGAGTTCTTAGTGCCTCTGACCTTGAGAGAACCTTTATCTCAAAGCTAAACCTGCATACATGACCCAGGATTGAAGTGGCCAAGGGGTAGCTTCAGGCCTAGCAATCATATCACGATGACAAGGTGAATCAGCAGACAATAACCGTATGTATGACATACTAAACAATTGTTGCTTCCTGTGGCTCAACAAATCTCCCTTAAGAATCTCTTTTGTGGCCACCATAACTGGAACACTCAGGAAATGGCCCTCAACCTAGGTAAGTGGACACATTATAAAGTTGCTACTGTCTTAATCATGTATTCTTGGTACAGGTTTCCTTTTCACATGAGTCAGACAAAAAGGGCTTAATGATGCAAAACAGATCATCTTTTCCAAAAGAGATACCATCATTTTGTATACCTTCTGACTGTGCCCCATGGCCATTGTAATGTTTTTCTCCTTTATTCTTGAGTGGCCACATCTCTCTCACATTTTGGGCTGAGACTGGTGATTTAGACCACTCCACATCTAGGATAGTATATGCTGATACTGACAATAAAAGTCAAATGAGGAAGTGAATATGGAGTTTTGGACAGGCAGAGTACAGTATAAGAGCAGTATCACTGTTGTATTTATACAAGGAATAAACTCCATTCTATAAGAGTCTCTTTAACCAGAAAAAAAGAGGGAGATAGGGACAGAGTAGATACAGAGATAGAGAGGGGGAGATTAAAAGAGGAGGAATAAGGGGATGAAGGAGAAAAGAGTGAAGGGAAGGGAATAGAAAGGAAGAAAGGGAAAAATGAGAGGAGAAAAAGGGAAGAAGAAAAAGAGATAAAGAGACAGAAAAAAAAAAAAAAAACAAGAAAGAGAGAGAACTGCTTATATGTGATTCTGGCCAGGTATCTTCTAGTTACCCAGGAAGGAAGAGCACTGTGGGTTGGATTGCTATAGTAGGCAATTTTTTGGTACTGTTGTTGCTGTTTGTTTATTTTTCATTCATTAACTCTCAACAAAGAGCCTCTCCAGACTGAAGAATTGAAAATAGGATATATAGTGGGGTAGTCTTCATCAGCAACGATATCAATCATCTCTACAAGAGGTCAATGTTGAAACTTGAGTTGGATGGCTTGAGTTGAAACTCGAGTTCCTATGAAAAGGAAAATACTGGGTTTTGAATTAGATAAACTGGTGTCTGGTGTCCCCTAATCCTGTGGTTCACAAGATAAAGGGAGTTGGTTCTTTCCAATGCTGCTCACCTGCTGTCTGAGGAAATTCCTGTCCTGCTCCGGACCTTGGGATCCACAGACAAAAACAGTGGTCCTCATTGTCCCTGCCTACTGACACCATCAGAGATTAGAGGGAATAAGGATGGCTCAGTAGAGTACACTAGAAGGAAAATTCAGCTCTGGAGAGTATCCCTGTGCTGCCAGCTTTTGTGCTTAGAACAGTGGCCTGAGTCATCCAGAAAAGAGCACAGTATTCTCTCCGTCTTCTCTTCACTGAAGATAAAAACAATTAGGACAAAATAATAACTATAATGAAATAAATCTATGAAAATGTGTTAGTTATTCTTTTTTTTTAAGAAAAGTTCAGTACAGACTCAGTTTGGGTCTTTAAAAGTAGATAGAGTTTGGTTCTGGAAGAATTATTTGTGCAAAATCCCTCTGCTCTCAGTATTCTAAACTGTGGAGGCACTATAATGAATTATAATGAATGAATGTGAATAGCCCTTTCCTGTTTTCACTTCTAGATGGCTCACTGCTTTTATTTTAAGTAACAATTGCTGTCATATGCAGAGGCAGTGATGTCCTAGGGGCTGTGGCAAGCCATGTAACATCAGCTGGAAGAAATCCTACCTTAAGGCCACAGAGTGGAGGCTGCTTGCCCATAGCCCTCCAGGCAGATATGTGGCTTCCTGAGCCAGGGACTGTGCCTGAGAGTCAGGCCAGTACTCCTGCTAGTACCCTGGGCCCAGTAGCTGGTGTTTCACAGCACCTTCCGTAACTCCACACTCCTGTCACTTTTGACAAACTCCATCTTTCCAGTTTGATACCTGCCTATTTCCTATGTCAGGGAGTATTCTCAAGCAGATACAGCATCTTGGGAAAGTACTGAAGGATTAGTCTTACATGATCTGTACCTGAGAAAAGATATAGGAGTCCTCTGCCTCCTAAAGACTTAGGGGCTTCTGCTTTACTATGACTATTTTTGCCACGTCACAGAATTGGGGTCTCTCTACCTCCAAATGTTGGTATGTTAAAGCACCCTCTGATGACTTTCTGCAGAGTTTGTGCTAGTCAATGTAGCACCTGAAGGCTGCTTGGTCTAAGAAGGAGAAAGGGTGTGAAAGAAACCAACACTGGAAATGACTAAAACAAAGACAGTGTCTCCATTCATTTCTCCATCCATTCTCCCTTTCCCTTTCTTTTCCCACGTATGTGTGTCTGTATGTGTTTCTATAGAAAATCAAGATCTGAAATAGACCCACCCCAGGAGGTGCTCACAGACTCAGATCCATGAAGTAGAGAAAAATAAAGTCATCACCTTAGCAAAGTGGAAGTCAAGAACAGTGGTCCAGGTAACATGTGGCAGAGGTCAAGGAGACATGTCCTGAGTTAATGGGATGTGGCACTAGTGAGTCCAGGTAACAAATAGCTGGCAGATATAATTTCTATGAAAATGTGTTAGTTATTCTTTTTTAAGAAAAGTTCAGTACAGACTCAGTTTGGGTCTTTAAAAGTAGATAGAGTTTGGTTCTGGAAGAATTATTTGTGCAAAATCCCTCTGCTCTCAGTATTCTAAACTGTGGAGGCACTATAATGAATTATAATGAATGAATGTGAATAGCCCTTTCCTGTTTTCACTTCTAGATGGCTCACTGCTTTTATTTTAAGTAACAATTGCTGTCATATGCAGAGGCAGTGATGTCCTAGGGGCTGTGGCAAGCCATGTAACATCAGCTGGAAGAAATCCTACCTTAAGGCCACAGAGTGGAGGCTGCTTGCCCATAGCCCTCCAGGCAGATATGTGGCTTCCTGAGCCAGGGACTGTGCCTGAGAGTCAGGCCAGTACTCCTGCTAGTACCCTGGGCCCAGTAGCTGGTGTTTCACAGCACCTTCCGTAACTCCACACTCCTGTCACTTTTGACAAACTCCATCTTTCCAGTTTGATACCTGCCTATTTCCTATGTCAGGGAGTATTCTCAAGCAGATACAGCATCTTGGGAAAGTACTGAAGGATTAGTCTTACATGATCTGTACCTGAGAAAAGATATAGGAGTCCTCTGCCTCCTAAAGACTTAGGGGCTTCTGCTTTACTATGACTATTTTTGCCACGTCACAGAATTGGGGTCTCTCTACCTCCAAATGTTGGTATGTTAAAGCACCCTCTGATGACTTTCTGCAGAGTTTGTGCTAGTCAATGTAGCACCTGAAGGCTGCTTGGTCTAAGAAGGAGAAAGGGTGTGAAAGAAACCAACACTGGAAATGACTAAAACAAAGACAGTGTCTCCATTCATTTCTCCATCCATTCTCCCTTTCCCTTTCTTTTCCCACGTATGTGTGTCTGTATGTGTTTCTATAGAAAATCAAGATCTGAAATAGACCCACCCCAGGAGGTGCTCACAGACTCAGATCCATGAAGTAGAGAAAAATAAAGTCATCACCTTAGCAAAGTGGAAGTCAAGAACAGTGGTCCAGGTAACATGTGGCAGAGGTCAAGGAGACTCTATGTCCTGAGTTAATGGGATGTGGCACTTGAGCTGAAATGATGAGCAGGGGACAAAAGGAGATAGTAACAGCAGAATGCTATAATATGATGTCTGAGCAGCAATTCTAGCAAAGGCTCACTGAGAGGAACAGCTCACCTAATCTGTGCTGTAACTCTAAGGAGTGGATTACTGCCATGATCCACATTCTGGGGATAAAAGAGCTGAGCTTCCTGTCCACAGCAATCTGCTCAAGGTCACACAATGCATGTAGAGCTGACAGAGCAGGCACAAACTTGGGCACCGTGACCCTGACTCTTCATCGCCCTTCTGCAGTGTCCAAGTTGAGAGCCTGGATAAGGGGCAGAATGGAGCAAGACTGGGGAAGGCAGGGACAGAGCAGCCAGGGTCAAATCTCCAGGGCCCTGGAGAAAGCCCAGCCCTCTCTGCATTGGCTGGTTTGCAGGAGCCTGATCCACCCCCTGTGTTTATGGCTTAGCCCCATCCGGCTCTCAGCATCCAAGAACAGATGCTCACTTAATCCTTGGGATTAGCTCCAGATCATGGAGAATAATCAGCAGTCAGCCAAGGTGCATGAACACTCTTACATATCCAGGTTCCTAAATGTAATGCTGATACCCAGTTCTATCCCCAGATTTGCTCTGTAGTACACAAAAGAAGCAGAAAGCAGAGAAAAGCCTGCCAAAGTTTTAACCATCATAACTGACAAAGGAGATAATATCTTGTTATTTGGAAAATGCTTTGAAAACCTTAAAGAAATGACCGAATATTTACGTCTGTGTGTGAAAGAAGGAGAGAGACAGAGACGAAAGAGGGGAAAGAAAAATTGTTCTAAACTTAATAGTGCAATATACTCAAATCTGATGCATGGAATATACATATTCATATACACATCCATACTATCCTTGAGTAGCTAGCCTTCTAATGAACAATTGAAAGAATGAGCTAGAAACCATTGCATGCCCAGGGTCGTTGCTAACAGCGACGTGACTCAGGACAAGAGGACTTCAACCTGGCCCTCATCTTGAAGATGCTTGGAGGAGTACCTGCACTTCCTAGGCTCAAGGTAAAGGAATCCATGTATAAATACTTTAGAAAGTTGAAAATGTCAAACACATGAAAGTGATAATTATTAGTAATAATAATCATCATCATCATTTAATACTGAGGATGACAGGCAGGGGTGGGGAAGCAGCAGATTCCTTTATAATTATCTGGAAGCCACAGCCAAAAGCACAGTTAAGCCAGATTTCCCACCTACCACTTTGCCTACTTCTGTACTTTCTGTTCTCAGTCCCAAAGATTCATTAGGGAGTGCGGCTGTTTGTTATTGCAAAACGATTGCTGGCATAAAAGATACAAATTAAAAAGGCCCTTTTCCCCTGTATTTGGTGAATTACCTCTAGCTTGAGAAAGCTTGCATTGATGCAAAACATCAGATTTGTCTTGCTCTCCATAGAAGACAGATGCCTTGCAGAATGCTAGATTCAATCTCACCACTCCCTCAGCATTCACTCCAACTTGGCAGGTCTTGAAGACCACCCAGCCTTCTGTGTGAAGTGACCTCAGTCCGGGAATTGATTCAGGCCAATCAAATGTGGAAACATTCAAATCAAGCAAGTTTCTCTCTAAGGTACCTTCGGGCCTGTCCACCCACCCTGGTTAAAATGGAATACCCAGCAAATTGTCTCTTCCTTCTAGGAACTGGTCTTGGCTCCATGTCATATGCCAACTTGTACAGAGTTCTTTCTTCTCCCCTCACCCTCTTCCCCTGGGAAGTCCATCTCTAAATCCCTTTCTTCTCTTCCTGATCCACCTTCTTGTCCTCTCCTTTTTCTAAAGATTGGGACATAAAATCACAAATGAGGACTTGGGATGTGCTTGGTCTCCTGCCCCCTTGTCGTCACTACTTCTTAAGACATCTTTTATCAGATAGTTTTGTAGGTTTTCTGATATTTTTAATCAGCATAATTGCATTTTAGAAAATAAAGTTAGTTTGGGGGAAAATGGATACATGTATATGTATGGCTTAGTCCTTTCACTGTTCACCTGAAACTATCATGATATTGTTAACTGGCTATACCTCAACAGAAAATGTTTTTGGTGCTAGAAAATATATTTTTTTAATAAAAAATGAAGTTATATGTTGTAAGGGATCACATTACCCACCAGGATGACGTTTAGACCTGGATCACGTAAACTGTCAGCAATACATTATTTGATGCACAGGTCTCTGTCTCAAAAATTTTATATAACTAGGCCTTGACTTCTACCAGGAAGGACAATACTCAGAGCTTTCTGAGATCCTCTTCTGGGGCTATAATCCTTGAAACTGACTCAAATAAAAATTTCCATTCAGTAAGTATGCTCCAATTAAAAAAAAAGAATTAAAATTATGTTTTCCCCAAAAAACCTGAAGTCAGAATTGTGCACATTATTCTGCATCCTTTCCCCCTTTCTTTTTTCCTCCCTACATCACTGTACCCACTCAGCATCCATGTACCTGCTCAGTAATACTGGGCACTCTAGAGAAATAAAGAAGTAGCGGGCAAAGTTCTTGTGTTTCTAGACGCTATGGTCCACGATAGGGAAGAGGGGATAACTGTGACAGTGCGCTCTCCTCAGCACCTCCCTTACTGCTGCCTCACCCACCCCTACCACCCAGGCCTTGTATGCGATCAGGGCTCTCCAAGACCACAGCTGGCCAAACACTGGCAAGGGAACAGCTGCCCCTGGCTTCTGAGATGGCGGGTAACCTTTGATTTCTTCTCTTTTACTTTTATTTACTATCTTTTCGTTTTTAAAAATTTCAATAAAGTTACCTGCTTCAACTTTCCTTGACAAATACCTTCCATATTTACTGTGTCGTCCCACTTCCCTTCATAACTAAACTCAATTTGAAAGAAGAGTTGTCTCTTTCCTCAGACCATGTTAATACCTTTCAAAGACACGGTTCCATATCTGGTAAACCTTCTTTGACCATTTTTTAATGTTTTTACTTTAATTTACAGGTATGTATTAAATCGCTTCAGCTGTGTCCAATTTTTTGCAACCATATGGACTGTAGCCGCCAGGTTCTGCTGTCTATGTCGCAAAATGGATGTTTGCAGGTGCCATGCCTGGATACATGTATATGTATGGCTTAGTCCTTTCACTGTTCACCTGAAACTATCATGATATTGTTAACTGGCTATACCTCAACAGAAAATGTTTTTGGTGCTAGAAAATATATTTTTAATAAAAATGAAGCTATATGTTGTAAGGGATCACATTACCCACCAGGATGACGTTTAGACCTGGATCACGTAAACTGTCAGCAATACATTATTTGATGCACAGGTCTCTGTCTCAAAAATTTTATATAACTAGGCCTTGACTTCTACCAGGAAGGACAATACTCAGAGCTTTCTGAGATCCTCTTCTGGGGCTATAATCCTTGAAACTGACTCAAATAAAAATTTCCATTCAGTAAGTATGCTCCAATTAAAAAAAAAGAATTAAAATTATGTTTTCCCCAAAAAACCTGAAGTCAGAATTGTGCACATTATTCTGCATCCTTTCCCCCTTTCTTTTTTCCTCCCTACATCACTGTACCCACTCAGCATCCATGTACCTGCTCAGTAATACTGGGCACTCTAGAGAAATAAAGAAGTAGCGGGCAAAGTTCTTGTGTTTCTAGACGCTATGGTCCACGATAGGGAAGGGGGGATAACTGTGACAGTGCGCTCTCCTCAGCACCTCCCTTACTGCTGCCTCACCCACCCCTACCACCCAGGCCTTGTATGCGATCAGGGCTCTCCAAGACCACAGCTGGCCAAACACTGGCAAGGGAACAGCTGCCCCTGGCTTCTGAGATGGCGGGTAACCTTTGATTTCTTCTCTTTTACTTTTATTTACTATCTTTTCGTTTTTAAAAATTTCAATAAAGTTACCTGCTTCAACTTTCCTTGACAAATACCTTCCATATTTACTGTGTCGTCCCACTTCCCTTCATAACTAAACTCAATTTGAAAGAAGAGTTGTCTCTTTCCTCAGACCATGTTAATACCTTTCAAAGACACGGTTCCATATCTGGTAAACCTTCTTTGACCATTTTTTAATGTTTTTACTTTAATTTACAGGTATGTATTAAATCGCTTCAGCTGTGTCCAATTTTTTGCAACCATATGGACTGTAGCCCGCCAGGTTCTGCTGTCTATGCGATTCTCCAGGCAAGAATACTGGAGTGGGTGGCCATGCCCTCCTCCAGGGGTCCTTCCTGACCCAGGGATCAATTCCACATTTCTTACATCTCCTACATTGGCAGGGGAGTTCTTTACCACTAGTGCCATCCGGGAAGCCCTTATGAACCAATATTAATATTTCTGGGACTGATTTCCTTTCTTTGTGCTCTCTTGTAGTCTTCATCTATCCTTTTTGCATCTAACTTTTCTTTCTTCACTATCTTGTTTAGGTAATTCTATTAGATTTATCATTAACCCAACATGAAACCCGTTCATTTAAGTATTGAATGTGAAGGCATTTATAATTTTTGAGGTAACATGTATCTAGCCCAACTCACATCCTCTTATTGTAAGTTTTCTCTCATTTTGACTTTCTTGCTACTGCCTCCATTTTCTGTCTTTGACACCAGTACAAATTATCTAGTATACATCCTATAGCAATTAGTAATTAAAAATTGTGGGTTTTAGTCCTAATAGTTTGCCAAATACACATTTGTGTTTCTCTCAAATTATGAAAGTTGAGACCATATCAATACATTTTAATATGATTCCCACCATTTGCACATCTTTTTTGTTCAAAAATTATATCTTGGGGTTTCCCTGGTGGTCTAGTGGGTAAGGACACCGCCTTGCAGTACAAGGGGTGCCGGTTTGATCCCTGGCCTGGGAAGATCCCACGTGTCACAGAGCAGCTGGACCCATGTGTCCAATTACCAAGTTGGAGCTCTGGGGTGCGTGCGCCCAGAGCTGGTGCTCTGAGACAATAGAGGCCACTGCAATGGGAGGACCACGTGGGCTGGAGAACAAAGATGGATGAAAATAGATAAATGAAAGACCAATAGAAGTGGCCCGCCCGCCCGTCTCTCCCCACTCCCTCCACACCCACTCCAATAAATAAATAAATAAATAAAACACTTTAAAAAAAATTATATCTTGGCTTTTCAACTTGAGTCTCTGTGCCTTCTTACTTCTTGGGTTTTCCAATTTCAGTTAGTTCCCGAGTTCAGTGTCTGATGCTCCTGGTTACAGATCCCGGGCCTTTGGGGTCTACCTTTTTGTTAACAAACTGGAAGTGTTTGTGCCATGGGCTTCAATGAGAGGAAGGGAGAAATAGCTTCCTCCCAGAGTCTTTCTTAGGGGTCCTTCCTGACCCAGGGATCAATTCCACATTTCTTACATCTCCTACATTGGCAGGGGAGTTCTTTACCACTAGTGCCATCCGGGAAGCCCTTATGAACCAATATTAATATTTCTGGGACTGATTTCCTTTCTTTGTGCTCTCTTGTAGTCTTCATCTATCCTTTTTGCATCTAACTTTTCTTTCTTCACTATCTTGTTTAGGTAATTCTATTAGATTTATCATTAACCCAACATGAAACCCGTTCATTTAAGTATTGAATGTGAAGGCATTTATAATTTTTGAGGTAACATGTATCTAGCCCAACTCACATCCTCTTATTGTAAGTTTTCTCTCATTTTGACTTTCTTGCTACTGCCTCCATTTTCTGTCTTTGACACCAGTACAAATTATCTAGTATACATCCTATAGCAATTAGTAATTAAAAATTGTGGGTTTTAGTCCTAATAGTTTGCCAAATACACATTTGTGTTTCTCTCAAATTATGAAAGTTGAGACCATATCAATACATTTTAATATGATTCCCACCATTTGCACATCTTTTTTGTTCAAAAATTATATCTTGGGGTTTCCCTGGTGGTCTAGTGGGTAAGGACACCGCCTTGCAGTACAAGGGGTGCCGGTTTGATCCCTGGCCTGGGAAGATCCCACGTGTCACAGAGCAGCTGGACCCATGTGTCCAATTACCAAGTTGGAGCTCTGGGGTGCGTGCGCCCAGAGCTGGTGCTCTGAGACAATAGAGGCCACTGCAATGGGAGGACCACGTGGGCTGGAGAACAAAGATGGATGAAAATAGATAAATGAAAGACCAATAGAAGTGGCCCGCCCGCCCGTCTCTCCCCACTCCCTCCACACCCACTCCAATAAATAAATAAATAAATAAAACACTTTAAAAAAAATTATATCTTGGCTTTTCAACTTGAGTCTCTGTGCCTTCTTACTTCTTGGGTTTTCCAATTTCAGTTAGTTCCCGAGTTCAGTGTCTGATGCTCCTGGTTACAGATCCAGGGCCTTTGGTGTCTACTACATGATGTGTTTACTGATAACTAACAAACTGGAAGTGTTTGTGCTTAATTAACATGAGGCATTTTGAGAGGGCAGGAATGAGAGGGAAGGGAGAAATAGCTTCCTCCCATGAGCTGACCCCAGGGCAACTGCTGGTCACCTGGCTGAGGGAAGAGGAGGAAATGGCTGCAGTATTTCAGGAAGAACCTGGTGATGTCCGCCTTTGGCCTCAGTGTGACCCAGCACTGGGGTAGAACGTCCTTCCCCGGAGGTGGACCTGTCTCAGGTCTGACTTTCCAAAGCCTGAAGCACAGGAATACCCAGACACTGACTGCTAGAGCTAGTGTCCCCATAATGGGTGGGACATTGGGCAGGGACATATCAGAGGACACCAAAGCAGAGCAGATGCAGGGGGAGGAGCCATTTGGTGCCCCTAAGGTAAGAGACAGTTCTGCCATCCCAGGGATCACTTCCCAGGAACTCAGAAACAACCAGTGCCATTTATAGGGATGGCTGAGCTTTGTTGTATGGACAGGAGGGGCAATTAGGTCAGGAAGTTTTGGACTGCGTATTTCAGGCTTTAATCAATGGGCTGGATGTCTTCTAGGCTGTTCACGTTTTTCATGTTTCAAAGATTTTTATAGGTGCACTATTTCAAGTATTCGAGGCATTGTCTTTTATCCAATTATAGGCTTTAAATATATACAAACACACACATACACACATCCTTAGCAGGTTGAGTCTAGGGTCTTCTGCCCCAAGGCTGCAATGGCTTAATCATGTCAACAGTCTCTCCTCCCCTCCCCACCCCTACACATCCAGGAATAGCTCCCATATCCTATATGTTACTTTACATACTCTGGTCACATCCTTCCCTCCAGCCTCCTTCTAGCCACTTGTGTTGTGGCTTCCTGAGTGTGCTGTGGTCGGTGTACCTAGTACCATAATCAGGACACTGCTTCCAGTTGGAATGACTTCTCTACACTTGGGTAGTGACACTTTGGGGCCATGCTCTCTCTAAAACCTGTCTGGTTACCCTCCAGCCTCATTTCCAGCACCCTGGCACAGTTAACACTTCTTATGATTTTGCTTTACATCTTTGTCTTCTGCTGGATTATTAGGCTTTTGAGAACACAGGAAGAAAAATTGCTGTTATTTTTGTCTGTAGTCACAGAACCTAGGAAAGTTTCTGCAATGTAGAAGAGATGGTAAATCTGTGTTTATGGAATGAACGGAGAAGCGAATAAAAGAAAGGCTGAGACAGAAATGTGGAAGGGGGGATCCAGCAGAGGAGGGAGGGTTTTGGTCTGTGGGAAGTAGGAACTACTGAGAACCTCTGACAGAGCAAATCTTCTGACCATTCTGAATAAAGTACCAATGAAGGGCAGTCTACTGGGCACCATGTGCCCTTACCTCAAGTGAACTTGACTCATGGAAATAGCACCCTTCAAAACAATCATTTAGGTAACATCCCTTCTCTGCAGTATCCACAGAAATTATGCCAGTTAGAGTGATAGAAACCAAGTGGAAATCATAGACTCGTGGACGATGAGGACCTTTTTCTGCTATAATCATAGAGGTCACTGTCTCAGGAGCTGTGTCTAACTGAATAGGAAATTCAACATGTAATACTAGAAACCAGAAAAAAAATCTTCCAAGAACCCTTCATTTTCACTCCATTTTTTTTCCTATAATTACCAATAACCAACTACTAGACTTCAAGGACAAAAATAGCTCTTAAAGCCCCACATCCAGATGCCAAACTAGTCTTTTTCACCCTGGAAGCATTTAGGAAAGAGGATTTCTTCAGGCCTTGAGGGTCTGTAATTGTCAGCATTCTTTAGCCCATGGAGCCATGCAGGTGGGGGGTCTCCACCCTGTGATTATGCCTTGCCTTGGAGCTGTATTCTGACACCTCTGTGGCTGTCAGTTCTGGACACATTTTGCCCAGGGAGAAGAGAGTGGGCATTTGAATGCGGGGGTCATCCAGGAGGAGAGAGGGTTTAGTATGGGGAAGAGTGTGGAGAAAATATAAATGGCTGATGTTACGTGATAGCCGATATTAAAGATGGACCATAGAAGGTCAAGCCCCCAAGGAGAAGTCCAGCCTCTCCTCACCTTGAGCACTCCCCAAAAACAGTGCATATTTGTAAACCATTAAGAACTATATCTCAGCTACTGCCAAGGAAGACTAGCTCTGGGAACAATGACCGCCCCACCACTGCCCCTTCAAAGGCATCCAAGCCACTTCCCACACACTGAACTGCTATTTCATCTTTTTCCTATGATGTGCAATTTTCTTCTACAGCTCAACAAAGACAAATCTTGTTTAGTGGAGATGTGCTAATTGTCTAATTAAAGGATTAACTTGTATTAGGGTCATTTAAATTTAAAAGGTCTCAAGAGGTGCAGCAAGTGACAGGAGGCCCTGTGGCAGGCCAGGACAGCTGCGGTTCTGGTGCAAGGGCACCTGTGGTCCTTTATTCTGAAATAAGCACTATAGCTGGGGGGGCTACTGAAGTGCCCTTAATATCTGTGATACTCCCCGCTTTCTGACAGGCTTGGCAGCCCAAGAGCTGTTCTGCCAGCCCAGTTAGGACGCGGTGAACACAGAGACTTAGAATCCTCTCCTTGGAAACACAATTCGGGTTCCCTGTGAGATGTGATTCCTAGAAGGAAAGAATAGAAATCTCTACTAGGCAGCTGTCAGTTTGATAAGAGAAATAGGATTTTCAGTAAGAGGCAGGGTTGTGACTCCCAGACTCTGAGGATGGAGACAGGGAAGATAGGGAAAGGAGATTACTTCTTGGGAGCCAGGTTGAGGATCAGAGCCTGGATCAGAGGAACTCTGGTAGAGAGCCCTAACCACCCACAGGTGATGGTCTGCACTGTCAGTGCTCCATTTAATATCCTTGCCACAAATACCTAGAAACAAGAAGACCTGGAGAACATAGACTGGCAACCAAGACCCATTGGAGATGGAACCCTTCTTAAAATACACAAATTTCCTGTACTGAGTGAGGCTTACACAGCAGCAATAAGAAATACAATCAGTAGAATGCTTTTCATTCATTAATGCACCAATGAAGGGCTGAAAAGACAGCATTTGACCACAACTTTTTGAACCTGGAGAAGCTTTTTTTCTTTTCTTTGTAGGGTCCAACATGCAGAAGACTCTAATTGCTGATGCCTCCCTCAGGGCCTGGGACTCTCACCAGGGTCAGGGTCCTTCTTACCAGTCCCTCCACTGGAGATCCTCCTTCTACGGCTCCACAGGAGGCCATAGAATGACAGCCAGGGCAAGCGTCCCAGGACCTGAGTGCCTGTTCAAACGCTATTCTTCTAAATTGAAATATAGTTGATTTAAAATGTTGCGCTAGTTTCAAAAGTACAGAAAAGTGATTCACATTATCTGTTTAACCATCTATCTTCTTTTTCAGAATCATTTTTTACAGGTTGTTACAAAATATTGAGCATACCTCCCTTTAGTATATAGTAGGTCCTTGTTTTTCCCCTTTGATAACCATAAGTTTGTTTTACATTTCTGTGGATCTGTTTCTGTTTTATATATAAATTCATTTATATTGTTTTTTCATTCCACATAGGACATCATATGATGTTTATCTTCCTCTATCTGGCTGACCTCACTGAGTACGAATCTCTACTTGCATCCATGTTGCTTCAAACGGCATTATTCCATTATTCTTATGACTGAGTAATATTCCATTGTATATATGTATCACATCTTCTTTATCATTTTCTTTCAATCAGGTCCTGAATTGTGAGTAGGCAGAGGCAAAATAGGAAGAAAAACAATGGAACTCCTAGGTCACTGCCAGAAGCTAGTGGGAGGGTGGGAAGAGGAGAAGGATGGGAGTGAGGCCACCTGCCTAGGCCTGAACTCTCACTAAAACAGAGGCAGTGTTACAAAGGGCTCGTGGACACCGGAATGTCCCCTTTGCACATATCCTTTGCTCTTTAACAGCAGATCACCCTCTTTCAACCATTATTAGCAAGAGTATAAGTTTATCTTTTATTCATACATTAATTATTATAAATTTACAAAGATCGATACTGGGGTTAAAAATATGCATAGAAGGGAATTGGATGGCCACAAATGATTATTCAGGCTGTTTACAATCTACACAGACATCTACATCAGGCCAGCAGGAAGCATCAGACAGAAAGACCTGACTTATAACGGCAGGAATGTCCAAACAAAGAACTGCAGGATTCTCTGTCTGAAGAGCTTGGGGAGCATTTTCCAAAGAAAATGCAACTTGAAATGAACCTTGGAGAAAGAGTAGAAATTTTCCAGGCCATGAATGTGGAAGCAGACATGCAGAGAGGCAGGAAGGACCCTATAGAATTCAGCAAAATGAAAAGTTTTATGAGGTTCAGCAGGTAGTTGTGGGGACAAGAGTGGGGAATGTGGACCACAGGACAATAAGAAGTCCCATCTCTGTGAAGAGGAATAAGACAGGTGACCAGGGAAGATAAGAAGCCATAATTCAGTGTAGAGGACAGGCACCTATGGAAGGGACATACACACTGCAGAATTACTGTGCATTTCCCTATTAAATTTTTCAGTATTAAATTGATGTGAGCAGATCGGGCCAACAAGCATCTGTTGATCATCCATGCTGTGCTAGATGCTATACAGAATATGAGTCTGTGGAGACAAATAAGATTTAATTTTACACCATAAGGAACTATCAAGTCAGAAAGTATGCAAACAATGAGAAGTATCAGCATATTGTGATGCAAGAGCAAATTAACTGAGAAACTTCAGGAATCCTCACTCAATTGTTCATATTTTTTCAATTCCTTCTCTTAAAGAAGATCCCTCAACTTATGAGCTCCAGACTACAAAATTTAGATCCATTGTGCGTGTTCTGAGTAATATGATAACAATGCAATCACAAAGGATGTGCACATAACCTTGATTTGGTTTGAGAGAGGGTCAGAGAAACTGTTCTAATAAGACAACATTTGGTTTAACTAAGCCATTCTCAGATAATTCATTAAGAAAAGTCATCCTACTAGGTATAAGGTGATATCATGGTTTTAACTTGCATTTATCAGATGGTTATTGATGTAAACCATACTTTTTTAACATGTTTTTATCTTTAGAAAAAATATCTATTGTCTTAGTTCATTTTAAATCAGGTTATTAAAAGGTTATTTTGCTATTGATTAGTAGATACTTATATGTTGCTTATCAGATTATGGTTTTCAAATAGTTTTTCCCATTCCACAGGTTGCCTCTTCACTCTGTTGATTAAATAGTCCAATTTCAGGCTCCTGCATATCCTATTTCCCAACATCATTTGTTTAAAACAAGACGTCTTATCATTTCCCCACTATGTATTTTTGGCACACCTATGAAAGGTCAGTTAACCATATGCATGGATTTCTAGGCTTCCTATTCTGTTCCATTTGCCCATAATCAGTACTGTAATGTTTCAACTACTAACCTTTGTAATATATTTTGAAATCAGAAAGTATAATGAATCCAGCTTTGTTTTTATTTCTCAAGGTTGTTTTGGCTATTAAGAGTCATTCAGGGTTCCATATGAGATTTTGAATTACTTTTCTATTTCTGTAAGAAATACTGTTGGGATTTTTAAGGGAATTGGGTTGAATTTTTAGATTATTATGAGTTGTGTGGGCAATATCTAAGATAAACCAATAAAATGTCTACTACTTTAAAAAGACAAATGTTAGTAAGGATGGGAGAAATTGGAACCCTTGTACATTCTTGGTGGGAATGCAAAATGGGCAGTTACTATGGGGAATAGTATAGCGGCGCCTCAAAAATTTAAAAATAGAATTATTATATGATCTAGCAAATGTATTTCTGAGAATTTATCCCAAATAAATGAAATCTGGATTTCAAAGAGATATTAACACTCCCATGTTTACTGCAGCACTGTTTATAATCATGAAGATATGGAAACAACGTAAATGTTCACCAGCAGACAATAAAGAAAATGTGGTATGTGTGTGTGTGTGTTAGTCGCTCATTTGTGTCTGACTCTTCGTGACCCCATCTTTGTAGCCCATCGGGGATCCCTGTCCATGGAATTCTCCAATCACAAATACTGGAGTGAGTAGCCATTTCCTTCTTCAGGGGATCTTCCTGACCCAGAGATCAAACCTGAGTGTCCTGCATTGAAGGCAGATTCTTTAAGGCTGAACATGACCTTAAAAATGAAGGAAATCCTGTACTATATGACAGTGTGAATGAACTTGAGTATATTATGTAAAGTGAAATAAGCCAGTCACAAAATGACAATTACATGATTCCACTTATATGAAATACCTAAAATAGACTCAGAGAAACAAAGAATAGAACAGTAGTTTCCAGAGGCTGGGTGCAGGGGGACATAGGAGTTGCTAATCAATACATATAAAATGTCAGTTATACAATAAGCTCAAGGCATCTGGTATGCAACATTGCACCTTTAGGTAAAAATGCTGTATTGTATTCTTAAAAATCTGTTAGGAGGAAAAGAAAAAAGGAAAAGCCCAGAGAAGAATTATATGGAAGGAAACGTTCTGAATTCAGAATAGAGGCAAGAAACCACAAGGACCTAGACCAGTGATTCTCGAAGCAGAGTACCCAGGTAAGCAATGTTGGTATTCCCAGAAAGCTTGATAGAAATGAAGATACTTGGGCACCTCCAGACCTACTAAATTGGAAACTATGAATGGGCCCAGGAATCCATGTTTTAAAAAGGTTATTCTGATCCATGCTGAATTTGAGAACTACTGCCTTAGATTAATAGATCAGAAATAAGAGTGATTTCCCTAAGAGCACTTCTGAAACTGTAACCCAGTCCAGTGAAGAAGGAAGAGCACAACCACCAAGAAAAAGCTATTGTACAGGGCAAGAAAGGGAAAGAGGAATCCACATTCAGAATCATGGTACGTCTTGCAGGGTGGTGGGTGCGATATGTGGAAATGCATTAGTATAGACTGTCAGGACCAAACTCTTCACTGTTTGATCACACCTCATTTGCATTTTTAATAGTCCCCATTAGACAGCCTCTGAGCTAATTAGGCAGGCGTCTATAATAGAAGACTTCTGTTTCCTGTTTTCAGAACTCAGAAACTAATGGCTGAAGCACTGCTAAAACAATTAAGTAATAAGAAAAATACTGTGTAAGATTGGCAAAAGCTCAGCTGCCATAAATCATTACAAATGACTTGTAGCTCACATGTTGGGATGGCAAGGGAAAGCAAATGGAGAGGGACCCTGAAATAGTTTCTTGCCCTCTGCCAAGTGTAGATGGGGTGGGGATTGTGATGCCAGGGATTCTAGTACTGACAGCATATTCCTCTGACTTAAGTGAAGGCTCTGGGGCATCACTTACTATATCTAAGACTAAAAGTAAGTGAAAACTACAGGTGGCAACCCAGTCAAATCAGGACCACCAGAGACTCTGACTTACAAAAATGAAATATGGATTAACCATCAGTGGAAGTACTCTAAAACCTGAGATGCTGGTTGAGAGTAAAGGAAACAGAAAATGAAAGGATAGTTAAAAAAAGAAGCTATAAATATCATCTGTGCTGTGTTTAGTTGCTCAATCATGTCCAACTCTTTGTGACTAAGGCCCTCTTGACTCCTCTGTCCATGGGGATTCTCTAGGCAAGAATACTGAGTGGGCTGCCATGCCCTCCTACAGGGGATCTTCCCAACCCAGGAATCAATCTGGGGTCTCCTGCATTGCAGGCGGATGCTTTACCAGCTGAGTTACCCGGGGAAGCCTAAATAACACCTACAAACCCACAATCACTTTAAAAATTGAGACCAATAACAGTGTACTTATTTCCTTACCTGTTTTCTATGTACATCTGTGTTTGTTAACCAGTTTTCTATTCTTTCTCCTGTATTTTTATATAAGGAGTGTTCATTATGGGTAGTGTAGGAAATTAGTCCTCAGATTAAAGGACATACAGATGAAATTGTGACTAGTTTAACATTACCAACCAAGACACTCTTAGAAAAAACGTGTACGTCTTGCAGGGTGGTGGGTGCGATATGTGGAAATGCATTAGTATAGACTGTCAGGACCAAACTCTTCACTGTTTGATCACACCTCATTTGCATTTTTAATAGTCCCCATTAGACAGCCTCTGAGCTAATTAGGCAGGCGTCTATAATAGAAGACTTCTGTTTCCTGTTTTCAGAACTCAGAAACTAATGGCTGAAGCACTGCTAAAACAATTAAGTAATAAGAAAAATACTGTGTAAGATTGGCAAAAGCTCAGCTGCCATAAATCATTACAAATGACTTGTAGCTCACATGTTGGGATGGCAAGGGAAAGCAAATGGAGAGGGACCCTGAAATAGTTTCTTGCCCTCTGCCAAGTGTAGATGGGGTGGGGATTGTGATGCCAGGGATTCTAGTACTGACAGCATATTCCTCTGACTTAAGTGAAGGCTCTGGGGCATCACTTACTATATCTAAGACTAAAAGTAAGTGAAAACTACAGGTGGCAACCCAGTCAAATCAGGACCACCAGAGACTCTGACTTACAAAAATGAAATATGGATTAACCATCAGTGGAAGTACTCTAAAACCTGAGATGCTGGTTGAGAGTAAAGGAAACAGAAAATGAAAGGATAGTTAAAAAAAGAAGCTATAAATATCATCTGTGCTGTGTTTAGTTGCTCAATCATGTCCAACTCTTTGTGACTAAGGCCCTCTTGACTCCTCTGTCCATGGGGATTCTCTAGGCAAGAATACTGAGTGGGCTGCCATGCCCTCCTACAGGGGATCTTCCCAACCCAGGAATCAATCTGGGGTCTCCTGCATTGCAGGCGGATGCTTTACCAGCTGAGTTGCCCGGGGAAGCCTAAATGACCCCTACAAACCCACAATCACTTTAAAAATTGAGACCAATAACAGTGTACTTATTTCCTTACCTGTTTTCTATGTACATCTGTGTTTGTTAACCAGTTTTCTATTCTTTCTCCTGTATTTTTATATAAGGAGTGTTCATTATGGGTAGTGTAGGAAATTAGTCCTCAGATTAAAGGACATACAGATGAAATTGTGACTAGTTTAACATTACCAAACCAAAGACACAGAATAATTTTTTGTCTACACTTTTTAGGAGAAGGTGAGCATATCTTCATTAGTGTGAGAATTACTCTGTAGCCCCTTAAGTGGAAACAAGACATCCATGTTATCATTACATGAAAATGAAGAGGACATTTATGAATGCTGAGAAGTCAAAGCGGTGAGCTATGCCATCAAGTATCTCTTGATCTTCAGTTCCACATTTGCTCTTATACATTCTTTTCTCTACTACCACAGAAAGAAGACTGAAACCCACATTTCTTTTCTATTTTTGGAATACATAAGATGGTTTCTGTTTTTCCCGACAGGACTTTGATTGTTGCATAGGATATGATTAAGTAGACTATAATCTAAATGTAGATCAGTTTTACTTGCTCGTGTCTCCATAAAATAAGCTCACCTCCATTGTCAATATTAGCACATAGCTAATATTGATTAACTCATGAGTTTTGTATAATTGTAATATACTGTATACTCAGCCATGTGCTTCCTAGGTGGTGCTAGTGGTAAAGAATCTGCCTGCTAATGCGAGAAACACAAAAGACAGGATTCAATCCCTAGATCATAGAAGATCCCATAGAATAGGGTATGGCAATGCACTCCAGTATTGCCTGGAAAACTCCATGGACAGAGGAGCCAGGTGGACTATTCTGGTGAGTCAGGGTGGCAAAGAGTTGAACCTAACTGAGTGACTGAACACTCATACTCAACCATTAATAATAGATTAATTATTTTAGAATGAATAATTCTACTTTGTATTTACCCTTTCATGAATCGTGTTAGATAAATCTGCAGGCCATATATTTAGCACTTTCATCAACAATGTAATGGAAATAAGAAAGAAAAACACTTTGAATCTCGATAGGAAGATATGTCACCAGGGTAAAACATTGAATAAAAATAATTTAAATGCACACACAACTAGTATACATACATGCTGGGAGTTACATGCTCATAAGGAAAGATAACACTGTGTTAGAGAAAAGTAAAATTTGAGCTGATCCAACACCTATTCATGATTTTACAAAAAGAAACTCTATTATATTAGGAATGACCAAGAACTCTTTCTACCTGATAAAGACAATCTACCAAAAAAAACTACAGTTCACAGCATACTTGATGGTGATAAACACAAAGCTTTCCCACTAAGAGACAAGGACATTCTCCCTCACTACTCTTTTCGAACACTGTACTGGAAGTTCTTGCTAATGTAGTAAGACAAGGAAAAGAAACAAAAGACACACAAATTGATAAAGAAGACAATAACTGTCTCTTCTCACAAAAGAAATGATTATCTATACAAGAAAATTCAAAACAATCAACAAAAATCTTCTGGAAGTAATGAGCTATTACAGCAGCGTTTCAACATACAAGGCTAATATACAAATGTCAATTGTTTTTTATATACCAAGAGTGAACAAGTGGGTTTTGAAATTAAAAACAACATCATTGTTCTAAATCTACTAGATTGTTTCATAGGATATGATTAAGTAGACTATAATCTAAATGTAGATCAGTTTTACTTGCTCGTGTCTCCATAAAATAAGCTCACCTCCATTGTCAATATTAGCACATAGCTAATATTGATTAACTCATGAGTTTTGTATAATTGTAATATACTGTATACTCAGCCATGTGCTTCCTAGGTGGTGCTAGTGGTAAAGAATCTGCCTGCTAATGCGAGAAACACAAAAGACAGGATTCAATCCCTAGATCATAGAAGATCCCATAGAATAGGGTATGGCAATGCACTCCAGTATTGCCTGGAAAACTCCATGGACAGAGGAGCCAGGTGGACTATTCTGGTGAGTCAGGGTGGCAAAGAGTTGAACCTAACTGAGTGACTGAACACTCATACTCAACCATTAATAATAGATTAATTATTTTAGAATGAATAATTCTACTTTGTATTTACCCTTTCATGAATCGTGTTAGATAAATCTGCAGGCCATATATTTAGCACTTTCATCAACAATGTAATGGAAATAAGAAAGAAAAACACTTTGAATCTCGATAGGAAGATATGTCACCAGGGTAAAACATTGAATAAAAATAATTTAAATGCACACACAACTAGTATACATACATGCTGGGAGTTACATGCTCATAAGGAAAGATAACACTGTGTTAGAGAAAAGTAAAATTTGAGCTGATCCAACACCTATTCATGATTTTACAAAAAGAAACTCTATTATATTAGGAATGACCAAGAACTCTTTCTACCTGATAAAGACAATCTACCAAAAAAAACTACAGTTCACAGCATACTTGATGGTGATAAACACAAAGCTTTCCCACTAAGAGACAAGGACATTCTCCCTCACTACTCTTTTCGAACACTGTACTGGAAGTTCTTGCTAATGTAGTAAGACAAGGAAAAGAAACAAAAGACACACAAATTGATAAAGAAGACAATAACTGTCTCTTCTCACAAAAGAAATGATTATCTATACAAGAAAATTCAAAACAATCAACAAAAATCTTCTGGAAGTAATGAGCTATTACAGCAGCGTTTCAACATACAAGGCTAATATACAAATGTCAATTGTTTTTTATATACCAAGAGTGAACAAGTGGGTTTTGAAATTAAAAACAACATCATCTACATCAGCACCCCCCAAAATAATATACTTGGGTAAATCTAACTAGATATATGTGTATATATATATGTATATATATACACACACATAATCTATATTCAAAAACTATCAAACTCTGATTAATAAAATAAAAATGAACTGTATGCATGGTTCAAGAAAAAATGTTCCAATAATGGAATATTTTATTCCATGTTCAAGAAAAGGAAGATAGTATTGTCAAGATATCAGTTCTTCCCCCACATGATCCATAGATTCTGTATAATCCCAATCAAAATTCTGCAAGGTATCCTTACAGATATTTACAAACTAACTTTAAAGTTTATATGGATAGGCAAAAGACACAGAATAGCAAACCTCATATTGAAAAAGAGGAACAAAATTGAAAAAAGGATACTACCTGACTTTAAGACTTCTTACAAATCTGCAGTAGTCAAGATAGTGTTTTTGGTGAAAGATAAACAAATAGGTCAGTGAAACAGAATGGGAGTGCTAGAAATGGACAACCATAAAAGTAATCCTCAGATCTCAATAAAAGATCAAAGGCAATACTGTGGAGCAAAGGTAGTCTTTTCAATAAATAGGTGCTAAATAACTGGACATCCACACACAAAAAAAATCCTAATTACAGATTTAACACCATTCACAAAATTAACTCAAAGAGGATCATAGACCTAAAGTTAAAATTCAAAACTATGAAACTCCTAGAATAACACATTGGAGAAAATCTAGATGACTTTGGGCATAGTGATGCCATTTTAGATACAACACCAAAGACATGATCTTACAAGAAGTAACTGAAAAACTGAACTTCATCAAAATTAAAAACATGCTCTGCTAAAGACAATATCAAAATAATTCAAAGAAATGCCACAGATTGGGAGAAAATGTTTGCAAGAATACTTGTAATAAAGGACTGTCATTCAAACTATACAAATAACTCTTCAAACTCAGTAAGAAAACAAACAGCACAGTTTTGACAAACACTCACACACAAAAGGTGGTCAAAGATCTTAACAAACACCTCACCAAGGAGGAGTCATAGAATCACAGAATACATGAAATAGCACATCATACATCATCAGGGAAGTCCAAATTAAAATCACAATGGGTTACCACTACCCACCTGTTAGAATGCCCAAAATCCTGAACACTGATGTCATCAAATGATCTTGAGGTTGTGGAGCAATAAGAACTCTCATTCATTGCCACTGGGAATGCAAAATGGTACAGCCATTTTGGAGGACAGTTTGACTTACAAAATCAAACATACTGTTATCGTACAATCCAGAAATTGTCGTCCTTGGTATTTACCCAAAGGAGTTGAACTTTCATGTCCACTCAAAATCTGTACATAATGTTTACACCAGCTTAATTCATAACAGTCAAAACTTGGAAAAAATAAAGATGTCCTTCAACAGACAAATTGATAAAAATACTGTAGGACATCCAGACAATGGAATATTACTTAGGACTAAAAAGAAATCAGCTATCAAGTCATGAAAAGGAATGAAGAAATTCAAAATCATATTACTAAGTGAAAGCAGCTGGTCTGAAATGGTTACATACTGTACAATTCCAACTATGTAACATTCTAGAAAGACAAAACTGTGAAGACAATAGAAATATCAGTGGTTGCCAGGGTAGAAGGATATGAATAAACAGAGCATAGAGAATTATTGTGACAATGAAAATACTCTGGAGCAAAGGTAAATAATTTTGGACATCCACACAAAAAAAATCCTAATTACAGATTTAACACCATTCACAAAATTAACTCAAAGAGGATCATAGACCTAAAGTTAAAATTCAAAACTATGAAACTCCTAGAATAACACATTGGAGAAAATCTAGATGACTTTGGGCATAGTGATGCCATTTTAGATACAACACCAAAGACATGATCTTACAAGAAGTAACTGAAAAACTGAACTTCATCAAAATTAAAAACATGCTCTGCTAAAGACAATATCAAAATAATTCAAAGAAATGCCACAGATTGGGAGAAAATGTTTGCAAGAATACTTGTAATAAAGGACTGTCATTCAAACTATACAAATAACTCTTCAAACTCAGTAAGAAAACAAACAGCCCAGTTTTGACAAACACTCACACACAAAAGGTGGTCAAAGATCTTAACAAACACCTCACCAAGGAGGAGTCATAGAATCACAGAATACATGAAATAGCACATCATACATCATCAGGGAAGTCCAAATTAAAATCACAATGGGTTACCACTACCCACCTGTTAGAATGCCCAAAATCCTGAACACTGATGTCATCAAATGATCTTGAGGTTGTGGAGCAATAAGAACTCTCATTCATTGCCACTGGGAATGCAAAATGGTACAGCCATTTTGGAGGACAGTTTGACTTACAAAATCAAACATACTGTTATCGTACAATCCAGAAATTGTCGTCCTTGGTATTTACCCAAAGGAGTTGAACTTTCATGTCCACTCAAAATCTGTACATAATGTTTACACCAGCTTAATTCATAACAGTCAAAACTTGGAAAAAATAAAGATGTCCTTCAACAGACAAATTGATAAAAATACTGTAGGACATCCAGACAATGGAATATTACTTAGGACTAAAAAGAAATCAGCTATCAAGTCATGAAAAGGAATGAAGAAATTCAAAATCATATTACTAAGTGAAAGCAGCTGGTCTGAAATGGTTACATACTGTACAATTCCAACTATGTAACATTCTAGAAAGACAAAACTGTGAAGACAATAGAAATATCAGTGGTTGCCAGGGTAGAAGGATATGAATAAACAGAGCATAGAGAATTATTGTGACAATGAAAATACTCTGCATGATATCACAATGATGGACTTACACAATTATACACTTGTCCAAATCCATAGAATGTACAACACACAGAATGAAAGCAAGGTAATCTATGGACTTGAACATTATGATATGTCAATATAGGTTCATCTTTGGTCAGAAAAAAAAAAGAAAAAATTGTCATTATGGTGAGTGATGCTGATAACAAAGGAGACTATACTTATGTAGGGGCAGGGAGTATATGAGAAAGTTCTATAGCTCCCTCTAAGTTATGTTGTCTATAAAATTAGAAAAATGAAGATAAGTTTATCAAGACAAAATTAATATATTAAAATGTACAATCAGTTTCACTTACTTTATCCTATCATCTTATAGACATTTAACATAGTAGTAAGAAAA
This sequence comes from Tragulus kanchil, assembly GCA_022376925.1. NCBI lineage: Eukaryota > Metazoa > Chordata > Mammalia > Artiodactyla > Tragulidae > Tragulus > Tragulus kanchil. Next base: position 108,488,762 of record JAIOJX010000003.1, read on the forward strand.
CTATGGTTACAGATCAAATCTGACCCATGCCTTTTTTTGTATACTTGTGAGTTAGGAATTGATGGAATATTTGGAAAAAATAACATTTTATGACACATGAAAGTTTTCAAATTTTGGTGTTCAAAATACAACTTTTTGGAACACAGATACAATACACACACACACACACACACACACACACACATATACATACAGAGAGAGAAAGAGAGAATGGCTACATTTATTCTTCAAAAGTAGTATTGAATAAGTTGCAACGGTGACTGTATGAATTGCAAAGACTGAAATATTTACTATGTTACTCTTTACAGAAGTTTATTGACACCTTACTTAACATATAATCTTATAATTCAATCCCACCATTCATTTCAGAGCTAAAAATATAAAAGACATTTTCAGATATCTGTTTGACACTCATGTGACTCCTTACCTGCCAGTTTCTTCTCTGTCTTGTCTCTCACGTGTCTATTCCTTCTCAGTTTTTCTGATTTCAAGGCTCTCTCCTTCATTCAAATAACTGGTTCATAGAACCCTGTGGTTCATAGACCCACTTCCCCTTTTTTATCCACTGAAAATAACTTCTCTCTATTTTTTGTTTTGTTTTGTTTTCAGAGAGTGATAAAATATTGAGTAGATACCAAAGAATGGTTGTGTAATATGTATAGGGTATAAGGAATGACAATCAAATATACATCCACAGGGTCTCAAAGTGTTGGGCATAACTGAGCAACTAACACACAGACTCTATGTAGGCAGAGAGAAAAAAAAGTATTATTATTGCTTAAACAAGCTCCCTGGACATCCCTGCCTCCATTTATACCATTGATTCTTAATTTTCACTTCCTCAGTGAAGCCCTCCCAAATAACTTAGGCCAACACTGAGGATGCATGTAGCTTATTACCAGCATCATGTAGCTTATTATCAACATACACAGCTTATTTATGGTTTGGATATTTAGAATTTAAAAATTAGACTTAGAAACTCAATGTATAATATCAAGTATATTTAAACTACCCTTGAGAATATATGCAATGTTATAACACTTTTTCCTATAATATTCTTTATGCCAAATACACTCATTCATAATTTTGGTATCTTTTTCACTCAAGAGAGAAGAGAATTGCTACTATGTTCGATAAAGCTCAAGTTCCATGTTTCCTGAATCCTTTTAGATACTTTTTCTGATTTTAACATGGTATTATCAAATGGTGATTAAAACCTATGAAAGAATGTAAAAGAAGAAATAGGGCAACGTCACAATTTTAAATAAGACCAACATGACTCTCAGTTAAACTATGTGACCTAGTGAAATGGAAACCTAAGCACTCCCTCCATCTTCCTTTCTCCCCCAAAGTGATAAATTTCAACTGTTTATAAATGTGATGGTGCTTGAAGATCAAAGAGACTAGTTCAGAGAAAACAGCCTTGGCTAACAGATAGGGGTGTTGAAGTCTCCATCTAATTCTATTGTGAAGTCTCTTTCAGACCCTTGAAAACAAGTAACTGCTCTCTTGTCTTCTGTTTCTTTATCTATAATTTCTGGAAGTACCTTCATATGTTATCTGTCTCTGAAGTCATGGGTCATAGCCGACATCAACAGATAACAAGATGAAAACTTTTCCTCTATATTTGTTCCCCTTTTTGAAATCTCTCCTTCATCAAACAGGGCCTCTGACTTCTAAGTGGTTATTTAATAAAACTATTTTTGATATTTTAAAGGTATTAGAATTTAGACCTGGAATTCTAATATGACCTTACTATGATTCAACAGTTCTTCTGAAGCCCAGACATCAAGCAATGTAAAAAAATAAATAAAAAAGAAAAAGAAAGAGACTAAAGCAAGTCCTATAACTCAACATTCCAACACCCTCAGTAGTTGTGCCCTTTTATAATAACAAAAGATTGAGACTGATTTTGCTATTGCCAAGGACAAATTGACACCATTCATGCCAACCAAATTCAACTATTTACGTGGTCCAGGGAACTTGCTGTGAGGAAGTCGCTCACCTCTCCAAAGCAGTACAAACACTCTACTTGGTGAGTGGCAAGTCTCTACAAAAATCCTACTCTTCTGACCAACCATTGTCTTCCTTCCCTCCCTGGTAGATATCCTTGGCTACCTCCAAGTCAATTATATCACAGTTCTACTTAACACTTTGCCATAAACCCGGATTAGCATTTCTTCCATGAAAAATGAAATAGCTCCTTTCCATGGACTTTCCTTACCTCTCTAAACTTATATCTAACAAATCACTTTGCCTACAAAAGTCTGTATAGTCAAAGCTATGGTTTTCCCAATAGTCATACATGGACATGAGAGTTGGACCATAAAGAAGTCTGAATGCTGAAGAAATTATACCTTTGAACTGTAGTGTTGGAGAAGACTCTTGAGAATCCCTTGGACTGTAAGATCAAACCAGTCAATCCTAAAGGAAATCAATGCTGAATACTCATTTGAAAGACTCACGCTGAAGCTGAAGCTCCAATACTTTGGCCATCTGATGCAAAGAGATGACTTATTGGGAAAGCTCTTGATGCTAGGAAAGATAGAAGACATAAGGAGAAGGGGATGACAGAGAATGACATGACTGGATGGCATCACTGAGTCAGTGGATATTAGTTTGAGAAGTCTTTCAGACCCTTGAAAACAAGTAACTGCTCTCTTGTCTTCTGTTTCTTTATCTATAATTTCTGGAAGTACCTTCATATGTTATCTGTCTCTGAAGTCATGGGTCATAGCCGACATCAACAGATAACAAGATGAAAACTTTTCCTCTATATTTGTTCCCCTTTTTGAAATCTCTCCTTCATCAAACAGGGCCTCTGACTTCTAAGTGGTTATTTAATAAAACTATTTTTGATATTTTAAAGGTATTAGAATTTAGACCTGGAATTCTAATATGACCTTACTATGATTCAACAGTTCTTCTGAAGCCCAGACATCAAGCAATGTAAAAAAATAAATAAAAAAGAAAAAGAAAGAGACTAAAGCAAGTCCTATAACTCAACATTCCAACACCCTCAGTAGTTGTGCCCTTTTATAATAACAAAAGATTGAGACTGATTTTGCTATTGCCAAGGACAAATTGACACCATTCATGCCAACCAAATTCAACTATTTACGTGGTCCAGGGAACTTGCTGTGAGGAAGTCGCTCACCTCTCCAAAGCAGTACAAACACTCTACTTGGTGAGTGGCAAGTCTCTACAAAAATCCTACTCTTCTGACCAACCATTGTCTTCCTTCCCTCCCTGGTAGATATCCTTGGCTACCTCCAAGTCAATTATATCACAGTTCTACTTAACACTTTGCCATAAACCCGGATTAGCATTTCTTCCATGAAAAATGAAATAGCTCCTTTCCATGGACTTTCCTTACCTCTCTAAACTTATATCTAACAAATCACTTTGCCTACAAAAGTCTGTATAGTCAAAGCTATGGTTTTCCCAATAGTCATACATGGACATGAGAGTTGGACCATAAAGAAGTCTGAATGCTGAAGAAATTATACCTTTGAACTGTAGTGTTGGAGAAGACTCTTGAGAATCCCTTGGACTGTAAGATCAAACCAGTCAATCCTAAAGGAAATCAATGCTGAATACTCATTTGAAAGACTCACGCTGAAGCTGAAGCTCCAATACTTTGGCCATCTGATGCAAAGAGATGACTTATTGGGAAAGCTCTTGATGCTAGGAAAGATAGAAGACATAAGGAGAAGGGGATGACAGAGAATGACATGACTGGATGGCATCACTGAGTCAGTGGATATTAGTTTGAGCAAGCTCTGGGAGATGGTGAAGAACAGGGAAGTCTGCCATGACCGTGACGTCTTAAAGAGTTAGACATGACAGAACAATTGATATGAACTGAATATATGCTTGATGATTCTGTTCCATCAAAGCCTTGACAAACTGTTTCATTCTTCATGTTCTGAAATATACTCCAAAACACAGACATTCTTACATATTTTGAGAAAAAAAATACACTCTTCTTTTCCTCCTTCTCTTCTTCTATTTCTTTTTTAATGTCAGTGCATACATGCTGAGTTGCTTCAGTTGAGTCCAATTCTTTGTGACCTTATGGACCATAGTCTACCAGGCTCCTCTGTCCATGGGATTGCCCAGGCAAGAATACTGAAGTAGGTTGTCATGCCTTCTTTCAGGGGATCTTCCCAACCAAGAGATCAAACACTGGGATTCCTGCACTGGCAGGCAAGTTCATTACCACCAGTGCCTCCTGGGAAGCATCTTCAATGCCAGACCAAATCCTAATACTCTGAAATATAATAAGGGACAGATGTAGGCTGGGAATGTGTGTTTTCAAAAGCTCCCTCAGTGACCCTGGGAATCAAGGTCATGTGAGAACCACCGGGCTAGAACACACATGGGAACCAAGAAAGCACTGAAATAGCCCCAGTGGCCAAAATAAATTCACCAAAATGTTTAGTCGTGACATACTGTCTCATAGAAGTGAGTTTCCCTCTCATTAATGGTTTATTATACCCTTTATTTAAGCATATTATGTTTTCCCCATTTTGTACACCAAATTCAAAACCACAGGCAAAGAGCAAATACAAGACATTGAAAGACAGGTATGTCCATTGTATGAAGAAGTGGCAATTGATGATTCCTTCCACAAAATATATGAGGTGGAAATAAGAGCATTAGGAAGGAGGTGCTTTGTTTTCCACAGGCCTCTGCCACCCTCTTCCCAGTCCTGCCAATAAATGAGACTTAGAGCTTGTTTATTTTCTTCCAATTTTGGGTTCTAGACTCTAAGTGGGTAATAAGTATTTTCTCTCCTGGTTTAATTTCCTTCCTCTGTGTGTTCTGACCTTGCCTCAGAAAAAGATATTACTAAGGTCATAAGCCTAAATTTCTGGCCCCAAAGATCTCTAACAGAGCTAACTGTACAGCTGTTCAAACCTGGCAGTGAATGACAGAACAGGGAAGTCTGCCATGACCGTGACGTCTTAAAGAGTTAGACATGACAGAACAATTGATATGAACTGAATATATGCTTGATGATTCTGTTCCATCAAAGCCTTGACAAACTGTTTCATTCTTCATGTTCTGAAATATACTCCAAAACACAGACATTCTTACATATTTTGAGAAAAAAAATACACTCTTCTTTTCCTCCTTCTCTTCTTCTATTTCTTTTTTAATGTCAGTGCATACATGCTGAGTTGCTTCAGTTGAGTCCAATTCTTTGTGACCTTATGGACCATAGTCTACCAGGCTCCTCTGTCCATGGGATTGCCCAGGCAAGAATACTGAAGTAGGTTGTCATGCCTTCTTTCAGGGGATCTTCCCAACCAAGAGATCAAACACTGGGATTCCTGCACTGGCAGGCAAGTTCATTACCACCAGTGCCTCCTGGGAAGCATCTTCAATGCCAGACCAAATCCTAATACTCTGAAATATAATAAGGGACAGATGTAGGCTGGGAATGTGTGTTTTCAAAAGCTCCCTCAGTGACCCTGGGAATCAAGGTCATGTGAGAACCACCGGGCTAGAACACACATGGGAACCAAGAAAGCACTGAAATAGCCCCAGTGGCCAAAATAAATTCACCAAAATGTTTAGTCGTGACATACTGTCTCATAGAAGTGAGTTTCCCTCTCATTAATGGTTTATTATACCCTTTATTTAAGCATATTATGTTTTCCCCATTTTGTACACCAAATTCAAAACCACAAGCAAAGAGCAAATACAAGACATTGAAAGACAGGTATGTCCATTGTATGAAGAAGTGGCAATTGATGATTCCTTCCACAAAATATATGAGGTGGAAATAAGAGCATTAGGAAGGAGGTGCTTTGTTTTCCACAGGCCTCTGCCACCCTCTTCCCAGTCCTGCCAATAAATGAGACTTAGAGCTTGTTTATTTTCTTCCAATTTTGGGTTCTAGACTCTAAGTGGGTAATAAGTATTTTCTCTCCTGGTTTAATTTCCTTCCTCTGTGTGTTCTGACCTTGCCTCAGAAAAAGATATTACTAAGGTCATAAGCCTAAATTTCTGGCCCCAAAGATCTCTAACAGAGCTAACTGTACAGCTGTTCAAACCTGGCAATCTGATGGCCACTGTTCTCTCTGCACTTAGTAAATTTAGTCGCCATGTGGATGGAGCCAGGGGTTCCTAAAGGTAATCAGCTGGGGCAGATTTCTGGTTATTATAGCATCTAATGCCATTAAACTTTTATAGTGGTCATCTTAAATATGTCTGCTCAAACTCCTGCACTTCCTGTGAAGCATGTCATTTCTCATATGAAAAAGTGGAGACTACAGTCTTTCTCCTTGAACTTGTGATGGGCTTGGGAATTCCTTTGCCTAACAGGATGTGACAGTGGTGTTGTTCTGAAATTCTTGAGCTCAGCGGGCTTAAGAGGACTGGCAGTTTCTGCTTTCTCACATTTAAGCCTCACAGCTATGCTGTAAGGAAGTACAAGAAGAAAGGCCCTGGGGGATGATAGACCATCTCAGACATCCCAGTCGCAGTCAAGCTCTCAGCTAAAAGAAGTTGTGTGGATGGCCCATCAGTAGTACTACATGGCATTCAATAATTACCCAATTGAGCTGTTTGAATTTCTGACACATACTGTTGAGAAAAATAATAAACTGTATTTTTAAGTTTGGAGATGGTTCATTATACAACAGTGGATAACCAAAGCACTCTCCCTGGGTCCCAACTAAAAGCTCATAGAATATAGCAATGTAAATCCTGCTCAGGACAGGAAAAACAGTGAGAATTTGTCTATGTGATAGCAGGGTGGACTAATCAATATTAATAATAATGATCTAAAGCTACTGGTGACTTGAATTCTGCTTAAGGAAATAGGAATGTCTGCTTAAGCTTGCATAGTATATTTTAAAATGATTCCATTTAAGCTTGTGAAAATTTGAAGATTAATATAGCAACTTTAAGGATATGTATCAGGAATGTGGAATACGTGTTTATGTGGGAAGATTCATTCCTGAGGAAGTTAGACAAAAGATTGGTTGTTAGAAGAAATACTCTTACTTTGATATTAGAGAACCTGAAGAAATAAATGAGTGCAGGGTGAGCAAAGATAACAGAAAGTCATGTGAAGGAGATTTCAAGAGTAAGGCTTAGTACATGGGATATTGGGTCCTAGAAACAGCCCCCCAACACCCTATGTGTGTTCTGACTTTGTCTCAGAAAAGTAGTATTAGAGTGGATTGCTTAAAAGAGAAAGTCTGAATCCCAAACTCAATACTACCATTTACTTGCTATAGGGTTTTGGTTGAATTCCTTAACCATCCCTAAGCCCTCGTTAAAGAAGAAGTCTGAATCCCTCTGATCCTCCTTGTTGGCACACTCAGGAGATTTCTGTCTGAGTGAAGAGCATCACCTTCCCCTTTTGGCACCAGAACTGACTTCTTGAGAATGGTATGTTCACTCATTTATGCAGAGCTGGCTTGGATTTTCTGAGATATTAGCCTCCTAGGCCTGCTGTAAAGAAGCACCACAAAGTGGATGGTTTAAATAACAAAAAATTATTTTATCACCATTCTGGATGCAGAAATATGAAATCAAGATGTAAAAAGGTTAGTTCCTTCTAAGAAGTGGGAGGGAGGATCTGGTCCATGCTTCTCCTCTAGTTTCTGGAGGTTTACTGGCAATCTGCCTCAGCCTTTCTTGGCTGATAGTTGTATCACCCTGAAGTCTGTTTTCATCTTCACATTATTTTCTTTTCATGCACAAGTTCCTTTGTTGAAACTCCCTCTTCTTATACAGATGCCAATCATATTTGCTTATAAACTACCTTAAGATCTTCTTTTAACTTTATTACCACTGTTAAAACACTGTCAAAAAAAAGCAAACTCTGTCACCAATTAGCTCACATCAGAAGCACCAGAAGTCAAGACTTCAATATGTGTGTGTATATATAGTTGTACTAAGTTGCTCAGTCATGCTTGACTCTTTGTGACCCTATGGACTGTAGCCCACCAGGGTCCATTGTCCGTGGAAGTTCTCCATGCAAAACTATTGGAGTGGGTTTCTCTAGCCCTCTCCAGAGGATCTTCCCAACCCAGGGATTGAACCCAGGTCTCCCACATTGCAGTCAGATTCTTTACCATCTGAGCCACCAGAGAAGCCACCAGGGAGCACTTCAAGCTAGAACACTGACTAGGGTGGTTAGTGAAGATATGATAGTCCTGTCTGTTGAGTCTCACAGTCCGAGCCACTTTATGCCTGAGTATCACTGGAAACAGCAAGCCCCACATGTGCCTGCTCTGGTACCTCCAGAGGTTGTCCCAAGGCGTCACATTGGTTACCTAAGAGCCTTCATCAACCTTGAATCCTGCTGTGCCTCCTTCTACCTGATGCCTCAAATCTGCCACCACCCTCACCCTGTCACTCCCTCAACAGGCATCTCCTGAGTGCTGACTGCCCTGACTCACTGCCCTAATCCTCTTCAATATTTCTTCCACCTGAGTGTTCAATATCCAGAACACTGAACTTAAGGTGGGGGAGGGGGTTTTCAGTTTTTTCTTTTAAGTGTATCACACCGTATTTCAAGGGCAAATGCTTTCTTTTGCTTAGAAAAACACAAGCACACAGTTCCCACAAAGTAGGCAGGAAGAGCCACTTAATGATTCAGTGACTGTCTGGGCACATATGCCTCCTTCCCAGTTAATTCTTTTACACTAACAACTGCTTTAGACCCATAAATTATATACCTGTTTTGGCTAATAGGAGCTGTGTGACAAGTGGCAGGGCTTATCAAAATCAAGTCAACATTACAAGTGCTGTCAGCAGAGTAGACGGAAAGGCCAGCTGTAATCCTGATGACTCCCTGATGAAACAGAGGCTTAACTTAATCCCTGAAGGAAAGATGAGAAAAATAAGGTGAAAATGACTCTCAAGAGTCTTCTCCAATGCCACAGTTCAAAAGCACCAATTCTTCAGATCTCAGACATTTTTACTGTCCAGTTCTCACATCTGTACATGACTACTGGAAAAACCATAGCTTTGATTATACAAATCTTTGATAGGCAAAGTAATGTCTCTGGTTTTATACTGTCTAGGTTTGCCATAGCTTTTTTTCCAAGGAGTAAGTGTCTTTTAATTTCATGGCTGCAGCCACCTTCTGCATTGATTTTGGAGAAAAAAAGAAAGGCTTTTACTGGATTTTTAAAAATATATCCTATCTACCCACACCCTGTATTTTCTTTGAGAAAGCTGAAAAATCAGCACATTTGTCTCCATATTATTCTAATCTTTAGACTTTACAGAAAGCAGTTTTTAAGAAAAGTATTGTTTCTCTCTAATGCCATCCATCAGTTAGAGTGCCCCTTTGTGTTTACCCCTTGTTAGGGATTGTGGAAAATAAGTGGAAAAGAAAAGCGATATTCCTTGACCTCTCAGAGTTTAGAGTCTAGTATATGGGAGAAAATAGATAAAACTCTACTTTAGAAAAAGAAAGTCTAAATATCGCTGCTATTTTTCATATGTGATCAAATTACATTTTATTTTTTGGTGGTAATGTCTTTGGGGTTTATCCAGCTCTAGATATGGATATGCAATAGACATTCATCTCTCTGGAGTCTTTATTTAACATCCTTTGTAATCAATGGGATACAGTTAAGAAGGTACTGACCAGGGTTTAAATAGCATCTGCAGTGATATTTAGAGGCTGAAACCATAAGTAAGTAAGTATATGGCGTGAGTCAGGCTTCCCAGGTGGCTCAGTAGGTAAAGAATAGCTTGCATTGCAGGAGAGGCAGGCAGACATGAGTTTGACCCCAGGTCAGGAAGATCTCCTGAAGAAGGGCATGGTGACCCACTCCAGAATTCTTGCCTAGAGAATTCCTTGGACAGAGGAGCCTGATGGGCTGTAGTCCATAGGGTCACAAAAGTCAGACACAATTGAAGTGACTGAAATCAAGTAAAAAGTGCTGTCACATCCTTAATCCGACTGAAACAGAGGCTTAACTTAATCCCTGAAGGAAAGATGAGAAAAATAAGGTGAAAATGACTCTCAAGAGTCTTCTCCAATGCCACAGTTCAAAAGCACCAATTCTTCAGATCTCAGACATTTTTACTGTCCAGTTCTCACATCTGTACATGACTACTGGAAAAACCATAGCTTTGATTATACAAATCTTTGATAGGCAAAGTAATGTCTCTGGTTTTATACTGTCTAGGTTTGCCATAGCTTTTTTTCCAAGGAGTAAGTGTCTTTTAATTTCATGGCTGCAGCCACCTTCTGCATTGATTTTGGAGAAAAAAAGAAAGGCTTTTACTGGATTTTTAAAAATATATCCTATCTACCCACACCCTGTATTTTCTTTGAGAAAGCTGAAAAATCAGCACATTTGTCTCCATATTATTCTAATCTTTAGACTTTACAGAAAGCAGTTTTTAAGAAAAGTATTGTTTCTCTCTAATGCCATCCATCAGTTAGAGTGCCCCTTTGTGTTTACCCCTTGTTAGGGATTGTGGAAAATAAGTGGAAAAGAAAAGCGATATTCCTTGACCTCTCAGAGTTTAGAGTCTAGTATATGGGAGAAAATAGATAAAACTCTACTTTAGAAAAAGAAAGTCTAAATATCGCTGCTATTTTTCATATGTGATCAAATTACATTTTATTTTTTGGTGGTAATGTCTTTGGGGTTTATCCAGCTCTAGATATGGATATGCAATAGACATTCATCTCTCTGGAGTCTTTATTTAACATCCTTTGTAATCAATGGGATACAGTTAAGAAGGTACTGACCAGGGTTTAAATAGCATCTGCAGTGATATTTAGAGGCTGAAACCATAAGTAAGTAAGTATATGGCGTGAGTCAGGCTTCCCAGGTGGCTCAGTAGGTAAAGAATAGCTTGCATTGCAGGAGAGGCAGGCAGACATGAGTTTGACCCCAGGTCAGGAAGATCTCCTGAAGAAGGGCATGGTGACCCACTCCAGAATTCTTGCCTAGAGAATTCCTTGGACAGAGGAGCCTGATGGGCTGTAGTCCATAGGGTCACAAAAAGTCAGACACAATTGAAGTGACTGAACTTATACACATGGCTTGAGTCATACTGTTCTGCTATGGTGAGATTTTATGCCCATAATTGGAAGCTGACTAAAGGTTAATGAGACTGAAAGTGGTAAAAAAAAAAAATTATATATGTATATATATATATATATACATATATATATATATGTATTTATGTGTGTGTGTATGTATATATAACCAAGTAGAAGGAGTTACTTGGCAGTTTAAGAGAAAAAAAAATGTTTCCTTTATGAAATGGCAATGACATTCACTGTACTCAAATGTACAATCCACTTCTCCTCGCCAACTTTTCCATAGAACCCATCCTGAAAAAGTTAGAGAAACCACAAGAGATGCTTCACTCCTGAGACATAGATCAGTCACTAAAGGACCTGGGCATTTCAGTAACCTAAGCCACTTCCCTAGAAATGGAGCAAGTACATTTCGGAGAAGTCTGTGTTAAGAATTTTAGCTATTGTTTCTCCTCTGCTTTCTTTCTTCACATATACCATTTTCCCCATATCCAACTTCAGTTAAATATACAAAGATTGATAATTAGCATTAGTAAGTATAAAAATAATATTTTATTTTCACACAGTGCTTTTAATTTTTCTAAACTAGTTTCACATATGTTAACTAATTTAATCTTTTCCATCTCTGTGTGCCCAACCAGGCTGAGGCACCATAGGCAAGAAACAAAGCTTCGTGTACCTCCTGAGTTGTTAGGGAGCTTCCTCCCATTTCTTCAATGAGTCATTGGGGTTTATCCAGCTCTAGATATGGATATGCAATAGACATTCATCTCTCTGGAGTCTTTATTTAACATCCTTTGTAATCAAGGGCATAAACTGCGGGTTTGATATTTAGAGGCTGAAACCATAAGTAAGTAAGTATATGGCGTGAGTCAGGCTTCCCAGGTGGCTCAGTAGGTAAAGAATAGCTTGCATTGCAGGAGAGGCAGGCAGACATGAGTTTGACCCCAGGTCAGGAAGATCTCCTGAAGAAGGGCATGGTGACCCACTCCAGAATTCTTGCCTAGAGAATTCCTTGGACAGAGGAGCCTGATGGGCTGTAGTCCATAGGGTCACAAAAAGTCAGACACAATTGAAGTGACTGAACTTATACACATGGCTTGAGTCATACTGTTCTGCTATGGTGAGATTTTATGCCCATAATTGGAAGCTGACTAAAGGTTAATGAGACTGAAAGTGGTAAAAAAAAAAAAATTATATATGTATATATATATATATATATACATATATATATATGTATTTATGTGTGTGTGTATGTATATATAACCAAGTAGAAGGAGTTACTTGGCAGTTTAAGAGAAAAAAAAATGTTTCCTTTATGAAATGGCAATGACATTCACTGTACTCAAATGTACAATCCACTTCTCCTCGCCAACTTTTCCATAGAACCCATCCTGAAAAAGTTAGAGAAACCACAAGAGATGCTTCACTCCTGAGACATAGATCAGTCACTAAAGGACCTGGGCATTTCAGTAACCTAAGCCACTTCCCTAGAAATGGAGCAAGTACATTTCGGAGAAGTCTGTGTTAAGAATTTTAGCTATTGTTTCTCCTCTGCTTTCTTTCTTCACATATACCATTTTCCCCATATCCAACTTCAGTTAAATATACAAAGATTGATAATTAGCATTAGTAAGTATAAAAATAATATTTTATTTTCACACAGTGCTTTTAATTTTTCTAAACTAGTTTCACATATGTTAACTAATTTAATCTTTTCCATCTCTGTGTGCCCAACCAGGCTGAGGCACCATAGGCAAGAAACAAAGCTTCGTGTACCTCCTGAGTTGTTAGGGAGCTTCCTCCCATTTCTTCAATGAGTCATTGTGATCAAAGCCGTTATGCTTAAAGCCATCAGACAGAGTCACCAGGAAGGAGACCTGGCTCCTTTTTGGGACAGGAAAATGGAAATCTATCACCCTGTCCAACTCAATTCTTCTGTCATCACTTCATCACAGTTCATGATGGATCTGGTTCCCCAAGCGGCCCCCAGCCTCTGGAATCATGAGTTGCTATTCCTCCTTTCTAGATGATCTCCATGTCTGTTTCCATCTTTCACCTCATCCCCCTCCTCTGCCTGCACTTCCCCAGAATGTCTCCAGATTCCTTTACTGGCTTTTAGCTCTCAGTTGAGCTTGCAACTCCTCCCAATTTAGCAACATCTGAAATTTTAATTAGCGGGTGGTTGTCTCCCTCTTCCACATAATTAATGAAGGTGTTAAAGTAAAACTGGATTAAGAATTTATTACACTGTAATTTGTAAATCATTGACACAGTTACTATATAAACTCTAACAAGGCAGGAGGGAGCAAGCTGAGAGGGCCCAGGGTGTCTAGGCCATCATGGTCTTTAATGCAAAGCCAGAGGCAGTATGGAACCAGGGAAAGAGTTTAGACTGGGCATCAAGAACCAAAATACTCACCAGGAGTCTGGGGCAAATCAGGAGAAACTCCCACATTATAATCCATCCTTAACCCCCACCTCCACCATCAGGCAAAAGAACACAAAGAGAATTTCAGTTCACATGACCAAGGCATCAGGGAGACTCTCATGTAAGGATGAAACAGACACTGATCCATTCAAAAAGGAGAAAATGAGGACTAAAGGGAGAAACATGGATCTCTTACTCAATATTAGAATGCCAGAAATGCACAAGGCTTTCTTCAAGATTGAACCAACACTAACAGTATTTCATCAAATAATAAGCCAGGAAGTACTTATTCCTAATACCGATTTTTTTGTCTTTGTTTTTGTTTTTGTTTGGCCACTTCTATTGGTCCTTTATCCATCCATTTTTGTCCACCTTTGTTCTTTTGTCCTGTGTGGGCCTCCCATCACGGCAGCCCCTCTCGCTGCAGAGCACTTGCTCCAGGCGCGTGCACTCCGGAGCACTGGCTCCATAATTGGACACATCAGTCCAGCCACTCCGTGGCACGTGGGATCTTCCCAGGCCAGGGATTGAACCAGTGCCCCTTGCACTGCAAGTCTATGTCTTTACCCACTGGACCACCAGAGAAGACCCTAATATCTATTCTTGGCCAAAAAAAACAATCAACTCCAGACAAAAACTGTCAGTCATAAGAACAGGACAGCTTCCAACATTTAAAAGCAGTAAGGAAAAAAATTCTATAGCTAATTTCATCTCAGACCATTCACAAAAAATCCTGCCTTTGCTATTAACTTATGCTGGCCTTTTTCTTCTTCTGTTCACATTGTTCTTCTGACTTGGCTTGTCTTAGCTTAATCTCTTGCCTTCATTCTTTTTCTTTTTGCTTTGACTTCTATGGCCTCACAGCCCTCTTCCAGCTCCTACTTCAGCTTGGTGTTTTCTGAGCTACTCAACCTTATGCCTTTCCATCAGTAATCAAACAAGTTTCATCACCTGCTCCACCATACAGACTGATTCCACATATGGCACCTCTGATGCTTCTGGTCCAGGCAGCTCCATCTTCTGTCTTGGAGCAGCTGTCTTCTCCATGCTGGCCATGCCCACACACAAGAGAGCAATGCTGAGAACAGAATTAAATGTTTTATGAAGGATAGACACAACATAGATTTTTCAGGAGTTACTAATGTACATAGAACAAAGGCAAAAGAACACAAAGAGAATTTCAGTTCACATGACCAAGGCATCAGGGAGACTCTCATGTAAGGATGAAACAGACACTGATCCATTCAAAAAGGAGAAAATGAGGACTAAAGGGAGAAACATGGATCTCTTACTCAATATTAGAATGCCAGAAATGCACAAGGCTTTCTTCAAGATTGAACCAACACTAACAGTATTTCATCAAATAATAAGCCAGGAAGTACTTATTCCTAATACCGATTTTTTTGTCTTTGTTTTTGTTTTTGTTTGGCCACTTCTATTGGTCCTTTATCCATCCATTTTTGTCCACCTTTGTTCTTTTGTCCTGTGTGGGCCTCCCATCACGGCAGCCCCTCTCGCTGCAGAGCACCTGCTCCAGGCGCATGCACTCCAGAGCACTGGCTCCATAATTGGACACATCAGTCCAGCCACTCCGTGGCACGTGGGATCTTCCCAGGCCAGGGATTGAACCAGTGCCCCTTGCACTGCAAGTCTATGTCTTTACCCACTGGACCACCAGAGAAGACCCTAATATCTATTCTTGGCCAAAAAAAACAATCAACTCCAGACAAAAACTGTCAGTCATAAGAACAGGACAGCTTCCAACATTTAAAAGCAGTAAGGAAAAAAATTCTATAGCTAATTTCATCTCAGACCATTCACAAAAAATCCTGCCTTTGCTATTAACTTATGCTGGCCTTTTTCTTCTTCTGTTCACATTGTTCTTCTGACTTGGCTTGTCTTAGCTTAATCTCTTGCCTTCATTCTTTTTCTTTTTGCTTTGACTTCTATGGCCTCACAGCCCTCTTCCAGCTCCTACTTCAGCTTGGTGTTTTCTGAGCTACTCAACCTTATGCCTTTCCATCAGTAATCAAACAAGTTTCATCACCTGCTCCACCATACAGACTGATTCCACATATGGCACCTCTGATGCTTCTGGTCCAGGCAGCTCCATCTTCTGTCTTGGAGCAGCTGTCTTCTCCATGCTGGCCATGCCCACACACAAGAGAGCAATGCTGAGAACAGAATTAAATGTTTTTATGAAGGATAGACACAACATAGATTTTTCAGGAGTTACTAATGTACATAGAACAATCTTGGCTTTATAGTACAAATATTAAAGAGGTATGCTATGGTATATTTATGTCCCTCCAAAATTCATACACTGGAAACCTAACCCCCAAGGTGATGGTATTAGGACGTGATCAGAATGGGATTCACATCCTTATAAATGAGGGCTGACAGAACTGCCATGTGAGGATCCAACGAAAGTCTTCCACTCAGAAGACAACTCTAACCCAACCTGCTGGCATCCTGCTTTTAGACTTAGAGCATCTAGGATTGTGAGAAAAAAAGTTTCAGTTGTTTATAATTTACCCAGAATTTTGTTATGGAAGCCCAACCAGATTGAGACAAGTACTCATTCTTGTGGACCTTTTTTAAAGAAACCTAATGTTAAAGAATACAATTCATGGATCTGGTTTTCTTCCAAAGTCCTTTTGTTATGTCCAACATGCAGTGATGTTTGTTAGAATTAGCAGGTCATGCATGACTTGACTGCTTTGCTGGCCTAATATTGTAAATTTCAGGTGAAGTTTGATATCAAATACATTAATTTCTATATTCAAGCCCTTTATAGTTCTTTACACTAGTATATTGGAAAGGCAAAGTCTAACCTGTTTTAAAAAAGAAAAAGGAAATAAAAGACAAAGTAGTGACTCACTCAAGGGAATACCTTGAAACGGGTATAATTTATAAAACAAAATACCCTTAATATGACAGCAGTCAATTTAGCCTGATATAAAAGAGGGTCTGTGTTTTCTTTCATTTATATTTTTATGATATGTAATGTCTGACTTGGCTTCCCCCACTCTATGCCCTAGCCTCTAGCTCCTACTTCAGCTTGGTGTTTTCTGAGCTACTCAACCTTATGCCTTTCCATCAGTAATCAAACAAGTTTCATCACCTGCTCCACCATACAGACTGATTCCACATATGGCACCTCTGATGCTTCTGGTCCAGGCAGCTCCATCTTCTGTCTTGGAGCAGCTGTCTTCTCCATGCTGGCCATGCCCACACACAAGAGAGCAATGCTGAGAACAGAATTAAATGTTTTTATGAAGGATAGACACAACATAGATTTTTCAGGAGTTACTAATGTACATAGAACAATCTTGGCTTTATAGTACAAATATTAAAGAGGTATGCTATGGTATATTTATGTCCCTCCAAAATTCATACACTGGAAACCTAACCCCCAAGGTGATGGTATTAGGACGTGATCAGAATGGGATTCACATCCTTATAAATGAGGGCTGACAGAACTGCCATGTGAGGATCCAACGAAAGTCTTCCACTCAGAAGACAACTCTAACCCAACCTGCTGGCATCCTGCTTTTAGACTTAGAGCATCTAGGATTGTGAGAAAAAAAGTTTCAGTTGTTTATAATTTACCCAGAATTTTGTTATGGAAGCCCAACCAGATTGAGACAAGTACTCATTCTTGTGGACCTTTTTTAAAGAAACCTAATGTTAAAGAATACAATTCATGGATCTGGTTTTCTTCCAAAGTCCTTTTGTTATGTCCAACATGCAGTGATGTTTGTTAGAATTAGCAGGTCATGCATGACTTGACTGCTTTGCTGGCCTAATATTGTAAATTTCAGGTGAAGTTTGATATCAAATACATTAATTTCTATATTCAAGCCCTTTATAGTTCTTTACACTAGTATATTGGAAAGGCAAAGTCTAACCTGTTTTAAAAAAGAAAAAGGAAATAAAAGACAAAGTAGTGACTCACTCAAGGGAATACCTTGAAACGGGTATAATTTATAAAACAAAATACCCTTAATATGACAGCAGTCAATTTAGCCTGATATAAAAGAGGGTCTGTGTTTTCTTTCATTTATATTTTTATGATATGTAATGTCTTTATAATTTCACCACTCCACATCAAAGCCACCAACTGCTGAGTGCCTAAATAAGTAGCATGTGAAGAAACTGAATGCATTGCTAAATGTCCCATTACGTCCACAGAGAATATTCTTCTATTTGGAGACAGGAATCTTAAATTGAGACGACAAATGAATGGTTTTCACTCCAATGGACGGAGAGTTTTGGCAACTTTATTATGTTCAGCATTTGAATGGAATAAGGGGAGAAGAGAGAGAGAAATGAAGTTTTAAAAAATAATAAGTGTTGTTGGTATCTGAGCCCTGGCTCTAAGTGTCTGTTCTTCTGTGCGACAGAGTGATGGGGACTGTAGGAGGCAGAACACATGCATAAAATCTCCAGGGACATGGAGAGGAGGGCCTGCCACTGGTGTGATTTCTCCAGCACAAAGAAGCTATTTGGAGAATCTTAACAAGTTTCAACATGTTTGTCCCAACACATTAGAACTGACATCAAAAATTGAAAAGCAAAGAATGTGTGGAGCTGGTTAAAGGAAATCACAATAATCAGCAGCTCTACAGGGCACATAACGATAGACAAACAGTGAACTCCAAGGCAAAGGATATGAAATGGGGGGAGGCTGGTGACTGCAAAAATCTACTCAGCACTATAGAGGAAAATAGAGTAAGTGCTATAGCGAAGACAGTACAACTACTGATCTTTGCACATTGGTTGCAAGGAGTTCCTTAATAAAGGTCCACTTTCACAGGCCCTTGTTCACTCACTCTTAAAGGCTTGATATTTGAAATCCCTGTTTTTCATGTTCCAGATCCCATTTGTCTCATCTCTCTCACCATGTGCACACTCCCATATAGACTTCTGCTCAGCATGGTGCTTTGTGTCACGCTGGATGAAGGAGGAGGAATGGGCACTCCATTGAGTTGTAGTGGTCTCCAAATCAGGAAGCGGCATGTCCTCAGGGGAAGACATTTAACTTACTAGTCATTAACTAAACAACTGACTGAGAGCACAGGACCAAAGTAGGTCAGATATACTTTGAGGATTGTGATCACAGTACAGGTGACCTGTTAGCTATCAAATTAATTATTTATTCCCTTAATGAGGTTGACCTGAAAATTCGTGAATATGTGAGAATATGCATGTGATGTACATGGAATCAATATGATGAGAAGATGCTTGCTGTCCCTCTGTACCTTTTAAGGTTTAATATTTTAAGGAAAACAGTTCATAGCCTGATGGGGGGTGAGGAAGCTAGGAAATTCTAAGGTTTATCTTTCATGTAAATGGAGTCTAGTATTTTGCTCCTTTAACTGGAAAGAATACTCTCTGTATGTAACACAGTTTTAAAATTGCAACATAATGTAAATCAGGGCATAAACTTTGGAACTTAGCTCTTCCTTTAAGACAAAAAAGTCAGCAGACTGCTTCTCTCTGGTCTCAGTTTTCTAATTACAGGAGCAAATGGGTAGGATTATATGATTTCTAAGTTCCCATATGGGCTAATATTGAGTTGTCTTTAACAATACAAACAATAATGCCATAACTTCACAATAATGTCACATCAACAGGAACAAGCTTATCAGGAACCATTTGTAAACACATAGCACCAATGTGCTAAGTAGCTTATTGACTTTGCCCCATTTAATCCTTGCAAGAACTTTATGAAGAAAGATTTATTATTCCCATTTTTGCAGATGAAGCCAAAAATGTTTCTCAACATCATAGTTTTGGGGTGCCAGGACTGGAATTCTAACTTGTACTGAACCCCTGCTTCTTCTACCTTTGGTTTGGAAACTGGCAAATACAGTTAGTTCCTCATTAGCTTTTCTCTACCCTATTAACTGTGATTTTATGGCAAACATTCTTGGCCAGTATCTGGAGAAATTGCAGAAATTTTCTGAGGGGTTTATTTATTGTATGTTTTAACTTTTTATTTAATATTGGAGCATGGCTGTGTTCTTAATTTAAAAACACAATGTCAAGCATTTTGCTTCCTTAGCATTGTGGGAGAAGATAGGCTACAGTGGACTGAGAAGTAGAAAATTTTTTATATATTTATTTTTATTTTACTTTAACAGAGTTTTGCTGTTTACAGCTAACAATCCAAATCAGTCATAAGAACCTGTTTACCCCCGCTTTAACTTACTAGTCATTAACTAAACAACTGACTGAGAGCACAGGACCAAAGTAGGTCAGATATACTTTGAGGATTGTGATCACAGTACAGGTGACCTGTTAGCTATCAAATTAATTATTTATTCCCTTAATGAGGTTGACCTGAAAATTCGTGAATATGTGAGAATATGCATGTGATGTACATGGAATCAATATGATGAGAAGATGCTTGCTGTCCCTCTGTACCTTTTAAGGTTTAATATTTTAAGGAAAACAGTTCATAGCCTGATGGGGGGTGAGGAAGCTAGGAAATTCTAAGGTTTATCTTTCATGTAAATGGAGTCTAGTATTTTGCTCCTTTAACTGGAAAGAATACTCTCTGTATGTAACACAGTTTTAAAATTGCAACATAATGTAAATCAGGGCATAAACTTTGGAACTTAGCTCTTCCTTTAAGACAAAAAAGTCAGCAGACTGCTTCTCTCTGGTCTCAGTTTTCTAATTACAGGAGCAAATGGGTAGGATTATATGATTTCTAAGTTCCCATATGGGCTAATATTGAGTTGTCTTTAACAATACAAACAATAATGCCATAACTTCACAATAATGTCACATCAACAGGAACAAGCTTATCAGGAACCATTTGTAAACACATAGCACCAATGTGCTAAGTAGCTTATTGACTTTGCCCCATTTAATCCTTGCAAGAACTTTATGAAGAAAGATTTATTATTCCCATTTTTGCAGATGAAGCCAAAAATGTTTCTCAACATCATAGTTTTGGGGTGCCAGGACTGGAATTCTAACTTGTACTGAACCCCTGCTTCTTCTACCTTTGGTTTGGAAACTGGCAAATACAGTTAGTTCCTCATTAGCTTTTCTCTACCCTATTAACTGTGATTTTATGGCAAACATTCTTGGCCAGTATCTGGAGAAATTGCAGAAATTTTCTGAGGGGTTTATTTATTGTATGTTTTAACTTTTTATTTAATATTGGAGCATGGCTGTGTTCTTAATTTAAAAACACAATGTCAAGCATTTTGCTTCCTTAGCATTGTGGGAGAAGATAGGCTACAGTGGACTGAGAAGTAGAAAATTTTTTATATATTTATTTTTATTTTACTTTAACAGAGTTTTGCTGTTTACAGCTAACAATCCAAATCAGTCATAAGAATACCCTTGACCCCTCCTACCTGAACCCCCCTTCCAGTCCCTCCCCATCCCACCCCTCCAGGTTGTTGCATAACCCCTATGTAAGTTTTCTTAGTTTTACAGCATATTCACAATGGTTGTCTCTTTTATATGGTAGTGTAAGTTTCTATGTTACTTTTTCTATACATGTCACCCAATTCTCCTTCCCCACAATGTCTATAAGTCTGTTGTCTATGTCTGTTTCTCTATTGCCGCTCTGCATATGCATTTATCAGTACCATCTTTCTAGAATCCACATATATGAGTTACAATACAGTTTTTGACTTACTTAACTTTGTATAATAGATTCTAGATTCATCCACCTCATTAGGACTGATTCAAATGCATTTCTTTTTACAGCTGAGAAATATTCCATTGTATATATGTACCACAGCTTCTTTATCCATTCATTTATCCATAAACATATAGATTGTTTCCATGTTCTAGCTATTGTGAAAAGTGCTGCAATGAACATTAGGGTACATGTGTCTATTTCAATTTTTATTTCCTTATGGTATATGCCTAATAGTGGGATTGTTGGTCATATGGTGTTTCTATTCCTAGTTTTTTTAAGGGTTAGGCAACCTGGGCTCTAAGAAGACACACAGATGACCAAAAGCACATGAAAAGATTCTCAATTCCGCTCATTTTAGACAAATGCATATCAAAACTACAATGAGTCACCTTGGGGTGCCAGGACTGGAATTCTAACTTGTACTGAACCCCTGCTTCTTCTACCTTTGGTTTGGAAACTGGCAAATACAGTTAGTTCCTCATTAGCTTTTCTCTACCCTATTAACTGTGATTTTATGGCAAACATTCTTGGCCAGTATCTGGAGAAATTGCAGAAATTTTCTGAGGGGTTTATTTATTGTATGTTTTAACTTTTTATTTAATATTGGAGCATGGCTGTGTTCTTAATTTAAAAACACAATGTCAAGCATTTTGCTTCCTTAGCATTGTGGGAGAAGATAGGCTACAGTGGACTGAGAAGTAGAAAATTTTTTATATATTTATTTTTATTTTACTTTAACAGAGTTTTGCTGTTTACAGCTAACAATCCAAATCAGTCATAAGAATACCCTTGACCCCTCCTACCTGAACCCCCCTTCCAGTCCCTCCCCATCCCACCCCTCCAGGTTGTTGCATAACCCCTATGTAAGTTTTCTTAGTTTTACAGCATATTCACAATGGTTGTCTCTTTTATATGGTAGTGTAAGTTTCTATGTTACTTTTTCTATACATGTCACCCAATTCTCCTTCCCCACAATGTCTATAAGTCTGTTGTCTATGTCTGTTTCTCTATTGCCGCTCTGCATATGCATTTATCAGTACCATCTTTCTAGAATCCACATATATGAGTTACAATACAGTTTTTGACTTACTTAACTTTGTATAATAGATTCTAGATTCATCCACCTCATTAGGACTGATTCAAATGCATTTCTTTTTACAGCTGAGAAATATTCCATTGTATATATGTACCACAGCTTCTTTATCCATTCATTTATCCATAAACATATAGATTGTTTCCATGTTCTAGCTATTGTGAAAAGTGCTGCAATGAACATTAGGGTACATGTGTCTATTTCAATTTTTATTTCCTTATGGTATATGCCTAATAGTGGGATTGTTGGTCATATGGTGTTTCTATTCCTAGTTTTTTTAAGGGTTAGGCAACCTGGGCTCTAAGAAGACACACAGATGACCAAAAAGCACATGAAAAGATTCTCAATTCCGCTCATTTTTAGACAAATGCATATCAAAACTACAATGAGATATCACCTCACACCAGTCAGAACGGCCATCATCAAAAAATATACAGATAATAAATGCTGGAGAGGGTGTGGAGAAAAAGGAACACTCTTGCACTGTTGGTGGGAATGTAAATTGATGCAGCCACTATGGAAGACAGTATGGCGATTTTTTAAAAAACTAGAAAAAGAAATGTTCGTAATATACATTTACAATATTTTCAGAGAGGAAGAAACAACCATATAGTTTGGTATGTGTGTAAGTGCCACAATGAGTAGATTAATCAATAAGAATGACAGGATCTAAAGAAAGAAAAGTTATTATTAAATACTAACAACAAACTTAGTTGGAAAGGGCCTCATGTCATTGGGCTTTCAAAGGAGAGGCCAGAATGCAGACAGAAAGTCTAGGGAAGCTTTTACTGGAGAAGAAAAGCACATTACCACAAGCAAACACTGGAATTATTGCCATGAATAAGAGACAATAAAGAGGCAAGTTCACTTTATCCAATCTTGAGAAAACTCACAAAGCTTGATATTTTGCAAAAAATTAAGAAATAGATTAATATATATTAAATAGAGAAGAATTCAGAGATAACAAATTCATTGTGAGTTATTATCAATTCACTTACTCTGTGAAATGTGGTCAGCACTTCTGGGCCTACAATATTATGTGAGATCAATCCTTTCAAAAATGTGATTGATGGACCACACTCAGTGGGATGAACCCACACCTCTTGTTAAAAATGTAGGTTAACCCATTCTCCAAGGACCCACTGTATTGGAATCTTTGCAAAATGAGCTGAGAAATGTGGTTGTCCAAACATTTTTCAAAATATTAAGATATTTCATTGAGGCATGGACTTCATAAAATAAAATGCACAGGATTTAAGTATTTATTTTGATAAATTTTGACAAAAAAATACATCTATGTAGTCTTTGCAAAAGCTGAGAATAGACAACATTTCTAACACCCTACAAATCTTCTTGTGCCCCTTAGCAATCAATCCCCCACTGCTCCATGTAACCAGGCATACAATTCCCAATCTCCATAAGCTAGTTTTGACTGTCTATGGTTTCATGTAAATGGGATATCACAGGATGTACTTTTTTTGTTGACATATTCTTTTCAGCATCGTCTATAAAAGTCATCTGTGAGCATCTGCAGAGTGTTCATTTTTGTTGCCAATTAATATCCCAATATATGAAAATACCATAATTTCTTACCCATAAGTATTACTGATGAACACTTGAGTGGCTTCAAAGTTTTTGCTGTTGTGAATAAGGCCATGATAAATATAATTATATCCCATTTCACAAACATGTGTTTTTATTCCTCTTGGATAAATAATTAGGAGTAGATTCACTGAGTCTTAGCGTAGGTATATGTTAAGCTTTAAAACAAAAATAACCAATCAGTTTTCTCAGGTGGTTTAACCATTTGATACCTCCACCAACAATGTAGAAAAGTTCTGGTTCCTCTTATCATTTCATCCGTTCAAGATCAATCCATATTTTTATGGTTAGTGCTTTCTATGTCAAGGTTCAAAGATTTTCAGTAACTTCATGAATAAGAGACAATAAAGAGGCAAGTTCACTTTATCCAATCTTGAGAAAACTCACAAAGCTTGATATTTTGCAAAAAATTAAGAAATAGATTAATATATATTAAATAGAGAAGAATTCAGAGATAACAAATTCATTGTGAGTTATTATCAATTCACTTACTCTGTGAAATGTGGTCAGCACTTCTGGGCCTACAATATTATGTGAGATCAATCCTTTCAAAAATGTGATTGATGGACCACACTCAGTGGGATGAACCCACACCTCTTGTTAAAAATGTAGGTTAACCCATTCTCCAAGGACCCACTGTATTGGAATCTTTGCAAAATGAGCTGAGAAATGTGGTTGTCCAAACATTTTTCAAAATATTAAGATATTTCATTGAGGCATGGACTTCATAAAATAAAATGCACAGGATTTAAGTATTTATTTTGATAAATTTTGACAAAAAAATACATCTATGTAGTCTTTGCAAAAGCTGAGAATAGACAACATTTCTAACACCCTACAAATCTTCTTGTGCCCCTTAGCAATCAAGCCCCCACTGCTCCATGTAACCAGGCATACAATTCCCAATCTCCATAAGCTAGTTTTGACTGTCTATGGTTTCATGTAAATGGGATATCACAGGATGTACTTTTTTTGTTGACATATTCTTTTCAGCATCGTCTATAAAAGTCATCTGTGAGCATCTGCAGAGTGTTCATTTTTGTTGCCAATTAATATCCCAATATATGAAAATACCATAATTTCTTACCCATAAGTATTACTGATGAACACTTGAGTGGCTTCAAAGTTTTTGCTGTTGTGAATAAGGCCATGATAAATATAATTATATCCCATTTCACAAACATGTGTTTTTATTCCTCTTGGATAAATAATTAGGAGTAGATTCACTGAGTCTTAGCGTAGGTATATGTTAAGCTTTAAAACAAAAATAACCAATCAGTTTTCTCAGGTGGTTTAACCATTTGATACCTCCACCAACAATGTAGAAAAGTTCTGGTTCCTCTTATCATTTCATCCGTTCAAGATCAATCCATATTTTTATGGTTAGTGCTTTCTATGTCACAAGGTTCAAAGATTTTCAGTAACTTCATTAATTCCTAATTTTATCATAATTTCTTCTTTGACTCAGTTTATTTAGAGACATCCTCTTTAATTTCCAAATATTTTGGAATTTTTCTGAATATCATAATATCATTGATCTTTAATTTAATTCCACTGCAGTCAAAAGAAACATTATATAAGGTTTCAATGTCTTGAAATGTATGAGATGCATTTTATGGATCAAAATATGAACTAGCTTGCCCTTGAAAACTTTGTGTATCCTGCAGTTTCGTGTGTTTTGTTAATGTCAGTTTTAAGTCAAGATAATTTCTATATCCTAAATGAATTTTTCTTTATTCATGCTATTGACTACTGAGAAGTATTAATTTATCTATGATTTCATGATTTATACATATATATGAATGCCCAACATGCAAGTTTTTACATTTATATGATGTAGACTATATTTTTTACCAGTCTGACAATCTGTGCATTCTTATTTGATTGTTTTAGTGCATTTTTATTATGTGATTATTTATATGAGTTTAAATCTATCATCTTGTTATTTATTTTAATGTCTCTATTTTGTTTGGCGGAGAGGGATTATTGATAGTTTCAGTATATTATTTCCTCTATTGACATTTTAACTATATTGCTTTTTAGTATTACTTTTCTTTGTTGCTCTAGGAATTGCAATAAATATCCTTAATTTATCAAAGAATATTTAAAATTAGTGTTTTATGAATCCATACTTTCAATTTCACAAAGGAACATCAATGTAAGTGCACTTAACAGTGCAAGAAAATTTCTTTTACTCTACCAACTTTAGTAGCATTATTGTCATATATTTTATTTCTACATTTTATTAAATTTATGCTTAATTTTTAATTGTAGGATAATTGCTTTATGATATTCTGATGGTTTTTGCCATAAACCAACATGAATTGGCTATAGGTATGCATATGTCTCCTCCCTCCTGTACCCACCTCCCATCCCTCTAGGGTGGCTTTGGGTTTCCTCTACATATTTTTTTTTTCTTTTTCTTTTTTCCTTTATTTTAAAGATTTTACAGAGTTTTGTTGTTCACCAACATGTATGTTCCCAGATCATTCATATGCATATCCCTGGGCTCTCCCCCATCCCTCCAGACCATTGCTCCAAGTGGTTGTAGGTACTCCTATTCCCCTAGCACAATGACAATAGCTATCTTTTCCACACATGACAGTATAGGTTTCCATGTTACTCCCTCCATGCCCCCCCTCCCACTGTTTGCAGTCAAAAGAAACATTATATAAGGTTTCAATGTCTTGAAATGTATGAGATGCATTTTATGGATCAAAATATGAACTAGCTTGCCCTTGAAAACTTTGTGTATCCTGCAGTTTCGTGTGTTTTGTTAATGTCAGTTTTAAGTCAAGATAATTTCTATATCCTAAATGAATTTTTCTTTATTCATGCTATTGACTACTGAGAAGTATTAATTTATCTATGATTTCATGATTTATACATATATATGAATGCCCAACATGCAAGTTTTTACATTTATATGATGTAGACTATATTTTTTACCAGTCTGACAATCTGTGCATTCTTATTTGATTGTTTTAGTGCATTTTTATTATGTGATTATTTATATGAGTTTAAATCTATCATCTTGTTATTTATTTTAATGTCTCTATTTTGTTTGGCGGAGAGGGATTATTGATAGTTTCAGTATATTATTTCCTCTATTGACATTTTAACTATATTGCTTTTTAGTATTACTTTTCTTTGTTGCTCTAGGAATTGCAATAAATATCCTTAATTTATCAAAGAATATTTAAAATTAGTGTTTTATGAATCCATACTTTCAATTTCACAAAGGAACATCAATGTAAGTGCACTTAACAGTGCAAGAAAATTTCTTTTACTCTACCAACTTTAGTAGCATTATTGTCATATATTTTATTTCTACATTTTATTAAATTTATGCTTAATTTTTAATTGTAGGATAATTGCTTTATGATATTCTGATGGTTTTTGCCATAAACCAACATGAATTGGCTATAGGTATGCATATGTCTCCTCCCTCCTGTACCCACCTCCCATCCCTCTAGGGTGGCTTTGGGTTTCCTCTACATATTTTTTTTTTTCTTTTTCTTTTTTCCTTTATTTTAAAGATTTTACAGAGTTTTGTTGTTCACCAACATGTATGTTCCCAGATCATTCATATGCATATCCCTGGACCCTCCCCCCACCCAGTTCCCCCCCCCATCCCTCCAGACCATCGCCCCAAGTGGTTGTAGGTACTCCTATTCCCCTAGCACAATGACAATAGCTATCTTTTCCACACATGACAGTATAGGTTTCCATGTTACTCCTTCCATGCCTCCCTCCCACTGTTCGGTCTCCACAATGTCTTTATGTCTATTCTCTGTTTTTTCATGAGTTCACTGCGTATGTTATCATGACCATCTTACTAGATCCCACATATATGAGTTAGTATACTATACTTGTCTTTCTCTTTTTGACTTTCTTCACTTTTTATGATAGGTTCTAGAGCCAGCCACCTCATTAGGACTGAGTCTTCTGCATTTCTTTTAACAGCTGAGTAGTATTCCATTGTATATATGTACCAGAGCTTCTGGAGCCATTCATTTGTCGATGAACATCTAGGTTGCGTCCATGTTCTGGCTATTGTATAGAGAGCTGCAATGAACATTGGGGTACAGGTGCCTCTTTCAGTTTTGATTTCATCAGGATATAGGCCTACTAGTGGGATTGCTGGGTCATAGGGTGTTTCTATTTTTAGTTTTTTAAGGAATCTCCATATTGTCTTCCATAGACGTTGTATCAATTTACATTCCCACCAGCAATGCAAGAGGGTTCCCTTTTCTCCACACCCTCCCGAATAGCCAAAGCAATCCTGAGGAAGAAGAATGGAGTTGGAGGGATCAGCCTCCCTAACTTCAGACTCCACTACAAAGCAACAGATATCAAGACAGTATGGTACTGGCACAAAAACAGAACTATAGATCAATGGAACAAGATTGAGAACCCAGAGATCAACCCACGCACCTATGGGTACCTTATTTTTGACAAAGGAGGAGAAACTATAAAATGGAAGAAAGACAGCCTCTTCAACAAATGGTGCTGGGAAAATTGGACAGCTAAAGCAAAAAAAAAATGAAGTTGGAACATTCCCTGACACCATACACTAAGATCAACTCAAAATGGATTAAAGACCTAAATGTAAGACCAGAAACCATCAAACTCTTAGAGGAGAATATAAGCAAAACCCTCAAGGACATCAATCAAAGCAAGATCTTCTCTGACCCACCTACTACAATAGTGAAACTGAAAAGAAAAGTCAACATGTGGGACCTCACTTAAAAGCTTTTGTACAGCAAAAGAAATCACCAAAAAGTTGAACAAACACCCCACAGAGTGGGAGAAAATCATAGCAAATGAAACAACAGACAAAGAATTAATATCCAAAATCACTAGCACAATGACAATAGCTATCTTTTCCACACATGACAGTATAGGTTTCCATGTTACTCCTTCCATGCCTCCCTCCCACTGTTCGGTCTCCACAATGTCTTTATGTCTATTCTCTTCTTTTTTCATGAGTTCACTGCGTATGTTATCATGACCATCTTACTAGATCCCACATATATGAGTTAGTATACTATACTTGTCTTTCTCTTTTTGACTTTCTTCACTTTTTATGATAGGTTCTAGAGCCAGCCACCTCATTAGGACTGAGTCTTCTGCATTTCTTTTAACAGCTGAGTAGTATTCCATTGTATATATGTACCAGAGCTTCTGGAGCCATTCATTTGTCGATGAACATCTAGGTTGCGTCCATGTTCTGGCTATTGTATAGAGAGCTGCAATGAACATTGGGGTACAGGTGCCTCTTTCAGTTTTGATTTCATCAGGATATAGGCCTACTAGTGGGATTGCTGGGTCATAGGGTGTTTCTATTTTTAGTTTTTTAAGGAATCTCCATATTGTCTTCCATAGACGTTGTATCAATTTACATTCCCACCAGCAATGCAAGAGGGTTCCCTTTTCTCCACACCCTCCCGAATAGCCAAAGCAATCCTGAGGAAGAAGAATGGAGTTGGAGGGATCAGCCTCCCTAACTTCAGACTCTACTACAAAGCAACAGTTATCAAGACAGTATGGTACTGGCACAAAAACAGAACTATAGATCAATGGAACAAGATTGAGAACCCAGAGATCAACCCACGCACCTATGGGTACCTTATTTTTGACAAAGGAGGAGAAACTATAAAATGGAAGAAAGACAGCCTCTTCAACAAATGGTGCTGGGAAAATTGGACAGCTAAAGCAAAAAAAAAATGAAGTTGGAACATTCCCTGACACCATACACTAAGATCAACTCAAAATGGATTAAAGACCTAAATGTAAGACCAGAAACCATCAAACTCTTAGAGGAGAATATAAGCAAAACCCTCAAGGACATCAATCAAAGCAAGATCTTCTCTGACCCACCTACTACAATAGTGAAACTGAAAAGAAAAGTCAACATGTGGGACCTCACTTAAAAGCTTTTGTACAGCAAAAGAAATCACCAAAAAGTTGAACAAACACCCCACAGAGTGGGAGGAAATCATAGCAAATGAAATAACAGAGAAAGAATTCATATCCAAAATCTACAAGCAACTCAGACAACTCAGCACAGGGAAAATGAGCAGCCCAATCAAAAAATGGGAAAAAGATCTAAAGAGACGCCTCTCCAAAGAGGACATACAGATGGCCCAAAAATACATGAAACAATGCTCAACCTCGCTTATTATCAGAGAAATGCAAATTAAAACTACAATGAGATACCACCTCACACCCGTCAGAATGGCCATCATCAACAAATCAACAGTCTACATATGTTTTTGCTCCACTTTACAATGATGTCATTTTTGCTTAAAAGAATTTATTTACTTTTTAAAGAAATTAAGAGAAGAAAATTTTAGTCTTTTATAGTAACTTGTATATTTACCCTTTTTAGTGTTTTCCATTCCTTCTTGTAGAAGAAAATTCTTATCTGACATCATTTCCCTTCAACTTGATGTATTTCCTTTAAAACTTCTTATTGTGTAGGTTTGTGAACAACAAATTTTCACAGCTTTCATTTATGTAGATGTGTCTTTCACCCTCATATTTAAACATACTTTCATTATATATAAATTCTAGTTTAGTGAGTTCTTTTCCCTCCCTTGAGATCTTTAAATATGCACATTCCATTGTCTTCTGGCCTTCAATATTTCTCACAAAATATCAAGTATCATTCACATTCGACTGCATATAACATGTTATTCATTTTCCAACAGCTTTAAATATGTTCTTTTTATCTCTTTGTCTTTGGCTTTCGCCAGTTTGAGTAGGATGTGCCCAAGTTTGGTATTTTTTGTATGCATGCTTACTCTCCTGCAGCTTTTCATTTCAAAAGAAGATGACTAAGTCTCACTTCAGACCCATTTTATCAAATGTTCATGTACTGTAACAAAGATGTAAGTTTATAACATTCTTTAATTATTTTTAAGGACACTGGTAAATGTAAGACCAGAAACCATCAAACTCTTAGAGGAGAATATAAGCAAAACCCTCAAGGACATCAATCAAAGCAAGATCTTCTCTGACCCACCTACTACAATAGTGAAACTGAAAAGAAAAGTCAACATGTGGGACCTCACTTAAAAGCTTTTGTACAGCAAAAGAAATCACCAAAAAGTTGAACAAACACCCCACAGAGTGGGAGGAAATCATAGCAAATGAAATAACAGAGAAAGAATTCATATCCAAAATCTACAAGCAACTCAGACAACTCAGCACAGGGAAAATGAGCAGCCCAATCAAAAAATGGGAAAAAGATCTAAAGAGACGCCTCTCCAAAGAGGACATACAGATGGCCCAAAAATACATGAAACAATGCTCAACCTCGCTTATTATCAGAGAAATGCAAATTAAAACTACAATGAGATACCACCTCACACCCGTCAGAATGGCCATCATCAACAAATCAACAGTCTACATATGTTTTTGCTCCACTTTACAATGATGTCATTTTTGCTTAAAAGAATTTATTTACTTTTTAAAGAAATTAAGAGAAGAAAATTTTAGTCTTTTATAGTAACTTGTATATTTACCCTTTTTAGTGTTTTCCATTCCTTCTTGTAGAAGAAAATTCTTATCTGACATCATTTCCCTTCAACTTGATGTATTTCCTTTAAAACTTCTTATTGTGTAGGTTTGTGAACAACAAATTTTCACAGCTTTCATTTATGTAGATGTGTCTTTCACCCTCATATTTAAACATACTTTCATTATATATAAATTCTAGTTTAGTGAGTTCTTTTCCCTCCCTTGAGATCTTTAAATATGCACATTCCATTGTCTTCTGGCCTTCAATATTTCTCACAAAATATCAAGTATCATTCACATTCGACTGCATATAACATGTTATTCATTTTCCAACAGCTTTAAATATGTTCTTTTTATCTCTTTGTCTTTGGCTTTCGCCAGTTTGAGTAGGATGTGCCCAAGTTTGGTATTTTTTGTATGCATGCTTACTCTCCTGCAGCTTTTCATTTCAAAAGAAGATGACTAAGTCTCACTTCAGACCCATTTTATCAAATGTTCATGTACTGTAACAAAGATGTAAGTTTATAACATTCTTTAATTATTTTTAAGGACACTGGATATTAGATAATCACTACACTTCAATAATAAAATAATCTCTCTCCTGGAGAAATTTAAGATATTTCATAAAACTTGCATATATACTTAAAACCTATATTACTAGGATATAAAAACTTGTCATAGCAGTAGAAGTGACTTGTTATGAAAATAATTCAGAAAAAGATAAAACTAAATAAGAAGTAAAAGCCTCTTAGAAAGCATAGCATTTAAGTAGAAAAATACTGAGTGACATTTTGGTTTGAAAAGTTGGATGAGTCTGTCCTCAGTTTAAGTGATCATCTTTCAACTCTATCAGGAAGAATAATTTTACCACCCTGAAACAAATTTTGAAGCCTCAATTAGTGACATAAAATAGAGGTGAGAGGCCAAGTTCAGTGAATATTTCTAAAAGACTTAAACTGAAGGTCTCGATCTTTCAACATTTAATATAAAACCATACACCCCCACACAACATGTGATAACTCCACACTGAGTGGTAAAAATAAGACCTGGAATGTTTTACAGCCCATTAACAAAATGCAATAGCTTCTCTTTTTTTAATGCAACATAACCTGGATGTCAGGTTGCATTAAGATGCTTTGGGTTACGATGACATAAATAGTTCAACATAATGAAACATGACACTGAGAAATATGGGCATCGATCTGTGGCACTAATTTAGAGACGCACTGGGTTTTGCCTTGATCTGTTTTTATGTCTTCAACCAAGAAATGACACATGGATAATGGGTATTGTCTGCTTTGTTGTTCCCAGGACAGGTTGCACAGAAGAGTTTTTCCATTATTGACACATCCTTGGTATTGACAAGAGGGTTATCATATTCTCTTTCTCATGGACTCTTGTCAAATGGTCATAACTTATACAAACAAGAGCAGAATCATTCTCAATGTAGCTTTCAGGAAAAGTTTGAGTAGGATGTGCCCAATTTGTATTTTTGTATGCATGCTTACTCTCCTGCAGCTTTTCATTTCAAAAGAAGATGACTAAGTCTCACTTCAGACCCATTTTATCAAATGTTCATGTACTGTAACAAAGATGTAAGTTTATAACATTCTTTAATTATTTTTAAGGACACTGGATATTAGATAATCACTACACTTCAATAATAAAATAATCTCTCTCCTGGAGAAATTTAAGATATTTCATAAAACTTGCATATATACTTAAAACCTATATTACTAGGATATAAAAACTTGTCATAGCAGTAGAAGTGACTTGTTATGAAAATAATTCAGAAAAAGATAAAACTAAATAAGAAGTAAAAGCCTCTTAGAAAGCATAGCATTTAAGTAGAAAAATACTGAGTGACATTTTGGTTTGAAAAGTTGGATGAGTCTGTCCTCAGTTTAAGTGATCATCTTTCAACTCTATCAGGAAGAATAATTTTACCACCCTGAAACAAATTTTGAAGCCTCAATTAGTGACATAAAATAGAGGTGAGAGGCCAAGTTCAGTGAATATTTCTAAAAGACTTAAACTGAAGGTCTCGATCTTTCAACATTTAATATAAAACCATACACCCCCACACAACATGTGATAACTCCACACTGAGTGGTAAAAATAAGACCTGGAATGTTTTACAGCCCATTAACAAAATGCAATAGCTTCTCTTTTTTTAATGCAACATAACCTGGATGTCAGGTTGCATTAAGATGCTTTGGGTTACGATGACATAAATAGTTCAACATAATGAAACATGACACTGAGAAATATGGGCATCGATCTGTGGCACTAATTTAGAGACGCACTGGGTTTTGCCTTGATCTGTTTTTATGTCTTCAACCAAGAAATGACACATGGATAATGGGTATTGTCTGCTTTGTTGTTCCCAGGACAGGTTGCACAGAAGAGTTTTTCCATTATTGACACATCCTTGGTATTGACAAGAGGGTTATCATATTCTCTTTCTCATGGACTCTTGTCAAATGGTCATAACTTATACAAACAAGAGCAGAATCATTCTCAATGTAGCTTTCAGGAAAATAGATTCCAACTGAATCTTCTCATGCTTAAGTCTACATTATAGAGCTGAAGTTTAATCTTAATTTATTCACATAATCAATAAACAAGGTATTAGGCTAGGAACTAGGGATACAAAGAAAGCTAAGACCTGATCTCATAGACTTCTCCAGCATTTATTAAAATGTACTTTTTCTTTCAGAGTTGTTCTTTGATACAGCCAGAAAATCCCTGTGTTTTAGAAGTACAGTTAAACATTTAGCAGATATTTTGGGGCAAAATGGATGCCTGAACTGATTCAGAACTATCTCCTTCCCACCAAAGCTGGGGCAGTGTTGTCGCAGTTCTCTGCTGGGTAAGAATTGGAAGTCAGGTGCCCGTAAAATCAGGGCATTGTTACGCACTCTCCTATCCGTTAAGTGAAGACTAGAAAATTCCACCCATCAGCCTGGAGAAATAGCAAGGAATCTTATTGCTTCCCTGATGCTACGGATGTGATCACTCAAACTGTGTTGGATACTGAAGCCTTCTCCAAGTATAGCTGTGAGTTCCAAATTTATATATGTGGAAAGTATACCCAAATTGGGAATAAATATAAAATATGCTTATAATTAGTGGAGCCCCAGAAGTAACAAAAGAGTATCTGTTGTTAAAGGATTTTTCCACAGTGCAAAACCTGCTGGATTCCAACAGAAAATAAATTCTGTTGACTAGATAATGATAATAATGATACATTACAAGATCATTTTAAAAGATAAATCTCCAAAAGAGAGAATAAACACACATAATAACACCAATAACAAAAAAGGAGAGATTGTATAAAACTCTTTAACAGACTTCAAAATAAGAATATTAAAATGGCTCTCTGAATCAAATTTAGCAATGTTTTCTTAAATTAGTGCTTTTTGTGTCATGTTTAACAGATTTTGCCTAAACCAAACTTATAAATACATTCTATGTTTTATTCTAGAAACATTTTTGATGTTCATATTAGTCAAAAGTACAGTAATACATTATAAATGCATATATTGACAAAAATATCCTATCCTGATCTTTCTCTTTTTCTTTATTATTGACACATCCTTGGTATTGACAAGAGGGTTATCATATTCTCTTTCTCATGGACTCTTGTCAAATGGTCATAACTTATACAAACAAGAGCAGAATCATTCTCAATGTAGCTTTCAGGAAAATAGATTCCAACTGAATCTTCTCATGCTTAAGTCTACATTATAGAGCTGAAGTTTAATCTTAATTTATTCACATAATCAATAAACAAGGTATTAGGCTAGGAACTAGGGATACAAAGAAAGCTAAGACCTGATCTCATAGACTTCTCCAGCATTTATTAAAATGTACTTTTTCTTTCAGAGTTGTTCTTTGATACAGCCAGAAAATCCCTGTGTTTTAGAAGTACAGTTAAACATTTAGCAGATATTTTGGGGCAAAATGGATGCCTGAACTGATTCAGAACTATCTCCTTCCCACCAAAGCTGGGGCAGTGTTGTCGCAGTTCTCTGCTGGGTAAGAATTGGAAGTCAGGTGCCCGTAAAATCAGGGCATTGTTACGCACTCTCCTATCCGTTAAGTGAAGACTAGAAAATTCCACCCATCAGCCTGGAGAAATAGCAAGGAATCTTATTGTTTCCCTGATGCTACGGATGTGATCACTCAAACTGTGTTGGATACTGAAGCCTTCTCCAAGTATAGCTGTGAGTTCCAAATTTATATATGTGGAAAGTATACCCAAATTGGGAATAAATATAAAATATGCTTATAATTAGTGGAGCCCCAGAAGTAACAAAAGAGTATCTGTTGTTAAAGGATTTTTCCACAGTGCAAAACCTGCTGGATTCCAACAGAAAATAAATTCTGTTGACTAGATAATGATAATAATGATACATTACAAGATCATTTTAAAAGATAAATCTCCAAAAGAGAGAATAAACACACATAATAACACCAATAACAAAAAAGGAGAGATTGTATAAAACTCTTTAACAGACTTCAAAATAAGAATATTAAAATGGCTCTCTGAATCAAATTTAGCAATGTTTTCTTAAATTAGTGCTTTTTGTGTCATGTTTAACAGATTTTGCCTAAACCAAACTTATAAATACATTCTATGTTTTATTCTAGAAACATTTTTTTGATGTTCATATTAGTCAAAAAGTACAGTAATACATTATAAATGCATATATTGACAAAAATATCCTATCCTGCATATATTAAAATACCTATAAATCAATAAGAGAAAGACAGATAGCCAATAAAATAGTGGTACAAAAAAAGAGAAAAAATCAAGTACTTCATCAAAAAGGAATATCAAAATAGCCAATGAATGCTTTTAAAAAATGTTCAGTGTCATTAGTCACAACCTAAATAAAAATTCGGTCTTCTCGGTAGCTCAGAGGGTAAAAAAAAAAAAATCTGCCTACAATGCAAGAGACCCGAGTTTGATCCCTGGGTTGGGAAAATCCCTTGAAGAAGGAATGACTATCCACTTCAGTATTCTTACCAGGAGAATTTCAAGGACAGAGGACTTTGGCAGGCTACAGTCCTACAGGTCTCAAAGGGTAAAAATGACAAAGTGACTAATATTTAATTTAAATGAAAATTTAAAACATTGTGAGATACCACTGTATATCCAGCACAATGCTGAAAATTATAAAGGCTGTCAACATTAAAGACTGGCAAGGCTATGAAGCAGCTAGAATCCTTCTACATTGTTGAGTTGGATTGCATATTGTTATGTTCACTTTAGAAAATGGTTTTGCAAAAATGATTAAAGCTAAAAATGTATACTTTACAACCAGCAATGCAATATAGGTAGATACCTCTTTGAAGTGTATTTATGTCTACCTAAAACATATGGTTATAAAAGCTGTTGATACAAAACAATCCTCAGAAAAAGTTTATGTTTACTACTGATATATGATAATACAAGAATAAAATTTTTAAAACCACAGTGCAAAACCTGCTGGATTCCAACAGAAAATAAATTCTGTTGACTAGATAATGATAATAATGAT
This sequence comes from Tragulus kanchil, assembly GCA_022376925.1. NCBI lineage: Eukaryota > Metazoa > Chordata > Mammalia > Artiodactyla > Tragulidae > Tragulus > Tragulus kanchil. The sequence continues at coordinate 108,525,677 of JAIOJX010000003.1, forward strand.
ACATTACAAGATCATTTTAAAAGATAAATCTCCAAAAGAGAGAATAAACACACATAATAACACCAATAACAAAAAAGGAGAGATTGTATAAAACTCTTTAACAGACTTCAAAATAAGAATATTAAAATGGCTCTCTGAATCAAATTTAGCAATGTTTTCTTAAATTAGTGCTTTTTGTGTCATGTTTAACAGATTTTGCCTAAACCAAACTTATAAATACATTCTATGTTTTATTCTAGAAACATTTTTGATGTTCATATTAGTCAAAAAGTACAGTAATACATTATAAATGCATATATTGACAAAAATATCCTATCCTGCATATATTAAAATACCTATAAATCAATAAGAGAAAGACAGATAGCCAATAAAATAGTGGTACAAAAAAAGAGAAAAAATCAAGTACTTCATCAAAAAGGAATATCAAAATAGCCAATGAATGCTTTTAAAAAATGTTCAGTGTCATTAGTCACAACCTAAATAAAAATTCGGTCTTCTCGGTAGCTCAGAGGGTAAAAAAAAAAAATCTGCCTACAATGCAAGAGACCCGAGTTTGATCCCTGGGTTGGGAAAATCCCTTGAAGAAGGAATGACTATCCACTTCAGTATTCTTACCAGGAGAATTTCAAGGACAGAGGACTTTGGCAGGCTACAGTCCTACAGGTCTCAAAGGGTAAAAATGACAAAGTGACTAATATTTAATTTAAATGAAAATTTAAAACATTGTGAGATACCACTGTATATCCAGCACAATGCTGAAAATTATAAAGGCTGTCAACATTAAAGACTGGCAAGGCTATGAAGCAGCTAGAATCCTTCTACATTGTTGAGTTGGATTGCATATTGTTATGTTCACTTTAGAAAATGGTTTTGCAAAAATGATTAAAGCTAAAAAAATGTATACTTTACAACCAGCAATGCAATATAGGTAGATACCTCTTTGAAGTGTATTTATGTCTACCTAAAACATATGGTTATAAAAGCTGTTGATACAAAACAATCCTCAGAAAAAGTTTATGGAAATTTTTACTACTGTTTTTTCAACATTTCTATAATTTTAAAATTATCTCAAATTAAACAAAATTAACTGTTTTTAAAATGCTGTATAGAAGTAATATAAATTTGTTTCCATTTGCATGGAATTCAAGAGTAATCAATTACTATAGGAAATCTTTTAGGGGAACATTGCTCTGAAGGAACTAAATGAGCCTTCTCTGGTACATAAGAAATGTTTGATATTTTTTCTAGGTTGTTTCTATATAGTATTTGTATAAAGAAAAGGTAAAGAAACAAACCTGAAAACTTAAACTTGACACAAATAGAATTCATCTATTTTATAAATATGTAATGAGTGTAAAGACATAATAAAATAGGAATTATGAAATAAATTGTAAGATGAAAGACGAATGAAAAACTCCATATATACTTTCTAGGGGCTCAGAAGGGAAACAGTAGTACTCAAAGATACAATATCTGAGACACATACATAATTTAATAAAAGATGTCTTTCAAATAAAGGAACACATTGAGTTTTAAATAGAGTAAATTAAATCTACACCAGGTTCCAATGTGATAAAAGGACAGATTACCAGAGGAAAAAAATCCTTAAAACTTACCAGAATTAAAATTCTCATTATTAGAGTGGGAATTTGAATATTAGCAAAAGTAGGGCTAGAATAACCCACGTAGAAATGAATGAGAGTTGGGGGTACAAGTTCATGCTTAACTTAAATACAGATGCTTATAGAGATATTTTTTGATATGTGTATATACAAAGGTTAAGAGGACTTTGGCAGGCTACAGTCCTACAGGTCTCAAAGGGTAAAATGACAAAGTGACTAATATTTAATTTAAATGAAAATTTAAAACATTGTGAGATACCACTGTATATCCAGCACAATGCTGAAAATTATAAAGGCTGTCAACATTAAAGACTGGCAAGGCTATGAAGCAGCTAGAATCCTTCTACATTGTTGAGTTGGATTGCATATTGTTATGTTCACTTTAGAAAATGGTTTTGCAAAAATGATTAAAGCTAAAAATGTATACTTTACAACCAGCAATGCAATATAGGTAGATACCTCTTTGAAGTGTATTTATGTCTACCTAAAACATATGGTTATAAAAGCTGTTGATACAAAACAATCCTCAGAAAAAGTTTAGGGAAAATTTTTTACTACTGTTTTTTCAACATTTCTATAATTTTAAAATTATCTCAAATTAAACAAAATTAACTGTTTTTAAAATGCTGTATAGAAGTAATATAAATTTGTTTCCATTTGCATGGAATTCAAGAGTAATCAATTACTATAGGAAATCTTTTAGGGGAACATTGCTCTGAAGGAACTAAATGAGCCTTCTCTGGTACATAAGAAATGTTTGATATTTTTTCTAGGTTGTTTCTATATAGTATTTGTATAAAGAAAAGGTAAAGAAACAAACCTGAAAACTTAAACTTGACACAAATAGAATTCATCTATTTTATAAATATGTAATGAGTGTAAAGACATAATAAAATAGGAATTATGAAATAAATTGTAAGATGAAAGACGAATGAAAAACTCCATATATACTTTCTAGGGGCTCAGAAGGGAAACAGTAGTACTCAAAGATACAATATCTGAGACACATACATAATTTAATAAAAGATGTCTTTCAAATAAAGGAACACATTGAGTTTTAAATAGAGTAAATTAAATCTACACCAGGTTCCAATGTGATAAAAGGACAGATTACCAGAGGAAAAAAATCCTTAAAACTTACCAGAATTAAAATTCTCATTATTAGAGTGGGAATTTGAATATTAGCAAAAGTAGGGCTAGAATAACCCACGTAGAAATGAATGAGAGTTGGGGGTACAAGTTCATGCTTAACTTAAATACAGATGCTTATAGAGATATTTTTTGATATGTGTATATACAAAGGTTAATATGCACACGTTTCTTTGTCACCAATTAAGAAAGCCTAAAAGAAGAAAAAGCAATCAAATACCAACAAGCAAACCTAGTGCTCAAATTTCATCCCTAATACCATCTCTAGTAAAAGGAACAAGTATGGATCCTAGGAGAAATGACTGATTCTACGATTACATCAAGAAGTATAGGGGTGAGCAGTGAACATTTCATAGCACTGGAAAAGGAGAAAAAAAGCCAAAATTCCACAATTATGGGATCATGTCAAAGGAGAAAAGGAGCCAACTAAAAGAGTTCCCAGTGGCCAAAGCTGAAATAATTTGAGTGACAAAATAAATAGTGCTGAGTTATAACTCAAAGCATATAAGTATCTGTAAGTCCAGAATGATTATAAATAAATGGTTGAATAAACTAATATATGGGGAGAAGAGACATATTTACTGTAGAGTAGAACTCCAAGTAATTTATGTAACTGGTTCACCTTCATAGAAGTGAAGTGTGGTTCCCCACTCCTGAGACATGGGCTGCAAATAATGGCTGACCTCCCTAGTAAGGCTGGAAAGCAGGGAAGAGTGACTTTCTGTTGGAAAAATCTGACAAACACTTCCTCAGTCAGGTGATCAAGGTGAACATCAGGAGTTGCATATCAAAGTGACAGTACACACTCCTGATATGACGTGATGAAAATGGTACCTTACCTCAGTTTCATCCTCCAAAACTCATATCCCAAGTTCTATACTGAGGAAAAGATCAGAAAATTTCCAGTAATTGGGCATCCTACAAAATATCTGATCAGTACTCCTCAAATTTTTCAGTCATCAGAAACATGGGAAGTCTGAGAAATTGCCTGAAAAGGAAACATAATGACTAAATTAAATCTACACCAGGTTCCAATGTGATAAAAGGACAGATTACCAGAGGAAAAAAATCCTTAAAACTTACCAGAATTAAAATTCTCATTATTAGAGTGGGAATTTGAATATTAGCAAAAGTAGGGCTAGAATAACCCACGTAGAAATGAATGAGAGTTGGGGGTACAAGTTCATGCTTAACTTAAATACAGATGCTTATAGAGATATTTTTTGATATGTGTATATACAAAGGTTAATATGCACACGTTTCTTTGTCACCAATTAAGAAAGCCTAAAAGAAGAAAAAGCAATCAAATACCAACAAGCAAACCTAGTGCTCAAATTTCATCCCTAATACCATCTCTAGTAAAAGGAACAAGTATGGATCCTAGGAGAAATGACTGATTCTACGATTACATCAAGAAGTATAGGGGTGAGCAGTGAACATTTCATAGCACTGGAAAAGGAGAAAAAAAGCCAAAATTCCACAATTATGGGATCATGTCAAAGGAGAAAAGGAGCCAACTAAAAGAGTTCCCAGTGGCCAAAGCTGAAATAATTTGAGTGACAAAATAAATAGTGCTGAGTTATAACTCAAAGCATATAAGTATCTGTAAGTCCAGAATGATTATAAATAAATGGTTGAATAAACTAATATATGGGGAGAAGAGACATATTTACTGTAGAGTAGAACTCCAAGTAATTTATGTAACTGGTTCACCTTCATAGAAGTGAAGTGTGGTTCCCCACTCCTGAGACATGGGCTGCAAATAATGGCTGACCTCCCTAGTAAGGCTGGAAAGCAGGGAAGAGTGACTTTCTGTTGGAAAAATCTGACAAACACTTCCTCAGTCAGGTGATCAAGGTGAACATCAGGAGTTGCATATCAAAGTGACAGTACACACTCCTGATATGACGTGATGAAAATGGTACCTTACCTCAGTTTCATCCTCCAAAACTCATATCCCAAGTTCTATACTGAGGAAAAGATCAGAAAATTTCCAGTAATTGGGCATCCTACAAAATATCTGATCAGTACTCCTCAAATTTTTCAGTCATCAGAAACATGGGAAGTCTGAGAAATTGCCTGAAAAGGAAACATAATGACTAAATGTAATATAATATCCTGAATGGGATCTTGGAGCAGAAAATTAACATTAGATAAAACCCAGGATTTTTCTGGTGGTTCAGTGGTTAAGACTCTGTGTTCTCAATGCAGGGGGCCTGGGTTCGATCCCTATTCAGGGAACTAGATCCCACATGCTGCTACTAAGACCCAGCACAGTCAAATAAATAAATAGCTTTTAAAAACCCACAATAATCTGAGCAGACTATAGACTTTAATTAACAGTACTCTGTTTACATGGGTCAATTAATTGTAACAAATGTATCAAACTAATATATTAATAGAAAAGGAATGTGGGTGTATGGTTATGGAAATTTTCTCTACTATATTCTCAATTTTTCTATAAATCTAGAACTTTTCTAAAAATAAAACATATTAAAAAATCCTGTCTACAGAGAAATGCCAATTGGAATTGGAGCAAAGTTGACAATAATAACAATTAGTGGTGATAAAAAATTGATTATATACAAATGGATAGATCAAATAAACATGTTGAAGATAATGGGTCCAGGGTTCCTCACATTTAGGGAAGAAAAATATTAATATATACAAAAAGCACAAATAAAAATGAATTCTATGGTATTAGATTAATATAGATTACAGCAATATAAATTCAGGATTTAAAAAGTAGATAAATGAAAACTGATAAAGAGAGAGAAAGAAATCTAAATGTGTTTGCTCACCCACTTCTCCTTCACATATACACATATTCCTTAGCTTGATGCACTTAGAGGACTTAAGAGAAGAGACATCCCAACAGGAATGCACATCAGGAATCCATATCTGGTTTTCTAAATGCTACTGACCCCAACAAAATAAACCAATGCTCCTTGAAGAAATTTCTGATTCCAAGGCTTGAAGAGTATAAAGTGAAACTGAAACATTTTATGACTGGAAGTGGGAATGTACTCAAAGTGACAGTACACACTCCTGATATGACGTGATGAAAATGGTACCTTACCTCAGTTTCATCCTCCAAAACTCATATCCCAAGTTCTATACTGAGGAAAAGATCAGAAAATTTCCAGTAATTGGGCATCCTACAAAATATCTGATCAGTACTCCTCAAATTTTTCAGTCATCAGAAACATGGGAAGTCTGAGAAATTGCCTGAAAAGGAAACATAATGACTAAATGTAATATAATATCCTGAATGGGATCTTGGAGCAGAAAATTAACATTAGATAAAACCCAGGATTTTTCTGGTGGTTCAGTGGTTAAGACTCTGTGTTCTCAATGCAGGGGGCCTGGGTTCGATCCCTATTCAGGGAACTAGATCCCACATGCTGCTACTAAGACCCAGCACAGTCAAATAAATAAATAGCTTTTAAAAACCCACAATAATCTGAGCAGACTATAGACTTTAATTAACAGTACTCTGTTTACATGGGTCAATTAATTGTAACAAATGTATCAAACTAATATATTAATAGAAAAGGAATGTGGGTGTATGGTTATGGAAATTTTCTCTACTATATTCTCAATTTTTCTATAAATCTAGAACTTTTCTAAAAATAAAACATATTAAAAAATCCTGTCTACAGAGAAATGCCAATTGGAATTGGAGCAAAGTTGACAATAATAACAATTAGTGGTGATAAAAAATTGATTATATACAAATGGATAGATCAAATAAACATGTTGAAGATAATGGGTCCAGGGTTCCTCACATTTAGGGAAGAAAAATATTAATATATACAAAAAGCACAAAAAAAAATGAATTCTATGGTATTAGATTAATATAGATTACAGCAATATAAATTCAGGATTTAAAAAGTAGATAAATGAAAACTGATAAAGAGAGAGAAAGAAATCTAAATGTGTTTGCTCACCCACTTCTCCTTCACATATACACATATTCCTTAGCTTGATGCACTTAGAGGACTTAAGAGAAGAGACATCCCAACAGGAATGCACATCAGGAATCCATATCTGGTTTTCTAAATGCTACTGACCCCAACAAAATAAACCAATGCTCCTTGAAGAAATTTCTGATTCCAAGGCTTGAAGAGTATAAAGTGAAACTGAAACATTTTATGACTGGAAGTGGGAATGTACTCAAAGAATGACAAGCGTCCAACAAAAGAACAGAGTCCTACTTCTGAGGGTCCTCCACTGACCTTGTCTGGGATCATTTCAGCATCAAAATAAATAACATTGTATCTGATCATAACCCTCTGAATGAAATTAAGAAGTCATGAGTATAAAAATATGATTGGATTCATTGGAAGTTCATTGAGAAAGGGATATTTTCATAGTCTCAAAATAACTCCACATGAAATTCTTAAAAATTACAAAAAGAAAAAGAATAACTTTATAATGGATAACTCAGGAAGATATCAGGTATATTAAAGTTATTAAACATTACCAGTATTGGTACAAATCAAAACAGTGAAGTTTGTTTTGAAACAATGAGAAAATACCTCATGTGACTGACATAAAATCTAGATCTAATCATGAGGAACATCAGAAAAACTCAAGTTGAGAGAGATTCTTCAAAATAACCAGCCAGTAGCTTTCAAAAGTGTCAAAATAATAATAATTTAGGAACTGTCTCAATTTGGAGAAGGCTAAATAAACTGGGTCACTTAAATGCAATATATGCTGTGTGTTATGTGCTCAGCCACTCAGTTGTACCTGACTCTGTGACCCCATGGGCTAGGGGTCCATGTTCATGGGGAACAGGCACCACTGTTCATGGGATCCTCCAGGCAAGAATTCTGGAATGGGTAGTCATTTGCTTCTCCAGGGGATTGTCCAGACCCAAGGATGGAACCCATGTCTCTTGCATTACAGGCAGATTCTTTACCATCTGAGCCATCTAATCTTTTTGCTAGCAATGATCATATAAGAATCCTTACTCAAAGTGAAGAGTTATGAAGATTAGAAGAAATAATGTACCAATGTAGCAAGCTTCAGGAGATGGTGAAGGACAGGGAAACCTGGCATGCTGCAGTCCATGAGGTCGCTAAGAGTTGGACACAATTGAGCAATTAACTGAATTGAACTGAATGAACCAGTGCTAATTTTCTTATTTTGATGACTGTATTGGCATCTACAACTCTAAGGGGATGCAACCTGTGCTTCCCCACACTGCACAGACTTACCTTCAAACCAGCTAAAACCAGTATCTGTAGGATGCCCAGCAGTGGGACCAGTATTATCAGAACCAATAGGAGGAACACCATCCCACTGGGGCTCCTCTGACCTTGTCTGGGATCATTTCAGCATCAAAATAAATAACATTGTATCTGATCATAACCCTCTGAATGAAATTAAGAAGTCATGAGTATAAAAATATGATTGGATTCATTGGAAGTTCATTGAGAAAGGGATATTTTCATAGTCTCAAAATAACTCCACATGAAATTCTTAAAAATTACAAAAAGAAAAAGAATAACTTTATAATGGATAACTCAGGAAGATATCAGGTATATTAAAGTTATTAAACATTACCAGTATTGGTACAAATCAAAACAGTGAAGTTTGTTTTGAAACAATGAGAAAATACCTCATGTGACTGACATAAAATCTAGATCTAATCATGAGGAACATCAGAAAAACTCAAGTTGAGAGAGATTCTTCAAAATAACCAGCCAGTAGCTTTCAAAAGTGTCAAAATAATAATAATTTAGGAACTGTCTCAATTTGGAGAAGGCTAAATAAACTGGGTCACTTAAATGCAATATATGCTGTGTGTTATGTGCTCAGCCACTCAGTTGTACCTGACTCTGTGACCCCATGGGCTAGGGGTCCATGTTCATGGGGAACAGGCACCACTGTTCATGGGATCCTCCAGGCAAGAATTCTGGAATGGGTAGTCATTTGCTTCTCCAGGGGATTGTCCAGACCCAAGGATGGAACCCATGTCTCTTGCATTACAGGCAGATTCTTTACCATCTGAGCCATCTAATCTTTTTGCTAGCAATGATCATATAAGAATCCTTACTCAAAGTGAAGAGTTATGAAGATTAGAAGAAATAATGTACCAATGTAGCAAGCTTCAGGAGATGGTGAAGGACAGGGAAACCTGGCATGCTGCAGTCCATGAGGTCGCTAAGAGTTGGACACAATTGAGCAATTAACTGAATTGAACTGAATGAACCAGTGCTAATTTTCTTATTTTGATGACTGTATTGGCATCTACAACTCTAAGGGGATGCAACCTGTGCTTCCCCACACTGCACAGACTTACCTTCAAACCAGCTAAAACCAGTATCTGTAGGATGCCCAGCAGTGGGACCAGTATTATCAGAACCAATAGGAGGAACACCATCCCACTGGGGCTCCTCTAGGCACTCGTCAGATGACATAAGTACACAGTAACCAATATTTCCCAGAAGCCCCTGAGGCCCCCACAGGCATCTTCCACCACCTCAACCTGACTCTGTGGTGTTAAAGGACCATGCCAGAGTTATCTCCCTACCAAACCTCCTTCCAGACCACTGCCTCCCTCCTGAAGGGCTTCTCCCTTCCCCACAGAGTCAAACATTTTTTTCTGGATTCAAACTGGCAACAAGGGCCTTTCATTTTCTGTTTGTTTCCCCCTACCATTTCCTTCCTACTTCTTTTTTGGCTCAGGAATCCCTCTGTTTCCCTAGATCCTGCAGTAGCTGAAGGGAGGCCCATCCTAACCACTCCTCTCAATTCCACTCCAGATTCATTTCCTCAGACCTCATGCATTTGGATGGAAATTCTTCCACAAATTGTTTCAGTCTACAGTCCGTGGGGTCACAAAGAGTTGGACACAACTGAGTGAGTTGCACTTTCACTTTTTAAGAGTAAGATAAACTTTGAATTCTTTGGGGGGAAAATATATTTTAGACACTGTCATTAAGAATAAAAAATATAATGCATGTCCATTTTTTAGGATTAAAATATTACTAAGTGGTTCAGTTGGTAAAGAATCTGCCTAAAATGCAGGAGACCTGGGTCCAATTTCCAGGTTGGAAATATCCCCTGGAGAAAGAAATGGCAGCCCACTTCAGTATTCTTGCCTGGGAAATCCCATGGATAGAGGAACCCAGAAGGCTATAGTCCATGCAGTCGCAAGAGTCAGATATGACTCAGTGACTGAAGCAACACACCACCTACACCAATAATAAACCTAAAAAAGAAAAGAAACACAAGTTTAGAAATCAAACTGCAGAGTGAGGAAGCAGTGATAGATATTTTTTGATACTTCTGGGATTTTTTCTGTTAATTTTTAGAGCTTGTCCATTTTTACTATGGATCAGCTGTTGATATATCAACAGATACCCTTTTTTTTTTCCTTGCTGAGTTCAGGTGACTAAAGTAAAGCCACACTCTGGAAACAAAACAAAACATACCTAAAGTGAAACCTCAGTTCCTGGAAACTGTGCACTCAAGATTCTGTGTTGAGTTGAATTATAGCTACATTTTTTATAGTATTCAGAGAAAGTGTGAGTATTGAATTTGAAACCTTTCAGACAAAGACTACAGGATTTTATCATAAGCAAACTGTCAATTGAGAGGGCTCTTAAAAGACAAATTTGTATATCAAAGTCTCTCAGGAGAGAGACTGATAGGAGGTTAGGCTTTGTTACCAAGAAAGGGTGTGTGTTGTTGGAGCTTAGCCCCACATACTTTGTACTGCAGATCCAGCTGCCCTCAGAACAAACACAGAACTTCAGCTCCTCTGCAGCAACAAACTTCACACTTGCTCATATCAAGCATAATATGAGCAAAATAAGTTTGGCAAAATAAGTTTCCCTTCACATGAAAGGAGTATAATTCTATGATAGGAGAGGAAGTAGATATCTTTAATATATCTCCCCACAGCTTGAAAGAAGGAAGGATTTGTGGCATGTAAGGAAAATATCAAATAGTTAATATAGCAATCATGTTTATACATTAAAAAGCATCAATGAAAAGTAATGAGAAACTAGAAATTGGGGTTTTAGAAATAAGGCAGGAAATATAGGACCATGGAAAGTGAAGGAGCTAAGAATTTTAAGATTCAGGCCTTTATACATTTTGGCATAGAACACAAATAAGATCGGGCTTCCCTGGTGATTCAAATGGTATAGAATCTGCCTGCAATGCCAGAGACCTGAGTTCGATCCCTCGGTTGGGAAGATGCCCTGGAGAAGGGAATGGCTAACTGATCCTGTATTCTTGCCTGAAGCATTCCATGGAGAGAGAAGCCAGGCAATCTACATTTCATGGGGTCATAAAGAGTTGGACACAACTGAGTGAGTTACACTTTCACTTTTTAAGAATAAGATTAACTTTTACTTGTTTGGGGGAAAACCATATTTTAGACAATGTCATTAAGAATAAAAAATACAATGCATGCCTTCCTATTTCAGTTGAGAAATAAAAGGATATAAAGAAATCATCTCTAACACAAAGTATTGTTGTTCATTCACTAAATTGTGTCCAACTCTTTGCTGTCCAACTTCTCCTCTTGCCCTCAATCTTTCTCAACATCAAGGTTCTTTTTTTTCCAGTATGTCAGCTCTTCACATCAGTTGGCCAAAGTATTGGAGCTTCAACTTCAGGATCAGTCCTTCCAATGAATACTCAAAGTTGATTTCCTCTAGGATTGACAGGCTTGATCTTTTTATAGTCCAAGGGACTCTCAGGAGTGTTCTCCAGTACCACAATTCAAAAGTATCCATTCTCCTGAGTTCTCACATCTCAGACTAGGATTTTATCATAAGCAAACTGTCAATTGAGAGGGCTCTTAAAAGACAAATTTGTATATCAAAGTCTCTCAGGAGAGAGACTGATAGGAGGTTAGGCTTTGTTACCAAGAAAGGGTGTGTGTTGTTGGAGCTTAGCCCCACATACTTTGTACTGCAGATCCAGCTGCCCTCAGAACAAACACAGAACTTCAGCTCCTCTGCAGCAACAAACTTCACACTTGCTCATATCAAGCATAATATGAGCAAAATAAGTTTGGCAAAATAAGTTTCCCTTCACATGAAAGGAGTATAATTCTATGATAGGAGAGGAAGTAGATATCTTTAATATATCTCCCCACAGCTTGAAAGAAGGAAGGATTTGTGGCATGTAAGGAAAATATCAAATAGTTAATATAGCAATCATGTTTATACATTAAAAAGCATCAATGAAAAGTAATGAGAAACTAGAAATTGGGGTTTTAGAAATAAGGCAGGAAATATAGGACCATGGAAAGTGAAGGAGCTAAGAATTTTAAGATTCAGGCCTTTATACATTTTGGCATAGAACACAAATAAGATCGGGCTTCCCTGGTGATTCAAATGGTATAGAATCTGCCTGCAATGCCAGAGACCTGAGTTCGATCCTCGGTTGGGAAGATGCCCTGGAGAAGGGAATGGCTAACTGATCCTGTATTCTTGCCTGAAGCATTCCATGGAGAGAGAAGCCAGGCAATCTACATTTCATGGGGTCATAAAGAGTTGGACACAACTGAGTGAGTTACACTTTCACTTTTTAAGAATAAGATTAACTTTTACTTGTTTGGGGGAAAACCATATTTTAGACAATGTCATTAAGAATAAAAAATACAATGCATGCCTTCCTATTTCAGTTGAGAAATAAAAGGATATAAAGAAATCATCTCTAACACAAAGTATTGTTGTTCATTCACTAAATTGTGTCCAACTCTTTGCTGTCCAACTTCTCCTCTTGCCCTCAATCTTTCTCAACATCAAGGTTCTTTTTTTTCCAGTATGTCAGCTCTTCACATCAGTTGGCCAAAGTATTGGAGCTTCAACTTCAGGATCAGTCCTTCCAATGAATACTCAAAGTTGATTTCCTCTAGGATTGACAGGCTTGATCTTTTTATAGTCCAAGGGACTCTCAGGAGTGTTCTCCAGTACCACAATTCAAAAGTATCCATTCTCCTGAGCTTAGCCTTCTTTATGGTCCAGTTCTCACATCCATACATGACTACTGAAAAAATCATAGCTTTGTCTATATGGACCTTTAGTAAAGTGGAAAATACAAGATAAGATAACAGAAACAAATATTCAAACCCCAGCTAAAACCAAAAGATTTCCCTGTTTTTCCTCAAAATGGACACCAATATTAAAGATGGTCCCTTAGCCTGTATCATGTTACCTGCTGATTTTGAGAAACTTTGGAAGGTTTGTTCTAGCTCAAGTATTTTCACCAGTAATCCTAACAGCCCCAAAACTTTTAATAAAATATGTCATTTGTAACTTGAGGAGTTTTAGCATGAATTCAAGCTGGGTGAAGTTTATTTCATAGAACAATCTTACAGAGACTTTTACCTAAATATTATGATGCTTAAATGACACAAAAGGTATAGTACTCAATTTTGGAAAAAAAAAAAAAAAAACTAAAAAATTATGAAAGAAATTTAGGAGTAAAGCAGAAGTCAAAAGAAAAAAAAATGTCAAGAATTTTTAAAATAAAATCTTAATTTTTGAAATTTAAAGGAGATTTAAAACTCACCAGACAGGAGCTTCCCTGGTGGTCCAGTGGGTAAGGATACCGTTTTACAGGACAAGGGGCGCCAGTTTGATCCCTGGCCTGGGAAGACCCCACATGCCGTGGAGTGGCTGGACCGATGTGTCCAATTACCGAGCCGGAGTTCTGGAGTGCATGTGCCCAGAGCCAGTGCTCTGCAACAACAGAGGCCACTGTGATGGGAGGCCCACACAGGCCAAAGAACAAAGATGGATGAAAATAGATAAATGAAAGACCAATAGAAATGGCCCATCCGCCTCCTGCCTCCTCACCCCAACCCCCCTCTTCACCCCCCCAAAATAAATAAATAAACAAATCTTTAAAAAAAAAAACTCACCGGACATTACTGAATTAGAATTAAAAACTTGAAGACAATTTAGAGAAATAAGATTTTTTTCTATTATAGTATGAAAAAAATAGCATGAATGATTTCTAGGAAAGAGTAAAATAAAGAGTAAAGAAACAATATTTTAAAAAGTGATACCTGAGAATTATACAAAATTTAAGAAAACTAAAATAAAAAGATGTTGGGCATTCTCAGATTTAAAAGAAACTTTTAAAACTAAGTTAGAGATTAGATGATGCACATATTCATATCATATAGAATATAGATTAAATATTTATTTAATCATTCTTTTAAAACTTTAAAATCCACCCCAAGTCACATAGAAGTTACACTATAAAATATCAAGAATTAAATGATGATTTTAAAAGCTTTTGAAAATTGATGGATTGCTTTTAATTAAAGGAAATCACAGTATGACAAGTGAAATTCCCTTCTGCAGCCCTTGATTCCAAAAGATAAAAGAGACTCCATTAGAAACACTGAAGGAAATAACTGTAAAACTGAAGGAAATAACTATAAACCTAAAATTACAGGATTATAGGGCTTCCCTGGTGGTCCAGTGGGTAAAGAGTCCACCTTGCAGTGCAAGAGCACTACTCTGATCCCTGGCCTGGGAAGATCCCACTTGCCGCAGAGCTGCTGGATGGGTATGTCCAATTAGGAGCCAGTGCTTTGGAGTCATGAGTCCAGAGCCGATACTTTGCAACCAGAGAGGCCACTGCAATGGGAGGCCCACACATGCCAAAGAATAAAGATGGATAAAAATAGATGGCTAAAAAAATCAATAAAATGACCAAAATTAAAAAGAGGAAAAATTAAGAAAAATATTACAGGATTATATAGGGTAGTGAAATAAGGTATCATTTATTCAATTAGCAAACAATTTTCTTTGAGTTTATTGTTTCAACTCCTGTCCTAGACTTTGGGATATAGCAGGAAACAAAAGACAAAGCCCATTTTCTCAAGGCCCTTTTTTATGAGGACAGACAGACAAGAAAGAGGTACTATATCATGAAGTGATAAGCACTATCAAAAAGAAAAGGTAGGGGCTTCCCTGGTGGTCCAGTGGGTAGGGACACCGCCTTGCAGTGCAAGGGGCGCCGATTCAATCCCTGGCCTGGGAAGATTCCACGTGCCGTGGAGCAGCTGGATCCATGTGTCCAACTACCAAGCCAGAGCTCTGGAGTGCATGCACCCAGAGCCGGTGCTCTGCGATAACAGAGGCCACTGCGATGGGAGGCCCACACTGGCCAAACAACAAAAGATGGATGAAAATAGACAAATGAAAAACCAATAGGGGCCCCAACCCGCCCCTCACCAAAAAAAAAAAAAAAAAAAAGTAAAAAGAAAAGGTAGGATGAAGGAAGCAAAGTAGAGAAGGAAACGTCATTTCTGAAGAGGCATCAAAGATACTTGCTGAAATTCCTAAAGGAATTGAGAAATTATCCATGCAAGCGTCTGAGGCAATAAACTCCAGATAGAAGACTCAAGATGAGTTTTAAAAAGAAGAGGAGAGGGAAAAGGTGAAGCAAAAAGAAGAACTGTTAAGTTTGGAGTTAAAGGAATTGATAGAATGGAATTGTGATGGAAAAAACTTTAGCAGATGCCAGTTTGTAGACGAAAAACCAAGAGGCTTCTTCTGTATAAGAGATATCCAATATCATTTAAATGAGGACATCACGTAGGTGGCTAGACACAGGATTCTGAAATTCGGGGGAAGATGTTGGAGTGGGAGATACAAGTCATCATTGATTTATTAGTTAAAACCATGTGCTAAGTATAAATCAAAAGAAACATCTCAGAGTTGAGCCCTGAGGAATGCAGGATGTACAAGTAAAAGAAGTGGGGCTTTCCTGGTGGTCCAGTGGGTAAAGTGTCCACACTGCAGTGCAAGGGGCACCGGTTTGATCCCTAGCACAGGAAGATCCCACGTGCTGCAGAGCAGCTGGACTGGTGTGTCCAATTATAAGCCGGCACTCT
This sequence comes from Tragulus kanchil, assembly GCA_022376925.1. Classification (NCBI taxonomy): domain Eukaryota; kingdom Metazoa; phylum Chordata; class Mammalia; order Artiodactyla; family Tragulidae; genus Tragulus; species Tragulus kanchil. The sequence goes on from JAIOJX010000003.1 coordinate 108,541,337, forward strand.
GGAATGCATGCACCCAGAGCCAGTGCTCTGCAACAAGAGAGGCCACAGTGATGAGAGGCCCACACAGGCCAAAGAATTAAGACAGATGAAAATAAATAAGTGAAGTACCAACAAAAAGAGGCCAAAAAAAATTTTTAAAGGTGGGGGTTGGGGGGAGAACAAGTACAGGGCCACCTGACAGAGGCCAGCAAGGTCGATGGAGAACCTAGAGAACAGTACTGAAAAAATGAAACGTGGAATGTGTTCCACAAAGAAGAAATGGTAAACTATTTCCAATGTTCCTTATAGGTCAAAGAAGAACCAGAGATGTGACCATTGGATGTAGTAATCAAGGTCATTCCTTAACAAGAACAGATTCAGTGAAATGAAAGTAATAGTGATATAACTGAGACGAAGAAAAGTGAACAGGCTAACGTGGACAATTCTCTCCAGGAGTTTTCCTGAAAAGACAGTTTCAGTTATATAAATGCTGAGCTTATTACCCATAGACTCCCATCATAAAAATTATTAAGGTAGCCACTTCAGCCAAAAGAATATGTACTTAGAAGAAAGTTTTACAGTGATGAGCATGGAAGTGGCTTTTAAATGGCAGTAAATTTAATTAGCTATGGATTATAAATAAATTTGACCTTTATTTTTTTAAGTAAAAAAAATTTTTTAAGTTAATAACATAGGGGAGGGTTGTTCAATGCAGAAATATGTCATGCTAAAACTGATAGAATTTTCAGAACAAATGACTAATACATAATTACAGTGGAAATTTTAAAGCATATCTGTCAAGGACTGACACATGAAAATGGCAATAAATCTTTACCAATATAGAAGCGTTGAACAACAAAATAAAAATATTTATCTAATAGGCATTTGTGCAACTCTGTTCAGAAAAATAAAGATTATATGATGCTTTCAAGTTCATATAAAACATTTTTTAATTCATTCTATGTGAATAAAACCACAAAGCTATATTCAGCCTATTTCAAACACTCAATATCACAAAAACCATATTCATTGAGCACAGTATCATTAAATTAAAAATAAAGAGGAACAAGACAAAAACAAGCTCAGATTATTTTAATGATTGCTCAACACCTTGTGACTTAAAAGAAAAGTATGATGAAAAGTATAGAATGTTTTGAAACCAGCTTCCAGGTATAAAAGTATTCATTTAAAATTGTAATAATGGAAAACAAATGAGGCCAAAAATTTGTAAAGGTGGGGGTTGGCGGGAGAACAAGTACAGGGCCACCTGACAGAGGCCAGCAAGGTCGATGGAGAACCTAGAGAACAGTACTGAAAAAATGAAACGTGGAATGTGTTCCACAAAGAAGAAATGGTAAACTATTTCCAATGTTCCTTATAGGTCAAAGAAGAACCAGAGATGTGACCATTGGATGTAGTAATCAAGGTCATTCCTTAACAAGAACAGATTCAGTGAAATGAAAGTAATAGTGATATAACTGAGACGAAGAAAAGTGAACAGGCTAACGTGGACAATTCTCTCCAGGAGTTTTCCTGAAAAGACAGTTTCAGTTATATAAATGCTGAGCTTATTACCCATAGACTCCCATCATAAAAATTATTAAGGTAGCCACTTCAGCCAAAAGAATATGTACTTAGAAGAAAGTTTTACAGTGATGAGCATGGAAGTGGCTTTTAAATGGCAGTAAATTTAATTAGCTATGGATTATAAATAAATTTGACCTTTATTTTTTTAAGTAAAAATAATTTTTTTAAGTTAATAACATAGGGGAGGGTTGTTCAATGCAGAAATATGTCATGCTAAAACTGATAGAATTTTCAGAACAAATGACTAATACATAATTACAGTGGAAATTTTAAAGCATATCTGTCAAGGACTGACACATGAAAATGGCAATAAATCTTTACCAATATAGAAGCGTTGAACAACAAAATAAAAATATTTATCTAATAGGCATTTGTGCAACTCTGTTCAGAAAAATAAAGATTATATGATGCTTTCAAGTTCATATAAAACATTTTTTAATTCATTCTATGTGAATAAAACCACAAAGCTATATTCAGCCTATTTCAAACACTCAATATCACAAAAACCATATTCATTGAGCACAGTATCATTAAATTAAAAATAAAGAGGAACAAGACAAAAACAAGCTCAGATTATTTTAATGATTGCTCAACACCTTGTGACTTAAAAAGAAAAGTATGATGAAAAGTATAGAATGTTTTGAAACCAGCTTCCAGGTATAAAAGTATTCATTTAAAATTGTAATAATGGAAAACAAATGAATTGACTTTCAACTCAAAAGGCTATTAAGGAAAAGAATAAATCTTTAAAAAGTAAAAAGAAATAGCAATGATAAGATCAGAAAGTAATTAATCATTAGTTGTGCTTGTACACTATTTATAATTAAATAGAAAAGAAAACAAAGAAGTAACAGAAAAATTAAGAAAAGATATTAAAACTCTATGATAAATAAACTTGTAACTTAAACACTTAAAAAATCAAAGGTAGAAAAGGAAAAAAATTAGTAATTAATAAAAGAATTAATAAGATTTCAACAGATACATGAGGGTCTCCCAGGTAGCTCAAGTGATAATCTTGCTGGAGACACAAGTGACAGGAGTTCTAACCCTGGATTGGGAAGATTCCCTGGAATAGGAAATGGCATCCCACCCCAGGAAAATTTCATGGACAGAGGAACATGGTGGATGACAGGACATGGGAATCACAAATGTGTTGGACACTACTGAGTGAGTAAACACACACAACATACATGAACAGATACATGGCATAAAAACAATAGACCAATATTTCCATAATTTAAATTTTGACTATGTATTTTTTATTGTTTCAAGACATTTGTTAAAATGCAAATATGATTATTTAACCATGAAAGAATAATACATTAAAAACTTTGACAATAGAAACTTTGAAACAAAGAAACTATAAATACAGGAAATTTCTCTAATAAAAAGAATATATATGTGTCAAAAAAGAGATAATTCTTTATTATATAAATAATTTTAGAGAAGAAAAATGTAAAAATGCTCCAATCTTTTATTACTCTCTTTGACACCAAAGTTGGACAAGGAAGATTCAAAAAACCTATTTTATAAATCCCCAAAATAAAGCATGAAAACTTTGAACATTATGTGCATTTTAAAGATTGCATTATTACAAGGTAACATTTTAGTTATAAATTCAGGATTATCTCAAAATCAAAAACATTGACTAATGATACAGGACTTATGTCTGCATCTACATCTACTTGAAGAAGATGGTCTTCTTCCCTCACATTTTTCTCTTTATAAATCATAGCCCATTCAATCATTGGGGAGGAGCTCCTTTGCCTGCCTGCTTGCATCTCTTACAAGCATCCTATATTAATAAGTTTACTTCTTACATATCGCTTTACCTCTCGCTGAATTCCTTCTGTGCTGAGACATAATGAACCTTCAGCCTCAGTAAGTCCAGACATCAGACATTCAGTTGTTCCACCATCACTTGCTGGAAAAATGTTACGTTTCAGGCTTCCCTGGTGTGTCAGTGGTAAAGAATCCATCTGCCAGTGCAGGAGATATGAGTCCAACACCAGATCAAACAGGAACCAGCCTTCTCATTGGCCAGTCACAGGGAGACACACAGATGGGCACTTCTAACCAAAGATGGTTCCCCTTCGCAATGATCAGTGATTTGGATGGTTGTCTGGGGCCTTAGTGTCACCAAGTCACCAAGATAGCTGCCACAGTCTCCTGGATATCAGCTGAAGACAGGCAACTCCTGGGTCAAAGACAATGGAGCTTTCTTCACATCATGACAAGCAACTGGAGCTTCCACACTACTGAGTGACTAAACACACACAACATACATGAACAGATACATGGCATAAAAACAATAGACCAATATTTCCATAATTTAAATTTTGACTATGTATTTTTTATTGTTTCAAGACATTTGTTAAAATGCAAATATGATTATTTAACCATGAAAGAATAATACATTAAAAACTTTGACAATAGAAACTTTGAAACAAAGAAACTATAAATACAGGAAATTTCTCTAATAAAAAGAATATATATGTGTCAAAAAAGAGATAATTCTTTATTATATAAATAATTTTAGAGAAGAAAAATGTAAAAATGCTCCAATCTTTTATTACTCTCTTTGACACCAAAGTTGGACAAGGAAGATTCAAAAAACCTATTTTATAAATCCCCAAAATAAAGCATGAAAACTTTGAACATTATGTGCATTTTTAAAGATTGCATTATTACAAGGTAACATTTTAGTTATAAATTCAGGATTATCTCAAAATCAAAAACATTGACTAATGATACAGGACTTATGTCTGCATCTACATCTACTTGAAGAAGATGGTCTTCTTCCCTCACATTTTTCTCTTTATAAATCATAGCCCATTCAATCATTGGGGAGGAGCTCCTTTGCCTGCCTGCTTGCATCTCTTACAAGCATCCTATATTAATAAGTTTACTTCTTACATATCGCTTTACCTCTCGCTGAATTCCTTCTGTGCTGAGACATAATGAACCTTCAGCCTCAGTAAGTCCAGACATCAGACATTCAGTTGTTCCACCATCACTTGCTGGAAAAATGTTACGTTTCAGGCTTCCCTGGTGTGTCAGTGGTAAAGAATCCATCTGCCAGTGCAGGAGATATGAGTCCAACACCAGATCAAACAGGAACCAGCCTTCTCATTGGCCAGTCACAGGGAGACACACAGATGGGCACTTCTAACCAAAGATGGTTCCCCTTCGCAATGATCAGTGATTTGGATGGTTGTCTGGGGCCTTAGTGTCACCAAGTCACCAAGATAGCTGCCACAGTCTCCTGGATATCAGCTGAAGACAGGCAACTCCTGGGTCAAAGACAATGGAGCTTTCTTCACATCATGACAAGCAACTGGGCTTCCTGTAGGTGTCAGTCCCTTTGTGTCCCAGGGCCCATGGGGTGATACAGAGCAGCCCAGGTGGATGCCACACACGCAGTAGGGTTTCATCACAATGAGAAACACTTAGCTAAGAGGATGAGAAGTCATCTTTGTCCTGGAAGGAGATATTACTTGTCCCCCAAAGCCATTCTCTGTGGACGTGACCCTGGTAAATAGTCTGGACAAAAAGAGGCAAAGAGGGTCTTGTACCCTTAGCCTACCCATAAAAGACGTTGATGTGTGCTCAGGGCCTATGGCCCGAGACAGGGTTTTTGGATTTTGTATTATTATGCATGGACTCAGTGATTTTAAGTATAATTAACATAAAGCTTCATTGTAGTCTTTCTTTTCAAGGCTCAAATCATTTCGTGTCTACCTGACCACTTGACTCCTGTGATCTTCTGACATGATCCTAGTATTCTTGCTTTCTTGTTTAAACAAGATATTACAGGCTCATCTTGTGAACTCCCTGCTTCAGCTTCTGGATATTTCCCCCAGAAGCCTTTTATTGGGAGATGCTATTTAGAGACCACAATCTTGTGCTGGGAGTGCTCATTATTACTGAATGAGGCATGAATTCTAGATCTTTTCAGAAGGCAGAGCTAGGAAAAATAAAAATACATTATGAGTCAATAATAATATTTCATATTAAACTTTAAGATTTCAGAATTTGAAAAAAAATCACCTTATTAAATTTATTGATAGATTAAGGAAGAAATGACATCTCAATTAATACAGAAAATTCATTTCACTCATTCAAATGTCTTAATTCTTAGGCTAACTGAAAATACATAAGTAGGGATACCCTTAACCTAATAAAGGGTATCTATCAATGCATTCAGCAAACATTGAACTTAATTATGGAAGTTTAGAATCATTTGCATGGATGTTAGGGGGAAAACAATGAAGAAGCATGCAATCATATTGTCAGTCAACATTGTGCCAGAGTTCCATACCAATTCAATGTGGCAAACAAGTGACATAAGTAAAAAGAAGCCTGCACAAGGGTTCCTGTACGGGTGGTCAAAGACAATGGAGCTTTCTTCACATCATGACAAGCAACTGGGCTTCCTGTAGGTGTCAGTCCCTTTGTGTCCCAGGGCCCATGGGGTGATACAGAGCAGCCCAGGTGGATGCCACACACGCAGTAGGGTTTCATCACAATGAGAAACACTTAGCTAAGAGGATGAGAAGTCATCTTTGTCCTGGAAGGAGATATTACTTGTCCCCCAAAGCCATTCTCTGTGGACGTGACCCTGGTAAATAGTCTGGACAAAAAGAGGCAAAGAGGGTCTTGTACCCTTAGCCTACCCATAAAAGACGTTGATGTGTGCTCAGGGCCTATGGCCCGAGACAGGGTTTTTGGATTTTGTATTATTATGCATGGACTCAGTGATTTTAAGTATAATTAACATAAAGCTTCATTGTAGTCTTTCTTTTCAAGGCTCAAATCATTTCGTGTCTACCTGACCACTTGACTCCTGTGATCTTCTGACATGATCCTAGTATTCTTGCTTTCTTGTTTAAACAAGATATTACAGGCTCATCTTGTGAACTCCCTGCTTCAGCTTCTGGATATTTCCCCCAGAAGCCTTTTATTGGGAGATGCTATTTAGAGACCACAATCTTGTGCTGGGAGTGCTCATTATTACTGAATGAGGCATGAATTCTAGATCTTTTCAGAAGGCAGAGCTAGGAAAAATAAAAATACATTATGAGTCAATAATAATATTTCATATTAAACTTTAAGATTTCAGAATTTGAAAAAAAATCACCTTATTAAATTTATTGATAGATTAAGGAAGAAATGACATCTCAATTAATACAGAAAATTCATTTCACTCATTCAAATGTCTTAATTCTTAGGCTAACTGAAAATACATAAGTAGGGATACCCTTAACCTAATAAAGGGTATCTATCAATGCATTCAGCAAACATTGAACTTAATTATGGAAGTTTAGAATCATTTGCATGGATGTTAGGGGGAAAACAATGAAGAAGCATGCAATCATATTGTCAGTCAACATTGTGCCAGAGTTCCATACCAATTCAATGTGGCAAACAAGGTGGTAAGAAGCATAAGCATTGAAAAGGGACAAAACTGTCCTTGCAGATGCAGTTTTCTTTTGCATTACTGCTGGTGAATAGGGATGCTTTCAACTTTTTTGAAGCATCATATTAATTGCCTCTGTATATTTTCCTGGATTTTCTTGAGAACTAGATAATCAATACTGAATGGTTATTTTCTTAGCGACACAAAAATAGAGGGGGAAGGCACAGGATTTTGTTTTCTTGGCAGAATGTGGCACCTTCAAATTCAGTGCAATCCCTTTTGTTTATTTTAAATTTTTATTGAAATATAACTGATCTGCAACATTCTGTCAGTTTCTGTTTTACAGAAAACTGAATCAGTTATATGTACAGATATTCTTTCTTAGATTCTTTTCCCATATAGGTCATTTTGGAGTACTGAGTAGAGTTTCCTGTGCTATACAGCTGCTCCTTATTAGTTACCTCTTTTGTATATAAAGATGTGCATCTGTCAATCCCAATCTCCCAATTTATCATCCTCTCCCCGTCCCACCTGGTAACCATCAGTTTGTTTTCTTACATCTGTGACACTATTTTGACTTTGTAAATAAGTTCATTTGTACCATTCTTTAGATTCCACATAAAAACAGTATCATATGATATTTGTCTTTGTAAACCCTTTTAGTTTTTAAAATGGAGAGTTCCTAGTTTGAGTGTCTGAGATTTATTAAGCATGACTATGTCCATCCTTTCTATTCTCTTCATATTTTTTTTTCAGTTAACATATGTAAATGCATATGCCTGCATGGAGTCATTTTAAAATTCATCCACATAATTGAAATGTTGTTGCTTGAGCCCATTCTCTTCACAAACAGCCCTTGGAGTATTCCAAATTTGTTCAAAATGGTTTTCTTTCTTTGAAAACTCAGATGTGAAGAAATGTTGTTTATTAGGTCATAGTATGTTTCGATGACTTTCATATTCTACACTTCTCTGAAAGCAGCAGGATTACATTGTATCACTTTTCTGACAGATAAACAGTGCTTTATTTTTAAAACACCAGTCACTCCACTTTGGACTTAGACAAAGGTAGATAATTTCAGAAATGTAGTTGAGAAAAGTTCAATGACTGTGTTTTTTGCACAACAACTTTCCTTGCTAAACTTGAAAATTTTTGACAAAGATTCCACGAGGCAGTGGGGACTTAGAAAATGACAAAAAGTCCTAGGAGACAAAGAGAAGCATGTATTCTTCTACTGGGAACAGAGAAATCATACATACTTTTGATGTAGAAAGAATGCAAAGGAAAATTAAATGCAAAAAGGGTACAAGTAGAACATAATGGATAGAATTTCTTTGGGGTTTCTCATATCTTGTATGCTCAAATATAGACAAAAGGGAAGATGTTTTTTTCTTTTGTTTCTGTTTTACAGAAAACTGAATCAGTTATATGTACAGATATTCTTTCTTAGATTCTTTTCCCATATAGGTCATTTTGGAGTACTGAGTAGAGTTTCCTGTGCTATACAGCTGCTCCTTATTAGTTACCTCTTTTGTATATAAAGATGTGCATCTGTCAATCCCAATCTCCTAATTTACCTCTCCTCCCTCCTGGTAACCATCAGTTTGTTTTCTTACATCTGTGACACTATTTTGACTTTGTAAATAAGTTCATTTGTACCATTCTTTAGATTCCACATAAAAACAGTATCATATGATATTTGTCTTTGTAAACCCTTTTAGTTTTTAAAATGGAGAGTTCCTAGTTTGAGTGTCTGAGATTTATTAAGCATGACTATGTCCATCCTTTCTATTCTCTTCATATTTTTTTTTCAGTTAACATATGTAAATGCATATGCCTGCATGGAGTCATTTTAAAATTCATCCACATAATTGAAATGTTGTTGCTTGAGCCCATTCTCTTCACAAACAGCCCTTGGAGTATTCCAAATTTGTTCAAAATGGTTTTCTTTCTTTGAAAACTCAGATGTGAAGAAATGTTGTTTATTAGGTCATAGTATGTTTCGATGACTTTCATATTCTACACTTCTCTGAAAGCAGCAGGATTACATTGTATCACTTTTCTGACAGATAAACAGTGCTTTATTTTTAAAACACCAGTCACTCCACTTTGGACTTAGACAAAAGGTAGATAATTTCAGAAATGTAGTTGAGAAAAGTTCAATGACTGTGTTTTTTGCACAACAACTTTCCTTGCTAAACTTGAAAATTTTTGACAAAGATTCCACGAGGCAGTGGGGACTTAGAAAATGACAAAAAGTCCTAGGAGACAAAGAGAAGCATGTATTCTTCTACTGGGAACAGAGAAATCATACATACTTTTGATGTAGAAAGAATGCAAAGGAAAATTAAATGCAAAAAGGGTACAAGTAGAACATAATGGATAGAATTTCTTTGGGGTTTCTCATATCTTGTATGCTCAAATATAGACATGGGAAGAAGTATGGGAAGCATTGTCTCCACAGCTTTGTATGTTATTAATAGTCCCAGAAGCCTTTCAATCCAGGATCCTATCATAAATTAGCCTCCTGAAGTGTGGTCTAATGGGATGTGTGTAGAAGCTATAACTCTTGAAATTATTTCATTAAGCGAAGGGTTTACACCTCCTCACAAATCTCTAATTTTTCTTCAGTAATCCAAGATGGCTCTATCATTTAGGAAACCTTTCCTCTTTGAGAGATGCCCCCCATCAATTTACACCCAGATATTTAGAGCGGGGCTTCCATTTTTAATCTTACCTTCACCAAGATATGAAGAAATTTCCTTTATTATCATATTTAGACAAATTATGAGAAAGCTTATGCTTCTTCCAATTTTCAAGTGTTTAATCTTATATATCTAGATTCTTTGTGAATACAAAGATAGCAAACAAGGGTCAAATAGGCTGAAAATACAAGACACTGTATCCCCAGTTATAATGTGGTTTGAGGAATGTTAGAGAAAAACAGACTAATAAATAGATGATTATACTAATGTGGGCAAATATTGCTACCATAAAAGAGTGTGCTATGAGAGGATAGGTGGGTTGCCTGCTTCTCAATGAGATGTCAGAGATAATATCGGAGGAGAGATTATTGAAGATTAATTTTTCAGCTAATCTAATACCTGAAATAGTCCAGGAAAGAAACTGAAAAGACACCAAACTAATGCAGTGGCCATGGTTATGGAGAAAATCTAATAGGTTTATGAGAAAATCTAACAGGTCTTAGTAGCAGCCTGGATCAAATAGAGTTTCTAATAACTCCCTAATTTCCTAGGACCAAAGATAATGACAACAGGAGAATGTCATACTACCACAGATTATATTTGTGACCTGTCATAATGCAATTTTAGTTTTGTGATTTGATAAACAAAGTATCTCATTACTACAAACAAAGCTAGTAGAGATGATGGAATTCCAGCTGGACTGTTTCAAATACTAAAGGATAATGCTGTTAAAGTGCTGCACTCAACATGACAGCAAATTTGGAAAGTTCAGCAGTGGCCACAGAACTGGAAGAGGTCATTTTCCATTCCAATCCCAAAGAAAGACAGGGCCAAATAATGTTAAAACAATCTCATAAATATACTCATTTCATAGGTTAGCAAGATAATGCTCAAAATCCTTCAAGCTAGGCCTCAACACTACATATGCCAAGAACTTCCAGATGCACAAGATGGATTTAGAAAAGATAGAAATCAGAGATCAAATTGCCAACATCTGTTGAATCCTAGAAAAAGCAAGAGAATTCCAAAAAAACTTTTGCTTCACCAACCATGCTAAAGCCTTTGACTGTGTGGATCACAACAAACTGGAATATTCTGAAAAAGTAAATATCCTGAAAAATTCTAGACCTCCTTACCTGCCTCCTGAGAAAACTATATGCAGGTAAAGAAGCAACAGCTAGAACTGGGCATGCAATAATGGACTGGTTCTAAATTGGGAAAGGAGTACATCAAGGCTGTATATTCTCATCCCGCTTATGTAATTCTATGCAGAGTATGTCATGCAAAATGCCAAACTGGATGAAGCTCAAACTGGAGTCAAAATTGCCAGGAGAAATATCAATAGCCTCAGATAAGCAGATGACACAACCCTTATCACTGAAAGTGAAGAGAAACTAAAGACACTCTTGATGAAGGTGAAAGAGGAGAGTGAAAAAGCTAACTAAAAACAACATTCAAAAAGCGAAGAGCATGGTATCCAACAGATGAAGAAGATTGTGGCATTAAATAGGCATCCACTTCATGGCAAATAGATGGGGAAACAATGGAAACAGTGTAGACATTATTTTCCTTGTACTCCAAAATCACTGTGGACAGTGACTTCAGCCATGAAATTAAAAGACTCTTTCTCATTGAGAGAAAAACTCAGACAATACTAGACAGGGTATTAAAAAGCAGAGATATCACTTCACTGGTAAAGGTCCATGTAGTCAAAGTTATGGTTTTCCCACTAGTCATGTATGGATATGGGAGTTGGACCACAAAGAAGGCTGAGTGCTGAAGAATTGATGCTTTCAAACTGTGGTGCTGGAGAAGACTCTTGAGAGTCCCTCTGCCAGCAAGAAGATCAAATCAGTCAATCCTAAAGGAAATCAATCCTGAATATTGACTGGAAAGACTGATGCTGTAAGTTAAACTTCCAATACTTTGACTACCTTATGTAAACAGTCAACTCATTGAAAGAGACCCTGATGCTGGGGCAACAAAGAGTTGGACATAACTTAATGAATAGCAACAATGCTTTGTGTTAGAGATGCTTTCTTTACATCCCCGCTAGGCCTAAAAATTGCAAAACTTCCAGATGCACAAGATGGATTTAGAAAAGATAGAAATCAGAGATCAAATTGCCAACATCTGTTGAATCCTAGAAAAAGCAAGAGAATTCCAAAAAAACTTTTGCTTCACCAACCATGCTAAAGCCTTTGACTGTGTGGATCACAACAAACTGGAATATTCTGAAAAAGTAAATATCCTGAAAAATTCTAGACCTCCTTACCTGCCTCCTGAGAAAACTATATGCAGGTAAAGAAGCAACAGCTAGAACTGGGCATGCAATAATGGACTGGTTCTAAATTGGGAAAGGAGTACATCAAGGCTGTATATTCTCATCCCGCTTATGTAATTCTATGCAGAGTATGTCATGCAAAATGCCAAACTGGATGAAGCTCAAACTGGAGTCAAAATTGCCAGGAGAAATATCAATAGCCTCAGATAAGCAGATGACACAACCCTTATCACTGAAAGTGAAGAGAAACTAAAGACACTCTTGATGAAGGTGAAAGAGGAGAGTGAAAAAGCTAACTAAAAACAACATTCAAAAAGCGAAGAGCATGGTATCCAACAGATGAAGAAGATTGTGGCATTAAATAGGCATCCACTTCATGGCAAATAGATGGGGAAACAATGGAAACAGTGTAGACATTATTTTCCTTGTACTCCAAAATCACTGTGGACAGTGACTTCAGCCATGAAATTAAAAGACTCTTTCTCATTGAGAAAAAAACTCAGACAATACTAGACAGGGTATTAAAAAGCAGAGATATCACTTCACTGGTAAAGGTCCATGTAGTCAAAGTTATGGTTTTCCCACTAGTCATGTATGGATATGGGAGTTGGACCACAAAGAAGGCTGAGTGCTGAAGAATTGATGCTTTCAAACTGTGGTGCTGGAGAAGACTCTTGAGAGTCCCTCTGCCAGCAAGAAGATCAAATCAGTCAATCCTAAAGGAAATCAATCCTGAATATTGACTGGAAAGACTGATGCTGTAAGTTAAACTTCCAATACTTTGACTACCTTATGTAAACAGTCAACTCATTGAAAGAGACCCTGATGCTGGGGCAACAAAGAGTTGGACATAACTTAATGAATAGCAACAATGCTTTGTGTTAGAGATGCTTTCTTTACATCCCCCTTACCTTATCATGATATTGTTTGGACTAATATTTGGGTGGGGAATTATAAGAACAGTAATTATAAATTTGATTACTCATTCTGGGTCCAAGTTCTGATGACAATAGTTAGATCTCTGATTAATTAATAGGAAAAACAGTTAAGGATTTAATAAGTGTAATATTTTCTCAATTAACATTCTCCAGCATGGTTCATGGGGAAAATTGTAAGAAAAAGAGTTCTTGTAGGTGAGGACTACAATGATGTCTACTCCTACTCCAGGTTCTGCAAGCTTCTCTGAATTTATAAAAATACGCTGTTCCCCTGAAACATTTAATCTAGTTTTAATTGTGTAAATAATTACTGAAAATAAATTCTGAGACCTCAGTATGAAGGACTAACTGTATGAAGGAGTAGTTGGTTTCAAAGTACTACAACACCAAAGCACTACCATCCATCTAACATGTTAAAAAATAGATAAGAGAAATGATTGTCTTCTTATAACAGCAAAGCGAAAACATAGTTTCCCCTCTTTAATTATATCCTTTTAAACAAGAATATACCTTTAGCTGTTCTCTAATATAGCCTATTCTATATGTGCTCTTCTCCTTAAAGACTGGACTGACCATGAAGGTTACATGGCTTGCCCTGTATTCTACTTTATTGTGAGGGCAGAATAGCAGAAAACTAGACACAAAGGTATCCCAGAAGATTTTCTTTTCCCTGTGCCTACAATATTAAAAAAATATGTATGTAGGAAGCATGTAAACAGGGAGACAGAGATTCTTCCTTATATCTAGTGTGCTTGTGTGTTAGTCACTCGATCATGTCTGACCTTATGAGCTGTAGCCAGACAGGTTCCTCTATCTATGGGATTCTCCAGGCAAGAATACTGTAGTGGGTTGCCATTCCCTTCTCCAGTGATTGAACCAAGTCTCCTGCATTGCAGGCAGATTATTTACTGTCTGAGTGACCAGGGAAGCTGACTGGACCACTAATACATGAGAGAATTTACAATGGAGATAAACCTTACAACAAATGTCTCTGATGAAGTCTACAAGTATTTTGGTTCCAAATAACTTTCAAAGAGCACTGTTGAGTGTACTCTCCACTTGGTGTTATGTCAATCAGCTTTAATATATTCTCTAATAATAATGCCATACAAAGTTTTTGTTGTAATCTGGATCTTTAATAAACCACTTCAAGCTTATATGACTGAGGCAAGTTCTCCTACCTATTACCAAGGCATGAATTGTAAACTTTTCATTTTTTAGTTTTTTAGTGACTGAATCAATAGCCTTTGTAAGTTGAATCTACAAATCTAAAGTTAAAAATAAATGACAAACACAGGAATTTGTTGATGAATAGACACTGGTTTTTTAGTCCATTTGTTCTCTGGTTTACTCCATTAAATTTCAGAGTTTGGAGTCTTTGAAATACTGATTCTTCTAGGTATTAATCATTCATAGTTTACTGCCCCCCCATCTCTCTTACCAACCCTACAAGTTTTTACCTATATAAAAGCTCACAGTATTAGCAAGACTTTCTTAAAACAAGTTGGCCACTGTTTTTCTGTCTCCAAGGAGCCAGGAAATAAAACACTTAATTAGCTTTTGTCTTTCAATATAATAAGTACCAAGAGCAATAATACCATTTTTTTAACTTTCAGACAATAGCTTGTGTCTCTTAAGCTGACAGTGTCACTCCTGCAAAATGAATTTCCATGGAAGATAAATGGAAAGTCATTCTTGTCGTATCCTGGAACTATTTGTTAAAGCAATAATGATCACAGTCTAAGCCATTGCCCCTGGGATTAATGAGAGTCCAGGAGGAGTTGATGGTCCAAGATGCACAGAAAAGTCATTAAACCCCAGATAACTATTAAGTCCCTGGTAATTCACTGTGGCTAAAAACTGTGGATAGTGAGGCAGGCATATCATAGTGATGGGCCTGGGAGGGACAGCAAGAGATGGGTGGTTTAGTGAAGATGTGAATTTTCCACTTCCCTTGAAAAGGATTGCATTTCTACAGTTAGATATTTAAAGGCATATCTCACCTTCCTGCTCCACATCAGCCTGTATGAAGCTGAATGCTTTCATCATTGTAGCATTCAATAGAACCAGTCCTACTTGGATGGAATTGACACTAACTTCTTTTACATATTTTCATTCCTTTGCTTACCACTTATTTCTATTCTGTAAATACTCATTAATACCTAGCGCTTGATTGCTTATACATTGTAAGGATAAGCCAGAAGCAGGAAATAGTAAATACTTGTCCTCTAGGGTCTCTGGCAAGATCTCTGCCACTTTGTACTGTATGTGTATAGAAATGTGTATTACACTCTGGAGTTGAGAAAAAAATATAAATAAACCTACTCATCTGAAAAAACTATGTGCCAATAGGAGGATTTTAATGAGAAGACTGCATCAGCAGACCAACTCCATTAAATGTGAGCTTGGGACTCTCGTTACACTTGTTTATTTCTGACTCTGCCTGGTGGTCAACATTCAACATGATTTGATATTCTTTATCAAAGACCTATTATGTGCACAGAAGATATATCAGTGGATAAAAAAGACATAGTTCCTGCTCTGGACCACTTTTTTTCCTGACATAAAAGTTCTCAAAAAATATTAACTGTTATTATTACTATTATTACTACTGTTATTATTACTTCCCAGTCAAGAGGAATGAGATCTTATAGCCCATGATGCTCTCAATGATGGATGTCCCTCTTAAAAGTAACAAATACTGTGCTCCCACATCAAACATTCCCCATTAGAGTGGTTTAAAAATAATTATGGTAAATTCTAATTTTATTACCCCAGAAATATATTAAAAATGGAGATCTTTTATAATTCCTTCAATTAACAGTAGACACTTCTTGATTACTTTCTAATTAAATCACAGTCTAAGCCATTGCCCCTGGGATTAATGAGAGTCCAGGAGGAGTTGATGGTCCAAGATGCACAGAAAAGTCATTAAACCCCAGATAACTATTAAGTCCCTGGTAATTCACTGTGGCTAAAAACTGTGGATAGTGAGGCAGGCATATCATAGTGATGGGCCTGGGAGGGACAGCAAGAGATGGGTGGTTTAGTGAAGATGTGAATTTTCCACTTCCCTTGAAAAGGATTGCATTTCTACAGTTAGATATTTAAAGGCATATCTCACCTTCCTGCTCCACATCAGCCTGTATGAAGCTGAATGCTTTCATCATTGTAGCATTCAATAGAACCAGTCCTACTTGGATGGAATTGACACTAACTTCTTTTACATATTTTCATTCCTTTGCTTACCACTTATTTCTATTCTGTAAATACTCATTAATACCTAGCGCTTGATTGCTTATACATTGTAAGGATAAGCCAGAAGCAGGAAATAGTAAATACTTGTCCTCTAGGGTCTCTGGCAAGATCTCTGCCACTTTGTACTGTATGTGTATAGAAATGTGTATTACACTCTGGAGTTGAGAAAAAAATATAAATAAACCTACTCATCTGAAAAAACTATGTGCCAATAGGAGGATTTTAATGAGAAGACTGCATCAGCAGACCAACTCCATTAAATGTGAGCTTGGGACTCTCGTTACACTTGTTTATTTCTGACTCTGCCTGGTGGTCAACATTCAACATGATTTGATATTCTTTATCAAAGACCTATTATGTGCACAGAAGATATATCAGTGGATAAAAAAGACATAGTTCCTGCTCTGGACCACTTTTTTTCCTGACATAAAAGTTCTCAAAAAATATTAACTGTTATTATTACTATTATTACTACTGTTATTATTACTTCCCAGTCAAGAGGAATGAGATCTTATAGCCCATGATGCTCTCAATGATGGATGTCCCTCTTAAAAGTAACAAATACTGTGCTCCCACATCAAACATTCCCCATTAGAGTGGTTTAAAAATAATTATGGTAAATTCTAATTTTATTACCCCAGAAATATATTAAAAATGGAGATCTTTTATAATTCCTTCAATTAACAGTAGACACTTCTTGATTACTTTCTAATTAAATCATTTCACTCTAAGACTTGGTAATTACAACAAGAAGTTATTAAAATTAGAAAACATTTGCCAACTCAGTACTTTTGATTATTAAGCTTTTGTCATTTAATATTGCCAAACAGTCTATGAAGATATATGAGCAAAGAAACTGATTTTAATGTCTTCAGCTGCAATAATTAACTACAGGTGTCCCAAACAATAGAATGTTTCTTTCTTATCACATATTTTCCTGTAAAATCTATTGTTCTTGTCACCAACTGCATTTTTCCCTTGGCCTATTGCACTACGTTTTTTCTCTTATATTACTGTTTTTACACATCATATCCTTGAATCTCCTCTGCCTAGGAGCATTCCATCTTCTCTGTGTGCCCTGATGAAAATATGACCACTGCTTATAACAGCAATTAGAGCTACTCTGCCTTTGATGGTGTCTTCTGACTGATCACTACATTACAATCTATAGGACAATAAACTTGCCAATCAGACACAGTCCAAGGAAGAAAAGTGTTCATTTTGCTGGAGCTGGGAATGCACTGTGTGATTTGCCATCTCAATATGTCAATAGGGTGACAATTTGCTTTAATCAGATTTCTTAGGAGAAGTGAAGTCTTTTATCTTTCACTGAGTTATTCTTCCTGGGGTTGGGGAGAAGTGGAGAGAGAGATGTTTTTTCCTTTAGACAAGCCTTAAAGAAAAGTAAAAGATGCATTTCTATACTGCTCTTTGAAAATCAGTATAAGAAGGGGTAGACACATCATCTCTGATAGAAACTGGCTTTTGAAACATAAGATTAGATCCATAGAACCAAATGATCCCTGCAAGCTGTGATCAGTCAAAGTAAATTCCCTCAAATGGGATTCTGAAGCAGAGGGTGAGGTGCTAATGACTGTCTATTGGAATACTGGTTTGACAAAACACACCTAGAAAAGGTATTGACAAGCTCTTCAGTGTTCTAGCAAGAAAGAGATTCTTGAAATCAAGCCCACTGCTCCTCTGCCTGCCTTCTGCTAAGAAACCAAGGGAAGGATTGAGCAAATTTATCACCCCTTAACAAAGCAATAAGTGAAAACTGATCAGTCTCTGGGCTTGATGGAAAGGCAATATCCTGTTCATGGTGAATAACAGCTCACTGCACTCTATACTGATCAGAGGATACCTAGGGAATCGTGTTCTATTTGGGGCACATTTTCCTGCAGACAATGAGAAATACCCAATGGAGGGGAAACATATTGTGAAGAATGAAAGGGGGAATAGAATAGAAAGCCAAGCCCACTAAAAAGGGAAAAATGGAGGGCCTGATTTTCACCTTGAGTCAAAGAAACTTTTTAGCACAAAAACAGGTGTCCCAAACAATAGAATGTTTCTTTCTTATCACATATTTTCCTGTAAAATCTATTGTTCTAGTCACCAACTGAATTTTTTCCCTTGGCCTATTACACTATGTTTTCCTCTTATATTACTGTTTTACACATCATATCCTTGAATCTCCTCTGCCTAGGAGCATTCCATCTTCTCTGTGTGCCCTGATGAAAATATGACCACTGCTTATAACAGCAATTAGAGCTACTCTGCCTTTGATGGTGTCTTCTGACTGATCACTACATTACAATCTATAGGACAATAAACTTGCCAATCAGACACAGTCCAAGGAAGAAAAGTGTTCATTTTGCTGGAGCTGGGAATGCACTGTGTGATTTGCCATCTCAATATGTCAATAGGGTGACAATTTGCTTTAATCAGATTTCTTAGGAGAAGTGAAGTCTTTTATCTTTCACTGAGTTATTCTTCCTGGGGTTGGGGAGAAGTGGAGAGAGAGATGTTTTTTCCTTTAGACAAGCCTTAAAGAAAAGTAAAAGATGCATTTCTATACTGCTCTTTGAAAATCAGTATAAGAAGGGGTAGACACATCATCTCTGATAGAAACTGGCTTTTGAAACATAAGATTAGATCCATAGAACCAAATGATCCCTGCAAGCTGTGATCAGTCAAAGTAAATTCCCTCAAATGGGATTCTGAAGCAGAGGGTGAGGTGCTAATGACTGTCTATTGGAATACTGGTTTGACAAAACACACCTAGAAAAGGTATTGACAAGCTCTTCAGTGTTCTAGCAAGAAAGAGATTCTTGAAATCAAGCCCACTGCTCCTCTGCCTGCCTTCTGCTAAGAAACCAAGGGAAGGATTGAGCAAATTTATCACCCCTTAACAAAGCAATAAGTGAAAACTGATCAGTCTCTGGGCTTGATGGAAAGGCAATATCCTGTTCATGGTGAATAACAGCTCACTGCACTCTATACTGATCAGAGGATACCTAGGGAATCGTGTTCTATTTGGGGCACATTTTCCTGCAGACAATGAGAAATACCCAATGGAGGGGAAACATATTGTGAAGAATGAAAGGGGGAATAGAATAGAAAGCCAAGCCCACTAAAGAAAGGAACAGGGTGGTTGATATCTAATATAAAAACAATGTGATGGTGTGGTTGACATTGCACACAGGAGCTGAGGACAAAATAGGACACACAAGCAGAGTCACAGAGAATCTAATTTCAAATCAAAATCAGAAACAATGTTCTTATGGAGGAATTAGTTGTTTTGGGCAGTGGTGGACTCTATTCACTGGATGTATTCCAAGACTGGGTAAGATATTGGAAAAGTGATAAAAGTTGGATAAATGCTAGTTTGGTATCTGAGAAGAAACACAGACTGAAAACTGAAAGCTCCATGCTCCAGCCCCAATCCTGAACATAACTAGTCAGAAGAAAAATCTTGATTTAGCCAGCCTGGGCTTACTATGTGACTTGGATAAATCACAAGCCAGGGGGAGTATTGGCTAAGTCAGATTCCTAGAGAATCTAGAAGGAGGTTTAAAGTCTATGGATAATCTTTAATCATTCTGCATCAGTCTTAAAAATGCATTTTATTGGTGAGGGTACATTTTAGGTACACTGGTAATGAAGACATGTTTGCACATTACCTCAGTGAAATAGATGCCTGCATGCTTGTAATGTGTACATCCCATGGAAGCACAGAAGCATACAGAACAAAAGAATTAGACAAGTGTCAGTTAAGCCATTGGATCTCAAAGTTTAACTTACTTAGGTGGCTTTAGGTGACCCCTCTTCTCTGAGATGCCCTGCAAAGCTCTGTAGATCTGCATCATAGAAAAGGTATTGACAAGCTCTTTTCTAGCAAGAAAGAGATTCTTGAAATCAAGCCCACTGCTCCTCTGCCTGCCTTCTGCTAAGAAACCAAGGGAAGGATTGAGCAAATTTATCACCCCTTAACAAAGCAATAAGTGAAAACTGATCAGTCTCTGGGCTTGATGGAAAGGCAATATCCTGTTCATGGTGAATAACAGCTCACTGCACTCTATACTGATCAGAGGATACCTAGGGAATCGTGTTCTATTTGGGGCACATTTTCCTGCAGACAATGAGAAATACCCAATGGAGGGGAAACATATTGTGAAGAATGAAAGGGGGAATAGAATAGAAAGCCAAGCCCACTAAAGAAAGGAACAGGGTGGTTGATATCTAATATAAAAACAATGTGATGGTGTGGTTGACATTGCACACAGGAGCTGAGGACAAAATAGGACACACAAGCAGAGTCACAGAGAATCTAATTTCAAATCAAAATCAGAAACAATGTTCTTATGGAGGAATTAGTTGTTTTGGGCAGTGGTGGACTCTATTCACTGGATGTATTCCAAGACTGGGTAAGATATTGGAAAAGTGATAAAAGTTGGATAAATGCTAGTTTGGTATCTGAGAAGAAACACAGACTGAAAACTGAAAGCTCCATGCTCCAGCCCCAATCCTGAACATAACTAGTCAGAAGAAAAATCTTGATTTAGCCAGCCTGGGCTTACTATGTGACTTGGATAAATCACAAGCCAGGGGGAGTATTGGCTAAGTCAGATTCCTAGAGAATCTAGAAGGAGGTTTAAAGTCTATGGATAATCTTTAATCATTCTGCATCAGTCTTAAAAATGCATTTTATTGGTGAGGGTACATTTTAGGTACACTGGTAATGAAGACATGTTTGCACATTACCTCAGTGAAATAGATGCCTGCATGCTTGTAATGTGTACATCCCATGGAAGCACAGAAGCATACAGAACAAAAGAATTAGACAAGTGTCAGTTAAGCCATTGGATCTCAAAGTTTAACTTACTTAGGTGGCTTTAGGTGACCCCTCTTCTCTGGAGCTTTATAGCCTCGTCTATAAAAGGATACACAAGATGGGATCATCTCAGAGGTGTCTTTTTTAACATAAGAACCCACGATCATGAATAAATGCACATCATATACATGTGTGGCAAAGCACTAGTTGTGATATGGAATGTAACCATATAAAACAATTTCATCGTAACAGTATTAGTTTTACCAGTGTGCACCACATTTTTTTATCCCTAGGACTCTGGAAGATGAAAATGGTAAAAGAAGAACCTTGATAAATGCCTTGATCCACTAAGGAGATTCACAACATAAGCTTGATATTTCTTCAGTTTTAACCATGCTGAGATAAGCCCAATATCTCTATTTCTGCATTACAGTTGTAAAGAAAACAATGTAAATCTTCCCAAATGGCTTATTTACATGTCTTTGAGATACAGAATCATAGAATATTAAAGCAGCAGGGAGACTTAGAGGCCATCTAATCCCAATCCCCTCATTTGACAAAAAGGACATTTAAACTCAGAAATATTCAGTGACTTAAGGGCATAGTTATTCTGGACAAAGGCTGAAGATAGTTTTCAGTGCCTCTAACACTCCATCAAGTTATATTTTTTCATTTCAATGTGTCACTTACAGTTTTCATGAATTTCAAGCTTTTATTATTTTAACTAAAGTTGTTGAGATGTGATTATAAATTCACATATTAGGTAGAAATATTATCACTTGCAAGATAATCTTGTCTGGTTTGGCCTAGTATATTGCCCACTTGTCTTCCCATTGACGAGCAGGCTAAGCCTTGGACTTGAGCTTGCCGTGCCTTCAGAGGAAACACACATCCCAAAGTTGGTGTTTGGAACCTGCAGCCCTATTTATGAAGACATTGGGAAAACCAGCTAGAATACTAATTTAATACAAACTGGTGGCAGAAAGGATATGTCAGGAGCAAGAAGCAGTTTACAAAAAGTGTCTAAGTTCCATGCCAGAGAAAAGGAACAAGGCTAGTTTGGCTGAAGTGGGAATATTACAATAGACAGGGGTGTCAGTTAAGCCATTGGATCTCAAAGTTTAACTTACTTAGGTGGCTTTAGGTGACCCCTCTTCTCTGGAGCTTTATAGCCTCGTCTATAAAAGGATACACAAGATGGGATCATCTCAGAGGTGTCTTTTTTAACATAAGAACCCACGATCATGAATAAATGCACATCATATACATGTGTGGCAAAGCACTAGTTGTGATATGGAATGTAACCATATAAAACAATTTCATCGTAACAGTATTAGTTTTACCAGTGTGCACCACATTTTTTATCCCTAGGACTCTGGAAGATGAAAATGGTAAAAGAAGAACCTTGATAAATGCCTTGATCCACTAAGGAGATTCACAACATAAGCTTGATATTTCTTCAGTTTTAACCATGCTGAGATAAGCCCAATATCTCTATTTCTGCATTACAGTTGTAAAGAAAACAATGTAAATCTTCCCAAATGGCTTATTTACATGTCTTTGAGATACAGAATCATAGAATATTAAAGCAGCAGGGAGACTTAGAGGCCATCTAATCCCAATCCCCTCATTTGACAAAAAGGACATTTAAACTCAGAAATATTCAGTGACTTAAGGGCATAGTTATTCTGGACAAAGGCTGAAGATAGTTTTCAGTGCCTCTAACACTCCATCAAGTTATATTTTTTCATTTCAATGTGTCACTTACAGTTTTCATGAATTTCAAGCTTTTATTATTTTAACTAAAGTTGTTGAGATGTGATTATAAATTCACATATTAGGTAGAAATATTATCACTTGCAAGATAATCTTGTCTGGTTTGGCCTAGTATATTGCCCACTTGTCTTCCCATTGACGAGCAGGCTAAGCCTTGGACTTGAGCTTGCCGTGCCTTCAGAGGAAACACACATCCCAAAGTTGGTGTTTGGAACCTGCAGCCCTATTTATGAAGACATTGGGAAAACCAGCTAGAATACTAATTTAATACAAACTGGTGGCAGAAAGGATATGTCAGGAGCAAGAAGCAGTTTACAAAAAAGTGTCTAAGTTCCATGCCAGAGAAAAGGAACAAGGCTAGTTTGGCTGAAGTGGGAAATATATACACACAATCCCCAAATATCTGATTGTTACTTCATGAGGATTTATTTGTCCAGTACTCAGTGGATCTGTCAAATTCTGAGGAAATCAGAATTGCTTCTCTTGTTAGGACTCATATTCTATTCAAATAAGATTTCTGACAAAGCACAAAGAAAATCTGGGGAAGATCCAAATGGTTCTCCTAGACTGCCAAAATCAAATGATGTGCCATTTGAAACTAATATCCCTTCAAAGTCTTCAATAATCCAAATTGAATTCCTAAAATTGTTATTCATTTTCAAGAAGTTAGAAGGCTGGTTTATCTGATGAACAGTCAGATACAATGATCAAAATAATTATTAATGTGCAGAAGAAAATGAAATTAAGCAGATTGTTTGCCCAAACGTAGGCACAGTGTTTGATGGGCATCATTTCAAAGAGATTCTGGTCTTGTTTGCTGGAATTGACCCAGGGTGGTTGGGAAATGATGTGGAGCTTGGATCAATATAGACACAAATCAGTTTTTCAGTATTTCCAACAACTTGTGACCCTCCATCTGGGTTGAAAATATACAGAATGATTGTGGAAACAGAACAGTTCTCTGTCTGGCTTGACCCGCTGACCTTCTGGAAGTTCTCCTATAACTAACTCTGGTCTCACAGGTAAAGGAGAGGAAGGACAATAAATAAAACCATGTTTGTAAGAATACCCCTGCCTGGTATGAACACCTCCCCTGTGTGGCTAATACTGTAGCACTGCTAGAGTAAAAGAGAGTCCCCTGAAATGACTTCTCTTGCACTGTTGTATTGATACACCTCCCGGGATGAGCCACTTGTCTGGTTTGGCCTAGTATATTGCCCACTTGTCTTCCCATTGACGAGCAGGCTAAGCCTTGGACTTGAGCTTGCCGTGCCTTCAGAGGAAACACACATCCCAAAGTTGGTGTTTGGAACCTGCAGCCCTATTTATGAAGACATTGGGAAAACCAGCTAGAATACTAATTTAATACAAACTGGTGGCAGAAAGGATATGTCAGGAGCAAGAAGCAGTTTACAAAAAAGTGTCTAAGTTCCATGCCAGAGAAAAGGAACAAGGCTAGTTTGGCTGAAGTGGGAAATATATACACACAATCCCCAAATATCTGATTGTTACTTCATGAGGATTTATTTGTCCAGTACTCAGTGGATCTGTCAAATTCTGAGGAAATCAGAATTGCTTCTCTTTTAGGACTCATATTCTATTCAAATAAGATTTCTGACAAAGCACAAAGAAAATCTGGGGAAGATCCAAATGGTTCTCCTAGACTGCCAAAATCAAATGATGTGCCATTTGAAACTAATATCCCTTCAAAGTCTTCAATAATCCAAATTGAATTCCTAAAATTGTTATTCATTTTCAAGAAGTTAGAAGGCTGGTTTATCTGATGAACAGTCAGATACAATGATCAAAATAATTATTAATGTGCAGAAGAAAATGAAATTAAGCAGATTGTTTGCCCAAACGTAGGCACAGTGTTTGATGGGCATCATTTCAAAGAGATTCTGGTCTTGTTTGCTGGAATTGACCCAGGGTGGTTGGGAAATGATGTGGAGCTTGGATCAATATAGACACAAATCAGTTTTTCAGTATTTCCAACAACTTGTGACCCTCCATCTGGGTTGAAAATATACAGAATGATTGTGGAAACAGAACAGTTCTCTGTCTGGCTTGACCCGCTGACCTTCTGGAAGTTCTCCTATAACTAACTCTGGTCTCACAGGTAAAGGAGAGGAAGGACAATAAATAAAACCATGTTTGTAAGAATACCCCTGCCTGGTATGAACACCTCCCCTGTGTGGCTAATACTGTAGCACTGCTAGAGTAAAAGAGAGTCCCCTGAAATGACTTCTCTTGCACTTTATTGTACATCTCCAGCTACGTCTCAGCAGATATGCCACTCCCTAGCCCGAGGAATGAGACTTTTTCGTTGATATGGATAAAGTATGATATAATAATTTCTGATCACTCACCAATCCAAATTATCTTACCTAATTTTAATTAGCCCAAACAAGAAACACTGTAGTTATTATAACTTGACTACAGAAAGAGGAAAAGTCAACGCTTTGTTTACTTCTGGTGTCCCGGACCCATAAAGACACATCAAAATAACTGCTATTTATTTTACAAGATGGAAAAAATATTGACTGCCCTCTGGTCATAGAAGGCATTTTCTTTGGGGATTACAAGTGCAGAGATGAATTAGGTACACTTAGGATCAATATCTGTTTCTCTTCTTGGCTCAGGATGGGATTTGTCAAAATTCGAGAGCAGCTTCTATTGAGTGTCAGCTACAAATCCTTCCACCACTGAGTCATACACCTATTCAGGTTGAAATATAAAAGGCAAAGGGCTTTTTCAGCTACAATATCTGAGGTAAGGATGCTGAATAGCCTCCCTGCCTTTGCCTTTAATGAGCTTTAGTTTGATGAAGTGACCTCACTGGCAAAGAAATGGAAGGAAGTAAAGGGTCCATGCTAGCACAGTGATTCCTGGGGATGGAGGAAGATGTAGGCAGGGTGCTTACTGTGAACAGGGGGGAGAGGGGAAGGGAGGGAGGCAAGGGGCAGAAAAGGCTGTGGATAAAAGTACTCTGGCCAGAGATATTGAAACAGCTGAGGCTAAAATACATGCACATATTTTCTTTAGTTCTAATATTTAGGACTGAAACAAGTCATTGATAAACATATTTACTGTTCTTGGAGACTTCAAGCTTTGAAAGAAGATGTCTCTCTCCTTTACTGAGTAGAGTTTAGGCAACAAGATCACTAGGCCTGTCATGGGTCAAGCCAGCAAAGACTGAAGAAAGACGTCTTGAAATTATTTCAGACATTCCTAAGAGGAAGGGGACAATAAACTAACTGGTCTCACAGGTAAAGGAGAGGAAGGACAATAAATAAAACCATGTTTGTAAGAATACCCCTGCCTGGTATGAACACCTCCCCTGTGTGGCTAATACTGTAGCACTGCTAGAGTAAAAGAGAGTCCCCTGAAATGACTTCTCTTGCACTTTATTGTACATCTCCAGCTACGTCTCAGCAGATATGCCACTCCCTAGCCCGAGGAATGAGACTTTTTCGTTGATATGGATAAAGTATGATATAATAATTTCTGATCACTCACCAATCCAAATTATCTTACCTAATTTTAATTAGCCCAAACAAGAAACACTGTAGTTATTATAACTTGACTACAGAAAGAGGAAAAGTCAACGCTTTGTTTACTTCTGGTGTCCCGGACCCATAAAGACACATCAAAATAACTGCTATTTATTTTACAAGATGGAAAAAATATTGACTGCCCTCTGGTCATAGAAGGCATTTTCTTTGGGGATTACAAGTGCAGAGATGAATTAGGTACACTTAGGATCAATATCTGTTTCTCTTCTTGGCTCAGGATGGGATTTGTCAAAATTCGAGAGCAGCTTCTATTGAGTGTCAGCTACAAATCCTTCCACCACTGAGTCATACACCTATTCAGGTTGAAATATAAAAGGCAAAGGGCTTTTTCAGCTACAATATCTGAGGTAAGGATGCTGAATAGCCTCCTGCCTTTGCCTTTAATGAGCTTTAGTTTGATGAAGTGACCTCACTGGCAAAGAAATGGAAGGAAGTAAAGGGTCCATGCTAGCACAGTGATTCCTGGGGATGGAGGAAGATGTAGGCAGGGTGCTTACTGTGAACAGGGGGGAGGGGGGAAGGGAGGGAGGCAAGGGGCAGAAAAGGCTGTGGATAAAAGTACTCTGGCCAGAGATATTGAAACAGCTGAGGCTAAAATACATGCACATATTTTCTTTAGTTCTAATATTTAGGACTGAAACAAGTCATTGATAAACATATTTACTGTTCTTGGAGACTTCAAGCTTTGAAAGAAGATGTCTCTCTCCTTTACTGAGTAGAGTTTAGGCAACAAGATCACTAGGCCTGTCATGGGTCAAGCCAGCAAAGACTGAAGAAAGACGTCTTGAAATTATTTCAGACATTCCTGAAGCAGGATTTGGGGGGAGGGGGTGATATTCACAAACTAGAACACAGATGAACATCAGCTACCGCTGGACTCAGCTTCCTCAGATGGGCATCATGATGATTTCTCTTTCTCATGTCAAAAGTGTGCACTAGAAATTCATTTATTTTTCAAATCAGGTGTCAAGTTCCTTCAGAGAAGCATGCTATCTGAGGTTTATATGACTTCCTGGTCTCCCAGGTGGCCACCTCTCTGTATAATACAGGGAAATTGACTAGATATTTCCAACCAAGGAAAACATGTCATTGGGTTAAATTTAAGCATACAGGAGAATTAATATAAAGCAGTAATGGTTCAGAAGCCAGCTCACCCCTCCTTGAAATTTCAGTGACTGGAAAAATTAGCCTCCTGTTTCTTTTCTCTTCTGTCTTTTTAATTATAACTTGCTAAGGCACTAGCTAATACCCTTTAATCTCTTTTAATAACTACCCTATCCTTGGTTTCTCTAAGCATCCTTCTCAAGGCATCCACAAATCCAAGAATGCTCTTAAGATTGACTGACTGACTGAGCTCTTAGCTCTGTTGATTTACTGATGTGAGGTTTATTTCTCCAGCCTTAGCTCAGCAAGGATGAAATAAAGCAAAGATGTGAATTCTTTCCAGAGCCAGTAAATGGCTAGCCCTTGGGAAATTTGGGAGAAAGGACAAGTATTTCTTTTAGTTACCCCTTTTTTCCCCATGTTTAACGGTCTCTCTCTTACAGTTTCTCCCCTCTCCTCCTTATCATCTTCCAAGAGCCTCACTGTTTTCTGGGTTGTGAGGTTAATAAACAAGACTTCTTATCAGAATTTTACATATTCAAAGAAACAAGGGAATAAAGAGAAACATCTCTACTGGACTAATCACAAGCACCATGTCAGATTCACAGGGGACATTTTTGGCCCCTGGTTCAGTGAAACAGTCACAGATCATGTTAGGTCAGAAATCATCGAGTATTTCTTCTTATAGCACTTGGAAACATTTTAGGTGAATAATGTCAATCTTAAAAAAAGAGCTTTCTTAAACTCCGAAGGCACTGGGCCTGGCCTTAAGCTGCTTGCTTTCAGCACCGTTGGGGGAAGACGTGATGAACCACTGCAAAACAGTGATGCCAGCAATTAAGTACTGACTCTGTTTGGCCCACTAGGAGACACAATACAGCCTAGAAGATAGGACTTCCATAGGTGACATCATAAAAAATATAAAACAGTAGTCCTTGTGTGATCATAGTTGTAGTTCAGGAACCAAGTACTCAAGAAAGCCAGTGAAGGGAGATCAACAAGGATCCATGCATTCAAGAAAGGTTTCATAAGACTTGAAGAGTGCTTAATGATTAGAAACAAGTGAAATAATATGTTTATATACATATGTTTATTTTTATATTTACTTTTTTTCCTTTATATAAGATATTCTGGGTTACATATATGTAAACCCCATAAGATGTCTTAAATTTAGAAAGCAAATGGCTGATTTAGTTATCAGGAGAAGAAAGAGACAAGTCATGCATGCATAGGATACATATTTGCTTCACCAGAAGAGATCACTCTCATAAGATAATGCAGATAGGGGCTTCCCTGGTGGTACAGTGGGTAAGGACACCGCCTTGCAGTGCAAGGGGCGCCAGTTCAAACCCTGGCCTGGGAAGATTCCACATGCCGCAGAGAGGCTGGACCAATGTGTCCAACTATCAAGCCGGAGCTCTGGAGCGCATGTGCCCAGAGCCGTTGCTCTGCAACGAGAGAGGCTGCTGCAATGGGAGGCCCACACAGGCCGAAGAACAAAGATAAATACATGAGAGATCAATAAAAGTGGCCAAAAAAAAAAAAAGGTAATGCAGGTAGGTTCTGTCAAAGGGAAGGTGGAATGTCAGCAAGGTGTATTTCTAGCACCCACCGTCAACCCAGCACACAGCAACACCAAGGCTCTCAAGCCCTGTCGAAGTCTAAAGACCCTCACTGGACTATAATTCTACAGCAGCAAAATCCAATAGACATGTGACAGACACTAAAAATGCAAGCCACATATATAATTTAAAATTTTCTAGCAGCCACATTTTTAGAAGTAATCAGAAATAGCTGAAGCTAATTTTAGCATGCTTTATTTAACCCAATATATCCAAAATTTATTATTTCAAAATGCAGTCAATATAAAGCAGTTATTAATGAAATATTTTTCATTCTTTTATCATATTACATTTTCAAAATCCGTTGTGTATTTTACATTTACCTATCAGTTAAGACTAGCCACAATTTAACTGCTTAATAGCCTCAGATGACTCATGACTACCATATTGGATAACTCAGCTCTAGAGCTGTGCCAGTCTTCAGCAGTCTTGGGTCACTGCTCCCGCAGTAAACTAATTTGTCCTAAGATGCTGCTAATTGGTGGTCCTTTTATTTGTTGTATCAGCCCTCTGATACTATTTTATCTTAGAATGGAAATCTTCACATTGAAAGAGATAGATCTTGTGGGCAAAGAGAATTTGGTTGGCCTTCATACCAGACTGATTGAGTGGAAGCTTGCATATGAATTTCCTATTACACTCTGGAAACCTCCACACTCCCGAGAGCCCTGAAATAATTTCCTCTCTCTTTTGGAAGAGCTGGTGGGAATATATTCTGGACAGATCTCTGTGCTCAAATGCTCTTTCTAGCACTGCCAGGGCAGCTGTTGGCACCAAGATGACCCTGGAGGACCAAGGATGCCTGATGTCACAGGAACCTGTTTATCCTCTCCCTCTCTCTAAACAGCTAATGAGGGCTAACCTCTGGCCACCTTTCCTGACCTTCGTGCTTCATAAACTAGCTGTGGAAATAATTCCCAAGGACTCTGAAATTGAGGGCTGAAAAGCAATATTCTCTACAAGGTCAGGGAAATAGAAGCCCACTACCCTGATGCAGGTACTAAAAGTGTGGCCTTGGGCAGCCTTAGGGGAAGAAAGGTGACCTGATTGGACACTGACATGTCAGACCATCACAGAAGGATTCTAGCTGGGGTTCTGGATGTAATGCTTCCAAAAGAATGTTGGGAAAACATGAGAATACTGCAGAGAGGACACATGGGCTTGAAGGCAGAATCTTCCAAGCAAATTATATGTATAGAGCTCTGCCTTGTTGAATTTTCTCCCCTGCTAGGCCAAGGTTGCTGACCTTGGGCAAATTCCTCTACTTTCTAAGTCTTGGTTCTCCGAGGTAACTTGGGGCTATAAAAGTAACCGCAGAGGATTGTTATACAGATACACTTAGCTGGGTGCCTATCATAGAGTGTTTTCAATACAGTATGACTATTTAATAAAAATAGATAACAGATAGATAAGTGGAGAGAGAGAGCAACTCAGCAGAAGCAAAAGAGAAAGGAGTAAAGGACCAAGTGACCGAGGATCAGAACACACACATAAAGGGTATTCACATATGCACACAAACACGTACACAAACTTAAGACTGTACTCTCATACAAGGATCATGTGTGCACATGTACTCACAGCATGCACTCAAACACACTCATACACATACATGTCCAGCCTTGCTTTGACATACTGTGTCTCTGAAAATAAGCATTGGTCTCCAGTCTCTGCCCCTGTAGTCAACTGTTTCCTGCTGCACTACATGCCCCTTCTTTATGACCTCATAGAGTATTGCTGCCTCCTGTATGCCCCAGCTCAAGCTCTGGGAGAGGAAAGCCTGTGAGCTGCTTGGGAAATGAAAACCATGCCCTTTCTCCCCTCAGTGTGGCAGACATTTGACTCTGGCTAACCCTTTCTAGCACTGCCAGGGCAGCTGTTGGCACCAAGATGACCCTGGAGGACCAAGGATGCCTGATGTCACAGGAACCTGTTTATCCTCTCCCTCTCTCTAAACAGCTAATGAGGGCTAACCTCTGGCCACCTTTCCTGACCTTCGTGCTTCATAAACTAGCTGTGGAAATAATTCCCAAGGACTCTGAAATTGAGGGCTGAAAAGCAATATTCTCTACAAGGTCAGGGAAATAGAAGCCCACTACCCTGATGCAGGTACTAAAAGTGTGGCCTTGGGCAGCCTTAGGGGAAGAAAGGTGACCTGATTGGACACTGACATGTCAGACCATCACAGAAGGATTCTAGCTGGGGTTCTGGATGTAATGCTTCCAAAAGAATGTTGGGAAAACATGAGAATACTGCAGAGAGGACACATGGGCTTGAAGGCAGAATCTTCCAAGCAAATTATATGTATAGAGCTCTGCCTTGTTGAATTTTCTCCCCTGCTAGGCCAAGGTTGCTGACCTTGGGCAAATTCCTCTACTTTCTAAGTCTTGGTTCTCCGAGGTAACTTGGGGCTATAAAAGTAACCGCAGAGGATTGTTATACAGATACACTTAGCTGGGTGCCTATCATAGAGTGTTTTCAATACAGTATGACTATTTAATAAAAATAGATAACAGATAGATAAGTGGAGAGAGGGGCAACTCAGCAGAAGCAAAAGAGAAAGGAGTAAAGGACCAAGTGACCGAGGATCAGAACACACACATAAAGGGTATTCACATATGCACACAAACACGTACACAAACTTAAGACTGTACTCTCATACAAGGATCATGTGTGCACATGTACTCACAGCATGCACTCAAACACACTCATACACATACATGTCCAGCCTTGCTTTGACATACTGTGTCTCTGAAAATAAGCATTGGTCTCCAGTCTCTGCCCCTGTAGTCAACTGTTTCCTGCTGCACTACATGCCCCTTCTTTATGACCTCATAGAGTATTGCTGCCTCCTGTATGCCCCAGCTCAAGCTCTGGGAGAGGAAAGCCTGTGAGCTGCTTGGGAAATGAAAACCATGCCCTTTCTCCCCTCAGTGTGGCAGACATTTGACTCTGGCTACACAATCTCATACGAATGGTGTATGTCACCTGTATCTGAAACCGAGTGTCCCCTCTATACAGAGCATCTAAACGGATTTAGTAGAGACAGTCAATTATTACTGGTTGAAAGACCTGATGCCCTGGAGTAATCAAATTCTCCTTCCTCATTCACTCACTTCAGATACTGCATGAACCACGTGTTAGTAATGCCAGGACTGGATTTGCCACTATATTTTATTTTCACAAATCATGGAGGCTATGAAGAGGCCTGTACCCGAACAGCAGAGCAGGAGGCAACATGGTCAGTTAGAATACGTAAGAAGAAACAAAAGAGGCAATTTGACAAAGAATTACTAGACCTACAATGTGTTGGCTGCCATGGGGTCCACAAGCAAAAGAGGCATAGCCAATTCATGCAAGTGGAAAAGCAATACTGACAATACAATACCACTCCAAATAAGTCTGACTGATCTGTATTGAGTGATTACAAAGTGCCTGGCTCTTTGATGAGTTTTTTGACATTTACCTAATTGAATCCTTACAACAAGGTTAGTTAAATATTATTATCTCCCTTTACAGATGAGAAATAGGGAATTTAAGCACTTGCCCCAGGTCAAACAACTCAACTGAAAGACACCATTCAGTGCCCTAGAATGGTAAGCAAGTCAAAATTCCAACTGAGTGTGACTGATTTAGAGATGATGCATTTAACCCCTACAGAGACTGAAGTTGGAACTTCTCACACGCATATACACTCATACACTTATAGCCAATTAATCTACAATGGAGGAGGCAAGAATATACTTTGGATAAAAAAAGTCTTTTCAATAAGTGGTATGGGGGAAACTGGGCAGTGACATGTAAAAAAAATGAAACTAGAACCTACCCACCGTTCAAGAGGCCCGAGTTTGATCACCTGGAGAAGGGAATGGTCACCCACTCCACTATTCTTGCCTGGAAAATTCCATGAACAGAGGAATCTAGAAGGTTTACAGTTCACGGGGTCACAAATAGTCAGACACAACTGGGCAACTAACATGCTCATAATATAACATTCACTAATACCATATACAAAAATAACTCAAAATAGATTAACGACCTAAATATAAAACAAAATACTACAAAACTCTTAGAGGAGAACTAGGCAGGACACTCTTTGACATAAATCACATCAAGATCTTTTTGATCTGTCTCCTAGAGTAATGGAAATAAAAATAAAAATAAACAAATGAGACCTAATTAAACTCAAAAGCTTTTGCATAGCAAAGAAAATCATAAACAAAATGAAAAGACAGTTGCAAATGATGCAACTGACAAGGAATTAATCTCCAACATTTATTTTTTAAAAAGTGCATACAACTCAATATAAAAACAAATCAAAAATAGGCAGAAGACTTAAACAGACTTTTCTCTAAAGAAGACATACAGATGGCCAAGAGGCATATGAAAAGGTGCTAAATAGCACTAATTATTGTTATTGTTGTTCAGTTGCTCATCCATGTCCATATTTTTGAGAACATTTTCTCCCCCAATATTTCGCAACCACATGCCAAGTGGAAAAGCAATACTGACAATACAATACCACTCCAAATGAGTCTGACTGATCTGTATTGAGTGATTACAAAGTGCCTGGCTCTTTGATGAGTTTTTTGACATTTACCTAATTGAATCCTTACAACAAGGTTAGTTAAATATTATTATCTCCCTTTACAGATGAGAAATAGGGAATTTAAGCACTTGCCCCAGGTCAAACAACTCAACTGAAAGACACCATTCAGTGCCCTAGAATGGTAAGCAAGTCAAAATTCCAACTGAGTGTGACTGATTTAGAGATGATGCATTTAACCCCTACAGAGACTGAAGTTGGAACTTCTCACACGCATATACACTCATACACTTATAGCCAATTAATCTACAATGGAGGAGGCAAGAATATACTTTGGATAAAAAAAGTCTTTTCAATAAGTGGTATGGGGGAAACTGGGCAGTGACATGTAAAAAAAATGAAACTAGAACCTACCCACCGTTCAAGAGGCCCGAGTTTGATCACCTGGAGAAGGGAATGGTCACCCACTCCACTATTCTTGCCTGGAAAATTCCATGAACAGAGGAATCTAGAAGGTTTACAGTTCACGGGGTCACAAATAGTCAGACACAACTGGGCAACTAACATGCTCATAATATAACATTCACTAATACCATATACAAAAATAACTCAAAATAGATTAACGACCTAAATATAAAACAAAATACTACAAAACTCTTAGAGGAGAACTAGGCAGGACACTCTTTGACATAAATCACATCAAGATCTTTTTGATCTGTCTCCTAGAGTAATGGAAATAAAAATAAAAATAAACAAATGAGACCTAATTAAACTCAAAAGCTTTTGCATAGCAAAGAAAATCATAAACAAAATGAAAAGACAGTTGCAAATGATGCAACTGACAAGGAATTAATCTCCAACATTTATTTTTTAAAAAGTGCATACAACTCAATATAAAAACAAATCAAAAATAGGCAGAAGACTTAAACAGACTTTTCTCTAAAGAAGACATACAGATGGCCAAGAGGCATATGAAAAGGTGCTAAATAGCACTAATTATTGTTATTGTTGTTGTTCAGTTGCTCATCCATGTCCATATTTTTGAGACACCATGGACCCTTCTCCTCCAGCCATCAATATTTCGCAACATCAGGGTCTCTTCCACTGAATTGTCTCTTCACATTAGTCAACCAAAATAATGGAGCTTTAGCTTCAGCATCAGTCTTTCAGTTGAATATTCAGGGTTGATTTCCTTTAAGACTGACTGATTTCAAGGCTGCAGTCATAATCTGCAGTGATTTTGGAGCCCCCCAAAATAAAGGTTGTCAGTGTTTCAATTTTTCCCCCATCTTTTCACCATAAAATTATGGGATCAGTGCCATAATCTTAGTTTTTTAAATGTTGAGTTTTAAGCTAGCTTTTTCACTCTTTGCTTTCACCTTCATCAAAAGGTTCTTCAGGGGCTTCCCTGGTGATCCAGTGGGTAGAGAGTTCACCTTGCAGTGCAAAGGGGCACCAGTTCAATCTCTGGAATGCATGCGCCCAGAGCTGGTGCTCTGCAACAAGAGAGGCCACTGCAATGGGAGGTCCACACAAGGCTAAGAATAAAGATGGATGATAATAAATAAATAAAACAATAAAAGAAGCCAAAGTTTAAAAACTAATAATAAAAAAAGAGATTCTTTAGAGCCTGATTGCTTTCTGCAATTAGGGTGGTGTCAACTTAATATGTGAGGTTATTTATATTTCTCCTGGCAATCTGGATTTAAGCTTGTGATTTATCCAGTCCAATATTTTGAATGATATATTCTGCATATAAGTTAAATAAGCAGGATGACATCATACAGCCTTGACATACTTCTTTCCAATTTTGAACGAATCCATTGTCCCATGTCCCATGTCTGATTCTAACTGTTGCTTCTTGACCTGAGGTTTCTCAGGAGGCAGGTAAGATATTTCTTTAAGAATTTTCCTCAGTTTGTTGTGATCCACACAGTCAAAGTCTCTAGTATAGGCAATGAAGCAGAAGTAAAAGTTTTCCTGGAATCCCCTTGCTCTTTCTAGCTGTTGGAAATTTGATCTCTGGTTCCTCTGCCTTTTTAAAATCTGGCCTGTACACCTGGAATTTCTCAGTTCATATACTGTTGAAGCCTAGCTTGAAGGATTTTCATCATGAACTTGCTATAATATGAAATGCACACAATTGTACGGTAGCTTGAACATTATTTGGCACTGCCCTTCCTTGAGATTGGAATGAAAACTGACTTTTTCGAGTCCTGTGGCCACTGCTAAGATTTCCAAATTTCCTGGCATATTGAGAGCAGCACTTTAACAATATCATCGTTTAGGATTTGAAATACTTCAGCTGATATTCCATCATCTCTGCCAGGTTTGTTCACAGTAATGCTTCCTAAGGCTCTTGACTTCGCATTCCAGGATGTCTGGCTCTAGGTTAGTGATCACACTATCATGTATTGATACTAAAAAAATGTAAATTAAAGCTACAATGAGATATTATCTCACACTGGTCAGAATGGTCATCACCAAAATACCTGTAGACAATAAATGTTGGACAGTGGGTGGAGAAAAGGGAAAACTCCTTGATGGGGATGTAGATTGATACAGCTACTATGGAGAACAGAATGGAGGTTCCTTTAATAACTAAAACTCGAGCCACCATATGATCCAGCAATCTTACTCCTGAGCATACATCTGGAGAAAATCTTGATTTGAAGTGACATAGCCACACCAGTGTTCATTGCAGCACTGTTTACAATAGCCAAGACATGGAAGCAAAGCTAAATGTTCATCAACAGATGAATGGATAAGGAAAATGTGATACATATATACAATGGAATATTACTCAACCATTGAAAATGTACAAGAAATAATGTCATTTACAGCAGTATGAATGAACCTAGAGATTATAAGTGAAGTAAGTCAGACAGAGAAAGATCATATGATCTTACTTACACAAATCTTTAAAAATTGATCCAAGTGATTACTAAAAACCTTTTAAAAGATGATTCAAATGAACTTACTTACAGAACAGAAACAGACTCATTGACTTATAATTATGATCACCAGAGGTGAAAGGTAAGGAAGATAAATTGGGAGTTTAGGGTTGACATATACATACCACTATATTTAATACAGAAAACCAACAAAGATCTACCATGAAGCACAGAGAACTCTGCTCAATATCTGTAATAACATAGACAGGAGAAGTATTTGACACAGAATAGACACTTGTAGAGCATCTAGTTCAACATGACAGCGTGGAAGGACATGTGCCCATCTTCCCCTGCAAGTGCACCAAAATCACAACTAGCTGTGCTGAACAACCACTGACTGCAGGACACTGGAACCAACCAAAAAATAGCCAGTGCCCAAAGACAAAGAAGAAGTCAGAGCAAGACTGTAGGAAGAGCTCAATACTGATAAAATCAAATTCCATAGCCGCCAGGTGGGTGACCCACAAACTGAATAACAATAATACCAAAGAAGTTCTCCCACTGTTGTGATGGTTTATAACCCCGTGTTAGGCTTCTCAGCATGGGCCCCAACAGTGGGACTGGTAATCCCCAGGGAATCTGACCTTAAAGGCCAGCAGGATTTGATTACAAGACTTCCACAGAACTAGGAAAACAGAGACTCCAGTCGAGAAGGCCACAAGAAAGACCTCGTATGCACCAAGAATCAGGGAAAAAGAGCAGTGACTCCACAGGAGATTGAACCAAAATTAACTGTTAGTGTTGGAGGGTCACCTGTGGAGGTGTGGGTCACCACTGCCTCACCACAGGGACAGGGCACTGGCCAGCAATCTTACTCCTGAGCATACATCTGGAGAAAATCTTGATTTGAAGTGACATAGCCACATTTCACATGGAAGCAAAGCTAAATGTTCATCAACAGATGAATGGATAAGGAAAATGTGATACATATATACAATGGAATATTACTCAACCATTGAAAATGTACAAGAAATAATGTCATTTACAGCAGTATGAATGAACCTAGAGATTATAAGTGAAGTAAGTCAGACAGAGAAAGATCATATGATCTTACTTACACAAATCTTTAAAAATTGATCCAAGTGATTACTAAAAACCTTTTAAAAGATGATTCAAATGAACTTACTTACAGAACAGAAACAGACTCATTGACTTATAATTATGATCACCAGAGGTGAAAGGTAAGGAAGATAAATTGGGAGTTTAGGGTTGACATATACATACCACTATATTTAATACAGAAAACCAACAAAGATCTACCATGAAGCACAGAGAACTCTGCTCAATATCTGTAATAACATAGACAGGAGAAGTATTTGACACAGAATAGACACTTGTAGAGCATCTAGTTCAACATGACAGCGTGGAAGGACATGTGCCCATCTTCCCCTGCAAGTGCACCAAAATCACAACTAGCTGTGCTGAACAACCACTGACTGCAGGACACTGGAACCAACCAAAAAATAGCCAGTGCCCAAAGACAAAGAAGAAGTCAGAGCAAGACTGTAGGAAGAGCTCAATACTGATAAAATCAAATTCCATAGCCGCCAGGTGGGTGACCCACAAACTGAATAACAATAATACCAAAGAAGTTCTCCCACTGTTGTGATGGTTTATAACCCCGTGTTAGGCTTCTCAGCATGGGCCCCAACAGTGGGACTGGTAATCCCCAGGGAATCTGACCTTAAAGGCCAGCAGGATTTGATTACAAGACTTCCACAGAACTAGGAAAAACAGAGACTCCAGTCGAGAAGGCCACAAGAAAGACCTCGTATGCACCAAGAATCAGGGAAAAAGAGCAGTGACTCCACAGGAGATTGAACCAAAATTAACTGTTAGTGTTGGAGGGTCACCTGTGGAGGTGTGGGTCACCACTGCCTCACCACAGGGACAGGGGCACTGGCAGCAGGAGTCTGGGAATGTCCCCATTGACATAAACCCTCTTGGAGGTTGACTATTAACTTGACCATAGAGCCCATAGACACAAGGGCTGGGTTGCCTCAGGCCAAAAAACTACCAGTGAGGGAGCACAGTTCCACCCATCAGCAGGTAACTGGATTAAAGTTTTAGTGAGCAAGGTTCAACCCACCTGAGCAAGACCAGTTTTTTCCCACCATCAGTCTCCGCCAGTCAGAAAGCTTACACAAGCCTCATGGCCTCCTCCATCAGAAAGCAGACAGAAGAAGCAAGAGCCACAATCCTACAGCAACTAAAGCAAAACCACATTACAGAAAGATAAACAGCATCAAAAAACAGAAAGTTATGTCCCCATGAAAGGACAAGATAAAAACCCTGAAAAAAAAAGACTAAATGAAGTGGAGATAGACAACCTTCCAGAAAAAGAATTCAGAACAATGATAGTGAAGATGATTCAGGATCTTGGAAAAAGAACAGAGGCAAAGATTGAGAAGATGCAAGAAATGTTTACCAAAGACCGAGAAGAACTAAAGAACAAGCAAAGTGAAATGAAAGTCGCTTAGTCATGACTGACTCTAGAGTGGGTAGCTGTTCCCTTCTCCAGGGCTTGGTCTCAACCCAAGAACTGAACTGGCGTCTTCTGCATTGCAGGCAGATTCTTTACCAACTGAGCTATCAGTGAAGCCCAATAGAATTGTATATAGAGAGACAATTACTGTAAAAATTAATGGCATACATATCAATAATTACCTTAAAAGTAAAGAGAATAAATGCACCAACCAGAAAGTATCCAATGGCTGAGCAGATAAAAATATGCTGCTTAGCCCCCCACCCAAATTGTATGTATTTATTTTATATTATTAGGTTAATCATGGTCCAATTGTGGCTTGCAGTTGTGGAAATGGATAAACATCTTTTACTATTGTGATTACATAAAATTAGTCATTGGATGCTTTTTTTTCCCCCTGAGCTCCAGTATGTTTCTAATGAGCTTGATTAAAGACTTCCACAGAACTAGGAAAACAGAGACTCCAGTCGAGAAGGCCACAAGAAAGACCTCGTATGCACCAAGAATCAGGGAAAAAGAGCAGTGACTCCACAGGAGATTGAACCAAAATTAACTGTTAGTGTTGGAGGGTCACCTGTGGAGGTGTGGGTCACCACTGCCTCACCACAGGGACAGGGGCACTGGCAGCAGGAGTCTGGGAATGTCCCCATTGACATAAACCCTCTTGGAGGTTGACTATTAACTTGACCATAGAGCCCATAGACACAAGGGCTGGGTTGCCTCAGGCCAAAAAACTACCAGTGAGGGAGCACAGTTCCACCCATCAGCAGGTAACTGGATTAAAGTTTTAGTGAGCAAGGTTCAACCCACCTGAGCAAGACCAGTTTTTTCCCACCATCAGTCCCCTCCAGTCAGAAAGCTTACACAAGCCTCATGGCCTCCTCCATCAGAAAGCAGACAGAAGAAGCAAGAGCCACAATCCTACAGCAACTAAAGCAAAACCACATTACAGAAAGATAAACAGCATCAAAAAGCAGAAAGTTATGTCCCCATGAAAGGACAAGATAAAAACCCTGAAAAAAAAAAGACTAAATGAAGTGGAGATAGACAACCTTCCAGAAAAAGAATTCAGAACAATGATAGTGAAGATGATTCAGGATCTTGGAAAAAGAACAGAGGCAAAGATTGAGAAGATGCAAGAAATGTTTACCAAAGACCGAGAAGAACTAAAGAACAAGCAAAGTGAAATGAAAGTCGCTTAGTCATGACTGACTCTAGAGTGGGTAGCTGTTCCCTTCTCCAGGGCTTGGTCTCAACCCAAGAACTGAACTGGCGTCTTCTGCATTGCAGGCAGATTCTTTACCAACTGAGCTATCAGTGAAGCCCAATAGAATTGTATATAAAGACAATTACTGTAAAAATTAATGGCATACATATCAATAATTACCTTAAAAGTAAAGAGAATAAATGCACCAACCAGAAAGTATCCAATGGCTGAGCAGATAAAAATATGCTGCTTAGCCCCCCACCCAAATTGTATGTATTTATTTTATATTATTAGGTTAATCATGGTCCAATTGTGGCTTGCAGTTGTGGAAATGGATAAACATCTTTTACTATTGTGATTACATAAAATTAGTCATTGGATGCTTTTTTTTCCCCCTGAGCTCCAGTATGTTTCTAATGAGCAGCCATGTGTACAAACAACTAGATTATATAAGGATCTTTTACCTTTATCTAGTCTGCTTCACTTTTTCTATTTCACATTGAGTGCTCCCATTTCATTCACTATATGTTTTCTAATTTCTCCACCTCTTTTTTAAATCAAGCATAGTAGAAAAGCATTTGTATACACATAGACAAATAATATAAATAATATGCATAATACTCATATATAATATACATAAGGATAATATTTATTATAGTGATATATATTAATATAATGCATAAAATAATATATATTATATTATGCATTACAATATATATTATAATATATAATTACATGTTTAATCTATAATATATAGTATACTTTATGTAATATATATGATATATATTGCATATGCAATATGCAATATATATGTACATTATATGTTATATATATTGCATGTATTATATATAAGTATTCTATTTATTATATACTAAATAAATGTATATATTATATATAAAACTATATTATGCATGCTATGTATCATGTGTATATAACATACATATTATATACCATAACATATAATAAATATATATTATGTATTTGTCATATATATTCAATAATACATAATATATAATAAATTTGCATATATAATATATATTACATATTATTATATGTTTTGTGTATATATTATATATGTCATGTATATAATATTTATATATAAAAATATTTTATTGTATAAATATATTATATTATATGAAATATTATATGTATTGCATATATAATAATATATAATAAATATATAGAGTACACATGCATTACATAGAATATATAATATTATATATCGTATATATTATGTTATATATTGTATATATTATATATAATATACACATATTATATATTGTATATATTGTGCATATTATAGCATAGTATATTATACATATATGCATATATATGTACATATATATACATACATACAATATATTATACATATAATATATTATATACAATCTACATATATACAATATTATATTATATACAATACATAATATAAATAGCATATTATATCATGCACATTGTATATTACACATATATGTTATATATTATATATATAACATATATGTATTACATACATTATAGATATTAATATATTTCAAAAACATCTGAACTTTTTGCCTAACTAAAAAATCCATGACATTTTGAGTCCACTTATTTGACTTAGTATGAATAGAATGCTAGATTTCTAATTGAAAAAATAGATATGCAGCAGGTAAAAAAGGTTTACTGTAGAACACAGGGAACTATAGTCGATATCTTGTAATAATCTACAATGGAAAATAATTTCAAAAATAATATATGTGTATATGTATAACTGAATCACACACACACAAAAAAAAGAATTCTGCTTTTTGAAATTAGTAATCTTTATCTTTTTGCCTGTTTTTCTAAATATCCTATGTATATCTAATAACAGCATATGAGATATAAATTTTTAAATATATTTGTGTAGGATTTAAGATTAATAAAAATTAGTTAAATATATGTTTATCATAGCTAAATTATTAATGACATTATTCATGATGCTCCCATTCTAGTATTTTGTGCTCTTGATAAAATATTCTCAGAGAAATGTTAATATGTCTCACTATGATTATATATTTTTAATTTTCCCTTACATTTCTTTTGATTTTTTCTTTATATATATATATATATATTTGCTTCTTTGTTGTTAAGTGTCTAATGGTTTATGATGTCTATATTCTTTGTTAATTGTATCTTTTATTATTAAAGTATTCATCTTTGTTTCATTTAAAATATATTTTAATAAAGAATAGATATTTATATATGTATATATGTGTGTGTGTGTATATATATATATAGCTGAATCACTTTACTGTACACCTGAAACTAATGTAACATTGCTAATCAAATATAGTCTTGCATAAAATTAAAAATTTAATGCAAAAAATGAAAAATCAATTTTTAAAAAAGAGAATACTGACTGCAGTAACAAGAATGATAACTTTTAGCAGATATGAGATCCAGAAAAGTAAAATGTGTAGGAATAGATCCACACCAAAGCATGAAAACAAGTGGCTTAATGTGATTAATTTATGATACCTGGATCCTTTGCTCTTGATATTTGCTATTTTGCTTAAAGGTGCCTACATCAACATCGACGACTGTTGTGATTTCGAATTTAGGATTTTCAGTAAGGAATGGAGGAAGGGTGACCTATGATTTGACTGATGTAATCATCCTGTTTTTCCTTTGAAATCCATTTCATTTCTCAAGTGAATAACTGTATCACTGATGCCATTATTTCCCCAGCACCAGAAACAACTATTCGAATAAATCAGTGCACCTTGAATGTCCCCTGAGAACTGTCACTCACAGGTATTAAGGTGGATCATTGTCCTGCAACTGGCCTTTAAAGTCATAAAATCAACATGCTCTCCTTCCAAGAGGACACCAGATCTGCTCTCCTCATATCCTAAAAGGGATTTTGGAAGAGTCTTTTCTCGTGCTGTGCATGAGCAGTTCACCCCATCTTTTGTTCATGGCTCTTTTCCCCGACATGGATGTCTGCCTCTTCCCGTGGGGCTCTGGGACTCCACAGTGTGTGGCCCATTTGGCACTTGCCACTACTGCTGCTGCCAGTGAGAAGGGCGAAAGCTTTCACTGTCTAACTCTGAAGTCTCTTTCACAGACTAACTCTGAAATCTTTCTCTCGTGATCAACTTTTTCTAGTATGACTCCCTACAGCAGCCCAGTGCTGCCCCCTTGCCATTAAGCATCAGCCCTCCAGGAAGGCTGGGTCAAGATAGGTTCAAATAGAGTCTCACACTACCAAACGGATCATTCAGGCAGACCTTCACATGGCCCTGTTTTCCTCTCTGCAATTGACCTTCATGTTAATCACAAGTTACATCTGCACATCAGACCTCCAGGAGGTGTGGTGACCCCAAAGAGGCCATCACATTTGGAAAGGCCTTATCTGCTAAGAACACACAGAAGGCCTCCATGGGTAGGAGGTATTTGTCCAACCCTGTGTGTTACCCTAGCTAAGTGCCAGAGAACATTTCTACAAGTCACTTCTGGCATCCCAGAGGAGACAGAAATTTCTGGTATAACCAAATGAACAATAAGATAAAAATTTTTGTAGGAAAAAAAAGAATCCACACCAAAGCATGAAAACAAGTGGCTTAATGTGATTAATTTATGATACCTGGATCCTTTGCTCTTGATATTTGCTATTTTGCTTAAAGGTGCCTACATCAACATCGACGACTGTTGTGATTTCGAATTTAGGATTTTCAGTAAGGAATGGAGGAAGGGTGACCTATGATTTGACTGATGTAATCATCCTGTTTTTCCTTTGAAATCCATTTCATTTCTCAAGTGAATAACTGTATCACTGATGCCATTATTTCCCCAGCACCAGAAACAACTATTCGAATAAATCAGTGCACCTTGAATGTCCCCTGAGAACTGTCACTCACAGGTATTAAGGTGGATCATTGTCCTGCAACTGGCCTTTAAAGTCATAAAATCAACATGCTCTCCTTCCAAGAGGACACCAGATCTGCTCTCCTCATATCCTAAAAGGGATTTTGGAAGAGTCTTTTCTCGTGCTGTGCATGAGCAGTTCACCCCATCTTTTGTTCATGGCTCTTTTCCCCGACATGGATGTCTGCCTCTTCCCGTGGGGCTCTGGGACTCCACAGTGTGTGGCCCATTTGGCACTTGCCACTACTGCTGCTGCCAGTGAGAAGGGCAAAGCTTTCACTGTCTAACTCTGAAGTCTCTTTCACAGACTAACTCTGAAATCTTTCTCTCGTGATCAACTTTTTCTAGTATGACTCCCTACAGCAGCCCAGTGCTGCCCCCTTGCCATTAAGCATCAGCCCTCCAGGAA
The DNA here is from genome assembly GCA_022376925.1 of Tragulus kanchil. Lineage (NCBI taxonomy): Eukaryota > Metazoa > Chordata > Mammalia > Artiodactyla > Tragulidae > Tragulus > Tragulus kanchil. The sequence goes on from JAIOJX010000003.1 coordinate 108,585,904, forward strand.
GGCTGGGTCAAGATAGGTTCAAATAGAGTCTCACACTACCAAACGGATCATTCAGGCAGACCTTCACATGGCCCTGTTTTCCTCTCTGCAATTGACCTTCATGTTAATCACAAGTTACATCTGCACATCAGACCTCCAGGAGGTGTGGTGACCCCAAAGAGGCCATCACATTTGGGAAAAGGGCCCTTTTCTGCTAAGAACACACAGAAGGCCTCCATGGGTAGGAGGTATTTGTCCAACCCTGTGTGTTACCCTAGCTAAGTGCCAGAGAACATTTCTACAAGTCACTTCTGGCATCCCAGAGGAGACAGAAATTTCTGGTATAACCAAATTGTAAGGTGAGCATTTCTGCTTCTTGCTATTAACTTTGTACACAAATGCATAAGGTAGGAAAAGGATTCAATTTACTTTGCCCTCATGATCTACAGGCAAGACAAAATCACATCTGGGTGATAGAGGAGGTGATTGATCAATTGATCAAAAGCTGATATAGACCTTGGGTAGTTGTGTTCTTGAATTAAAACAAAAATATCTCTTATTATCATTGAGAAATAGTATTATCTATACTAATAAAAATAATGAGGTTATTACTTTCTTTCTACATGGGTGCTTCCTGGATAAACTATTAGCATTTTTTAATGTAAAATCCTGAACTGTCTCATATAATTAATCTAGCCTGGGAATTTCTGTTACACATGATCAAGCTCTTCCTCTTGAAGGAGGTATGCTGGATGAAGACCTAGGGAGGAGTTAGAGCTACTGGGTCCAATTCAGCAGAAAACCATGAAAATAACTGATAGAGGAGTCCTAAATGCAAGCAGAAAACCATGGAAGAACTTGACTTGCTCAGGGTGGGGGAATTGGAGAGGGTTCGATGTAAACATAAGGCTGTGATTCTAATTAGCTTAGGGTTCAATCAGGGAATGGATTTGGGAGTCCAACTACCCAGTGTTTTAATATTCATAAAATGTTATTTTGGATATTGCCTCATGAACAAGAGTCACTTCTGAATCTTGGTGAAAATCTAAGTCCCCAGCTCTCTCCTGTTTCCTACATAATCTAGAAGTAGGGGCCTGAAACCTGTATTTTTCAAGAAATTCCCGAGTTGGGAAGACCCCTGGAGAAAGGCAAGGCAGCCCACTCCAGGATTCTGCCCTGAAGAATACCATGGATAGAGGAGCCTTGTGGGTTAGAATCCATAGGATTGCACAGAGTTGGACATGTCTGAAGAGACTTGCAGCATGCGTGCCAGCCTAACATGCAGCATGTGTGGGGACTGGTCATTTGAATACTTCAGAAAACTTAGTCCATAGAGTCACTGCTCTGGGTGTAGAGACATACAGCGTAAGGCCAAATATTCCATCTTTGGACCATTCTGCTTTTACTGACATAATCTATCACATGACGAGCCAAAATGCATTTCTCCACGATGTTTATCATTGAGTCCTGTTTCTATCCCTTGGGATAACACAGAACAAACAGAATCCTTCTTCTTGATGACCGGTAATCTCATCCATAAAAGAGTAAGAATGTCTTCTGATCTCCTGACCAGCCCAGCACAGCTGTGGTCTTCCTCTGACAGGGTCATGGCTTTGGGCGAGCTGTGAATGTCATTTTGGAACTTGTTTGAAGAGTTGGAGAAGCTACGGCTGTTATTTTCATTCTGCATCTGTATAAAATATAACAGCTCCTCGACCTGAAGGCTGAGCTGTGGTCTCCTAACTCGCCTTGCTCCACTTACTTTTTCTTTTTTGTATGGCTGTTTTTTCTCTTTTCAACTCATATCCTTCAAGTTTTTTTTTTTTTTTTTTTTTTTTCAGTACCCCTGCAGCACAGCTATACAGATTTGCACATCACTAGAGAAGTCAGAAGAGTCTCTGTTTGTGCAGATTCCTCCTTTCAGGCTGTCGAAGTGCCCTCTGGACCCTGTGCCTCTCCTCTTCAGGTAACTGAAGGTTCTGAGCTTTCTCTCTCCCACATGAAGCAAAACCATGAGGCAGTGGACATGGGCCAGCTCCCTGTTACAGGCTAAAGCGTCCCATCTTCCCCCTAATCCTACCTTGGCCTTTGTCACAAACTATTTTTAACTTAACACATGGGAAAAAATTCTATGTTATTTGGTCCAGTATATCAAACATACCTGAATAGAAATATTAAGTACAAGAGCTTGAAAAAAATAAGTCTTTAGCATTAAAAACATCTCTTGTGCTTTTGTATCCCTTGGGAACACTGAAGAGATGAAAGTCACTTATCCTCAAACCATCCAACCCCACATACCACAGCCAAAGTGTGCAGCTAATGCGTGTGTTTGCTTTATCATGGTGTTTGCAAACTCCATGCAACTCCTCAAACACATGAAAGCCAAGATAAAAGTATTTCAGATAAGTGGCATGTATTTATACCACTGCACTGCTTAACGTTTCAATGAACATACACCATTTGGATCACATGTACTCATATGACATATCCACTGTTGATACAATGATAGCAAATCACTTGAACAGGTGATAAGATAGCTAAAACGTATATAGAAAATCTGTAGAATTTGATTCCATATACATCACATCACTTTGCCAACAAAGGGCCGTATAGTCAAAGCTATGGTTTTTCCAGTAGTCATGTATGGATGTGAGTTGTTGTTCTTTTGGTTGCTAAATTGTGTCCAACTCTTTGCAACCACATGGACTATAGCCTTCCAGGCTTCCCTGTCCATAGGATTTCCCAGGCAAGAATACTAGAGTGCATTGCCATTTCCTTCTCCAGATGGATATGAGAGTTAGACCGTTAAGAAGGCTGAGCACAGAAGAACTGATGTTTTTGAACTGTGATGCTACAGAAGACTCTTGAGAGTCTCTCGGACTGCAAGGAGATCAAACTAGTCAATCCTAAAGGAAATCAACCCTGAATATTCATTGGAAAGACTGCTGCTGAATCTGAAGCTCTGATATTTTGGCCACTTGATGTGAAGAGCCAACTCATTGGAAAAGACCTTAATTCTGGGAAAGGTTGAAGGCAAGAGGAGAAGGGGGTGATAGAGGATGAGATGGTTGGATGGCATCACTGATTCGATGGCCTTGAGTCTGAGTAAACTTATGGAGACAGAGGACAGAGAAGCCTAGCGTGCTGAATTCCATGGGTGTCACAAAGAGTCAGACACAGCTTAGTGACTGAACAAGAAACAAGGAGTTTGTTAGGGTTTCAGCATAGGGATTTGGAGGAACCACATCCATTCAGTCCATAACACCCTCTATGTAAAAATTCCTTTGTACTTGTAACACATTCACATTTTAACATTTAAATATTTGACACTCACCTCTCATGTAAAATATGCATTTCCAGCTAAGGGAGTAAACTTCAGAGAACAGTGACCTGTTTCTCCTTTTTATCTATGATTAGACCCTGATGCTAAATAAAGTCACTTATCCTCAAACCATCCAACCACATACCACAGCCAAAGTGTGCATAAGCTTTCATCATGGTGTTTGCAACATCCATGCCACTCCTCAAACACATGAAAGCCAAGATAAAAGTATTTCAGATAAGTGGCATGTATTTATACCACTGCACTGCTTAACGTTTCAATGAACATACACCATTTGGATCACATGTACTCATATGACATATCCACTGTTGATACAATGATAGCAAATCACTTGAACAGGTGATAAGATAGCTAAAACGTATATAGAAAATCTGTAGAATTTGATTCCATATACATCACATCACTTTGCCAACAAAGGGCCGTATAGTCAAAGCTATGGTTTTTCCAGTAGTCATGTATGGATGTGAGTTGTTGTTCTTTTGGTTGCTAAATTGTGTCCAACTCTTTGCAACCACATGGACTATAGCCTTCCAGGCTTCCCTGTCCATAGGATTTCCCAGGCAAGAATACTAGAGTGCATTGCCATTTCCTTCTCCAGATGGATATGAGAGTTAGACCGTTAAGAAGGCTGAGCACAGAAGAACTGATGTTTTTGAACTGTGATGCTACAGAAGACTCTTGAGAGTCTCTCGGACTGCAAGGAGATCAAACTAGTCAATCCTAAAGGAAATCAACCCTGAATATTCATTGGAAAGACTGCTGCTGAATCTGAAGCTCTGATATTTTGGCCACTTGATGTGAAGAGCCAACTCATTGGAAAAGACCTTAATTCTGGGAAAGGTTGAAGGCAAGAGGAGAAGGGGGTGATAGAGGATGAGATGGTTGGATGGCATCACTGATTCGATGGCCTTGAGTCTGAGTAAACTTATGGAGACAGAGGACAGAGAAGCCTAGCGTGCTGAATTCCATGGGTGTCACAAAGAGTCAGACACAGCTTAGTGACTGAACAAGAAACAAGGAGTTTGTTAGGGTTTCAGCATAGGGATTTGGAGGAACCACATCCATTCAGTCCATAACACCCTCTATGTAAAAATTCCTTTGTACTTGTAACACATTCACATTTTAACATTTAAATATTTGACACTCACCTCTCATGTAAAATATGCATTTCCAGCTAAGGGAGTAAACTTCAGAGAACAGTGACCTGTTTCTCCTTTTTATCTATGATTAGACCCTGATGCTGGGAAAGACCCCAATGCTTGGAAAGATTGAAGGCAGGAGAAGGGGGCAACAGAGGATGAGATGGTTCGATGACATCACCGACTCAATGGACATGAGTTGTGATGGCTGGGGAAGCCTGATTTGCTACAGTTCATGGGGTCAGACATGACTTAGTGACTACACAATTACAACCATATTCACATTCACTCTCATGAACAGCTCCACATGTTCCTTCCAGCAGAAATCCACCTTTGTCCAGCTATAACTTGGTCTTTTCCACCATGGGGATTATGCAGTAGCTTTAGGGTGGCCCAGCTTAACCTCAGTGTAAAAGTCTTTTGCTGCTTTGTTCCTAGCTGACTGCCTCTCCCCATGCCCAGGGCCTGAGAAACAGGCCTTTGTGACTCTCCCATTGTGCCTTCCAAATCATTTCCTGTGGGTCTCCAAATCCCCAGCCAGGATAGCCATCTGCAGAGGAGCTGGTCACAGGGCACCCTGCTTGTTTCCCTCCTGTCTTATTCTGACCCAGGGTCCTCATTCATTCTGCAGGATGCATTCAGGAAAGGAGAGTGTGTGAGCACGCGGGTGAGGCCCTGGATTGTGATATAGGGACCATACCAGATACACCAGGGTGCACCTCTCTTCTCTGAAAAATATGGGTGTTGTGATCGGCAAGACTGTGTGCTCAGCAGCATCAACCCCACAGGGTGGGTGTTGAAATTAAGGGGGCTAATCTATTTAAGATGAATGGCAATTGGGCACCTAAGAAATATTCATTCCTTTCTTCCTCTCTTTGCCTTACCCTTTATGTGCATTTGACTTGAGAAATGAGAGCTTGTCTCTTGCTAATGTAGCTAAATGATCATGCCTTGCATTTGTAGAATACTTTATAAAATACAAAACATATTCAGAAGGCTTTCACCCTGGCAGTTATTCTGTAATGGGCAGAGCAGATGCCATTATTCTCTTCTTTCAGGTGAGAAAATGGAACCTAAAAGGTTTAGGTGATTTTCCAAGGTCCCACACTAGCATCTACTTAGTAGAGAGAACACCTCTTCTCAGGAGACAGTTAGACACTCTAAAGACCCACTGGAGGACCCAGCCCTAGTCACCTCATATGCCCACCCATCAGGCCTCTCATCCCTTAATAAACAAACTTCTGTCCCAGGCTTGTCGCCCTGAGGGCTTGCACACAGCAATCTGACAAATGAATTCACAGGCAGGTGCCAGGGGCCCGTAAGGGCTTAATATGTTAACATTCCACAAGTATTGACATTTTAACAAGGAAAGGCTCTGGACAATGCCTTAATGCAGGGAGAGCAAATAGATTCCATCCTGAGCACCAGCTCTGATCAATTAGCAGTGGCTGCCCAGAAATAGTACTGAGAAGGACCCTGAGGCTTCGTCTGGGCTCAGAGGAATGCTGTCAAGACCCATTGTCAATGTCTACCTGGGAGTGAAAGAGGCAGGAAAGGTGGCCATGCCCTCCTCACCCTTTGGCTCTGATCTCAGACCCACCAGTGACCACCTGTGGAGAAAACTCCAAATCCCCAGCCAGGATAGCCATCTGCAGAGGAGCTGGTCACAGGGCACCCTGCTTGTTTCCCTCCTGTCTTATTCTGACCCAGGGTCCTCATTCATTCTGCAGGATGCATTCAGGAAAGGAGAGTGTGTGAGCACGCGGGTGAGGCCCTGGATTGTGATATAGGGACCATACCAGATACACCAGGGTGCACCTCTCTTCTCTGAAAAATATGGGTGTTGTGATCGGCAAGACTGTGTGCTCAGCAGCATCAACCCCACAGGGTGGGTGTTGAAATTAAGGGGGCTAATCTATTTAAGATGAATGGCAATTGGGCACCTAAGAAATATTCATTCCTTTCTTCCTCTCTTTGCCTTACCCTTTATGTGCATTTGACTTGAGAAATGAGAGCTTGTCTCTTGCTAATGTAGCTAAATGATCATGCCTTGCATTTGTAGAATACTTTATAAAATACAAAACATATTCAGAAGGCTTTCACCCTGGCAGTTATTCTGTAATGGGCAGAGCAGATGCCATTATTCTCTTCTTTCAGGTGAGAAAATGGAACCTAAAAGGTTTAGGTGATTTTCCAAGGTCCCACACTAGCATCTACTTAGTAGAGAGAACACCTCTTCTCAGGAGACAGTTAGACACTCTAAAGACCCACTGGAGGACCCAGCCCTAGTCACCTCATATGCCCACCCATCAGGCCTCTCATCCCTTAATAAACAAACTTCTGTCCCAGGCTTGTCGCCCTGAGGGCTTGCACACAGCAATCTGACAAATGAATTCACAGGCAGGTGCCAGGGGCCCGTAAGGGCTTAATATGTTAACATTCCACAAGTATTGACATTTTAACAAGGAAAGGCTCTGGACAATGCCTTAATGCAGGGAGAGCAAATAGATTCCATCCTGAGCACCAGCTCTGATCAATTAGCAGTGGCTGCCCAGAAATAGTACTGAGAAGGACCCTGAGGCTTCGTCTGGGCTCAGAGGAATGCTGTCAAGACCCATTGTCAATGTCTACCTGGGAGTGAAAGAGGCAGGAAAGGTGGCCATGCCCCTCCTCACCCTTTGGCTCTGATCTCAGACCCACCAGTGACCACCTGTGGAGAACCTCCAATCTCCAGCCTCCCCACTTTCACCCAATTCCTACAAGATTAGCGAGATAAGTAAGAGGTGCAAAATGGGGCTTGGAGAAATTACCTGCATGCCTCCTAGCACCCAGCATCAGTTTAGGTTTTCTTATCATAGGCACTAAATGTAAGACTAAATATAATAAAAACACTTTGAAGATTTCGAAGCACTATTCGGCTGTGAGGTGTGACTAGTATTATTCCAAGTGCCGCAGCTGTCTGGGGTTGAGGGGTGGATGGGGCGTGAGTCCTGCTGTCACATGGAATCTGGGGCAGGAGCACCTACTATTCTGCCTTCACTTTTATACGGAATGAGGAAGATGTGTTTTCTGGCATCTCCCTCTTTCTCCCCCATCTCTCCTCCCTTCCTTTCCACCCTCCAGGAGATGAGCTGGACAAGCTGTCCCCACAGCATCTCTTCCTCCCCCAGGCTGGGTATTGGCATCATTATCTGAATATCAGCAATAACAGATAGGAGCGGCAGATACCAAAGTTTCATTACCTTTGGCGCCGCTGGGGATTGCTGCCCGGATATTTGGATTCACGTGGCTTTCTGGCTCTGAGACTGACTTTGAAAAAAAGTGAATTTGCCTCAGTAGGTTAACCAGTGCAGGCCTGGAAGACAGAGCACCTCTGGCCTTTTTTAAGACCCTGGATACCCCAGGCATGCCTTGTGTCACCTGGCTCTGTCCACAGCCGTGCCAAGCTCATGTCTCTAAGGGTTATCCCATTTCCTAAAGCCCTGTGTAGCTCTTACCTGACTCTCCTGATTATCACATCTTCTTGTTACTCAGTCACCTCTACTTTTCTAAAACTCCAAACTTCAAAACACTTGGCTGCCAGAAAACTGGGTAAGCTATTGTCCCCACATCCTCACTCCACACAGGGTTTTTTTCCTGTCCCTAGACATCAAGGAAAGGCTCTGGACAATGCCTTAATGCAGGAGAGCAAATAGATTCCATCCTGAGCACCAGCTCTGATCAATTAGCAGTGGCTGCCCAGAAATAGTACTGAGAAGGACCCTGAGGCTTCGTCTGGGCTCAGAGGAATGCTGTCAAGACCCATTGTCAATGTCTACCTGGGAGTGAAAGAGGCAGGAAAGGTGGCCATGCCCTCCTCACCCTTTGGCTCTGATCTCAGACCCACCAGTGACCACCTGTGGAGAACCTCCAATCTCCAGCCTCCCCACTTTCACCCAATTCCTACAAGATTAGCGAGATAAGTAAGAGGTGCAAAATGGGGCTTGGAGAAATTACCTGCATGCCTCCTAGCACCCAGCATCAGTTTAGGTTTTCTTATCATAGGCACTAAATGTAAGACTAAATATAAAAAAAACACTTTGAAGATTTCGAAGCACTATTCGGCTGTGAGGTGTGACTAGTATTATTCCAAGTGCCGCAGCTGTCTGGGGTTGAGGGGTGGATGGGGCGTGAGTCCTGCTGTCACATGGAATCTGGGGCAGGAGCACCTACTATTCTGCCTTCACTTTTATACGGAATGAGGAAGATGTGTTTTCTGGCATCTCCCTCTTTCTCCCCCATCTCTCCTCCCTTCCTTTCCACCCTCCAGGAGATGAGCTGGACAAGCTGTCCCCACAGCATCTCTTCCTCCCCCAGGCTGGGTATTGGCATCATTATCTGAATATCAGCAAAAACAGATAGGAGCGGCAGATACCAAAGTTTCATTACCTTTGGCGCCGCTGGGGATTGCTGCCCGGATATTTGGATTCACGTGGCTTTCTGGCTCTGAGACTGACTTTGAAAAAAAGTGAATTTGCCTCAGTAGGTTAACCAGTGCAGGCCTGGAAGACAGAGCACCTCTGGCCTTTTTTAAGACCCTGGATACCCCAGGCATGCCTTGTGTCACCTGGCTCTGTCCACAGCCGTGCCAAGCTCATGTCTCTAAGGGTTATCCCATTTCCTAAAGCCCTGTGTAGCTCTTACCTGACTCTCCTGATTATCACATCTTCTTGTTACTCAGTCACCTCTACTTTTCTAAAACTCCAAACTTCAAAACACTTGGCTGCCAGAAAACTGGGTAAGCTATTGTCCCCACATCCTCACTCCACACAGTGTCCTGTGCTGTCTGCTCTTCCCTGCCATGCCAAGTCCCTAGACATCACCTTCTGAGTTTTGCCCTTTGTTCAAAGTCCACACTACATGGAACCTTCACCAGGTCAGTAACAGACTCTTTCATCTCAGGTCATTTACTTTCTTCTTTTAAATAAATACTTCATAGTAGTTAACAGTGATGAAGTGATGTCTCAGCCCTACACTGTGCTGATTTCATATCCATGATCTCAGTTAATTCTCACAATAACTGAAGGATTAGGCACTTTTATTTATCCAATTTTATGGATGATCAAACAGATCCAGAGAAATCAAAGAATATTCCCTCAATAAAGCAGTCAGTGCCAGAGGTGAGATTAAGGACTAGTTCTCTATCTCCAGAGCCCTCGCCTAGAACCCTCCCACTGAGCCCCAGCCCTGAGCCCCAGGAGCACTTCTCTTGTTGACAAAGATTATCTTCCACTTGGTATAAAAACTCGCTGTGACCTTGTCTCCATCCAACTGACCTGATTTTAAACTGTGGTATCCTGTCCTCCCTCAGAATCCTAAAGAGACTGGCTCCAGGACCTCTATGGATACCAAAATGTTTAGATGCTTAAGACACTCCTATATATATATATATATATATATATATATATACACATATATACATATATATATATATTAGCTGAGTAGAGTCAACCTTCCAACCTGTGGAGGCAGAAAGAACCCGGGCCCTAATTAAGAAGAGACTGTATCTTCCTCAACTTTGTCTCCCCAGTACACAGAAATCGTAACTCTCTGGATTATTCAAGCTACTTTCAGATTCTCTGTTGCATGTCTTATTCCCCATACCATGAATCCTCCTTTTCATGCCTAATCTGTTTCTACTTCAAGGAACCAGTTCTCTCTGCAGATCTCCCAAACATCATGTTGTTTTCCTAAAGCCCTGTGTAGCTCTTACCTGACTCTCCTGATTATCACATCTTCTTGTTACTCAGTCACCTCTACTTTTCTAAAACTCCAAACTTCAAAACACTTGGCTGCCAGAAAACTGGGTAAGCTATTGTCCCCACATCCTCACTCCACACAGTGTCCTGTGCTGTCTGCTCTTCCCTGCCATGCCAAGTCCCTAGACATCACCTTCTGAGTTTTGCCCTTTGTTCAAAGTCCACACTACATGGAACCTTCACCAGGTCAGTAACAGACTCTTTCATCTCAGGTCATTTACTTTCTTCTTTTAAATAAATACTTCATAGTAGTTAACAGTGATGAAGTGATGTCTCAGCCCTACACTGTGCTGATTTCATATCCATGATCTCAGTTAATTCTCACAATAACTGAAGGATTAGGCACTTTTATTTATCCAATTTTATGGATGATCAAACAGATCCAGAGAAATCAAAGAATATTCCCTCAATAAAGCAGTCAGTGCCAGAGGTGAGATTAAGGACTAGTTCTCTATCTCCAGAGCCCTCGCCTAGAACCCTCCCACTGAGCCCCAGCCCTGAGCCCCAGGAGCACTTCTCTTGTTGACAAAGATTATCTTCCACTTGGTATAAAAACTCGCTGTGACCTTGTCTCCATCCAACTGACCTGATTTTAAACTGTGGTATCCTGTCCTCCCTCAGAATCCTAAAGAGACTGGCTCCAGGACCTCTATGGATACCAAAATGTTTAGATGCTTAAGACACTCCTATATATATATATATATATATATATATATATACACATATATACATATATATATATATTAGCTGAGTAGAGTCAACCTTCCAACCTGTGGAGGCAGAAAGAACCCGGGCCCTAATTAAGAAGAGACTGTATCTTCCTCAACTTTGTCTCCCCAGTACACAGAAATCGTAACTCTCTGGATTATTCAAGCTACTTTCAGATTCTCTGTTGCATGTCTTATTCCCCATACCATGAATCCTCCTTTTCATGCCTAATCTGTTTCTACTTCAAGGAACCAGTTCTCTCTGCAGATCTCCCAAACATCATGTTGTTTTCCTACAGCCTCTTTATTTGTGCTGTGCCAGTTAACTTTCCATCCTCAGTCACCTCTGCTTGTCTAAATCTCCAAAGTTCAAGACTACTCTTAGGACACTTCTTCTGCCTCCTCCTTTTAACCCTACAGAACACATTGACCTATACTGATCTACCAACCCATATACAGATGTCCACCAGCTCTTCCACTAATGGATAATCAGTAACACCTATCATACACTGAGCTCCATATCAGGTACTATGGGATAAAAGAAACATATGCACTTCCCATCCTTCTAAGGGTCTAATGCTCGGGAGATAAGAATCATGCCCATAGAAAATTAATATAAAGACCCAGTCACTTGTACATGCCAGGTGAACAGTTTAGATAGAAACAATACATGTTCAAGTTGCTCAGAGGAGGGTGAGAGCATGTGTGTTCTGGAGCTTAGGTTGGAGGCTACCTAGAAAAGGAAGGGTTTAGAGGCTGAGTCCAATCTGGGTAAGGAGGGAGGAAAAGAAACACATTTTAAGTGGGATAATTACACAGTCACTTAGTGAGACTATGAAACAAGAATGACCTGAGAAAGAGACAATGAAGAGACAAGTTTGGTGGGTGGGAAAGTTAGACTGAAAATGGGACAGGTAAAATAAATGCTACTGAGGCCCAATTTGAACATGGGCATTCTGTTAGTCACCTCTCATTCTACTTAAGGCCAAAGACACCCCTATTGCTTAGAAACAGCAAAGCTGGGATAAAACTCAGGTCCAGAGAATCCCAGACCTGTGAAACCCAGTGGAAGTTAGCTGGACAGTACCACAACATTTCAGACTAGATGACTGACCTGAATCTTAGCTGAGAAGCACTGCTTCTCAGTGTGGCGACCACAATATTAAAGGCCAGTGATCCTGACAACAACCTGGTGGTTCCCTTGATCAGGTCACTTTAGCTTTTCAGAGCAGGAGATTCTTCATCTAACTGGGAAAAAAATAAAGTTGACAGTTTTAGCTGAAGTCCAGGTCTTAGTAGTATTTAATGAGATTATGGTTTTCTAGTACTTAGCCAGTACCTAGAACATAAGGACTTAATAATATAAATTACCTTTTATATCAAACATGGGGGTGATAATGCTTCTCCCGAGGAGATACACAGTCTACACAGTTAAATAACAAAGAAAGCAACACCAAGAGCTTAGGGGTCAGGAGTCTATCCCAACCAGATGCACAGAGAAACACAGCTGCTGTCTGCAACGAAAGATCTGTAACTCCTGCTCTGTCTAGCCCAGGGCACGAGCCATCAGAGATATTTAATAAAAGTTTCTGAACTGAAGGGATTTAAATTGGATTAAATTTAATTGGATCCTTTGTTTAAAATTTAAAGTCTGCCTCTGAGAAGAAGCTGAATGAAACACTTGTTGGGTCTGGAAATCTTTAAGTCCAGCAATCAGACTTGGCCTGTCTTTCCTTTCTATTGATAAGTCCCAACATAACGCCATGCTATGTTTTCTCTCCTCCACTGCTCAGAGGGTTGAGTGAACATGAAATCCACGGCTGTGGTTGGGGTTTGCTGGGAGCATGTGTGTTCTGGAGCTTAGGTTGGAGGCTACCTAGAAAAGGAAGGGTTTAGAGGCTGAGTCCAATCTGGGTAAGGAGGGAGGAAAAGAAACACATTTTAAGTGGGATAATTACACAGTCACTTAGTGAGACTATGAAACAAGAATGACCTGAGAAAGAGACAATGAAGAGACAAGTTTGGTGGGTGGGAAAGTTAGACTGAAAATGGGACAGGTAAAATAAATGCTACTGAGGCCCAATTTGAACATGGGCATTCTGTTAGTCACCTCTCATTCTACTTAAGGCCAAAGACACCCCTATTGCTTAGAAACAGCAAAGCTGGGATAAAACTCAGGTCCAGAGAATCCCAGACCTGTGAAACCCAGTGGAAGTTAGCTGGACAGTACCACAACATTTCAGACTAGATGACTGACCTGAATCTTAGCTGAGAAGCACTGCTTCTCAGTGTGGCGACCACAATATTAAAGGCCAGTGATCCTGACAACAACCTGGTGGTTCCCTTGATCAGGTCACTTTAGCTTTTCAGAGCAGGAGATTCTTCATCTAACTGGGAAAAAAATAAAGTTGACAGTTTTAGCTGAAGTCCAGGTCTTAGTAGTATTTAATGAGATTATGGTTTTCTAGTACTTAGCCAGTACCTAGAACATAAGGACTTAATAATATAAATTACCTTTTATATCAAACATGGGGGTGATAATGCTTCTCCCGAGGAGATACACAGTCTACACAGTTAAATAACAAAGAAAGCAACACCAAGAGCTTAGGGGTCAGGAGTCTATCCCAACCAGATGCACAGAGAAACACAGCTGCTGTCTGCAACGAAAGATCTGTAACTCCTGCTCTGTCTAGCCCAGGGCACGAGCCATCAGAGATATTTAATAAAAGTTTCTGAACTGAAGGGATTTAAATTGGATTAAATTTAATTGGATCCTTTGTTTAAAATTTAAAGTCTGCCTCTGAGAAGAAGCTGAATGAAACACTTGTTGGGTCTGGAAATCTTTAAGTCCAGCAATCAGACTTGGCCTGTCTTTCCTTTCTATTGATAAGTCCCAACATAACGCCATGCTATGTTTTCTCTCCTCCACTGCTCAGAGGGTTGAGTGAACATGAAATCCACGGCTGTGGTTGGGGTTTGCTGGGAGATGTCACTGGTGATTACAAAGTTGCATTTTCTAGACCATTCTTGTCAATATGTCCCTGATCTGCCACATATTGTTGGCTGATAGAGCAATTTTTACCCTGCTCTGTCTTCCTCTCTGTTCCAGGAAGTGAAAGCCTGGAAACTGCATTCCCAGAATCCTTAGCAGCTACAGGTTGCTCTTGAGAGGCACAAAGTGGGGCCTGGAAGACAGGAAGTGGGGAAAAGCCACTCTCCTCCTGGATCTGGCAGCAGGACAGACTTTTGGGGACTCATGGTTTCTGGCAAAATTCCTGGGGGAATGACTATCAGGGGTGTGAACTCCTTTTTATCCTCCTGGCAACAGAGGGCAATAATTCCAATGGCAAAGCCTGCTGTGGGCCTTCACCACCGTGTCTGCACAAGTGCCAGCTTTTACATAGTGGGCTTCTTTTACACATGTTGCCGTGTTTCTCCTCCAGCCCTTCTAACATGTATCCAATGTGCTACACTGAATCCTCTTCGGCTTGTAATATCTAATCTGTGTTTTTCTCATGAAACACTGACCAATAGACCACTGAAAAGCTCCTCTGGAAAAAAAAAAGTGAAAGTTGCTTAGTCATGTCTGACTCTTTGCTACCCCATGGACTGTAACCCACCAAGCTTCTCTGTCCATAAAGTTATCCAGGCAAAAATACTGGAGTGGATTGCCATTCTCTTTTCCAAGAGATCTTCTCAAGCTAGGCATCAAACTCAGGTCTCCTGCATTGCAGGTAGATTCTTCCCATCTAAGTCACCAGGAAAACCCTCTTAGAATATTATAAATTATAAAAACAAATTTTCAATAAGTTTTTAATGACCAGTAGCAACAAAATAGTTTAGCACCTCTGAGAGTATGGCCTTTTTAACAAGAGGCTTAAAGAAATTTAATTGGATCCTTTGTTTAAAATTTAAAGTCTGCCTCTGAGAAGAAGCTGAATGAAACACTTGTTGGGTCTGGAAATCTTTAAGTCCAGCAATCAGACTTGGCCTGTCTTTCCTTTCTATTGATAAGTCCCAACATAACGCCATGCTATGTTTTCTCTCCTCCACTGCTCAGAGGGTTGAGTGAACATGAAATCCACGGCTGTGGTTGGGGTTTGCTGGGAGATGTCACTGGTGATTACAAAGTTGCATTTTCTAGACCATTCTTGTCAATATGTCCCTGATCTGCCACATATTGTTGGCTGATAGAGCAATTTTTACCCTGCTCTGTCTTCCTCTCTGTTCCAGGAAGTGAAAGCCTGGAAACTGCATTCCCAGAATCCTTAGCAGCTACAGGTTGCTCTTGAGAGGCACAAAGTGGGGCCTGGAAGACAGGAAGTGGGGAAAAGCCACTCTCCTCCTGGATCTGGCAGCAGGACAGACTTTTGGGGACTCATGGTTTCTGGCAAAATTACTGGGGGAATGACTATCAGGGGTGTGAACTCCTTTTGATCCTCCTGGCAACAGAGGGCAATAATTCCAATGGCAAAGCCTGCTGTGGGCCTTCACCACCGTGTCTGCACAAGTGCCAGCTTTTACATAGTGGGCTTCTTTTACACATGTTGCCGTGTTTCTCCTCCAGCCCTTCTAACATGTATCCAATGTGCTACACTGAATCCTCTTCGGCTTGTAATATCTAATCTGTGTTTTTCTCATGAAACACTGACCAATAGACCACTGAAAAGCTCCTCTGGAAAAAAAAAAGTGAAAGTTGCTTAGTCATGTCTGACTCTTTGCTACCCCATGGACTGTAACCCACCAAGCTTCTCTGTCCATAAAGTTATCCAGGCAAAAATACTGGAGTGGATTGCCATTCTCTTTTCCAAGAGATCTTCTCAAGCTAGGCATCAAACTCAGGTCTCCTGCATTGCAGGTAGATTCTTCCCATCTAAGTCACCAGGAAAACCCTCTTAGAATATTATAAATTATAAAAACAAATTTTCAATAAGTTTTTAATGACCAGTAGCAACAAAATAGTTTAGCACCTCTGAGAGTATGGCCTTTTTAACAAGAGGCTTAAAGAAAAACATCAGTCAAAGAGGAAGTGCTTCCTTCACCCTGATACATGATACAGAAAGTTTTAACCCAAAGACCTTTCTCCACATGCTGGAACATCTAGGGAGAAATGTTTGTCAGGGAGGGGAAATTTTCCCCTCTGTTCCTCTTGAGTTATTGTGGCTGGAATAATAACAAAATTGACAAACATTAACAAGAGAAAAATAAACAGATTTTAACTGTGTACACAGAGGCCACATGGAAATGTAACCTACAATATGGCCAAGTGGACAGCTTTTATCCTTTTCAGATAAAAAAGCAATACATTTGTGAAGAATTGACAGGATAAAGAAACTCAGGCTTCAGGTGCCCCATTAGTGAAAAACCTAAACAAAGTTTGGGTAGAAAATTAAAGAAGTAACAAGCTTTGTTTCTATAGACTTCTTAGCTCCCAGTTTAACTTTGGACATAGGGTGTCCTTCTGCCTACAGATGTAGCAAGCACACTTTTCATGTGAGAGATTTATTATTTCCTGTTTTCAGGGAGACAGAGAAGAGGGTCAGAATGTCCCTCTTGCATTGGCCATTTCTTAAGTCACTTTAATTCAAAATGTCGACTGAACAAAAATGCACAACCTAGAAGTTGAGAATTATGTTTTATTCAATGCACATCCTGAGGACTTCAAGACCAAGAGACAAGACTCCCAGATAACTCTAATAGATGCTCTGAAGACATAAGGGAGGAGCCAGGGTATATAGGAACTTTTCATCAAAGATCAGGTAGATTGCTGTTAACTAAAGAAATCTAGACACCACAAGTTAATGAACTTAGTACTTTTCTATGCGTGGGAAAATGCAACGGTCTGGGCTCACTGAAATTATTCCTTCACTATGCACCTCAGCTGTCTGGGGCCAGCATCCTGTGCTTTCTCCTCCTGAGTCTCCTTAAGGTGCATTGTTAGAGGTGTTTGTAGGGACAGATGGCGTGCTGGCAGGCACCCTGTCTCCCTCTGGGCTCAAGTTTGGGGCCATTAACAACATGACGGCTTGATGACTGCAACACCCTTTCTCTATTGATATGACAGGCAGCATTTTTCATTCCCCAAAATAACCAATATGTCATGAGGCACACTTGCCACAGTCTACCCAGGACCCCAACCCAGCCATCTATGAAAGTGACACTAATGGGCAGCAGTGACATGAAAACCCAGGCACCTCAAAGAGGAAGTGCTTCCTTCACCCTGATACATGATACAGAAAGTTTTAACCCAAAGACCTTTCTCCACATGCTGGAACATCTAGGGAGAAATGTTTGTCAGGGAGGGGAAATTTTCCCCTCTGTTCCTCTTGAGTTATTGTGGCTGGAATAATAACAAAATTGACAAACATTAACAAGAGAAAAATAAACAGATTTTAACTGTGTACACAGAGGCCACATGGAAATGTAACCTACAATATGGCCAAGTGGACAGCTTTTATCCTTTTCAGATAAAAAAGCAATACATTTGTGAAGAATTGACAGGATAAAGAAACTCAGGCTTCAGGTGCCCCATTAGTGAAAAACCTAAACAAAGTTTGGGTAGAAAATTAAAGAAGTAACAAGCTTTGTTTCTATAGACTTCTTAGCTCCCAGTTTAACTTTGGACATAGGGTGTCCTTCTGCCTACAGATGTAGCAAGCACACTTTTCATGTGAGAGATTTATTATTTCCTGTTTTCAGGGAGACAGAGAAGAGGGTCAGAATGTCCCTCTTGCATTGGCCATTTCTTAAGTCACTTTAATTCAAAATGTCGACTGAACAAAAATGCACAACCTAGAAGTTGAGAATTATGTTTTATTCAATGCACATCCTGAGGACTTCAAGACCAAGAGACAAGACTCCCAGATAACTCTAATAGATGCTCTGAAGACATAAGGGAGGAGCCAGGGTATATAGGAACTTTTCATCAAAGATCAGGTAGATTGCTGTTAACTAAAGAAATCTAGACACCACAAGTTAATGAACTTAGTACTTTTCTATGCGTGGGAAAATGCAACGGTCTGGGCTCACTGAAATTATTCCTTCACTATGCACCTCAGCTGTCTGGGGCCAGCATCCTGTGCTTTCTCCTCCTGAGTCTCCTTAAGGTGCATTGTTAGAGGTGTTTGTAGGGACAGATGGCGTGCTGGCAGGCACCCTGTCTCCCTCTGGGCTCAAGTTTGGGGCCATTAACAACATGACGGCTTGATGACTGCAACACCCTTTCTCTATTGATATGACAGGCAGCATTTTTCATTCCCCAAAATAACCAATATGTCATGAGGCACACTTGCCACAGTCTACCCAGGACCCCAACCCAGCCATCTATGAAAGTGACACTAATGGGCAGCAGTGACATGAACAGCCAGCAGTCCAGGGGGACCAGCTCACCCACTGGGTGTGGCTCCTAAGATGGAAAGAAAAATGGCAAGGAGCCATTTAGCCCACTGAGGCAACTCTGCCTGCATCCCGGGAAATGGGCTGACCATCCTTGTACTAGCAAGCCTCTGTGGCGAGTGGTAGCCATGGATCAGAAAGTGGGACTCTGCTCCCAAGTCAGGTTTCAGGCTAACCCCGAGGCCAAGAGGTAGGCAGAACAGCAGTGCCCAACTCCAAGTGCAATGCCAAGAGCAGCATCTAAGCAATGCTTAGAAAGAGCATTTCTCTACTCAGTCAGGTCTCTGTCACTGCCAGGCCTCTGCTTCCTTAGCAGAGCGGGACATCGGCATGCACTGGAGGTGCCTCCAAGGTAAAACTTCAGATTGTAGTTTTGAAACATCTCCGCCTTAAAGTTATTGCTTTTTGCTTTGTTTTCTGTTTAGAGGGGGAAAAGATAACAACGACAAAAAAAAAAAAAAAAAATCCAAACCTTTAAGAAATCTAATTATATGTTTGAGTTATAGACTGGTTTTTAACAACAACCAAAAAAATTAACAAAAAAAGGGGGCTCATTAAGACTCTTTTGTCTCCAAAACAAGTGTGTTTTCCTAAGCCATAGAGCAAGCAAATTCTAATTGCTGGCTTCATTATACAGAAAAGTCTAAGTGTAACAATCAGAAGCCTTATTACACATACATAATTGAGTTTCATTGCAACTTATGAAAACATAAACTCTCTTAAACACACTTGCAGAAAATGTCGCATCATCAAATCAACACTTTTATTATACAAAAGTAATTGTGTTTAAAGACACCAAACATATGTTACTTATACAAAAAAAAAATGAGTTGTACTATGATTCAGAAGTCTAAATCTTGAATCTGAGAGCAACGCTTTGTTTGCAAATGCAGAGCCAAAAAAAAAAAAAGGGCAAATTATAAACTTTACTAATGAGATATAAAAGAACTTGCTCTGGAAATATTCTGCTTTGGAAATTCTGAAATCTCAAATTTCCTTTTCTGGCCAGATATTTCATGAGCTTCCTTTCTTCCATGCCTGGTTTCTTCTAGATCTTTTTCATCATGCATCTTTATATTTTTCCTTCTAGTTTGAATTCCTTCTTTCCTAAGTCTAACTCCTGATCATTTGCATGTTTCTTTCACTAGGACCAGTAACTGTCTCTTTGTCCCCTCAAATTCCTGTCATTCTCACCTGTCATGCCCACCTCTCACTAATTCTTTCCCTCTACTTCCTATACTCCTCTCTCTGGCCTGATGGACCCTCTGGAGTAACCCATCCTGTCCACTCACTGGGAACTGGGATCTGGTGAACTCAAAATCCCTCTGCTCCTTGCAACCTGCTCTGCAGCCCTCTGGCTTCCCCAGGTTACTCTCCTCTCCAAGGCAAGCTACATAATCTGTGGTCCCAGGTGGCACTAGTGGTAAACAACCTGCTTGCCAATGCAGAAGATATAGGGGACACAGGTTCACTCCCTGGGTCAGGAAGATCCCCTGGAGAAGGGAATGGCAACTCACTGAAGTATTCTTGCCTAGAGAATCCCATAGACAGAGGAGCCTGGTGGGCTACAGTCCGTAGGGTTTGCAAAGACTTACACCTGACTAAAGTGACTTGGCACACAAGCAGTGCGAAATAAGAATGCAGGTCCCTTTGTTCAAAAAGCAGGGAGAAAGCCGTTTTATTTCTTCTGTGCTTTTTTAATTTGCTACTTAATATTGCACGCCCTTGAGCCCAAGGCAACTTGCTGGCGAAGGCAGACTCCCTGTTTCTCAGGCCCTTATCTTGAATCTCTGTGCTTGTCTGTATGTCCAGTTTTCACCGTTTGAAACCTAAGTGTCCAGGCTTAGGTGTGTGGGAGCTGAGAAGCAGGAGGCAGAGAAGCTGTCCTAGCAGGTGGGGCCACGTGATCAAGGACCAGGTTTCTGTTTCCCACTGAACTCACAAGACACAAAGATACAAATTGTTAGAATTTCAAGATCGAGACCACAGAGAATCAGAGCCCAGTAGGGGGGCGCTCTGACACTGTGCTAGCCACTGGCCCATGAAGCTGGCCCTTCCTAGTGTCCCCCATTCACCTCTCAGCTCAGCACACCTTGTGCCTGCCTCCGTCCTTAGGTACCAGCCACCCAGGCTGCAGATGACTGGACTGCCTTTCACAGATGAGTCAGCAGCCATCCCAAGTCTTTCAGCTGCGCTACAACCGCTCACCCACTCACCTCAAGCCACACACCACTATCTCTTCTCTCAACAGAAGAAACTTGCTTCACTCTAACCCAGGCCTGCTCCTGCCACCCAGGAGCCAGACATGCCTCTTCCTCCCATCTCTGAACCTCTCCTTCCTCCGCACCCTGCTCCGCCCTTCCCCAGCACATTGCTAAGCACTCACCCAGTTTCTCCTCTCTGACTCCCAATAAATCCATACAAGTTGTGCTCCCTTTATCCTCATTGCTCACTTGAGGCTTGGAAAATTAGAGTAAATTTGCTCCCAGTCATATCACGACTAAGAAGCAAGCCATAGTTTCTTCCCAGACTTCAAAACCTGATAGCATGTAGCCACTGTACCTTCCTTCTGGCATTTTGGAATCCTCTTTCTAAGTGCTTTCTCCTCTCAAATGAAAATTCTCTCTAGTAGTCCACATCCTGCAGCAGAAAGTCAAACAAGACAAAAATGAAAGCAAGCTCAAAGATATGAATTGTGATCCTACTTGGCTTAAATGATCACCCTCCTTCCCTTAAGTGCCATACTTCCTCCAGCTTATCACAGTGTATACCCCCACCTGTCCTTCCTCCCTCTGGACATCCCTCCTATGACGATGTCTGTCTCGGGTAGGGGCAGTCAGGGATGCTCTGTAGGGGCCTGTGCGTGTTTGCTAGAGCTTTTTCCTCTTAGACCTCTGTCCTGCTGTCAACTTGTTTCTCAGCATTCTCCCATCCTTGGCTTGCCCAAGTCTCATTCTATCTCTGTCACTCAGGTCGCACCTGGAATGGTGTCAACCCCAGTCTACAGCCTTGCCCTCTTTCTCTGCCATGACTCCCACCTGTGTGCAGGCATCTCCAGATGCTGCAGGCATGCCTATGAGAAAGCGACATGGATCACGATCTACCCAATGGATGATATGTCAGAACTTTTGCCCTTATCATGTCTTTGAATCCTCACCAGCTCTTGAAAGTAATGACAAATCTGAAGTCTGGGATCTCTGAGTGTCCTCTGTGCAGGTGCCCTGCTGAGCAGCCCAGAGTGGGAGCTCCATCTGTGTCTGCCCAGCTCTTAGCCCATCTTCCACCACTGCCCAAGGCTCATTGCCACGTGATGCATCAGCAACCTTCCACACTAAAATTTCCGACTTCCTCAGATTGTATCCAAGATACCCCAAAGTTAAAACATCAAGATTTCATTTAAGTTCTTCTCCTGGAATTTTCTCTCTTGGTTAACAGGTTAGGTATTTCAACCTTGCTGACCATTCCTTTATTCAAAATCCCTCAGGGACTTGCTGATTCCTTCAGGATAAAGTTGGAACTTTTTCTCCAGGATCTGCAAAGCCATTCATGACTTGGCCCTCATCTACCTGTTGTGCTTTTCTTCCAGCTCTGTTTGTTGAAAGCATTCAGATCAGTCAGTCTGCTTGCAGCATCCAATGATCGACCATTCACCTTTCATCCAGGCAATCGTTTGACAAATCAATGCTTATTGAGTGTCTCTCAGGTGCCAGATTGCATTCCTGGTGCCTTGAGCTGTACCAGTGAACAAAACAGCCAAGATCGCACCATCTTTGAGCTTCTAATCTAGTGCTGAGGGGCAGACAATAAATGATAGTTATACAGTATATAATAAAAGAATAAACAATATAGAGAAAATAGAGTAAAGGGGAATTAGGAGAGCTTCCATGGTGCACAATCCCATGGCATGCTCAGGGTGCCCCTCACTAGAAGGAAACATGAAGGAATTGAAGAAGGAGGGCATGCAGACTCCTGGGTGAAGCATGTCCCGGGTAAAAGGAACAGAAGATGCAAAGGCCCTAAGGTAGTGCTACCTGGAGAGACTCAGAGAAGACAAGTTGTGACTGAAGCAGAGTTAGCAAAGGGGATCATAAATAGCAGAGGAGGTTACAAAGGTTAAGTCACTCAGGTCGCACCTGGAATGGTGTCAACCCCAGTCTACAGCCTTGCCCTCTTTCTCTGCCATGACTCCCACCTGTGTGCAGGCATCTCCAGATGCTGCAGGCATGCCTATGAGAAAGCGACATGGATCACGATCTACCCAATGGATGATATGTCAGAACTTTTGCCCTTATCATGTCTTTGAATCCTCACCAGCTCTTGAAAGTAATGACAAATCTGAAGTCTGGGATCTCTGAGTGTCCTCTGTGCAGGTGCCCTGCTGAGCAGCCCAGAGTGGGAGCTCCATCTGTGTCTGCCCAGCTCTTAGCCCATCTTCCACCACTGCCCAAGGCTCATTGCCACGTGATGCATCAGCAACCTTCCACACTAAAATTTCCGACTTCCTCAGATTGTATCCAAGATACCCCAAAGTTAAAACATCAAGATTTCATTTAAGTTCTTCTCCTGGAATTTTCTCTCTTGGTTAACAGGTTAGGTATTTCAACCTTGCTGACCATTCCTTTATTCAAAATCCCTCAGGGACTTGCTGATTCCTTCAGGATAAAGTTGGAACTTTTTCTCCAGGATCTGCAAAGCCATTCATGACTTGGCCCTCATCTACCTGTTGTGCTTTTCTTCCAGCTCTGTTTGTTGAAAGCATTCAGATCAGTCAGTCTGCTTGCAGCATCCAATGATCGACCATTCACCTTTCATCCAGGCAATCGTTTGACAAATCAATGCTTATTGAGTGTCTCTCAGGTGCCAGATTGCATTCCTGGTGCCTTGAGCTGTACCAGTGAACAAAACAGCCAAGATCGCACCATCTTTGAGCTTCTAATCTAGTGCTGAGGGGCAGACAATAAATGATAGTTATACAGTATATAATAAAAGAATAAACAATATAGAGAAAATAGAGTAAAGGGGAATTAGGAGAGCTTCCATGGTGCACAATCCCATGGCATGCTCAGGGTGCCCCTCACTAGAAGGAAACATGAAGGAATTGAAGAAGGAGGGCATGCAGACTCCTGGGTGAAGCATGTCCCGGGTAAAAGGAACAGAAGATGCAAAGGCCCTAAGGTAGTGCTACCTGGAGAGACTCAGAGAAGACAAGTTGTGACTGAAGCAGAGTTAGCAAAGGGGATCATAAATAGCAGAGGAGGTTACAAAGGTTAAGGGGGCAAGTAGTGAAAGATCTTGGATACTGTGAGGACTTTGCCTTTCCTATGAGTGAAATGGGATTTCATAGAGAGTGATCTGATGTGGCTTACACTTTAAAAAGAACCACTCTGGGCACTGAGATGAAAACAGACTACATGCAGGCAAGGACAGAAGCTGGGAGCCAGAAGACAATTGCAGTGACTTGGCAAGTGAGGACAATGGATCAAACAAGGGTTGTAGCAGTGAAGATGGGAAGAAGTAGTCTGAACTTCAACACATAATATCCCCTTGGTCTGGAATGTTCTCACACAACCCATCCCGGTGGCAGATTCACCTGACCTTCAGAAATAGCCTCACCTTCTCAAACCTGTTGTCCTTGGTTAAGTTCAGAATTTCTTCTCTTTGCTCTCCCTCCAAACGCTTCTAATACAGTAGCACTTCATTATCAGAGCACATATCTGTCCATGTCAAAATTATTGATGTTATTGTCTATCTCCCACCAGACTGTGAGTGCCTTGAGGCCATATGGCTTTATACTTCTTTCTGTGTTCATGATGCAGTTTTCATAAATTCTCAATAAAAGATGGTGATGGAATAAATGGCATAATTGTAAGAAGTAGGCTTGTCTTTCCATCTCTATCCAGGCATGAAACCCCAGTGTGAGGAATTTAGGCACTGGTCAGTTCTCAGAAGATAAATGGCTCAGCAGTAATTATTCACACATGAGCACTGCCCATTAGAGCTGCCAGGACCAGGAGAGCAGACCACCACTCTTTCCTTAGCTGCTGAGTTAAGGAAAATCAGAAAGGCTGGCATGGGTGTGCCAAGTAACTAGATGGAAAGGTGCATGTGTCCTCTCACCTCTATTCACCCTATTGGTGAAAAAAGAGATCCCTCGCACTATGTAGAAGGAGATGGTCAAACGCATGACACCTTACATTGTACACAATGAAATGAGATTAACAACATTTATTAGTCACACAGCCCAGGGGAGGACAGCGTATGTCATGTGTTCAGAAATAGAGTGAACCAGCAGGAGCTGTGGGAGGCAGGCTTTGCAGCAACAAGAGGAGGAGGTGACACCTAGTTTCCACATAATTGGCTTATTTGAATGACTTTATGGGCTGACCATTAAGTTGAAGGCCCTGGTAAAGTGCAGCTGGTCCTGCTGATAAGGGAAGTAGCTTGGCAGAGAGCTGTTTCCACTGAGTGTGGGCTGGGGCATCACATAACTTGGCTTATCCTGCTAGGCTTGAAACTACATGCAGGGGGCTGGGAGCCAGAAGACAATTGCAGTGACTTGGCAAGTGAGGACAATGGATCAAACAAGGGTTGTAGCAGTGAAGATGGGAAGAAGTAGTCTGAACTTCAACACATAATATCCCCTTGGTCTGGAATGTTCTCACACAACCCATCCCGGTGGCAGATTCACCTGACCTTCAGAAATAGCCTCACCTTCTCAAACCTGTTGTCCTTGGTTAAGTTCAGAATTTCTTCTCTTTGCTCTCCCTCCAAACGCTTCTAATACAGTAGCACTTCATTATCAGAGCACATATCTGTCCATGTCAAAATTATTGATGTTATTGTCTATCTCCCACCAGACTGTGAGTGCCTTGAGGCCATATGGCTTTATACTTCTTTCTGTGTTCATGATGCAGTTTTCATAAATTCTCAATAAAAGATGGTGATGGAATAAATGGCATAATTGTAAGAAGTAGGCTTGTCTTTCCATCTCTATCCAGGCATGAAACCCCAGTGTGAGGAATTTAGGCACTGGTCAGTTCTCAGAAGATAAATGGCTCAGCAGTAATTATTCACACATGAGCACTGCCCATTAGAGCTGCCAGGACCAGGAGAGCAGACCACCACTCTTTCCTTAGCTGCTGAGTTAAGGAAAATCAGAAAGGCTGGCATGGGTGTGCCAAGTAACTAGATGGAAAGGTGCATGTGTCCTCTCACCTCTATTCACCCTATTGGTGAAAAAAGAGATCCCTCGCACTATGTAGAAGGAGATGGTCAAACGCATGACACCTTACATTGTACACAATGAAATGAGATTAACAACATTTATTAGTCACACAGCCCAGGGGAGGACAGCGTATGTCATGTGTTCAGAAATAGAGTGAACCAGCAGGAGCTGTGGGAGGCAGGCTTTGCAGCAACAAGAGGAGGAGGTGACACCTAGTTTCCACATAATTGGCTTATTTGAATGACTTTATGGGCTGACCATTAAGTTGAAGGCCCTGGTAAAGTGCAGCTGGTCCTGCTGATAAGGGAAGTAGCTTGGCAGAGAGCTGTTTCCACTGAGTGTGGGCTGGGGGCATATCTGGTGAGAGCAGGGGGACTTAACGGTGATAGGCCTTTGGAATCCTGCTAGGCTCAAAGAAGTCAAGGCAGCATTTAATATTGCAAGTTAATTTCAGGCATCTCATTTCTCTTGGAAGCAAGAGAAATGTTTAGGTCTAAGATTGGAAGAGGAAGAATATTGAAGGAGAGGAAATTAGAAATGGTTTGAAATCTGGGGACAGCACAGAAATAAGGGCTGTGACTAATACAGTGGATCCAGACTAAGAACAAAGACAGTCTGCACACACCATGGCCTAGGCCACAAATGCAAGATGGATGGATTAATCCATTCTAAAGCATGTTGGACAGACAACTCAGGGTGGCTTTGAATAAACTTCCTGTGGAAAGCTGGGCAGAGCTAAGTTAACAGTAATATAAATGTGTGGACCCAAGAACTTTTTTTTTTAATTGAAGTATGGTGATTTTCAATGCTGTGCTAGTTTCAAGTGTACAGCAAAGCGATTCACATATATTCTTTTTGCAGATTCTCTTCTGTTATAGGATATAACAAAGTATTGAATATAGTTCCTTGTGCTATATACAGATCTTTGTTGTTTATTTGTGTATAGTAGTGTGTATCTGTTAATCCCAAATTCTCCCCTGGAGAAGGGTGCAGTTACCCACTCCAGTATTCTTGCTTGGAGAATTCCATGGACAGAGGATCCTGGCAGGCTATTGTCCATGGGCTCACAAAAAGTTGGCACAACTGAGCTACATCTACTCACTCTTTCTATAATTTTTTTTTTGTTTCAGCAAATAAGTGATATAAAATTATATTTGTCTTTCTCTTCCTGACTTACCTCACTTAGTGTGATAATCTCTAGGTCTATCCATGTTGCTGAAAATGGCATTACTTCATTCTTCTTTATATCTGAGTAATATTCCATTGCATATACGCATCGCACCTCCTATATCCATTCATCTGTTAGTCACTGGATACCTAGGTTGCTTCCAAGTCTTGGCTATTGTAAATAATGCTACAATGAACAAAGGGATGCAAGAATTTTTTTCAAATTAGAATTTTCATCTTTTCCAAGTATATGTTTGCAGCGGAAAAAAATCCTTTAGGGAAGTAGCTTGGCAGAGAGCTGTTTCCACTGAGTGTGGGCTGGGGCATATCTGGTGAGAGCAGGGGACTTAACGGTGATAGGCCTTTGGAATCCTGCTAGGCTCAAAGAAGTCAAGGCAGCATTTAATATTGCAAGTTAATTTAGGCATCTCATTTCTCTTGGAAGCAAGAGAAATGTTTAGGTCTAAGATTGGAAGAGGAAGAATATTGAAGGAGAGGAAATTAGAAATGGTTTGAAATCTGGGGACAGCACAGAAATAAGGGCTGTGACTAATACAGTGGATCCAGACTAAGAACAAAGACAGTCTGCACACACCATGGCCTAGGCCACAAATGCAAGATGGATGGATTAATCCATTCTAAAGCATGTTGGACAGACAACTCAGGGTGGCTTTGAATAAACTTCCTGTGGAAAGCTGGGCAGAGCTAAGTTAACAGTAATATAAATGTGTGGACCCAAGAACTTTTTTTTTTAATTGAAGTATGGTGATTTTCAATGCTGTGCTAGTTTCAAGTGTACAGCAAAGCGATTCACATATATTCTTTTTGCAGATTCTCTTCTGTTATAGGATATAACAAAGTATTGAATATAGTTCCTTGTGCTATATACAGATCTTTGTTGTTTATTTGTGTATAGTAGTGTGTATCTGTTAATCCCAAATTCTCCCCTGGAGAAGGGTGCAGTTACCCACTCCAGTATTCTTGCTTGGAGAATTCCATGGACAGAGGATCCTGGCAGGCTATTGTCCATGGGCTCACAAAAAGTTGGCACAACTGAGCTACATCTACTCACTCTTTCTATAATTTTTTTTTTGTTTCAGCAAATAAGTGATATAAAATTATATTTGTCTTTCTCTTCCTGACTTACCTCACTTAGTGTGATAATCTCTAGGTCTATCCATGTTGCTGAAAATGGCATTACTTCATTCTTCTTTATATCTGAGTAATATTCCATTGCATATACGCATCGCACCTCCTATATCCATTCATCTGTTAGTCACTGGATACCTAGGTTGCTTCCAAGTCTTGGCTATTGTAAATAATGCTACAATGAACAAAGGGATGCAAGAATTTTTTTCAAATTAGAATTTTCATCTTTTCCAAGTATATGTCCAGGAGTGGAAATGCAGCGTCATACGTTAAGTCTATTTATAACTTTCAAGGGAACCTCCATACTATTTTCCACAATGCCTGCACCAATTTACATTTCCTCCAACAATCCTCCAACGGTTCTCTTTTATCCACATCCTCTCTAGAATTTATTAGGGAAAAAGCTATTTTAATGCCACACTCAGAGCAATATTAGAAAACTTAAAATTCCCTCCACTGATACACTTATATCTTATCAAAGCTTTCCCATTTCTTAAACAATAAACTCTGAATCCCTGAATCTGTCAGTAAATGCCCCATCAAGGCCAGTTATACTTATGTAACCTTAGATTCTATTGCTCCCCTGCAAGAACCAGACTTTGTCAATTCCTTTTGTGGTTGTTGTTCAGTCGCCCAGTCACGTCCAGTTCTTTGCAACCCTATGGACTGCAGCACACCAGGCTTCCCTGTCCTTAACCATCTCCCCAAGTTTGCTCAAATTTATGTCCATGGAGTCTGTGATGCCATCCAACCATCTCATTCTCTGTTGGCCCCTTCT
This sequence comes from Tragulus kanchil, assembly GCA_022376925.1. Classification (NCBI taxonomy): domain Eukaryota; kingdom Metazoa; phylum Chordata; class Mammalia; order Artiodactyla; family Tragulidae; genus Tragulus; species Tragulus kanchil. The sequence goes on from JAIOJX010000003.1 coordinate 108,614,584, forward strand.
CCTCCTGCCTTCAATCTTTCCCAGCATCAGGGTCTTTCTTAATGAGTCAGCTCTTCACACCAGGCAGACAAACTATTCAGCATCAGTCCTTCCAATAAATATTCAGGGTTAATTTCCTTTAAGATTGACTGGTTTTTTGTAAAGCCTTCCAAAGAAATAAAGCTAGCAGTGATGACTTTTTATGTGATTAGTCTCCAACTATAAGAAATATAGATTGGGTACCTACTCCATGCCAGTACTATCTTAGGAGTCAAGGATACAAAAAGACACAAGATAAGTTCTTGCCTGCAAGGAACTATGAATCTATTTGAGGCACAAGCACAAAGCACATTCTCAAGTAAGCCAGAACAATGTAAGGTAACACACACTGTGCTGAAATAAGCAATGCAGGAAAGATCACTGAACTAGTTTAGACGGGCCAGAGGTCTATGGTTTGTCTCTTTTTCTTCATTACATTTGGTAAAACTAAAACAGAGATATCATCTATTACATACAGCCAGAACTTAACATTGTGTCTAGACTACTGATTGACTGCACAATTGACTGATATATTGATATTTGATTACCTCTTTGGAATCTTTCAAATATGCCTATTTCAGTTCTCTAATCATATCAGTAACTTTCAAATTAGCTCATCTTAAAGGGTCTCAGCACTCTTGGGAAATTTAGTATCACTAACTTAATATCCTACCTTCTCATGCTGAGAGGTAGATATCATTACTACTATAATTAAAATCATATTAATTAGATTTTTTTAGTCACTTAGATTTCAGCAGACTCCAACCTGGTGGGTTGGGTTGTTGCCTATGTTATGAGATATGAAAGGCATGTTAAGGCCTCTCTGACCCCAAAACATCACACCCAGCTGGATTGCTAGAGTGGCAAACACTGGAAATCAGCCCCATGAGGCAACACAATTCTTGTCCATGCAGGAAATTGCTTTTGCAAAGTTAATGCCTCTAGTAAAAGTAAACCCAAGTCAATAAGTATTTGGAGGCTTGGAGTTTGTTTGTGATCTTGTTAAGAGCTTGTCCTGTACACCAGGGAGAAGCTGTATTATGTGCTGGGCATCATGCAGATACATTGATCAAACACTGGGCCCTCCTTTAAGTGTGTCACTATCTGGTTAGTTAGAAGAAGCTTGCAGTTACCCAGCCCCGTAGAGGATATTTATAAGATAGTAGTACATAATTAAATGATGATTACTAGGCAATTGTGGAAAGAGGACATGTTTAGGAAAATCTGGGATCTAGCTTGGATTCTGAAATTAAGGCACTGAATCACCTTGGTGATTACTCACTTCCAAAGATTTGCCCTGGGTCTGATGTCCTCTGCTTCCACTGGGTGATCTCTGTCTGGAAGTAATTCAGAACATCCTTGATGACATCAGAAGAGACACAAATCAGAGCTTAGCACCATGCCTGACCCATGGCTGGTGCCAGCATCTTAGTTCCCAGCCCCAGGATGACTTGAAATGATCACCTCCCAAAGCAGAGTGAACAAGGAAGTAATGCAGGAAAGATATGAACTATTCGGGCCAGAGGTCTTTTTTTTTACATTTGGTAAAACTAAAACAGAGATATCATCTATTACATACAGCCAGAACTTAACATTGTGTCTAGACTACTGATTGACTGCACAATTGACTGATATATTGATATTTGATTACCTCTTTGGAATCTTTCAAATATGCCTATTTCAGTTCTCTAATCATATCAGTAACTTTCAAATTAGCTCATCTTAAAGGGTCTCAGCACTCTTGGGAAATTTAGTATCACTAACTTAATATCCTACCTTCTCATGCTGAGAGGTAGATATCATTACTACTATAATTAAAATCATATTAATTAGATTTTTTTAGTCACTTAGATTTCAGCAGACTCCAACCTGGTGGGTTGGGTTGTTGCCTATGTTATGAGATATGAAAGGCATGTTAAGGCCTCTCTGACCCCAAAACATCACACCCAGCTGGATTGCTAGAGTGGCAAACACTGGAAATCAGCCCCATGAGGCAACACAATTCTTGTCCATGCAGGAAATTGCTTTTGCAAAGTTAATGCCTCTAGTAAAAGTAAACCCAAGTCAATAAGTATTTGGAGGCTTGGAGTTTGTTTGTGATCTTGTTAAGAGCTTGTCCTGTACACCAGGGAGAAGCTGTATTATGTGCTGGGCATCATGCAGATACATTGATCAAACACTGGGCCCTCCTTTAAGTGTGTCACTATCTGGTTAGTTAGAAGAAGCTTGCAGTTACCCAGCCCCGTAGAGGATATTTATAAGATAGTAGTACATAATTAAATGATGATTACTAGGCAATTGTGGAAAGAGGACATGTTTAGGAAAATCTGGGATCTAGCTTGGATTCTGAAATTAAGGCACTGAATCACCTTGGTGATTACTCACTTCCAAAGATTTGCCCTGGGTCTGATGTCCTCTGCTTCCACTGGGTGATCTCTGTCTGGAAGTAATTCAGAACATCCTTGATGACATCAGAAGAGACACAAATCAGAGCTTAGCACCATGCCTGACCCATGGCTGGTGCCAGCATCTTAGTTCCCAGCCCCAGGATGACTTGAAATGATCACCTCCCAAAGCAGAGTGAACAAGGAAGTAATGGTGACCTGGAATGGCCAGGAGAGCTTCACAGATAAGAAGGAGCCCAAGATGGACTTGGAGAAGATGGGATTTGGAAGGAGTGTTGTGGGGATAGCATGGCAGCTGGGGTAAGAACTTAGCACATTAACCTCACCATGAATGATCTTTATTAGACAAAGGTTTTTGTTGGTGGTGGCTTTCAGTACCTTTGGGAAACATCAGAATTCACATTCTAAGAAATGAAGACCTGAACTTGAAGCTTACAGCATCATAAACACACCCTACTTTCCAAGGTGATACCCCTGTCTGACTTTTAGGCAGACAGATGGAAGGTTGTATCTGTAAGTACAGGAAGCCCTAAAACCCATGTCCCAGTCCAGCCTTTGTAACCTAGTGGCTCCTACTACACGTGACAGAGCCTAAGAAAGCTCTTGGCTTAGATCAAAAACAGTCCTCATGGGAAAATCACCTGTAGCCCTTAAGCCACGGCACTCAAATCTTTGCTCCTCTCTTAGTGTCTGGTTGTACTGTTGTTTTTCAGGAAGAGGTGGATACTGAAGGTAGAGACGTGTTGTTCTATAAGTATTTCCTTTGGTCAATGCCTTAGTTGTGCTGTTTCATCTTTTTCTCACTGAAATTCTTACAGGTAAGCATAGACTGTCTGTTTTACAGATTATGCAAATGAAGCTCTGTGAGGTCCAATGGAGAAGGAAATGGAAACCCACTCCAGTATTCTTGCCTGGGGAATCCATGGCAAAGTGGGAAGCTTGCAGTTACCCAGCCCGTAGAGGATATTTATAAGATAGTAGTACATAATTAAATGATGATTACTAGGCAATTGTGGAAAGAGGACATGTTTAGGAAAATCTGGGATCTAGCTTGGATTCTGAAATTAAGGCACTGAATCACCTTGGTGATTACTCACTTCCAAAGATTTGCCCTGGGTCTGATGTCCTCTGCTTCCACTGGGTGATCTCTGTCTGGAAGTAATTCAGAACATCCTTGATGACATCAGAAGAGACACAAATCAGAGCTTAGCACCATGCCTGACCCATGGCTGGTGCCAGCATCTTAGTTCCCAGCCCCAGGATGACTTGAAATGATCACCTCCCAAAGCAGAGTGAACAAGGAAGTAATGGTGACCTGGAATGGCCAGGAGAGCTTCACAGATAAGAAGGAGCCCAAGATGGACTTGGAGAAGATGGGATTTGGAAGGAGTGTTGTGGGGATAGCATGGCAGCTGGGGTAAGAACTTAGCACATTAACCTCACCATGAATGATCTTTATTAGACAAAGGTTTTTGTTGGTGGTGGCTTTCAGTACCTTTGGGAAACATCAGAATTCACATTCTAAGAAATGAAGACCTGAACTTGAAGCTTACAGCATCATAAACACACCCTACTTTCCAAGGTGATACCCCTGTCTGACTTTTAGGCAGACAGATGGAAGGTTGTATCTGTAAGTACAGGAAGCCCTAAAACCCATGTCCCAGTCCAGCCTTTGTAACCTAGTGGCTCCTACTACACGTGACAGAGCCTAAGAAAGCTCTTGGCTTAGATCAAAAACAGTCCTCATGGGAAAATCACCTGTAGCCCTTAAGCCACGGCACTCAAATCTTTGCTCCTCTCTTAGTGTCTGGTTGTACTGTTGTTTTTCAGGAAGAGGTGGATACTGAAGGTAGAGACGTGTTGTTCTATAAGTATTTCCTTTGGTCAATGCCTTAGTTGTGCTGTTTCATCTTTTTCTCACTGAAATTCTTACAGGTAAGCATAGACTGTCTGTTTTACAGATTATGCAAATGAAGCTCTGTGAGGTCCAATGGAGAAGGAAATGGAAACCCACTCCAGTATTCTTGCCTGGGGAATCCCATGGACAGAGGAGGCTGGTGGGCCACAGCCCATGGGATCACAAAGAGTTGGACACAACTCAGCAACAACACAAACACAAGGTCAAATGACTCTCTCCAGGCCGCAGCTAGGAAGAAGCTGAATCACAATTTCAGCTTGCAAGCAGAAGCACAATAAGACAAGTGAATTAATCAAGGTGCAAAATGTTAGAAGGCCCTCATGCCCAGATGTTGCCCCTGCACCCAGATACCCTTGAAGTGAGTGCTTTGTCTCATGCTATTCCTGCATGACCAGGACTTGCAAGGCTGTTTGGCTTCAAAATTCATACACTAACATCACACACAGTCTCTACAACTTTTCAACAGTAACATCAGCCCCTTAGGAGTCTACAGGGAGAAATGATTCACAGGTAAGCCCTGGCCTGGGAATCTGAGCTCTCTACAGCCTGCTAACCACAATCCCAGGTGATCTTAGACAGTCAGAGCAGGCAAATAATGACAGATGAATCACTGTTGACCAGAACTGCTCCTGGAGGTGCTATGTAACACTCACATGGAAAGAGGCACGTGGGTATGATGTAGCCCTTGCTGGAGCTAAAGAGGGATTCAAAAGCATTAGTTTCCCATATGTCCACTTTTAGACTTAGAACACCTGCAAGAGAACATGTGCTGTTCAGTGTGTGTGGACATCCTAGATCCTTTAGCATGTATAGACACTTCACACAACATTTCCTTAGAAAAAACCACCTTATTGGTGAGGAAATTGTTAAAAAAATCTAAGAGAAGAATAATCACAGGGCCCCAGCCCAAACTAAACCAAGGAATAAACACAGCTGTCCTACACAGGGGGCCTCACACCCCATCCCATTCCTTGTTCATTTGGGACAAAGAAAGAGTCCGTGCCAAATGGCAAGCTGTGGATAGTAAGTTGGACAGCAGGGCTGTAAAGCCACCACAGAAGGGGGACATTAAAGAGGCAGCATAAATTCACCGCTGGCAACAGTAAGTCTCTGTCAACGCTAGCATCAGCTTGTGCAAAACACACGGAGGTTCAAGATGTTCACAACAGTTATGTTCAGAGTCTGCAGGAAAAAAAGGATGCTAGAGAGTAAAGAAACTAAAAAATTACTTTCTTTGATTGCTCTGTGTCTTCATGGTCTCAACCCACTTTCCTTCCAGACTATTCTGCTTCCCAGATCCTCTTCTAAATCACCTCACCCCATTTCATCCTCTCCCACTGAATTCTGTTCCAATCCATTTTGCCTCAGTCTAGTTTTGTATCATACGCTGATTACAACTATTCTTTTCAGTCTTACCCTATATCCTCTCCCACTGCAATTCTAGTTCCTGGTGGGACATCTGAGACCAGGACTTGCAAGGCTGTTTGGCTTCAAAATTCATACACTAACATCACACACAGTCTCTACAACTTTTCAACAGTAACATCAGCCCCTTAGGAGTCTACAGGGAGAAATGATTCACAGGTAAGCCCTGGCCTGGGAATCTGAGCTCTCTACAGCCTGCTAACCACAATCCCAGGTGATCTTAGACAGTCAGAGCAGGCAAATAATGACAGATGAATCACTGTTGACCAGAACTGCTCCTGGAGGTGCTATGTAACACTCACATGGAAAGAGGCACGTGGGTATGATGTAGCCCTTGCTGGAGCTAAAGAGGGATTCAAAAGCATTAGTTTCCCATATGTCCACTTTTAGACTTAGAACACCTGCAAGAGAACATGTGCTGTTCAGTGTGTGTGGACATCCTAGATCCTTTAGCATGTATAGACACTTCACACAACATTTCCTTAGAAAACCACCTTATTGGTGAGGAAATTGTTAAAAAAATCTAAGAGAAGAATAATCACAGGGCCCCAGCCCAAACTAAACCAAGGAATAAACACAGCTGTCCTACACAGGGGGCCTCACACCCCATCCCATTCCTTGTTCATTTGGGACAAAGAAAGAGTCCGTGCCAAATGGCAAGCTGTGGATAGTAAGTTGGACAGCAGGGCTGTAAAGCCACCACAGAAGGGGGACATTAAAGAGGCAGCATAAATTCACCGCTGGCAACAGTAAGTCTCTGTCAACGCTAGCATCAGCTTGTGCAAAACACACGGAGGTTCAAGATGTTCACAACAGTTATGTTCAGAGTCTGCAGGAAAAAAAGGATGCTAGAGAGTAAAGAAACTAAAAAATTACTTTCTTTGATTGCTCTGTGTCTTCATGGTCTCAACCCACTTTCCTTCCAGACTATTCTGCTTCCCAGATCCTCTTCTAAATCACCTCACCCCATTTCATCCTCTCCCACTGAATTCTGTTCCAATCCATTTTGCCTCAGTCTAGTTTTGTATCATACGCTGATTACAACTATTCTTTTCAGTCTTACCCTATATTCTACCATTCAGTTCAACCTAAAATCTATGCGGCCTTACCAAACTAATCTATTTCATACACAACAGTAATGTTAGTAACCTTTTTAATCTGATGATCTTATGGAAAAAGGCATATAAGCATAAAGAAATGGGTACTATAGTCAGATGGACCCCAAACCTGCCTACAATATTCAAAGATGCTAAATTATTAAATAAGGTCAATATGAGAGAGATCACTAGTGGTTCAATTCTCAGGCTTTCTCAGATAGACATTTTTTATCAGCATATGGGCTAGCAACATAGGGGAAAAAAATGAAAACTAACATTTGCTTATTATGAGCAAATTCTGCTTTGTACTAGAATTTGTTTTGCATTCAGTATTTCATCTTGACTATAAAAGCTATCATTTCTATACATATTTTTAAAATAACGAAGAAATACAATTACAAATAAGTAAGTTTATTTGTAATTGTAATTTGATTACAAATAATTTTAAAAGACTTTGGCCACCTTCCACAACCAAGAAGTGCTTCTAGACACAACAGGACTGGCTACATGGAGCCCATGCTCTTTCCAGAGCTTAGGCCCTGTGTGGTTGATGACATGAGTGTGTGGTGTGGTTTCTTGAGCTGTGGTAGCATTAGCAGTGGTGATCCTATCAGCTATTATCATTGTCCTACAAAATTGTCTCCCATGATTATGGAAGACATAAGCCATAGAGAAGCTATGACTGATGAAATATACAATATGTGAAGTAGTCACACACATATATATTTTGTATGAAAAGAAATTCATCCAGCTTTCTTTTTTTTTTTTTTTAAAAAAACAAGCCTGACCTGGAGTTTCAAGATATTCACAACAGTTATGTTCAGAGTCTGCAGGAAAAAAAGGATGCTAGAGAGTAAAGAAACTAAAAAATTACTTTCTTTGATTGCTCTGTGTCTTCATGGTCTCAACCCACTTTCCTTCCAGACTATTCTGCTTCCCAGATCCTCTTCTAAATCACCTCACCCCATTTCATCCTCTCCCACTGAATTCTGTTCCAATCCATTTTGCCTCAGTCTAGTTTTGTATCATACGCTGATTACAACTATTCTTTTCAGTCTTACCCTATATTCTACCATTCAGTTCAACCTAAAATCTATGCGGCCTTACCAAACTAATCTATTTCATACACAACAGTAATGTTAGTAACCTTTTTAATCTGATGATCTTATGGAAAAAGGCATATAAGCATAAAGAAATGGGTACTATAGTCAGATGGACCCCAAACCTGCCTACAATATTCAAAGATGCTAAATTATTAAATAAGGTCAATATGAGAGAGATCACTAGTGGTTCAATTCTCAGGCTTTCTCAGATAGACATTTTTTATCAGCATATGGGCTAGCAACATAGGGGAAAAAAATGAAAACTAACATTTGCTTATTATGAGCAAATTCTGCTTTGTACTAGAATTTGTTTTGCATTCAGTATTTCATCTTGACTATAAAAGCTATCATTTCTATACATATTTTTAAAATAACGAAGAAATACAATTACAAATAAGTAAGTTTATTTGTAATTGTAATTTAATTACAAATAATTTTAAAAAGACTTTGGCCACCTTCCACAACCAAGAAGTGCTTCTAGACACAACAGGACTGGCTACATGGAGCCCATGCTCTTTCCAGAGCTTAGGCCCTGTGTGGTTGATGACATGAGTGTGTGGTGTGGTTTCTTGAGCTGTGGTAGCATTAGCAGTGGTGATCCTATCAGCTATTATCATTGTCCTACAAAATTGTCTCCCATGATTATGGAAGACATAAGCCATAGAGAAGCTATGACTGATGAAATATACAATATGTGAAGTAGTCACACACATATATATTTTGTATGAAAAGAAATTCATCCAGCTCTTCATAACAGCCTGACCTGTTCTGTTTCACTTTGTATAATATTTATTTGCTTTTTTATTTTTAATTGGAGGATGATTACTTACAATGTTGTGTTGATTTCTCTGGTACAACAATGGGAATCAGCTATAAGTGTACTTGTGAACCTACCTCGCACCTCCAGCCCTTTTCCACTCTTATAGGTCATCAGAGAACCAAGCTGAGTTCCCTGTGTTGGTGATCTCTCTCTTTCAACTTCAGTACAAGCTTCAAGATGTAAAGCACTTTGTTTTGTTCACTGGCACATACTCAACCTGCAAAAGGGTGCCTGGCACATGGTTGTGCTCAGATATTATTATTTGTTAAAAGAATGAACGAATCGTTATATTTAAGTTGCTCTGTAATGTTCAACTCTTTGCAGCCCAATGGACTACAGCACACCAGGCTCCCCCATCCTTCACCATCTCCCGGAGTCTGTTCAAACTCATGTCCATTGATTCAGTGATGCCATCCAATCATCTCATCCTCTGTAGTTCCCTTCTCCTCCTGCCTTGAAACTTTCCCAGCAGCAGGATCTTTTCCAGTGAGTCAGCTCTTCTCATCAGGTGGCAAAAGTGTTGGAGCTTCACCGTCAGTCCTTCCAATAAATAATCAGGGTTGGTTTCCTTTAGGATTGACTGGTTTGATCTCCTTGCAGTCCAAGGGACTCTCAAGAGTCTTCTCCAGCACCACAGTTCAAAGGCATCAGTTCTTTGGTGCTCAACCTTCTTTACCATCCAACTATCACATCCATACATGACTACTGAAAAATATACCTTTGATTATGTGGATCTCTGCTGGCAAAGTGAACCTCCGATTTCTGTGGCCTCTCTTGTTTCTGCACACCAGCTCTGGATGCATGTGCTCCAGAGCGCTGACTTGTAATTGGACACACTGGTCCAGCTGCTCCGTGGCGCATAGGATTTTCTTGGGCCAGGGATCGAACCAGTGCCCCTTGCACTGCAAGGTAGACTCTTTATCCACTGGACCACCAGGGAAGCCCAAAGTAATGTCTCTGCTTTTAATCACTGTTTAATTTTCTTATAACTTTTCTTCCAAGGAGCAAGTGTCTTTGAATTTCATGGATGCAGTTACCATCTGCAGTGATTTGGGAGCTCACGAAAACAAAGCCTGTCTCTGTTTCCATTGTTTCACAATCCATTTGCCATAAAGTGATAGGACTCGATGCCATGATCTTAATTTTTGGAATGTTGAGTTTTAAGCCAGCTTTTCGACAACAATGGGAATCAGCTATAAGTGTACTTGTGAACCTACCTCGCACCTCCAGCCCTTTTCCACTCTTATAGGTCATCAGAGAACCAAGCTGAGTTCCCTGTGTTGGTGATCTCTCTTTCAACTTCAGTACAAGCTTCAAGATGTAAAGCACTTTGTTTTGTTCACTGGCACATACTCAACCTGCAAAAGGGTGCCTGGCACATGGTTGTGCTCAGATATTATTATTTGTTAAAAGAATGAACGAATCGTTATATTTAAGTTGCTCTGTAATGTTCAACTCTTTGCAGCCCAATGGACTACAGCACACCAGGCTCCCCCATCCTTCACCATCTCCCGGAGTCTGTTCAAACTCATGTCCATTGATTCAGTGATGCCATCCAATCATCTCATCCTCTGTAGTTCCCTTCTCCTCCTGCCTTGAAACTTTCCCAGCAGCAGGATCTTTTCCAGTGAGTCAGCTCTTCTCATCAGGTGGCAAAAGTGTTGGAGCTTCACCGTCAGTCCTTCCAATAAATAATCAGGGTTGGTTTCCTTTAGGATTGACTGGTTTGATCTCCTTGCAGTCCAAGGGACTCTCAAGAGTCTTCTCCAGCACCACAGTTCAAAGGCATCAGTTCTTTGGTGCTCAACCTTCTTTACCATCCAACTATCACATCCATACATGACTACTGAAAAAAATATACCTTTGATTATGTGGATCTCTGCTGGCAAAGTGAACCTCCGATTTCTGTGGCCTCTCTTGTTTCTGCACACCAGCTCTGGATGCATGTGCTCCAGAGCGCTGACTTGTAATTGGACACACTGGTCCAGCTGCTCCGTGGCGCATAGGATTTTCTTGGGCCAGGGATCGAACCAGTGCCCCTTGCACTGCAAGGTAGACTCTTTATCCACTGGACCACCAGGGAAGCCCAAAGTAATATCTCTGCTTTTTAATCACTGTTTAATTTTCTTATAACTTTTCTTCCAAGGAGCAAGTGTCTTTGAATTTCATGGATGCAGTTACCATCTGCAGTGATTTGGGAGCTCACGAAAACAAAGCCTGTCTCTGTTTCCATTGTTTCACAATCCATTTGCCATAAAGTGATAGGACTCGATGCCATGATCTTAATTTTTGGAATGTTGAGTTTTAAGCCAGCTTTTTCACTCTCCTCTTTCACCTTCAAGAGGCTCTTTAGTTCCTCTTCTCTTTCTGCCATAGGGGTGGTGTCGTTTGCATATATGAGGTTGTTGATATTTCTTCCTTCCAGCAATCTTGATTCCAGCTTGTGCTTCATCCAAACTGGCATTTCCTGTGATGTACTCTGCATATAAATTAAATAAGCAGGGTGACAATATACAGCCTTGATATACTCCTTTCCCGATTTGGAATCAGTCCATTGTTCCATTTCCAGTTCTAACTGTTGCTTCTTGACCTGCATACAGGTTTCCCAGGAAGCAGGTAAGGTGGTCTGGTGTTCTCATTCCTTTCAAAATTTTCCAGTTTGTTGTGATCCACATAGTCAAAGGCTTTATCATAGTCAATGAAGCAGAGGTAGATGTTTTTCTGGAATTATCTTACATTTTCTATGATCCAACAGATCTTGGCAATTTGATCTCTGGTTCCTCTGCCTTTTCTAAATCCAGTTTATACATCTGGAAGCTCTCAAATCACCTACTGTTGAAGCTTAGCTTGAAGGATTTTCAGCATGATCTTGCTATCACATGAAATGAGTGCAATTGTGTGGTAGTTTGTACAGTTTTTGGCATTGCCTTTTTTTGAGATTGGAATGAAAACTGGCATTTTCCAGTCCTGTGGCCACTGCTGAGTTTTCCATATTTGCTGGCATATTGACTACAGCACTTTAAGTGTATCCTCTTTTAGCATTTGAAATAGTTCAGCTGGAATTCTATCACCTCCATGAGCTTTGCTTGTAGTGATGCTTCCTGAGGCCCACTTGACCTCACACTCCAGGATGTCTGGCTCTAGCTGAGTGATCCCACCATGGTGGTTATCCAGGTCATCAAGATGTTTTTGTATAATTCTGTGTATTCTTATCACTTCTTCTTAATATCTTCTCCTTCTGTTAGGTCCATAGAGGGTAGAACACATTTCTAAAAGAGGTTTTGATATTTGAATAATAAGCAAAAGGCAAGCTATAATAGAGATATGGTTCTACATAAATATAATATGGGAAGTATGTGATTTCATTCATGTTAAACAAATAAATGACAAGAGACGCTCCGATTTCCACTAAACTGCTGGTCAGGATTTCCTAGCACTCTGTGGAACAGTGAAAGACTGGAGGATGTTCAGGGCAAGTATCAGGTTGGCAAGAAGAGTCTAGGGATATGAGACCAAGAAACTGAAGACTTAGTATGTTGGAAGTCTCATAGCATATTGGGGACAGTATCAAAAGCAGAACAAGGACCTCTGGATGGAAATTACATGGAGTCACATTACATTTCAATACCAGGGAAACAATCCCATCATTCTGTAATGTTCCAAAACAGAACTGGTTAATTCTCCCTGGAAACCCTTTTTCATCTGTGGAGTCTGATGAGGCAGAGGCTGGATATTGGTTGCTTTGGTTGTAATTCAGGCTTTAGGTGGAGACTGCGTGTCAGTCTCTCAGTAGTGTCCGACTCTGCAACCCCATAGACTGTAGTCCCCCAGGCTCCTCTGTTATGAATTCTCTGGCAAACCTGGAGTGGGTTGCTCTGCCTTTTCTAAATCCAGTTTATACATCTGGAAGCTCTCAAATCACCTACTGTTGAAGCTTAGCTTGAAGGATTTTCAGCATGATCTTGCTATCACATGAAATGAGTGCAATTGTGTGGTAGTTTGTACAGTTTTTGGCATTGCCTTTTTTTGAGATTGGAATGAAAACTGGCATTTTCCAGTCCTGTGGCCACTGCTGAGTTTTCCATATTTGCTGGCATATTGACTACAGCACTTTAAGTGTATCCTCTTTTAGCATTTGAAATAGTTCAGCTGGAATTCTATCACCTCCATGAGCTTTGCTTGTAGTGATGCTTCCTGAGGCCCACTTGACCTCACACTCCAGGATGTCTGGCTCTAGCTGAGTGATCCCACCATGGTGGTTATCCAGGTCATCAAGATGTTTTTGTATAATTCTGTGTATTCTTATCACTTCTTCTTAATATCTTCTCCTTCTGTTAGGTCCATAGAGGGTAGAACACATTTCTAAAAGAGGTTTTGATATTTGAATAATAAGCAAAAGGCAAGCTATAATAGAGATATGGTTCTACATAAATATAATATGGGAAGTATGTGATTTCATTCATGTTAAACAAATAAATGACAAGAGACGCTCCGATTTCCACTAAACTGCTGGTCAGGATTTCCTAGCACTCTGTGGAACAGTGAAAGACTGGAGGATGTTCAGGGCAAGTATCAGGTTGGCAAGAAGAGTCTAGGGATATGAGACCAAGAAACTGAAGACTTAGTATGTTGGAAGTCTCATAGCATATTGGGGACAGTATCAAAAGCAGAACAAGGACCTCTGGATGGAAATTACATGGAGTCACATTACATTTCAATACCAGGGAAACAATCCCATCATTCTGTAATGTTCCAAAACAGAACTGGTTAATTCTCCCTGGAAACCCTTTTTCATCTGTGGAGTCTGATGAGGCAGAGGCTGGATATTGGTTGCTTTGGTTGTAATTCAGGCTTTAGGTGGAGACTGCGTGTCAGTCTCTCAGTAGTGTCCGACTCTGCAACCCCATAGACTGTAGTCCCCCAGGCTCCTCTGTCTATGGAATTCTCTAGGCAAGAACACTGGAGTGGGTTGCTGTTTCCTTCTCCAGGGATCTTCCCAGCCCAGGGATCAAACTCGAGTCTTCTGCATCACAGGCAGACTCTTTACTATCTGAGCCACCAGGGAAGCCCTTAAATGGAGATTAGACGAAATTCTAACATTCCATCCACTCTGAAACATGATGACCCTACATTTCTCTTGCTCTTTCTCCTATAGGCATCCCCAGAAGCATCTAGCAGAAAAGCTCAATGACACTCAGTCCCTGACATCACAGCCCAAGGACTAAATGGGCTTGGCCCTCTCCTCAGAACACCCTTACTTTCCTGCTATGGACAATTATAATCCCCTGTTAAACTATCCCTCAGTCTTCCTGCAGACTCCACTATAGACACCCTTCTCTTCTTCCTCCACCTTGTTTGCCTCCTGCCTCTCCCATCCCCATCATCTCTGCATGCCATGGATCTGGTCCCTCCAGAGCCTGCTCTGTGCTGCATATCCACTAATTATTTATAAAGGAAATCAATCCCCATTTATATGTCGGTGAATATGAGACAGAATGTCTCACCCAGAGAAAATGTGTGTGCCTTCTGAAGGATATTTACTACAAAGTTAATCCCAAAGAAACTCAGGTTACATCAAACCCATAAGAAAACATAATAAAGGGCAGAAAAAACTACAGTAAAGATTGGAGGTTGCAATCAGTCGTGGCGGGGCACTAGAGGATCCTGTTTGGAGTTTCCACTGCTTTGCTAGAATACTGTATTCACTTTAATTGCAGCAATTTATGGTGTAAATTAAGGTGCAGTAAATTAAGCTGCAACTTAATGGAGAAAATGGAAGGCTCTAGGTCTCCAAGCCCAATCTTGGTGCTGTCTCAGATTTTGGAGTGGGAAAAAGAGATGTCACTCAATACTTACTGTTAGGTTTATGGGCTATTAAAGGGTTAATACGGCAGTTGCAAATTCCCCGGCCCTAAAGGGTCAGCATCATAGGGCCGGTTGCTGATCTGCTGGCGCCTGGGAGTCTCTCAAGGCCGGCAATAAGGAGTTCGCTCTGGCCATAAAGATTCTCCACTACATCTGGAAAGTAACAAGAACTGCACACCCCCATGCCCACAAGACAACTCAAGGACAGCAGACTCATCACTAATTTCCCGCCTAACTTAAACAAAGACTTTGTCTCTGCGTCTGCTCTGAAGAATCCCCCTCCCCTTTCTTTTTCTCCCCAAGAAAACCTCCTCATCCCATCTCCGGGGTGCAATTTCCCCGGCCCATCTCTCAGACCTGTGGATCTCACCTGGGAACTCTTCCCAAATGGGCTCTTTCCCTAACAGCTTGCTGTCCGCCGTGTCTTTGCGATTCTTACACTTACCTTACTATAAGGGTATCTGAGGTAAAAGATAGGTCAGAAAGAAAATGCTGACCATCGTGTGAACCACAAACTGGCGTTTACCCATTACATTGCCGATACCTGGACAACAAGAGTATTTGCCATCTGCCTCTGCAGAGACCAGAACCTGTGCTGTTGAGAGCTGCTGACCTTCAATACCCTTTGCCTCCTGCCTCTCCCATCCCCATCATCTCTGCATGCCATGGATCTGGTCCCTCCAGAGCCTGCTCTGTGCTGCATATCCACTAATTATTTATAAAGGAAATCAATCCCCATTTATATGTCGGTGAATATGAGACAGAATGTCTCACCCAGAGAAAATGTGTGTGCCTTCTGAAGGATATTTACTACAAAGTTAATCCCAAAGAAACTCAGGTTACATCAAACCCATAAGAAAACATAATAAAGGGCAGAAAAAACTACAGTAAAGATTGGAGGTTGCAATCAGTCGTGGCGGGGCACTAGAGGATCCTGTTTGGAGTTTCCACTGCTTTGCTAGAATACTGTATTCACTTTAATTGCAGCAATTTATGGTGTAAATTAAGGTGCAGTAAATTAAGCTGCAACTTAATGGAGAAAATGGAAGGCTCTAGGTCTCCAAGCCCAATCTTGGTGCTGTCTCAGATTTTGGAGTGGGAAAAAGAGATGTCACTCAATACTTACTGTTAGGTTTATGGGCTATTAAAGGGTTAATACGGCAGTTGCAAATTCCCCGGCCCTAAAGGGTCAGCATCATAGGGCCGGTTGCTGATCTGCTGGCGCCTGGGAGTCTCTCAAGGCCGGCAATAAGGAGTTCGCTCTGGCCATAAAGATTCTCCACTACATCTGGAAAGTAACAAGAACTGCACACCCCATGCCCACAAGACAACTCAAGGACAGCAGACTCATCACTAATTTCCCGCCTAACTTAAACAAAGACTTTGTCTCTGCGTCTGCTCTGAAGAATCCCCCTCCCCTTTCTTTTTCTCCCCAAGAAAACCTCCTCATCCCATCTCCGGGGTGCAATTTCCCCGGCCCATCTCTCAGACCTGTGGATCTCACCTGGGAACTCTTCCCAAATGGGCTCTTTCCCTAACAGCTTGCTGTCCGCCGTGTCTTTGCGATTCTTACACTTACCTTACTATAAGGGTATCTGAGGTAAAAGATAGGTCAGAAAGAAAATGCTGACCATCGTGTGAACCACAAACTGGCGTTTACCCATTACATTGCCGATACCTGGACAACAAGAGTATTTGCCATCTGCCTCTGCAGAGACCAGAACCTGTGCTGTTGAGAGCTGCTGACCTTCAATACCCTCTGATGGAGATCAGGGTGGGGTAGAGGCACTCTGTGCTCCAAGGAATCTGGTGGGTCAGGTCTTTAGATAGGTGGATGCTTTTAGGAACAGATTTTATTATCTCAATCCTTGCATCTCCTCATATTTAGAAAAGCACTAAATCTCATGGTGACATCAGATCCTCGTGACTAACTGGGGCCGTTTGTAAAATGACTGTTTAATGATATTGAACTTCCCCCTCACCAAAACCCTTCAGTATTGACCCTCCTCCTGCTGCCTCTTTGGAGCAGTCTCTCAGAGCTATCTGGGGTGCTGCCTCCTGGGCTGCAGTCCTAATTATGCCCCAAATATGCCCCAACTCTCAAGTTGTTCATCCTTTTTAGTCTACAGTGGTCATTGGAAAGATGTGGGCATCTTTTCTGTGGGCACAATTCCTCCTGTAATTATGCTGCAGAATGCATTGCCAGAGTCACTCCCCTCCCTAGCAAAAACTTCTTTCTAAAGTATGGATAACAGGGATACAGCCTTAAGGATAAAGGGTTGAAGTATGTTGGAGGATGTGGGAAGAGATGGGAGTGTTACAGAGTCCAAGCTCGATCTGCTCACTGCACGATAGACCAATGAATCCGAGAGACAAGGTGTCGAGGGAAGGAAAACCACTTTATTAGGAGACGTTAGGCTAGCACCTCGGAAAAGAAACATCTTATTGGGGTTCAGATGCCAGGTTATTTTATAGATCAGACATAGGGGGAGGTGAGGAAGAAAAGTAAAAAGGCCATTAATCTTTCAAACATCTCTTAAAATGGCAAGCCTCAGGCAGGGGAAGCGTTAACTTCTCTCTTCCTGCCATCTACTGGAGGACAGGATTCTGGCAGAGAGGCAGGGTCCTGAGGCAAGCCATTAAGTATAATTATAATAACAATAGCGATGGAAAGCAAGTCAAAGAAACACTTTGCAACAAGGAGCTAGAATTGATTTTCTCCCTGCAACAGGAGGACGAGTGAACAAGATCCCAAAACTACTCAGAGCCTCAGAGGTAAAATAGGGAGGAGGAAAAGGAGAGGATGGGGGAAGGAGAGAAGGAAGAGGAGAAGAAGCAGCAGGAGAAGACAACTACAGGAATTATTTTATCACTATTTCTTTTTTTTTTTTTTCTGAGGCAAGGAAAGCAACTTTATTAGGAAAGCAGGTCATGGAGAAGATGGCAGTTTAGCGCCTTGGAAATAACCATCTTACTGGGGTTTGGATGCCAGGTTATTATAGATCAGAAATAGAGGAGGTGAGGAAGCAAAGCAAAAAGGCCATTAATCTTGCAAACTTCTCTTAGAATGGCAAGCCTCAGGTAGATGTGTTAGTTTCTCCCTCCTGTCATCCACGGGTAGACAGGGTTCTGAACAAAGACATTTTACTTTAACAGTCAGACAAAGGAGCAGGGTCCTCGTGGAAAGCCATTAAATTGATCCTAATAATAAAAGCAATGCAAGTCAAAGAAACAGTTTGCAACATGGAGTCAGAATTTGTTTCCTCCTTGCAACAATTCCACACTGTCAAAGTCCATTCCACAATCTCATGGAAAAAGGGATGAAGACCATTCTGTTTAGTTAGGTGACTCTTTCTGAGGTGTCTGCCATCTTTGCCATGTTTCAAAGATTAAGGTATGTCTTCCTGCTGTTCCTCTTTTGGGAAATGTCCATTTTACAGCTGTAGACTTAAAAATTCTGAACTTTAAATCCAGGAGACAGCATCTCAAGTTAAAAAATTTAGCACTTTTCTATGTATGGGAAGATGCAAGAATCAGGACTCACTAAAATTACTTCCTTGGTATTTCACTCACCTACTTGGGGCCTGTAATCCTGCATTCTGAGTTCCCTCAGGGCTTAACACAGGGAGTGGCCACAGTCTTATGACTGCCGGTGGCAGGTCCTGTTTCCTCGGGGCTCACTGGATCATCACACTGAAGGACTGGAATCTCTGATTTCACTTCTAAGGTCTTCCCATCTTGGTCATGAATGACCAACATCTGGGAGACATTTCATGATCAGCTTTGGTCTCGCAGCACTGGGAGGCTCATCCCAGTTCAGGCAAATACTCTTGATATGCCACTCTAGGTATTAAGTTTTGGACCAGTGAACAAGATCCCAAAACTACTCAGAGCCTCAGAGGTAAAATAGGGAGGAGGAAAAGGAGAGGATGGGGGAAGGAGAGAAGGAAGAGGAGAAGAAGCAGCAGGAGAAGACAACTACAGGAATTATTTTATCACTATTTCTTTTTTTTTTTTTTCTGAGGCAAGGAAAGCAACTTTATTAGGAAAGCAGGTCATGGAGAAGATGGCAGTTTAGCGCCTTGGAAATAACCATCTTACTGGGGTTTGGATGCCAGGTTATTATAGATCAGAAATAGAGGAGGTGAGGAAGCAAAGCAAAAAGGCCATTAATCTTGCAAACTTCTCTTAGAATGGCAAGCCTCAGGTAGATGTGTTAGTTTCTCCCTCCTGTCATCCACGGGTAGACAGGGTTCTGAACAAAGACATTTTACTTTAACAGTCAGACAAAGGAGCAGGGTCCTCGTGGAAAGCCATTAAATTGATCCTAATAATAAAAGCAATGCAAGTCAAAGAAACAGTTTGCAACATGGAGTCAGAATTTGTTTCCTCCTTGCAACAATTCCACACTGTCAAAGTCCATTCCACAATCTCATGGAAAAAGGGATGAAGACCATTCTGTTTAGTTAGGTGACTCTTTCTGAGGTGTCTGCCATCTTTGCCATGTTTCAAAGATTAAGGTATGTCTTCCTGCTGTTCCTCTTTTGGGAAATGTCCATTTTACAGCTGTAGACTTAAAAATTCTGAACTTTAAATCCAGGAGACAGCATCTCAAGTTAAAAAATTTAGCACTTTTCTATGTATGGGAAGATGCAAGAATCAGGACTCACTAAAATTACTTCCTTGGTATTTCACTCACCTACTTGGGGCCTGTAATCCTGCATTCTGAGTTCCCTCAGGGCTTAACACAGGGAGTGGCCACAGTCTTATGACTGCCGGTGGCAGGTCCTGTTTCCTCGGGGCTCACTGGATCATCACACTGAAGGACTGGAATCTCTGATTTCACTTCTAAGGTCTTCCCATCTTGGTCATGAATGACCAACATCTGGGAGACATTTCATGATCAGCTTTGGTCTCGCAGCACTGGGAGGCTCATCCCAGTTCAGGCAAATACTCTTGATATGCCACTCTAGGTATTAAGTTTTGGACCAGGCACCATCAATAATTAAAATTCTCTGAATTCTAGCTACAAATCCAGGAGACATTTTCCCTTGTTGCTTCTTCCCATACCCAGAATCACACTACTGCAATTATCTTAAGTTACAAAGGTGATATCCTCAAAATGTTAAGCCACGGAAGGCTTGCTGGAGGCCTAATTACACACTGGCTACTGCAAGAGACAACAATCTTGTAAATTAAACAGGATATAAGTAATGCAGACAATGATACAGTGCAGCAGGCAGACACAAGGCACAATTTAAAAACAAAGAACAAATGTGAACAGTGACCAATTAAGTGCAATCCAGTTGAAACATTTTAGGCTTAGTAAATCCTGACTGATGATGTACAAAAACCATTTTGGGGATCCATTTTTCATAAACTATCATTTATTTCAGCACAGTTTTAATTTTCAAGTTGTAGAATATCTGGAAAAGTTTCTTTACCTTGAATTGGGCCACCGTCTACTTGTGGGTATGTCACTTAACTTGCTGATTTATTACAAAGAGCATGTACTTCTTTCTTCAGGGATCTCCCAACCCAGGGATCAAACCTGAGTCTCCTGCATTGCAGGTAGATTCTTTACAGTCTGAGCCACCAGGGAAGCCCATTTTATCGTTATTTTAAGCTAATTCAAATATTTGTAAGTTGTAGCTATACTTGAAGTGTCTGATCTGGACTTGCTGGGAAATCAGTTGGTAAGTTGCATTGCTAATCCACATCAAACATGGGTTAGAAGAGGCAGGGAAACTGTCCCAGAAGCCTAATGGCACTGTCCCCAGTTACAAAATGACTCAGTAGTGTATATAAACACCCATAGAATTCAGTATTCCAGACACTCACACCATAGTAGAGAAACCAGCTTCATACTGAAATTCACAACAAAAATGCAGATATTTCCATGGTCCAAAAGGAGGACAGGCTGTTTGCCCGTCACTGAGTTCAAGGTCATTAGGCAGTGGCGGAAGGAACACGTGGAATCTCTGATTTCACTTCTAAGGTCTTCCATCTTGGTCATGAATGACCAACATCAATCGCCCAGTGGAGGCTCATCCCAGTTCAGGCAAATACTCTTGATATGCCACTCTAGGTATTAAGTTTTGGACCAGGCACCATCAATAATTAAAATTCTCTGAATTCTAGCTACAAATCCAGGAGACATTTTCCCTTGTTGCTTCTTCCCATACCCAGAATCACACTACTGCAATTATCTTAAGTTACAAAGGTGATATCCTCAAAATGTTAAGCCACGGAAGGCTTGCTGGAGGCCTAATTACACACTGGCTACTGCAAGAGACAACAATCTTGTAAATTAAACAGGATATAAGTAATGCAGACAATGATACAGTGCAGCAGGCAGACACAAGGCACAATTTAAAAACAAAGAACAAATGTGAACAGTGACCAATTAAGTGCAATCCAGTTGAAACATTTTAGGCTTAGTAAATCCTGACTGATGATGTACAAAAACCATTTTGGGGATCCATTTTTCATAAACTATCATTTATTTCAGCACAGTTTTAATTTTCAAGTTGTAGAATATCTGGAAAAGTTTCTTTACCTTGAATTGGGCCACCGTCTACTTGTGGGTATGTCACTTAACTTGCTGATTTATTACAAAGAGCATGTACTTCTTTCTTCAGGGGATCTCCCCAACCCAGGGATCAAACCTGAGTCTCCTGCATTGCAGGTAGATTCTTTACAGTCTGAGCCACCAGGGAAGCCCATTTTATCGTTATTTTAAGCTAATTCAAATATTTGTAAGTTGTAGCTATACTTGAAGTGTCTGATCTGGACTTGCTGGGAAATCAGTTGGTAAGTTGCATTGCTAATCCACATCAAACATGGGTTAGAAGAGGCAGGGAAACTGTCCCAGAAGCCTAATGGCACTGTCCCCAGTTACAAAATGACTCAGTAGTGTATATAAACACCCATAGAATTCAGTATTCCAGACACTCACACCATAGTAGAGAAACCAGCTTCATACTGAAATTCACAACAAAAATGCAGATATTTCCATGGTCCAAAAGGAGGAACGAGGCTGTTTGCCCGTCACTGAGTTCAAGGCTGCAGAGGTTGTGAGAGGCAGTGGCGGAAGGACGCTATGACACGTGTGTGTCCTGTTCTCTGAGGCCCACAGCTCTCAGGCCACCTGTCTTCAGTCTCCTTAATCAGACTTCTCAAAAAAGTAGCTCTGGTTCTTCCTCTTTTTCTGTTCTTTATCATTACACCCTATTTAGCCTCCAAGTCCATGAGGTGATGTTCATCAATAACAGATTATGGGCAAAGAAATACTTTTCAGGTCTTAATGGACGAGACTAGGTAAACCTCTCTGCTTTGGCAAACATTTGCGAGGAATCTCCAAGGCACTGAGCACAGTTTTGCAGTCACTAAAACTATTCTGGCAACAGAGTAGAAAATGAGTCTTAACTCTTCTCAAAATCTATTTCTCATAAACTTAAGACTCTTCCTGGTGAAGCCTGAGGGTCAAGAACCAGAGGGGTTTCTGCAGCGCTTGGGGGTCAGGAAAGATTTGACATCCGGCCACCTCACTGCCATTCTGATCACTCACTTGTTCATTTTTTAATACCTGTTCTTTCAAACCTAGAAAACACATCAGCAGTCCCTGTTCTATGCCAGGCAAGAGGGTGGAGAGCTGAGCCAAGCAAGTCAATCTGGTCCTAGGCCCCAGGGCACCATCCTTTAGCTTCTTGTTTCCCTGACATTAAGTCCTGGTGAACTAGCTTTTACATTTTCCTGACTGGACCTGTCTAGTCTTAAAGCAAAGGTGTCCCCAACTCCCAGCTCAAGGGCTTTGGTCTTTACTGATTGAGTTGAATAATTTGATTTAATAAATCAGGAGAATTTGCAGCGGGTTTTTCACTTTCATTAGGGAAGATATATGTGGTGTGGCTGCTGTTTGGTCATGTGTTTAATTAAATTAATGAATTAACGTCTCTGGTGCTGAGAACTCCAGGTGCATAGACCACCCCCTCCTGTTCTTTAGCCTCCAGGCTTTATTCAGTAAGATTCCTACATTTACCGTAAATAGATTCAGAGGAAAGAGTTGGGACATACTTGTTGTTCTTGCACTAAAAGAATGGGACCTAGTGAAAAGGCAAAAGGAGGAACGAGGCTGTTTGCCCGTCACTGAGTTCAAGGCTGCAGAGGTTGTGAGAGGCAGTGGCGGAAGGACGCTATGACACGTGTGTGTCCTGTTCTCTGAGGCCCACAGCTCTCAGGCCACCTGTCTTCAGTCTCCTTAATCAGACTTCTCAAAAAAGTAGCTCTGGTTCTTCCTCTTTTTCTGTTCTTTATCATTACACCCTATTTAGCCTCCAAGTCCATGAGGTGATGTTCATCAATAACAGATTATGGGCAAAGAAATACTTTTCAGGTCTTAATGGACGAGACTAGGTAAACCTCTCTGCTTTGGCAAACATTTGCGAGGAATCTCCAAGGCACTGAGCACAGTTTTGCAGTCACTAAAACTATTCTGGCAACAGAGTAGAAAATGAGTCTTAACTCTTCTCAAAATCTATTTCTCATAAACTTAAGACTCTTCCTGGTGAAGCCTGAGGGTCAAGAACCAGAGGGGTTTCTGCAGCGCTTGGGGGTCAGGAAAGATTTGACATCCGGCCACCTCACTGCCATTCTGATCACTCACTTGTTCATTTTTTAATACCTGTTCTTTCAAACCTAGAAAACACATCAGCAGTCCCTGTTCTATGCCAGGCAAGAGGGTGGAGAGCTGAGCCAAGCAAGTCAATCTGGTCCTAGGCCCCAGGGCACCATCCTTTAGCTTCTTGTTTCCCTGACATTAAGTCCTGGTGAACTAGCTTTTACATTTTCCTGACTGGACCTGTCTAGTCTTAAAGCAAAGGTGTCCCCAACTCCCAGCTCAAGGGCTTTGGTCTTTACTGATTGAGTTGAATAATTTGATTTAATAAATCAGGAGAATTTGCAGCGGGTTTTTCACTTTCATTAGGGAAGATATATGTGGTGTGGCTGCTGTTTGGTCATGTGTTTAATTAAATTAATGAATTAACGTCTCTGGTGCTGAGAACTCCAGGTGCATAGACCACCCCCTCCTGTTCTTTAGCCTCCAGGCTTTATTCAGTAAGATTCCTACATTTACCGTAAATAGATTCAGAGGAAAGAGTTGGGACATACTTGTTGTTCTTGCACTAAAAGAATGGGACCTAGTGATCCCATATTGGAGGATTTTCAGCAGTTTGTACATTTGAAGTTAATCTTGCCTAGGCCACCCATTCTCAACTCAGTACCTGACCCCCACTCACCCCACCCTCAGAGCCCTTATTCATTTCTCCTGTTCACAGTGAAGGAGTCAAAAATCTGTGAAGAGCTAAGTCAGCCCGCAACCCTGCCCTCCCCACAGTCTCTTCCTGCCTCCGACCTCTGTGGACACAGACCTTTCCTACCCGTGGACTCATGTCAGCACCAGCCACTCCCCTGGCCACTTGCCTGGCCACACCCAGATACTTAACGCCCACTCTCAGCTGCAACATCCCTTTCAGCGCTCTGGCCTCTTGGCCTCTGGGCCCGCCTGGCCCCTCTCTTCCCCTTTCCCCCTGGACCCTTCTTCCGTCTTGTACCCCTCACCCTGACCCCCCTCACTCTCCCACTGCTTGTCTCTCTCTCCTGGTCTTACCTGTGTTGCCAGATCCCTCGTGGTGACTGCCACCTAAGCCCAAGAAGAATAAACCTAATCCTCCCTGTAGTCCTCTCGGTTTTCTCTTTCTTTCACACTTTCCTTACAACCAGGTGGGAGTACACTTAGTCTTGCACACTCATTCTCACTGAGGAGACCCTGCATGACAGCAGCCTGACTGTGGAGTTACCCTGTTGAAAGCAGCATTTCAACAGGAACTGAACTCACAACCCTAGGGATAAGACAGCAGCTCCTGTGTTTCAGACCCCCGGCAGCAGGGAAAGTGGTCCGTGTACAGACAGCACCATGGAACCACAGAAGACTCCTTTATGAGCCAGTGCAGCCCCCTGGAATGGAGAGTCTGACTATGCAGAGGACTAGCCAGGAGGCCCCACTGGCTCCATCGTCACTTCTTAGAGTCCATGACTCATGTTTTCTGTGGCTTTAACTGGCTGCTGGAGCCCTGTGTGAAGCAAATGGAGCTGTAATCAAGGTCTTTGTCACTCTCCCACATTTGCACAAGTGTGGGAATAGCTCATCAGCCTTTGGCTTGCTTGGAAAGAGAGTAGTTTTTTTTGCTGTTTTTTTTTTTTTTTTTAAGAAACAAAAGGAAAACAACTTTAAAAGGATCTTAAGCACTAGGGGACTCTGATTTTAGAGACATGCAGACCAAAATATTCTAATTCCTTCCTAGTTTACTTGAATACTATATTGGTCCAAACAAGCTAAAGACAGGATTCCAATCAGAAATGTGGTGCCTCTATTTGCGATGCTAATGGACTGCGTCACACTTCAGAGAAGAGACTGCGCAATGTGCAGTGCCTGTGGCTCCCTAGCCTAGGAGAGAACCCTGAAATCTAGCTGAACAGCAGTCATCAAGACAAGGATGAAGCATCCCAAAGTAAAGGGGAAGCACTGTGCCAGCCACCACAGAAGACATGGATGTTAATTCAGTCCTTAAGGCCTGGCTTCAGAAACAATGTGGTATCACCTAGATCCTGCTTATGTGGTTGAACCACAGTATGTGGTTGAACCACTATTTTTAAAATCTGTCTGTAGCATTAATTATTATACAGGAAAGCATAGCATAGAATAGAATATATACTACAAGGAAGCCCTACACTTGAGTCAGACAAAGAGGAAGTAAATGTGGGACTCAGGGTCTTTCCTGCTCTGATCAAAGTCCTTCCTACCAGCCTTCCTGGAGATATGGGTATGGATTGCCTTAGGATCACTATGCAAGTTCCTGGATTAGATGTAAGTAAATCCCTAGATTACTGTACTGTCCAATCATAGTAAGTTTTACCTCTGTGCTACCAACCCACGTTTCTCAGAGAAGGTGAAGTTTCTTAACTAATTCTGCATGGAAAAAGAAGGACAGTTAAAGCCAGTCTCCTACTTACATAGAAGATAAACACAAAATGATGGCAAACTTTTCTGCTTCCTGGAGAACTGAACATCTGTGTCTCTGCTGTGGTGATCACTAGTGATAGTCACCAAGTATTTTCAGCTCTTTGCCTTCTAGACACATGGTAGGATTATAGCACCTGCCTCTCCCCCTGGTGAGATGGGATCATGCAGGTAGGGCTGATCAATTGCAGTGAGCCTGAGTTATTGATGCCAGACCCTTAGCTCATCAGCCTTTGGCTTGCTTGGAAAGAGAGTAGTTTTTTTTGCTGTTTTTTTTTTTTTTTTTTAGAAACAAAAGGAAAACAACTTTAAAAGGATCTTAAGCACTAGGGGACTCTGATTTTAGAGACATGCAGACCAAAATATTCTAATTCCTTCCTAGTTTACTTGAATACTATATTGGTCCAAACAAGCTAAAGACAGGATTCCAATCAGAAATGTGGTGCCTCTATTTGCGATGCTAATGGACTGCGTCACACTTCAGAGAAGAGACTGCGCAATGTGCAGTGCCTGTGGCTCCCTAGCCTAGGAGAGAACCCTGAAATCTAGCTGAACAGCAGTCATCAAGACAAGGATGAAGCATCCCAAAGTAAAGGGGAAGCACTGTGCCAGCCACCACAGAAGACATGGATGTTAATTCAGTCCTTAAGGCCTGGCTTCAGAAACAATGTGGTATCACCTAGATCCTGCTTATGTGGTTGAACCACAGTATGTGGTTGAACCACTATTTTTAAAATCTGTCTGTAGCATTAATTATTATACAGGAAAGCATAGCATAGAATAGAATATATACTACAAGGAAGCCCTACACTTGAGTCAGACAAAGAGGAAGTAAATGTGGGACTCAGGGTCTTTCCTGCTCTGATCAAAGTCCTTCCTACCAGCCTTCCTGGAGATATGGGTATGGATTGCCTTAGGATCACTATGCAAGTTCCTGGATTAGATGTAAGTAAATCCCTAGATTACTGTACTGTCCAATCATAGTAAGTTTTACCTCTGTGCTACCAACCCACGTTTCTCAGAGAAGGTGAAGTTTCTTAACTAATTCTGCATGGAAAAAGAAGGACAGTTAAAGCCAGTCTCCTACTTACATAGAAGATAAACACAAAATGATGGCAAACTTTTCTGCTTCCTGGAGAACTGAACATCTGTGTCTCTGCTGTGGTGATCACTAGTGATAGTCACCAAGTATTTTCAGCTCTTTGCCTTCTAGACACATGGTAGGATTATAGCACCTGCCTCTCCCCCTGGTGAGATGGGATCATGCAGGTAGGTCTGATCAATGAATTGTGGCCAGTGAGCCTGAGTTATTGATGCCAGACCCTTAGCTCACTTTTCCCTCTGTCACAGCAACTAGCAGTGTCTGAGGTGAAAACTGCCTGGACTCCTGGATGACTACAATGAATACATTCTCCTCACTACAAAGTCCAATGCTGGCTACATAGCAGGAGCTGTTTTAAAATTTGGGGACTGAGATTTGGGGACTATTTATTAATCTATTCAATCCTAATTAAACACCCATTTATGATATCCACACAGTTCTATGGAACAGAGGTCATGATTGGCTCTATGTTAGGTGAACAACTAGCCAATACATTAGTTAGTATTTCTTAAACCCTGAAAAGGACTTCCTCAGTGGCTTAGCTGTAAAGAGTCTGCTTGCAATTCAGGAAATTTACAGGATATGAGAGTTCAATCCCTGGGTCAGGAAGATCTCCTGGAGAAGGAAATGGCAACCCACTCCAGTATTCTTGCTTGGGTAATCCTATTGACAGAGGATCCTGGCTGGCTATAGTCCATGGAGTTACAAAGGGTTGGACACAACTGAGTGACTAAACAACAAACCCTAAAAAATGCCTTGTCTTGTGTTAGTCATAGATAAAAAGAATAAAGAGGTCTCTGTCCTCTGAGGTTTACTCCCTTAGCTGGAAATACACATTTCATGCAAGAGGTGAGTGTGAAATATTTAAATGTCAAAATGTGAAGGTGTTACAAGTACAATGGACTGAATGGATGTGGTTCTGCCCAATTCATATGTTGAAACTGTAACAAACCCTTGTTTCTTGTTCAATCACTAAGCTGTGTCCAACTCTTTGTGACAACCATGGAATGCAGCATGCTAAAATTCTCTGTTCTCTATCTCCATGAGTTTGCTCAGACTCAAGTCCACTGAATCAGTGATGCCATCCAACCATCTTATTCTGTGTCCCTTCCTTCTCCTTTTGCCCTCAGCCTTTCCATCATCAGGGTCATTTCCAATGAGTCGACTCTTCGCATCAAGTGGCCAAAGTATTGAGCTTCAGCTTCAGAATATTCATCTCTGCCTTCTTTTAGACACATGGTAAAGGATTCACCAAGTATTTTCAGCTCTTTGCCTTCTAGACACATGGTAGGATTAGCACCTGCCTCTCCCCTGGTGAGATGGGATCATGCAGGTAGGTCTGATCAATGAATTGTGGCCAGTGAGCCTGAGTTATTGATGCCAGACCCTTAGCTCACTTTTCCCTCTGTCACAGCAACTAGCAGTGTCTGAGGTGAAAACTGCCTGGACTCCTGGATGACTACAATGAATACATTCTCCTCACTACAAAGTCCAATGCTGGCTACATAGCAGGAGCTGTTTTAAAATTTGGGGACTGAGATTTGGGGACTATTTATTAATCTATTCAATCCTAATTAAACACCCATTTATGATATCCACACAGTTCTATGGAACAGAGGTCATGATTGGCTCTATGTTAGGTGAACAACTAGCCAATACATTAGTTAGTATTTCTTAAACCCTGAAAAGGACTTCCTCAGTGGCTTAGCTGTAAAGAGTCTGCTTGCAATTCAGGAAATTTACAGGATATGAGAGTTCAATCCCTGGGTCAGGAAGATCTCCTGGAGAAGGAAATGGCAACCCACTCCAGTATTCTTGCTTGGGTAATCCTATTGACAGAGGATCCTGGCTGGCTATAGTCCATGGAGTTACAAAGGGTTGGACACAACTGAGTGACTAAACAACAAACCCTAAAAAATGCCTTGTCTTGTGTTAGTCATAGATAAAAAGAATAAAGAGGTCTCTGTCCTCTGAGGTTTACTCCCTTAGCTGGAAATACACATTTCATGCAAGAGGTGAGTGTGAAATATTTAAATGTCAAAATGTGAAGGTGTTACAAGTACAATGGACTGAATGGATGTGGTTCTGCCCAATTCATATGTTGAAACTGTAACAAACCCTTGTTTCTTGTTCAATCACTAAGCTGTGTCCAACTCTTTGTGACAACCATGGAATGCAGCATGCTAAAATTCTCTGTTCTCTATCTCCATGAGTTTGCTCAGACTCAAGTCCACTGAATCAGTGATGCCATCCAACCATCTTATTCTGTGTCCCTTCCTTCTCCTTTTGCCCTCAGCCTTTCCATCATCAGGGTCATTTCCAATGAGTCGACTCTTCGCATCAAGTGGCCAAAGTATTGGAGCTTCAGCTTCGGCAGCAGTCTTTCCAATGAATATTCAGGGTTGATTTCCTTTAGGATTGACTGGTTAGAATTCCTTTCAGTCCAAAGGATTCTCAAGAGTCTTCTGCAGCACCACAGTTCTAAAGCATCAGTTCTTTAGTGCTCAGACATCTTTACGATCCAAACCTCAAATCCAAAGATGACTACTGGATAAACCATAGCTTGGAATATATGAACTTTTGTCAGCAAAGTGATTTCTCTGCTTTTTAATGCACTGTCTAGGTTGGTCAGAGATATTCTTCCAAGAAGAAGCGTCTTTTAATTTTGTGTATGCAGTCACCATCTGCAATGATTTTGGAGCCCCCCCCCCCAACAAATGAAATCTGACACTGTTTCCACATTTTCCCCATCTATTTGCAATGAAGTGATTGAATCAGATGCCGTGGTCTTATTTTTTTGAATATCGAAGATTTTTTTTGCCACTTTTATTGGTCTTTTCATTTATTTATTTTGTTTCATCTTTCTTCTTTGGCCTGTGTGGGCCTCCCATTGCAGTGGCCTCTCTCACTGCAGAGCACTGGCTCTGGGTGCATGCACTCCAGAGTGCTGGCTCGCAATTGGATACACCAGTCCAGCCGCTTCGTGGCACGTGGTATCTTCCCAGGCCAGGAATCAAACCAGCCCCCCTTGCACTGCAAGACAGACAATTCATCCACTGGACCACCAGGGAAGCCCCCTGAATATTGAGCTGTTGTTTTTTTTAATTTTTTTTGGCCACTTCTATTGATCTTTCATTTATTTATCTTTATTCTTTGGCCTGTGTGGGCCTCCCATCACAGTGGCCCCTCTCGCTGCAGAGCACTGGCTCTGGGTGAATGTGCTTCAGAGCTCTGGCTTGGTAATTGGACACATTGGTCCAGATGCTCTGTGGCACGTGGGATCTTCTCATGCCAGGGATCGAACCGGCACCCCTTGTACTGCAAGACGATGTCCTTACCCACTGGACCACCAGGGAAGCCCCTGAATATTGAGTTTTAAGTTTTAACTTTTTCACTGTCCTCTTTCACCTTCATCAAGAGGCTCTTTAGTTCCTCTTTGCTTTCTTCCATTAAAGTGATATTATCTGCATACATGAGGTTATTGATATTCCCCCTGGAAATCTTGATTCCAGCTTGAGCTTCATCCATTTCAGCATTTCACATGGTTTAGTCTGCATATAAGTTAAATAAGCAGGGTGACAATATACAGCCTTGATGCAATCCATTCCCAATTTGAAAACAGGCTTTTGTCCCATGGCCAATTCTAACTGTTGTTTCTTATCCTCCATACAGGTTTCTCAGAGGAATGTAATGTGATCTCATTACATGAGATGGTATTCCCATCTCATTAAGAATATTCCACAGTTTGTTGTGATCCACACAATCAAAGGCTTTAGCACAGTCATTGAAACAGAAGTAGATTTTTTCTGTTTTGAATTCCCTTGCTTCTTCTATGATCCAGCATATGCTGGCAATTTGATCTCTTGTTCCTCTCCCTTTTATAAATCCAGCTTGTACATCTGGAAGTTCTTTGTTTACGTACTACTGAAGCCCAGCTTGAAGGATTTTGAGCATAATCTTGCTGGCATGTAAAATGAGAGCAGTTGTACAGTAATTTGAACATTCTTTGGCATTGCCTTTCTTTGGGATTGGAATGAAAACTAGCCTTCTCCAGTCCTGTGGCGACTGCTTAGTTTTTCAAATTTGCTGACATAATGAGTGCAACACTTTAAGAGCATCATATTTTAGTATTAGAAATAGCTCAGCTGGAATTCCATCACCTCCACTGCCTTTGTTCATAGAAATGCTTCCTAAGGCCCACTTGACTTCACACTCTAGGATGTCTGGCTTTAGATGAGTGATCACATCATCATGATTATCTGGGTGATTAAGAGTTTTTTTTGTACCACTTTTGGTGTCAAACCCCTAGTGAGGCTGTTTAAAGAGTAAAAAAGTAATTAAGGTTAGAAGGGTGATAAGGGTGGCCCTGATGGATCAGCATTCATATAAGAAGGGACAGCAGAGAGCTTGCCTTCCTCTCCAGGTTCACATGCTAAAGAGGTGCCCTATGTGGAGTTGGTAAGAAGGTGGCTGTGTGCAAACCAAGAAGAGGGAAACCCATCCCACTGGACCTCTATCCAGAACTTCCAGCCACTGTGGTTGTGTGAGATTCAATTTCTGATTCACTCAGCCTGTGTAATTTTGTTTGGACAACTGAGTAAACTGAGAGAGGAAGAAATGTAATTCCAGCTTGAGCTTCATCCATTTCAGCATTTCACATGGTTTAGTCTGCATATAAGTTAAATAAGCAGGGTGACAATATACAGCCTTGATGCAATCCATTCCCAATTTGAAAACAGGCTTTTGTCCCATGGCCAATTCTAACTGTTGTTTCTTATCCTCCATACAGGTTTCTCAGAGGAATGTAATGTGATCTCATTACATGAGATGGTATTCCCATCTCATTAAGAATATTCCACAGTTTGTTGTGATCCACACAATCAAAGGCTTTAGCACAGTCATTGAAACAGAAGTAGTTTTTTTCTGTTTTGAATTCCCTTGCTTCTTCTATGATCCAGCATATGCTGGCAATTTGATCTCTTGTTCCTCTCCCTTTTATAAATCCAGCTTGTACATCTGGAAGTTCTTTGTTTACGTACTACTGAAGCCCAGCTTGAAGGATTTTGAGCATAATCTTGCTGGCATGTAAAATGAGAGCAGTTGTACAGTAATTTGAACATTCTTTGGCATTGCCTTTCTTTGGGATTGGAATGAAAACTAGCCTTCTCCAGTCCTGTGGCGACTGCTTAGTTTTTCAAATTTGCTGACATAATGAGTGCAACACTTTAAGAGCATCATATTTTAGTATTAGAAATAGCTCAGCTGGAATTCCATCACCTCCACTGCCTTTGTTCATAGAAATGCTTCCTAAGGCCCACTTGACTTCACACTCTAGGATGTCTGGCTTTAGATGAGTGATCACATCATCATGATTATCTGGGTGATTAAGAGTTTTTTGTACCACTTTTGGTGTCAAACCCTAGTGAGGCTGTTTAAAGAGTAAAAAAGTAATTAAGGTTAGAAGGGTGATAAGGGTGGCCCTGATGGATCAGCATTCATATAAGAAGGGACAGCAGAGAGCTTGCCTTCCTCTCCAGGTTCACATGCTAAAGAGGTGCCCTATGTGGAGTTGGTAAGAAGGTGGCTGTGTGCAAACCAAGAAGAGGGAAACCCATCCCACTGGACCTCTATCCAGAACTTCCAGCCACTGTGGTTGTGTGAGATTCAATTTCTGATTCACTCAGCCTGTGTAATTTTGTTTGGACAACTGAGTAAACTGAGAGAGGAAGAAATGTAATTCAACTCCTAGCTTTCAGGAGGATATTCCGAAGCAGGTAGAAGTTTATATGATTTTAAGGAAGAAAACAAAGAGTAGCTTTACATGTACTATCACTTGATATTCACTTTGCATATATTATCTCTTTTAATTTTCATAATACAATATTACAACACAGGAACTAGCACCCCTATGGCAAGTGAGGCTCAAAAAGGTGGAGAGTAGGAGGCACATAAGATCTACAGATTGCCCAGGCTCTGGCCTACCTCACAATCCTGGGTAGGTGGAGGATGATTGGCAGGATGGTCAGGGAAACTCTAGATGCCTTGGAAATGGCATTTCAGGAGTGGAACAGAAAACAGATCTGGACGGGACTAAGGATGCTTCTCTGGAAACAATGGCAGATACAGTGGAGTAAGAAGAGTAGAATTAAACCAGATGCAACAATGCTACTGAAGAAAGAGGCAATGAGGAGTCTTCATAAATACATTGAAAATATCTATTTTTAAAATATGTTCTTGACCTTGTGATTAGACCTCATCAAACCTGAAGGAAATCAATCCTGAATATTCACTGGAAGAACTAATGCTGAAGCAGAGGCTCCAACACTTTGGCCACCTGATGTAAAGAGCCGACTTATTGAAAAAGACCTTGATGCTAGGAAAGATTGAAAGCAAAAGGAGAAGAGGGTGGTAGAGGATAAGATGGTTATATGCCATCACTAACTCAATGGAAAGGAGTCTGAGTAAACTCAGGGAGATAGTAAAAGACAGAAAAGCCGGACATGCTGCAGTCCATGAGGTCTCAAAGAGTGGACACAACAGAGTGACTGAACGAATAAGACTTTTTTCAAAAAGTCAGATAAAACCTTGCATTCTCATCTGAAGGAAGGGTTTGGCACATGCTAAAGAGGTGCCCTATGTGGAGTTGGTAAGAAGGTGGCTGTGTGCAAACCAAGAAGAGGGAAACCCATCCCACTGGACCTCTATCCAGAACTTCCAGCCACTGTGGTTGTGTGAGATTCAATTTCTGATTCACTCAGCCTGTGTAATTTTGTTTGGACAACTGAGTAAACTGAGAGAGGAAGAAATGTAATTCAACTCCTAGCTTTCAGGAGGATATTCCGAAGCAGGTAGAAGTTTATATGATTTTAAGGAAGAAAACAAAGAGTAGCTTTACATGTACTATCACTTGATATTCACTTTGCATATATTATCTCTTTTAATTTTCATAATACAATATTACAACACAGGAACTAGCACCCCTATGGCAAGTGAGGCTCAAAAAGGTGGAGAGTAGGAGGCACATAAGATCTACAGATTGCCCAGGCTCTGGCCTACCTCACAATCCTGGGTAGGTGGAGGATGATTGGCAGGATGGTCAGGGAAACTCTAGATGCCTTGGAAATGGCATTTCAGGAGTGGAACAGAAAACAGATCTGGACGGGACTAAGGATGCTTCTCTGGAAACAATGGCAGATACAGTGGAGTAAGAAGAGTAGAATTAAACCAGATGCAACAATGCTACTGAAGAAAGAGGCAATGAGGAGTCTTCATAAATACATTGAAAATATCTATTTTTAAAATATGTTCTTGACCTTGTGATTAGACCTCATCAAACCTGAAGGAAATCAATCCTGAATATTCACTGGAAGAACTAATGCTGAAGCAGAGGCTCCAACACTTTGGCCACCTGATGTAAAGAGCCGACTTATTGAAAAAGACCTTGATGCTAGGAAAGATTGAAAGCAAAAGGAGAAGAGGGTGGTAGAGGATAAGATGGTTATATGCCATCACTAACTCAATGGAAAGGAGTCTGAGTAAACTCAGGGAGATAGTAAAAGACAGAAAAGCCGGACATGCTGCAGTCCATGAGGTCTCAAAGAGTGGGACACAACAGAGTGACTGAACAATAAGACTCTTCATAGTCAGATAAACTTTTTTCTGGCCGTCTTAAAAATTGATCCAAGTCAGCTTTTAAGTCATAAAAAGTCATTTTCACTGTTTTTCGGCTGGCTGCATTTCATCATCTGGACAGTCTTGGGACAGAAGACTCATCCAGGAAAAAGTGGACTACTTTAAGTTGGCTGCTTTCAGACCATTAATCTAAAAAGGGAGAAGGTGAGAAGGTGCATGAGTCACCGAAAACCCGCAAGCTTCATTACTGCTGAAAATTTCATACCCTAAATGAACAAAGCTCCAGTGCTCCAAATGGAGACTTCTCCAGAGGCTGGGCTTTGTGGAGAGAAGAGCGGATTGCCACTCTGTCCAGCAGCTGGCTCAGCCTTCTCTCCTGCTGCTTTAATTGCCTTTCAGGTAATAATCTGTTTAATGAAGACAAAGACCCAAATCCTGTAAGCCCCAACAGAGATGAGCTTAAAAATAAGATGCTTCAGGTGGTCATGGTGAGCTACCCAAACTTTTCTGTTCCTGTTTCCCTCTGTTTTACCCTCCCCCAGGGCAGGAGATTTTGATCTCGAAATTACAGAGTGGTTTTGGTTGTCCATTAGCTCCATAAAATTTCAAATAAAATATTTGATAAACAGGCATTTTCCCAGGGAGAAGGTCTCTAGCTAACATAGCACATCCTCAGAGGGTTCTGAGCCTACAGAAAGAGCCACAGCCCCAGGGGTCGTTATACTAGAGTCCCAAGAGACAAGATAACTGGGCAAAACAGGTGCTGAATATGGAGACAGGCAGAACCAGGGCAATCCCTCATTTTATCAGTACCATCTCTGGCTGTAAACAGAGAATTGCCGCACAGAGGTGAATGTCCTCTTGTCGGCTCCCCACCTCCTTCTTTGCAGGTTGTGGCTAGGACTGGACATAAAGCATACATTAGGTACTTTTACTATTCCCCTTTTATTTTACTATTCCTGTTTTATTCCTCCTACCTAAGCTGGAATAAAATAGCATCATTTACCTGGAATGAACAACCTCCATCCACATCCACAAAAATCTTTCAAGGTACACTTCAGTAAACTCTGCAAATGTGGGGGACACAACAGAGTGACAAAATGCCCATAGTCAGATAAACTTTTTCTGGCCGTCTTAAAATTGATCCAAGTCAGCTTTTAAGTCATAAAAAGTCATTTTCACTGTTTTTCGGCTGGCTGCATTTCATCATCTGGACAGTCTTGGGACAGAAGACTCATCCAGGAAAAAGTGGACTACTTTAAGTTGGCTGCTTTCAGACCATTAATCTAAAAAGGGAGAAGGTGAGAAGGTGCATGAGTCACCGAAAACCCGCAAGCTTCATTACTGCTGAAAATTTCATACCCTAAATGAACAAAGCTCCAGTGCTCCAAATGGAGACTTCTCCAGAGGCTGGGCTTTGTGGAGAGAAGAGCGGATTGCCACTCTGTCCAGCAGCTGGCTCAGCCTTCTCTCCTGCTGCTTTAATTGCCTTTCAGGTAATAATCTGTTTAATGAAGACAAAGACCCAAATCCTGTAAGCCCCAACAGAGATGAGCTTAAAAATAAGATGCTTCAGGTGGTCATGGTGAGCTACCCAAACTTTTCTGTTCCTGTTTCCCTCTGTTTTACCCTCCCCCAGGGCAGGAGATTTTGATCTCGAAATTACAGAGTGGTTTTGGTTGTCCATTAGCTCCATAAAATTTCAAATAAAATATTTGATAAACAGGCATTTTCCCAGGGAGAAGGTCTCTAGCTAACATAGCACATCCTCAGAGGGTTCTGAGCCTACAGAAAGAGCCACAGCCCCAGGGGTCGTTATACTAGAGTCCCAAGAGACAAGATAACTGGGCAAAACAGGTGCTGAATATGGAGACAGGCAGAACCAGGGCAATCCCTCATTTTATCAGTACCATCTCTGGCTGTAAACAGAGAATTGCCGCACAGAGGTGAATGTCCTCTTGTCGGCTCCCCACCTCCTTCTTTGCAGGTTGTGGCTAGGACTGGACATAAAGCATACATTAGGTACTTTTACTATTCCCCTTTTATTTTACTATTCCTGTTTTATTCCTCCTACCTAAGCTGGAATAAAATAGCATCATTTACCTGGAATGAACAACCTCCATCCACATCCACAAAAATCTTTCAAGGTACACTTCAGTAAACTCTGCAATGTGAACATGTGGAGGCACGGATGGCATTCAATGGTGAGGCTAATGAGGAAAGAGATCGATGCAGTGATGGGTTTACCAGTTACCACTGGCCAATGATTCACCATTAACTCCTCACAATGTGGTGGAAAGACCATTGTTACAGGAGCTGCCACAGTCAGGTTCCAGTTGAGCTCCACCTCTGTTACCCTTGAGAACTCCTTCAATGGCTTCATCTTTTCAGTCAAATGGAAAAAAATAGTACCTGCCCTGCCTTTTACACAGGACAGTGTTGAAGGTAAAAGAAAATCTTGGATTGTATGAAATAATGAGTGTGGAACAACATCAAAAGTGTTTTCAGGGCTGCAAAAGTAAGGAATGGTCATTGCCATCAACATTGTGATGTTGATGCCAACTCCCAAAGGCCTTTACAGGACAAATAAGCAAACTAGATTAAAGACAAGAGAAAAGCATTGCCCAGATAAGCAAAGGGTTTAGCCTCAGACAGTGAGAAGCAAGCCATCTATTCTCTGCTTCTTTGATGTTCTCCAAGACATGAGGAAATGTTCCATGATTCTGTGTGTGGACACTCATAACCTCTCTATGACCAATACACGCTGATGTCTTTGTTTTATATACTCATCAAATGACACTAGTAACCAGCTCCTTATGTCTTTCCAACAATGAGAACCTCCACCTCCTGCTGCTGCTCCCCGCTGTCACACTGGTATGTTTTTATAGACTTTGTATAGTCATTCTTTATTCATGCTTTTCTACTTCTCTATCCACATGGATACCTGAGCACTTCTATGGCACAAAATCCCTGCTCATCCCTCAAGGTTTAGCTCAGAAGCCACCTGATGTGGACTTCTCTACTCATCAACATGCCCCTATCCACGCTGGCCCCTCCATTCTATGCACTCCCACAATCATGATATCTGAGAACGTGGACCATGTTATCCACCATCCAAATTGAAGCACTTCTAAGAGTCAAACAAGACCAGGCCAATGGGTATACATAGTCTACATTCTGAGACAATTCAAATATGTGGTCCATCTAACTTTGGATTATGTGGTGCCTGACATTATTATTTTATCATTCTTTTTAGGAGTTTGCTCTGCCCAGCTGGACTCCTATGGGACAAGACTCATCTTGCTTCTTCTCTACAATTTCATGTTCATATAGACCATTGCCTTAGATCTCATTCCATGGGGAAAGTGTCTGCAATGGGAGTTTGTATGTAAAAACCTAATAGAACCTCCTTTCCAGAAGACAATTCAGGAGGAAGTAAAACTGGGTAGAAAGAGAAGTTAAAATACATGAGACCGGGCTTCCCTGGTGGCCCAGTGGGTAAGGACACCACCTTGCAGTGCAAGGGGCACTGGTTCGATCCCTGGCCCGGAAAGATCCCACATGCCACGGAGCGGCTGGATCAATGTGTCCAATTACCAAGCCAGAGCTCTGGAGCGCATGTGCCCAGAGCTGGTACTCTGTGACAACAGAGGCCCCTGCGATGGGAGGCCCACACGGGCCAAAGAACAAAAATGGATGAAAATAGACAAATGAAAGACCAATATAAATGCCCCACCTGCCCCTCTCCCTCCCCATCCCTCCCCGCTCCCCGCCAAAG
Organism: Tragulus kanchil; assembly: GCA_022376925.1. Taxonomy (NCBI): domain Eukaryota; kingdom Metazoa; phylum Chordata; class Mammalia; order Artiodactyla; family Tragulidae; genus Tragulus; species Tragulus kanchil. The sequence goes on from JAIOJX010000003.1 coordinate 108,652,827, forward strand.
AAAAGTACATGAGACCAGAGGTTCCAGAGCTTCCTACAGGCAACTCAAAAGCTGGGATGGCTCTTCGGAATTGTTCCAAATGGAGGCAAGAGGCTCAAGACATTATTTCTCCATTGGTCTGATTTCTTGGGAGAAATGTGGTTCTGAGTACTCCAGACAGCCAGAAGAAACAGTGATGTGAAACTTGCATTAGTTTATAATTGATGCATAAGAAATGATTAATGCATTAATTTAGAGGTTTAAAGTAGCACACATTTGGGATGGGGGAGAGATGGATTGGGAGTTTGGGACTAGCAGAGGTGAACTATTACATATAGAATGGATAAATAGCAAGGTCCTACTACATAGCATAAGGAGAAGGGGATGACAGAGGACAAGATGGTTGGATGGCATCACCAACTCAAAGACATGAATTTGAGCAAACTCCAGGAGATGGTGAAGGACAGGAAAACCTGGCATGCTGCAGTCCATAGGGTTGCAAAGAATTGGACATGACTAAGCGATTGAAAAACTACCATTCAACTTGTTTACATTTATATCTTGTAGTGACTTTATGACTGAACAACAACAATGGGACACACAGAACACATACCTGAGGGATCCCTTCCTCCAGGGCGATCTCAGGCTGGCTACCTCCCTCACCCAAAGATCACAACAGCTGTTAAATGCCTGGACCAATGCTGTACTGACAGCTCTCTCTTTCAGGGTCTAGTCATTTGCCCATCTCTGTCCCTTCAAGTCAGGGGTGGTGACTGCTTGTCTGTTGATACACCCTGAACAACAACAGTCAGTCAACATGTATGGTTTTCCTAAATCCTCTCACTCTTCTATAAGTACACCCTATAACATCTTGATTGTTTTTCCTGCTCGAACTCATGTAAAACTGGCCTGTAGTCAGCACTGGCTGGCTGTTAAGTGTTAATAAGCACAAGTGGAATCACTGCTTACAGGGTGACTTGGTTTGCAGAGTGCTCTTAGCCATAGATCTCCATCCCTCTGCCTCAACCTCATTTAACAAAGTACCAAGGCCCAGGTAGAGGACCCTGCAACATCTGGAGAGGCTTCTGGTCTTTTCTATAGGCCCTGCTAGGCCTATTCTTCTGGCTAAAGACTGTCTCCAGGGGCCCTGGGCTTAACGCCTTTCTCTGTGGACCTCTCACAAACTCGTATTTCCTACATGGCGAAAGTACTTCCTGATCTGGTCTCCAGAGTATCTCTCTCTTGACCTTCCCTTATGGATATCTGTTGTCAGCCCTCTATTCAACCTACTTCTTCCCTTTTTTCTGTGTATTCCAGAAGTATTTAATAAATTTATGGGTTGTCAAGGATGGAATGTTTAAATGCTTATGGAAAGTTAGAAAATTGCCTTCAAGGCCAGTGTCTTATGTGTCAAGAGCAGGCCACCCACAGCTGACAGATAGCAAAAAGGATAGTCAACCAACATGTTGAGTTGATACCTCACTCACTGTGGACTGACTGAAGATGTCAAAACCAGCAAAACTGACTGGGCCCTGGAAGTGGTGACCCCAAAGCAGAATTACCTGCATTGTAGCCCCACAGTTGCCCCTACAGAAGGTGACTCCACACAATCCAAAATTCACGCATTCATGGGAAGACCAAGGTCATTTTACAGTGCATCTTATCAACCAATTTCCTTCGTGAAGGAAAAGGAAACCATCAATGGGAGGGATCCCTTCCTCCAGGGCGATCTCAGGCTGGCTACCTCCCTCACCCAAAGATCACAACAGCTGTTAAATGCCTGGACCAATGCTGTACTGACAGCTCTCTCTTTCAGGGTCTAGTCATTTGCCCATCTCTGTCCCTTCAAGTCAGGGGTGGTGACTGCTTGTCTGTTGATACACCCTGAACAACAACAGTCAGTCAACATGTATGGTTTTCCTAAATCCTCTCACTCTTCTATAAGTACACCCTATAACATCTTGATTGTTTTTCCTGCTCGAACTCATGTAAAACTGGCCTGTAGTCAGCACTGGCTGGCTGTTAAGTGTTAATAAGCACAAGTGGAATCACTGCTTACAGGGTGACTTGGTTTGCAGAGTGCTCTTAGCCATAGATCTCCATCCCTCTGCCTCAACCTCATTTAACAAAGTACCAAGGCCCAGGTAGAGGACCCTGCAACATCTGGAGAGGCTTCTGGTCTTTTCTATAGGCCCTGCTAGGCCTATTCTTCTGGCTAAAGACTGTCTCCAGGGGCCCTGGGCTTAACGCCTTTCTCTGTGGACCTCTCACAAACTCGTATTTCCTACATGGCGAAAGTACTTCCTGATCTGGTCTCCAGAGTATCTCTCTCTTGACCTTCCCTTATGGATATCTGTTGTCAGCCCTCTATTCAACCTACTTCTTCCCTTTTTTCTGTGTATTCCAGAAGTATTTAATAAATTTATGGGTTGTCAAGGATGGAATGTTTAAATGCTTATGGAAAGTTAGAAAATTGCCTTCAAGGCCAGTGTCTTATGTGTCAAGAGCAGGCCACCCACAGCTGACAGATAGCAAAAAGGATAGTCAACCAACATGTTGAGTTGATACCTCACTCACTGTGGACTGACTGAAGATGTCAAAACCAGCAAAAACTGACTGGGCCCTGGAAGTGGTGACCCCAAAGCAGAATTACCTGCATTGTAGCCCCACAGTTGCCCCTACAGAAGGTGACTCCACACAATCCAAAATTCACGCATTCATGGGAAGACCAAAGGTCATTTTACAGTGCATCTTATCAACCAATTTCCTTCGTGAAGGAGGAAACCACATTTATGTGTTGAGTCAGCAGTCTATCCACTCAGGAAAAATGGGATTTCTCAGAAAATGAAAACCATTTATTTACCCTGAAATTTTACTGGGGAGAAATTCTGTTGTAGTTGAATACAGATGGGAGACAAAAAATGTTGGAGCATTCCATTCTTTCTTTATGTAGCAGTATACATAAAAATCTACTAAAATTATATAGATGCCTCATAAGAATCTTTCCCATCTTCTTAGTTCGTCACTTTTCATGGATTGAGAGGGTCATTTATGTGAGAAGGTGCTACCCAAACACAGAGACACACACTATCACATTCAGAGTGGGCTGTATTTGTCCATTCATTCATTACTGTCATAGCTGCATTTTGAACACCAAGTATGTGCCAGACATTGTCCTAGTTCCTGGGACCATAAATTAAATTCTCTGCTCTTAAGGTGCCTACAATTTCATGGGGGAAGTGAAGAACCAAGTGGAAAATTGATGGTAGGCAAATCTGTGAGTCTTGGGAGTTCACATAAAGAACATCTAATTCAGACTTATAACAAGAGGATAAGGGAAGGCTTCTAGATCGAGGCCAAACTGGTGAAAAGGAGGGAATGGCACCCTAGGAGAAGGAGAGAACAGATCCAGAGAAAAGAGGGAGGCAGTGATGGTGGGCAGAGTGGAGGGATACCACACAGGCAGGGATAGAAAGAATAGCCACTAAAGGAGTAAAACTGAAAGTAGTTTTCAAATAGCTGGTTGATAAAGAGAGAAGGAGTAAGGCTGATTCCAAAATGTGGGGAAGAGTCACTAGGCAAGCATGGTGACCCAAAGGTCTTACAAGTCAGAGAGATGCAGCTAGGATCAGAGTCAAGTCTCCAAGTAGGCTTTTTGGTTTGGGAGCAGGAGGAAGGAATCATCTTTATATAAATACATATATATATATATATATATATATATATATATATTATTAAAGTTGAAGCTCTTGGTTTAAAAAATCCCCTACTGGGCTTACTATCAAAAGAACTTTATTCTGATAGGTCTTCAGGATCCTTTGATTTCCCAGAAAACTCTCATTTGGGGCTCTGATGACTCAGATGATAAACGATCTGCCTGCAATGTGGGAGACCGATGCCATCAAGATGGGAATGGCTACCCTCTCCAGTATTCTTGCCTGGAGAATGCCGTGGGCAGAGGAGACTGGCAGGCCACAGAGTCAGACACAACAGAGTGACTAAGACTAGCACTTTCCCTTTCACAGAGGGTGAGGCAACACCCTCTCTTGAGTTGGCCAATGGCCCAGGGAGGAGGTAATGCTCATTAACCATCAGAGGGAACTCTCAGCAGAAGACAGACCCCACAGACAGGAATTTATGTGAGACCCATAACACAGATGCAAGCAAGATGCTGTGGTGCTCTGGAGGATCAGGTGCCAGGGCAAGAGACACTCCCCTGAGGTCCAAGCACTTAATCTGGGGAAGAAGAGGACTGAAATGGGAGACAGGGAGTGGCTGAGCATTATGAATTTTGTCTAAGGCTAACCTGAACACAAAATCAGTGCATACAGTAACCAAAGTCATGAAATTAAAAGACCCATGCTCCTTTGAAGAAGAGCTATGAAAAACCTAGACAGTGTATTTTAAAGCAGAGATATCACTTCACCAACAAAGGTCTGTATAGTCAAAGCTATGGTTTTCCCAGTAGTCATGTAAGGATATGAGAGCTGGACCATAAAGCAGGCTGAGCGCTGAAGAATTGATGCCTTCAAATTGTGGTGTTGGAGAAGACTCTTGCAAGTCCCTGGGACTGCAAGAAGATCAAATCAGTGAATCCTAAAGGAAATCAACCCTGTATATTCATTGGAAGGACTTCTGCTGAAGCTGAAGCTTCAATATTTGATGCTCCAATACTTTGGCTACCTGATGCAAACATTCAACTCATTGGAAAAGACCCTGATGCTGGGAAAAATAGAAAGTAGAAGAAGGGGATGACAGTGGATGAGATGGTTGGATGGCATCACTGCTTAATAAACATGAGTTTGACCAGCTCCAGGAGATGGTGAAGGACAGGGAAGCCTGGTATGCTATAGTCCATGGGGTCATGAAAAGTTGGACATGACTGAGCAACTGAACTGAACTGAAAATGGCCACATCAGGAACCAAAAGATGATCTTCACTTTCAGCACATTTTGGAGATATAGAGTAACTGTGGTTCTGGGTATAGGTTCCAAATTGAGGTGAGGATTCTTTTTCTCTCGTTCAGAGTGAGCTAGGCATGATGTCCCTTCACAAAGTAGTCCTGAGTGAGAGTTAAGACCTTCCCACTCTGATTTCCCCCAATGTGAGCATTTATTTCTTTATAAAGCACACACAACTCTGGAGTGCCAGGGCTCAGCACACCACCCTCAACAGAAACACAAACACCACCGTGTGTAGTATACAGGAGCACAGCTTTAGGGTTAATCAATTTCATAAGACCATCACAAATATCCTCCCATAAAAAATCACATGGTAGTGCTGCAGTACATACAAATTCTTACAGTAAACAACACCCTCAGAAGAGGTATATTCTCATTCTTCCAATAAAAGTGGATAACTCTAAAGTTACTAATTCTGAGTATCTGTTATGAGTTACATGATTTTACTAGATTATTGCTTCCTTTGTAATTTTATTTTCTTTTACACAGAATACTATCCATTCATTCCTCTGAAATTTTATTGAACATATCTTATTAATCAATAATAATTTTTAACTTGTATGCTCCTATTGTATGCTCACTTCTGCATTGGGCACAATGATAGAAGTTAAGCAGTATGGATGAAGACTGTCACTTACCAAACTGATAAAAAAAAAAAAAAGGCCCTTGCAGTGTTGCAGTCCTCAAGCTTTAAGTCCCTGAAATTGCCCCAGACTGTGCACCCAGAGGTAATTCAGGACGGAGAAAGACAGGATATTGACTATAGATAGTTAAGGTGTATAGATAGTTAAGTCAAAGGAATGTTTCAATGAGCCCAGAAGCTTGCATCATCTCATATACAGAAAAATAATAAATTCATTAACTTGAGATGGTCAGGTTTTCTTCAATTAGCAGTAATCCTTTCTGGGCAGGTGGGGACAGGTTGGGGAGGGAGGGGTGGGCAGGCCACTTTTTATTGGCCAGCTCCAGGAATGTGGACAGAAGCCTGGTATGCTATAGTCCATGGGGTCATGAAAAGTTGGACATGACTGAGCAACTGAACTGAACTGAAAATGGCCACATCAGGAACCAAAAGATGATCTTCACTTTCAGCACATTTTGGAGATATAGAGTAACTGTGGTTCTGGGTATAGGTTCCAAATTGAGGTGAGGATTCTTTTTCTCTCGTTCAGAGTGAGCTAGGCATGATGTCCCTTCACAAAGTAGTCCTGAGTGAGAGTTAAGACCTTCCCACTCTGATTTCCCCCAATGTGAGCATTTATTTCTTTATAAAGCACACACAACTCTGGAGTGCCAGGGCTCAGCACACCACCCTCAACAGAAACACAAACACCACCGTGTGTAGTATACAGGAGCACAGCTTTAGGGTTAATCAATTTCATAAGACCATCACAAATATCCTCCCATAAAAAATCACATGGTAGTGCTGCAGTACATACAAATTCTTACAGTAAACAACACCCTCAGAAGAGGTATATTCTCATTCTTCCAATAAAAGTGGATAACTCTAAAGTTACTAATTCTGAGTATCTGTTATGAGTTACATGATTTTACTAGATTATTGCTTCCTTTGTAATTTTATTTTCTTTTACACAGAATACTATCCATTCATTCCTCTGAAATTTTATTGAACATATCTTATTAATCAATAATAATTTTTAACTTGTATGCTCCTATTGTATGCTCACTTCTGCATTGGGCACAATGATAGAAGTTAAGCAGTATGGATGAAGACTGTCACTTACCAAACTGATAAAAAAAAAAAAAAAAAAAAGGCCGTTGCAGTGTTGCAGTCCTCAAGCTTTAAGTCCCTGAAATTGCCCCAGACTGTGCACCCAGAGGTAATTCAGGACGGAGAAAGACAGGATATTGACTATAGATAGTTAAGGTGTATAGATAGTTAAGTCAAAGGAATGTTTCAATGAGCCCAGAAGCTTGCATCATCTCATATACAGAAAAATAATAAATTCATTAACTTGAGATGGTCAGGTTTTCTTCAATTAGCAGTAATCCTTTCTGGGGAGGTGGGGGACAGGTTGGGGAGGGAGGGGGTGGGCAGGCCACTTTTTTATTGGTCTTTCATTTATCTATTTTCATACCTCTTTGTTCTTTGGCCCGTGTGGGCCTCCCATCACAGTGGCCTCTGTTGTCTCAGAGCACTGGCTCTGGGAGCATGCACTCCAGAGCTCCGGCTTGGTAATTGGACACATTGGTCCAGCCGCTCCACGGCACATGGGATCTTCCCAGGCCAGGGATGGAACTGGCGCCCCTTGCACTGCAAGGCGTTGCCCTTACACACTGGATCACCAGGGAAGCCCAGCAGTAATCTTTTGATGTTCCATCTAGTGAGTTTTCTTGTTTTTTTGTTTGTTTCTTTGTTTGTTTTCAGAAACTCCAATGTATCTTGGCTCCCCACTTAACTCTTAAGAGCAGGTCCTTGGAGCTGTCTGAAAGGTTGTCTCCCTGGCTTAAATCTTCAGCAAGGCCGCCAAATTAAACATAATTCTGAACTTTTAGATTGTACATTTTTTCAGTCAAAAGAGGCACGCTAAGGATTCACACAGGATGTTTGGAAGTCTACTCCAGAATTCCAATCTCCCCCCTAGAACTCTATGGCCCTTTATTTAGACCTCCTGAACTAGCACCAAGTCTCAGCAACCCATGACAATGAATACATGTTCTTTCAGTTACAGCCCAAGCTGTCTTCAAGTGTCTATAATCTATACCAGTCCTCCCAAAACCCTCAAAACTTTCCTCACATGTGCTGAGATTTTTCAACTGGAAGAGAAAAAAAGCGACCCGTTCTGTCCTTTTCTCCATATGATGACAGCTGATATTCATTATAGCTTTCCTGGTGGCTCAGTCTTTTCTATTTCCTGTTAAATAGCTTCCTCTCTTTCAACTTTCCTTAGATGTAACATATGTAAGAGGATAAGAATAAACCCACAGATCAAGCACTATAAAGTAACAAACCATGGCTGCTAATCACAGTGAGGCCAACAGGATCTGTTGCTAGTATGTGATCCAAAACTAACAAAGGGATGCAGGCAAGCACCAGAGGTCCCAAACCCTCATCCATTTTTATAAGAAGCTTGCATCATCTCATATACAGAAAAATAATAAATTCATTAACTTGAGATGGTCAGGTTTTCTTCAATTAGCAGTAATCCTTTCTGGGGAGGTGGGGGACAGGTTGGGGAGGGAGGGGGTGGGCAGGCCACTTTTTTATTGGTCTTTCATTTATCTATTTTCATACCTCTTTGTTCTTTGGCCCGTGTGGGCCTCCCATCACAGTGGCCTCTGTTGTCTCAGAGCACTGGCTCTGGGAGCATGCACTCCAGAGCTCCGGCTTGGTAATTGGACACATTGGTCCAGCCGCTCCACGGCACATGGGATCTTCCCAGGCCAGGGATGGAACTGGCGCCCCTTGCACTGCAAGGCGTTGCCCTTACACACTGGATCACCAGGGAAGCCCAGCAGTAATCTTTTGATGTTCCATCTAGTGAGTTTTCTTGTTTTTTTGTTTGTTTCTTTGTTTGTTTTCAGAAACTCCAATGTATCTTGGCTCCCCACTTAACTCTTAAGAGCAGGTCCTTGGAGCTGTCTGAAAGGTTGTCTCCCTGGCTTAAATCTTCAGCAAGGCCGCCAAATTAAACATAATTCTGAACTTTTAGATTGTACATTTTTTCAGTCAAAAGAGGCACGCTAAGGATTCACACAGGATGTTTGGAAGTCTACTCCAGAATTCCAATCTCCCCCCTAGAACTCTATGGCCCTTTATTTAGACCTCCTGAACTAGCACCAAGTCTCAGCAACCCATGACAATGAATACATGTTCTTTCAGTTACAGCCCAAGCTGTCTTCAAGTGTCTATAATCTATACCAGTCCTCCCAAAACCCTCAAAACTTTCCTCACATGTGCTGAGATTTTTCAACTGGAAGAGAAAAAAAAAAAGAGACCCGTTCTGTCCTTTTCTCCATATGATGACAGCTGATATTCATTATAGCTTTCCTGGTGGCTCAGTCTTTTCTATTTCCTGTTAAATAGCTTCCTCTCTTTCAACTTTCCTTAGATGTAACATATGTAAGAGGATAAGAATAAACCCACAGATCAAGCACTATAAAGTAACAAACCATGGCTGCTAATCACAGTGAGGCCAACAGGATCTGTTGCTAGTATGTGATCCAAAACTAACAAAGGGATGCAGGCAAGCACCAGAGGTCCCAAACCCTCATCCTAGTGTTTGTGTCTATAATGTTTGCCTCTGGTTGACCAACATGTCCAGATTTCTAGGACTGGAAAACTTGGTCAAGTAATCTACATCTTGCTATATTCTGTTTTGTTTTGCTTTTAAACTATGAATCTTTCACTCTTCAGCTCTATACAGTGGAAACAACAAGGAAAAGAGGCCAGGTTGTGGTGAAATGCATCTGTTTGTTGGGTTCATCTGTCATTATTCTATGGTATGAACATTACAATTAAACATCACATATTGGGGGCTTCCCTGGTGGTCCAGTTGGTAAGGACACTGCCTTGGAGTGCAAAGGGCGCTGGTTCCATCCCTGGCCTGGGAAGATCCCATGTACCACGGAGCAGCTGGACCAACGTGTCCAATTACCAAGTCAGAGCTCTGGAGCGCATGCACCCAGAGCCAGTGCTCTGAGACAACAGAGGTCACTGTGATGGGAGGTCCACATGAGCCAAAGAACAAAGATGGATGAAAAGAGATAAATGAAAGACCAATAAAAAAGTGGCCTGCCCACCCCCTCCCTCCCTAACCCACCCCCCCAAAATATATCACATATTATACCTTCCTTTCATTGGCTGATTTCTCATCTCAACACATAACCCATCCTACTTATGATTTAATCATTTTCTGATGAAGAGTTTTCTGTCTTTTGGTTAATAGCAATGATTTCACAATTGCTATGAGAAAGAGCATCAAGTCCCTGTTATAGAATCACATTTTGTATGGAATCTTTGGAATACTTTTCAGAGTAACTGTACTTTGATTTTGGCAGAATGTTCATGATGAGGTCAATCAGAATTGGCTGTTTAGTTTGGTGAAATAAGAAGAGTAAGATCATATTCTGGATAAACTGGAATATAGAAATGTCATAGAAAATGAGGAGTGGGCTTCCCTGGTGGTCCAGTGGGTAAGGACACCGCCTTGTAGTGCAAGGGGTGCCGGTTTGATCCCTGGCCTGGGAAGATCCCACGTGCCACGGAGTGGCTGGACCAATGTGCCCAATTACTGAGCCAGAGCTCTGGAGTGCATGCACCCAGAGCCGGTGCTCTGCGACAACAGAGGCCACCGTGATGGGAGGCCAACATGGGCCAAAAGAACAAAGATGGATGAAAAACAGATAAATGAAAGACCAATAGAAGTGGCCCGCCCGTCCCCCTCCCTCCCCAACTAGCTTCCCTACAAAAAAAAAATAAATAAAAAAGACATCATCTCACACTATTAGGATGGTTTCAATTAAAAAAGACAACATATGCCAGCAAGAATGTGAAGAAGAAAAAAAAAAAAGAAAATGAGGAGTCACAGGTATTAATCCTCACAGAAGGGTCAGTCTAGAAGCCCTGGACAGGATAGGTCTGCTTGTTGCAGGGGCCTGGAGGCAGAGACCTTGACTAGATCAAACATGCAGATATACTAGGATGAGGGTCTGTTCTAGTCTGGCCCTAGTAGAAATACAAAGAGGAAACAGATTTGGCAATCTTATAGTCCACCAGTAGGAGGTATGATAGAGAAAGGGAGTCATACATGATCCAGTAGGTGCAGGCCTGGAAGACTGGGAGCATGGTGAACTGAGACAATCGTGTTTCCATTTGCTGAGATGAAAATGAGGATGTACGATACACATCATCCAAACTTGAGTATGCCATTCATATATTCAAAAAAAGGCCATTTGCTACTCTACTCTATCATGCTCTATTGCTGCAAACAAACAAAACAAACTATAAAACACTCTGCTGACCATATTGCAGGGGTAAGTGTGGAATAGGACATGCACAGATGTCTACAAAACAGGGCAGTATATTACAGAGGCCTACCTCAAAGCCAAGCACCCATGAGCTTTCAAGGAAACAAATAACTCATGCAAGCCCCACCCAGCTTCATACTGAGGAAGAAATAAAGAGCTCCACACAGATCTGTGCCTTTTAAATCAGGGACTGCTCCTATGAGTAAATACAATCTAGTCATTGTACTACACTCAGTTGATGAGATTGAGCTATTCCTTCTCCCCTGAAAGAAAACGCTGATGTGGAAAGAAGGCTGGGAGCATGGAGCCTATTCTTTCTGCTATGCTAAATGTCCTTCAAGATCTGAGTGAGCCCTGCCTCCCTAAAGTCCTGGAAACTCTCACTGTTTATCCTAAACTAATAAAGATGTTCAACTTCATATGTCAAAGAGAAAAGAGGAAGGGAGGGAAGACTTGAGATTTGGGGGTTAACATATACACACTACTATATATATGATAGATAACTAACAAGGACCTACTGTAAGCGCAGGGAAATATACTCAATATTTTATAGTAGCCTATGAGGGAAAATAATCTGAATATTTATATATAGATATAGACATATAATTAAAGCACTGTGCCATACACCTGAAACACAACATTGCAAATCAACTGTAGTTCAATTTAATGTATATATGTACACACACACACACACACACACAAGTATATACACACATGGAAAAAGAACTTCAACTATATAGCTTATATTACTAATTCCCTTTTTATGTTTTAAATTATTTGATGTGTATATGTGATTTCCACTACCTAAATCATAGGATTCTCAGAGACAGACTCTAAGTCCTATTTATCCTCAGACCCCTCTCTGGCATGGCACCTGTCATAAACACACTGAGCAAAGAGTAACTGTAACCCCATAGCCTCCCTGCTTTAAACTTACATACAACTACAAATAATCAAGGGTCCACAAAGAGGAAGACAGTAGAAGAAGTCAACTCAGAAAAAGATGCCCTAGCTGGCTGTCAGTCAACTAATATTTAAAGAGAAAAAAAAAAAAAAGTTTACATTCTACTGAGTTGCCTAAATCTATGAAGCCATGAGCAATCAGTTAATGGATACTGAGAATCGATGAATGAATTCTGGACCAACCGTAGGTATAGGTTTAAACAACAGAGGTCAAGAAGAAGGATTCTGATCCCCTCTGTTTGTTCAGCCACTCTGTTCATTTAGGAAGAAAGGCAGGGATCCAAGACTCAGAGAAGAACCAGATTGTGTGGGAGAGAGCCTTCTCTGCTGCCATACTTCTTGAAAACAGCAAAAAAAAAAAAAAAAAATTAAAAATTATTATTTTTTGACTGCTCCACACAAGATCTGGGATCTTAGTTCCCTGACCAGGAAATGAACCCATACCTCCTGCAGTGCAAACTCAGAATCTTAACTACTGAACCACCAAGGGAAGTCCTAAAAAATACTTAGGACTTAATTGTTCTAATTTTTTGTCAGGCCTTACTGTGCATTTGGATTGACTAGGGTCAAATAGGATGAACAGACCTGAACTGCAATATGGAAATAAACAGGAATATAAACCAGCATGGACCAAATCCAGCTAAAGAGATGGGAAATTCCACACAGACTTTTAGATCAGCATTGGCCTCATTGAAGATGTAGTACCTTAGACACATACAGGTTATTCAACAGATTTTTGTAATCTTGGAAGTCATGCAAAGATGTGTGACCATCAGATTCACAATCTAGGGTCACCAGGGTGAGGTCCTCCCAATTCTGGCATACAGCCCTCTCTGGGCGTGCAGTATCTGCCTGTACCACATGCTGTTCTGAGTTTTATGTATGAACTTCAGGGAAAAGCAACCAACTGTGTGGAAGAAATGAAAGATCTTTTTTCTCTTTTTTTTCTTTTGCCTTCTACCTTATACCTTCCTAGAGGGCCATAACATATTGGAGAACTATCAAGAATTCATGCAGAAAAGAACAGTAAAAATACCAACCAGCCCTAAACTCCTACTTTGCCCATAAGAAGCGGCCAGGGGCTTCAAGTCTTGGAAAAAGCTGGAACTAGAACAAAATCTAGGAAAAGAAGCAGGGGCTGCAGGGGAAGGGTGGGAGTCTGGGCCAAGTGTTAGGTGATGAATGAGGGATGCTATGCTGAGGAATCATGTTCTGGGAACACATTTGTCCTTCCCATCTGATGGGACTGTAATTATAGGAGGATTGAGCTGATGAGGCACAGAGGACCTTTTCCGCTTACGTTCACATCTTTCCTCTGTAATCATCTTTGAGAAAAAAGTTAACTTGGAGATGGATAAACAGCTTGGGAACTCCGATCATCAGCTTAGTGGGTGTGGAGTTTCTGCCAATGAACTGAGTGTATCCAGAACCACCTGTTTCATGGTCAAGAGATCTGATTTTCCTATGACCATGCTTCTCCAGGTTCTGGGATGTCTCAGTGAGATAAAAGACAGCACTCTGAACTGGTTGTCCCACTCCAGACCCCATTTGGACAGTCCTGTCTTCCAGAACACAGATGGGTGATGCAAAAGCTACTTATGAGGCAAGTGTGGTGCTGGCTCACAGGGTGGTTGGCAAAAACAAGTCTCACCCCATGAAGAGGTCAGCACAGCAAAGATGAAGCTTAACCTTGGGCAGCAGGATGTCGTTGTGGCTCAGATCAGTAGAGGAAAGTTCCTTGGAATAGGAAGGACTTTCTCTAGGTTCAGAAAACTGAAAAGGAAGACATAGAGCTGGGTGGAAATTCCACACAGACTTTTAGATCAGCATTGGCCTCATTGAAGATGTAGTACCTTAGACACATACAGGTTATTCAACAGATTTTTGTAATCTTGGAAGTCATGCAAAGATGTGTGACCATCAGATTCACAATCTAGGGTCACCAGGGTGAGGTCCTCCCAATTCTGGCATACAGCCCTCTCTGGGCGTGCAGTATCTGCCTGTACCACATGCTGTTCTGAGTTTTATGTATGAACTTCAGGGAAAAGCAACCAACTGTGTGGAAGAAATGAAAGATCTTTTTTCTCTTTTTTTTCTTTTGCCTTCTACCTTATACCTTCCTAGAGGGCCATAACATATTGGAGAACTATCAAGAATTCATGCAGAAAAGAACAGTAAAAATACCAACCAGCCCTAAACTCCTACTTTGCCCATAAGAAGCGGCCAGGGGCTTCAAGTCTTGGAAAAAGCTGGAACTAGAACAAAATCTAGGAAAAGAAGCAGGGGCTGCAGGGGAAGGGTGGGAGTCTGGGCCAAGTGTTAGGTGATGAATGAGGGATGCTATGCTGAGGAATCATGTTCTGGGAACACATTTGTCCTTCCCATCTGATGGGACTGTAATTATAGGAGGATTGAGCTGATGAGGCACAGAGGACCTTTTCCGCTTACGTTCACATCTTTCCTCTGTAATCATCTTTGAGAAAAAAGTTAACTTGGAGATGGATAAACAGCTTGGGAACTCCGATCATCAGCTTAGTGGGTGTGGAGTTTCTGCCAATGAACTGAGTGTATCCAGAACCACCTGTTTCATGGTCAAGAGATCTGATTTTCCTATGACCATGCTTCTCCAGGTTCTGGGATGTCTCAGTGAGATAAAAGACAGCACTCTGAACTGGTTGTCCCACTCCAGACCCCATTTGGACAGTCCTGTCTTCCAGAACACAGATGGGTGATGCAAAAGCTACTTATGAGGCAAGTGTGGTGCTGGCTCACAGGGTGGTTGGCAAAAACAAGTCTCACCCCATGAAGAGGTCAGCACAGCAAAGATGAAGCTTAACCTTGGGCAGCAGGATGTCGTTGTGGCTCAGATCAGTAGAGGAAAGTTCCTTGGAATAGGAAGGACTTTCTCTAGGTTCAGAAAACTGAAAAGGAAGACATAGAGCTGGCTTTCCAGGTAGTATAAAGACAAAATGAACAAAGGCAAACAAATTGAAGGGAGCCTTGCAAGAGAGGGAGCGTTGGGCAAATTCCTTTGCCAATCTCCATCCTTTGAGAACTCCTCAAAAACTCCTTTTCCCATGGATATTTGCCTCACTATCCCAGGTAGGTGTGTCATTTGTTTCTAATCTCTGGCAGCGCATTACTTTCATGACTTTCAAGGTGAACATTTCATATTGCCTTATGCTGAGGTTATTTACTTCCCTCACTTAAATTCCTTACTAGACCCTAAGATGCACAATGTCCCTAATATGTGCCTCATCAAGATTAGAAATTTGACAGAGGCTGGTTGGAAAAACTAACTCATTAATGAATGACAGGAGGTATGTTTGGCAGACGTGGTAAATGGAGGTCTGATTATACTTCACAGGTATGATCTAATTGAGAAACTTGAACACTCAAAAACCCAAACAGAGCAAAATTCTTATCACCCCCAATCTTGCTGATCAGCACACTCTTCTATGTAATACACTTCCTTCCTTCCTTTCTTCATTTTGTGTATTTTGTAGACGGGAGTCTGGGGCCAGCCTTCTTTGTGGTTCACTGAAACTCTCAATTTGCAAACTCCACCTCAATGAACACCTCCAAGCACACACAGAGAATTATCTGGACAGAAGTAGTAGAACTGAAGTTATAGCCTGGCAGTAGTTTAAACATGAGCATCTGTTTCAATATATGGAGTATTTAAAGAATAGTATAGGATAGAAGCCTTATGATCCTAATGTAGAAGGAATCATAAATCAAACAATAATAATACAATAATATATAAATATTATAATGATAAATAATAAATTAAATTCATGATATACTTTTTATCAATTTCCCTTTTATATAATACTTCTCTTCCACTCATAATCTGACAGAAGGGAAGGGGGCAGGGCACAACCCTTAAAAGAATAACATAGCAGTTGAAGATGGGCCATATATTGGTTAAAACCAATTGGGCTCAAGATGGCAGAAGATTCAACTTCCAGCAGATCTTGAGCCTCATTATATGCTCATTGTAATACATTAGCATATGCTGAGCAGCACCCTTACTATCCCAAGACTGGAGGCTGACCATAAAAGGCCAAAAATGGGCACTGTCTCAATTCCTGGAAATCCCCATCCCCTCTCCAAAATAGTTGGAATAACCCTGTCACTGATTACCCTATGAAATTATCCAGCCCATAAAAACCAACCAGCCCGTATTTCGAGAAGCTCTCATTTTCTGGGACCACCCCTGCCCTACGGCTGCCTCTTGCCTTCTGAGACAGCCGACATTCTGTCTATGGAGATGGATCTCCTGAATAAATCTGCTTTCACACCATTCAGTTCACTCATAAATCCCTTCCTGGGTAAAGTCAAGGATCCTTCCTTGGGGCCTCATCCCAGGGACTCATCTGAGACCAGGGACTTGACCATTCTCTCACACCCCATCTTCCTGAAACAATGCCAGTTGGTCTCCACCCTCCCTCACACTGCTTGGTCCCAGGTTGACCTCCATGAACCAAATCACTCAGGCTCTATAGCACTCTGGCTTCCTGGGCCTCTGGCAGGAAAGCAATAGCAGACAGGCATATTCCTCCAGCTCCCTCCCCACATTCTGCACATTGGCAATGATTGTGTTTCCCCACCAAAACCTCCTTTTCTACAACTGCAGCTTCAAATCTCTCTGGACCTAGCAACTTCTTTGCTCCTTCTGATGTGAGGCCCTAATGCTGATGTATCCCTGATCTTGAAAGCTCTGAGGAATTTTGACAACATTTATTAATTTTCCTTAATGCTGCCAAACTACCCACCCCACCTGGGTGCTTCCCATTCCTGTTTCCTACAATGACCTTGATTGATAGAGGATCCCGCTGACCCAGAAATGTTCAGGGAGAAAAAGGATGAACCATAACAAACCTTATTTTTTAGATGGCCAATAGAAACACTGGGCCATTTGGTTATCTGAGCTAGTTGGAAACCTGTCTCTATAACTTGTTCAGAATCTAAAGACTCCATTGTTTGTTACTGAAGTATTCTTGATGTACAACATTATCTAAGTTCAGTTCAATTCAGTTGCTCAGTCATGTCTGACTCTTTGCAACACCATAGACTGAAGCACACAAGGTATCCCTGTCCCTCACCACCTCCTGGAGTTTGCCCAAGTTCAGGCCCACTGAATTGGTGATGCCATCCAGCCATCTCATCCCCTATCACCTTCTTCTTCTTCTGTCTTCAATCTTTTGAATATCAAGGCCTTTTCCAATGAGTCATCTGTTCACATTAGATGGCCAAGTTATTGGAGCTTCAGCTTCAGCATCATTCCTTCCAATGAGTATTCAGTGTTAATTTCCTTTAGGTTTGACTGGTTTGATCCCCTTGCAATCCAAGAGTCTTCTCCAGTACCACACTTCAAAAGCATAAATTGTTAGGTGCTCTTCTTTCTTTATGGTCCATCATTCACATCCATGTATGGCTACTGGAATGACCATAGCCTTACCTATACAGACCTTTGTCCCCAAAGTGATTCAGTCTTTGCTTTATATTACACAGTCTAAGCTTGTCATAGGCTTCCCGCCAAGATCAATCATCTTCTGATTTGATGACTGCCATCTCATCCACAGCGATGTTGGCACCCAAGAAGAAATTTGTCACTGCTACCAACTTTTCCCCTCCTATTTGCCATGAAGCAATAGAATCAGATGCCATAGTCTTAGTTTTTGTTGATTATTGAGTTTTAAGTGGGTTTTTTCACTCTCCTTTTTCACCTTCATCAAGAGGCTCTTTACTTCCTCTTTGCTTTCTGCCATTAAAGTGGTATCATCTGCATATCTGAGGTTGTTGACATTTCTCCAGACTATCTTTGCTCCAGTTTATAACTCATCCAGCCCAGCATTTCACATGGTGTGCTCTATGTGTAAGTTAAAAAAAAATAGGATGAAAATAAACATCCTAAGTCACGCTTCTCTCTCAGTTTTGAACCAGTCATTTGTATCATGTCTGGTTATAACAGTTGTTTCTTAACCTGCATATAGGTTTCTCAGGAGATAGATGAGATGGTCTGGTATTTCTGTCTCTTTAAGAGTTTTCACAGTTTGTTATGATCCATACAGTCAAAACCTTTACATAGTCAGTGAAACAGAGGTAGATGTTTTTTTCTGAATTTTCTTGCTTTCTCTGTGATCCAGAAAATGTCGACAATTGGATCTCTAGATCCTCTGCCTTTTCTAAACCCACCTGGAATACCTAGAAGTTCTTGGTTTGTGTAACGTTGAAACCTAGCTTGGAGGATTTTGAGCATAACCTTACTAGCATGGGAGATGAGTGCAACTGTCCAGTAGTTTGAATATTCTTTAGTACTTCCCTCCTTGAGAATTGGGATGAAGATTGGCCTTTTCCAGTCCTGTGGCCACTGTCGAGTTTTCCAAATTTGCTGACATGTCAAGTCCAGTACTTTAATAGCTTCTTCTTTTAAGACTTTAAATATCTTCACTAGAATTTCATCACCTCTATTAGCTTTATTGGCACCTGTGCTTCCTAAGGTCCATTTGAATTCACACTCCAGAATATCTGGCTCTGAGTGAGTAACCACACCATGGTGGTTATCTGGATCATTAAGATCTTTTTTGTTCAGTTGTTCTGTGATTCTTGTCATCTCTTCTTGATCTCTTCTGCTTCTATTAGGTCTTTACCATCTCTGTCCTTTACTGTGTCCATCTTTGGATGAAATGTTCCTTTGATATGTCCAATTTTCTTAAAGAGATCTCTAGTCTTTCCCCTTCTGCTGTCATCCTCTATTTTTTACATTGTTCATTGAAGAAGGCTTTCTGGCCTCTCCTTGCTGTTCTCTGGAACTCTGAATTTAATTGGGCATAACTTTCCATTTCTCCCTTACTTTTCAATTCTCTTCTTTCCTCACCTATTTGTAAAGACTCCTAAGACAACCACTTTGCCTTCTTGCATTTCTTTTTCTTTTGTTCTCTACCTCCTGTACAATGTTACTAATCTCTGTCCATAGTTCTTTAGGCACTCTGTTTACTACATCTAATCCCTTGAACCTATTCAGAGATACATAAACTGGTGAAAAGTTTGTTCTATTTGTGAAGCCCCCATCTTAACTAGTCAAATATAATCATGAACACTGTGTCAATCAGTTTATGATGAACACAGTGGAAAATCTCAGAGGAAGCAAACTCCAAGGACTTGCACTTTGTGTGAGGAGGTCTCTCATCTACACTCTCCCTCAGTCCTTGTTCTTATCCTGGAGCTAATAGACATTTCAGAAAGGAATGTTTGTGATGACTCCGTGAGAGCTTTGTTACTTATTCCCGTTCTAAATTTTTAAACAGGGAAACAGAATACACATTACATTACATGAAAAAGTAATTTCAGGCCGTTTACATGATATGTCTTATTCTCACAGTAAGAAATTTAGGTTATATGAGTAGCTTATTTAGTCTCTGCCCATTAGGGAGGTGGTTTGCAAGAGGATATTTCTGTGGTCCTTTTGTGGCAGTGTCAAAACCAAGGATGTTACTTATCTAATGCTCCTTAAAGGGAAAGTTGACTATGACTTATGCAGGTCACCATCTTCTTGAGGGTTCCTCTTCTTGGATCTTGGGGGCAATTACTAGGCCTCTTTCATGATGTCCTTTGTTCTGAGCACTACTCTCCCAAAGAAAGACCCCCACCCCTAGTGGGCCTTGGTGGCCCTGCTGTGCAAGCTCACTCTTCATTGATTGATTTCATGGACAAATTATTCAATACTTGCCTAGTTGTCACAATAGCTTTAAAGTTTGTTGACAGGAGGCTGGATGCCACAGCTTATAGGCTCCTCAGGGCAGGCATCCTGTGTGTTCTGTCACCTCATACAAAGCCCAAGTAGAGAGGGAGGTGGGGTTAAGAAGTAATGAGGTTTTTCTAAAACACTATGCAAATTTAGATTATTATTATTATTATTATTATTAACACCATCATTATTAGCAGATAAAGATGACAGAAATGACAATGGTGTTGATTATAATAATCCCTCAGAAAATATTTCCCTTTCCCATTTCTTTTCTTTTGTTCTCTACCTCCTGTACAATGTTACTAATCTCTGTCCATAGTTCTTTAGGCACTCTGTTTACTACATCTAATCCCTTGAACCTATTCAGAGATACATAAACTGGTGAAAAGTTTGTTCTATTTGTGAAGCCCCCATCTTAACTAGTCAAATATAATCATGAACACTGTGTCAATCAGTTTATGATGAACACAGTGGAAAATCTCAGAGGAAGCAAACTCCAAGGACTTGCACTTTGTGTGAGGAGGTCTCTCATCTACACTCTCCCTCAGTCCTTGTTCTTATCCTGGAGCTAATAGACATTTCAGAAAGGAATGTTTGTGATGACTCCGTGAGAGCTTTGTTACTTATTCCCGTTCTAAATTTTTAAACAGGGAAACAGAATACACATTACATTACATGAAAAAGTAATTTCAGGCCGTTTACATGATATGTCTTATTCTCACAGTAAGAAATTTAGGTTATATGAGTAGCTTATTTAGTCTCTGCCCATTAGGGAGGTGGTTTGCAAGAGGATATTTCTGTGGTCCTTTTGTGGCAGTGTCAAAACCAAGGATGTTACTTATCTAATGCTCCTTAAAGGGAAAGTTGACTATGACTTATGCAGGTCACCATCTTCTTGAGGGTTCCTCTTCTTGGATCTTGGGGGCAATTACTAGGCCTCTTTCATGATGTCCTTTGTTCTGAGCACTACTCTCCCAAAGAAAGACCCCCACCCCTAGTGGGCCTTGGTGGCCCTGCTGTGCAAGCTCACTCTTCATTGATTGATTTCATGGACAAATTATTCAATACTTGCCTAGTTGTCACAATAGCTTTAAAGTTTGTTGACAGGAGGCTGGATGCCACAGCTTATAGGCTCCTCAGGGCAGGCATCCTGTGTGTTCTGTCACCTCATACAAAGCCCAAGTAGAGAGGGAGGTGGGGTTAAGAAGTAATGAGGTTTTTCTAAAACACTATGCAAATTTAGATTATTATTATTATTATTATTATTAACACCATCATTATTAGCAGATAAAGATGACAGAAATGACAATGGTGTTGATTATAATAATCCCTCAGAAAATATTCTTCCTCCCTTCCCTTTAGAATGCACAGGCTGGCCTGCTCAATGGTTGAGTGCAAAAGGTACACTTGAGGAATCCAGGCAAAAGCTTACCTGATCTCCCTGAGCTTCTAGTAAAATGCATAAAAGGCATGTAGTGTGTGTGTTCATCTGTATGTGTACGTATGCATGCGTTGTGGATGCATACGCATATGTGGACCTGCAGACACATAGATGGATTGCCTTCTGTCTCCGACAGGAAATGACTCCAGGGTAAGGCACAGGGAGAGGCTGGGCCAGCTGTAAGCTCCTGGGATGTATCCATAACCATAAGGGCTGAGAATTTGGGGAAAAATAGTTTGCAGTGTGGGAGATGTTCCTGCATTTGAGGGGGAGTATTTCTTCAGGCCATTGTGGACCAATAAACAGTTCAATTTTTTCATTCTTCTAATTAATTTAATTAAGTTAACTTCCAAGGTGTGTTAAGAAGCAATGCCTTGGGTGATTAACTGTTCCCATATCAAGGTGTTTTCACAAACACATTTACCCTGATTAGTGTACACATTATTATGTAATTAAATACCTCACACAGAGGAATTTATTAGTGTCTCCTTGTCTCCTAACAAATAAAACAGGCCTCAGAATCTTTTGGAAAAAGACAATTCCAGTTGCTAGGAGAAAGGGACAGACACTGAGATCTAGCTTGAGAAGGAGAAGCCCATTGACCCTCCCAAGGCACTGCTACCTCCCAGGGGTTTGCAGCCTGACTCCTTCTTGTCTGTTGTCTTTTCTCCTTACTTGATCTGCAAAAGGTCCCCATCACATATCAGCAAGGCTCCTTCTTCTTCCCTCTCAAAGTGGGATAAAGAGGAGGCTTTTACCTGGAAGAAATGTGGACTCTCCTTCATCTGCATACACCTCTCTGAACTAGCCTGAACAAAGCTCATGAAATTCACAAAGTTTAACTTCCTCCACCTCCTTCTTCTGGTCCATCCAGCACATGCTACAGACTATCAGGCCCACTACCTACTGTTTAGAAGAGAAGGGCTCTGTCTTAATCTGTTCAGGCTGCTGTAACAAAATACCGTATACTAGAATAGCTTACAAACAACAGAAGTGTATTTCTTAGAGTTTTGGAACCTGGGAAATTCAAGATCAAGGTGCCGGCAGATTTGGTTTCTGGTGAAGACCTGCTTTCTGGTTCACACGTGGTTTTCTCTCACTGTGTCCTCACATGGTAGAAAGGACTAGGAAGCTCTGTAGGGTCTCTTTTATAAGGGCATTAATCCCATTCACAAGGGTTCCATCCTCATGACCTAATCACTTCCCAAAGGCTCCACCTTCAAGTACCATTCCATTGGAAATTATGTTTCAATATAAGAATTCTGAGAGGAAGTCTGTCTATGGTAGGCTCATATTCTGAGATTTTGAGCTAAGTGAGTGCTGGCCACATGTTGGATTCTGAGATAAATTAAAAGAGTAGTTCAATGGCCCACTGGGATATCCCATGGACAGAGGAGCCTGAAAGGTTATATACCATGGGGTTCCAAAAGAGTCAGACATAACTTAGGGACTAAACAACAACATCATGAATTTATCATTTTGTTATGTGTGCACTGTAAGAAGCTAAATAATTAAAAGCCTTATTTGTGATGTAAAAAAAAAAAAAACAGTAGTTCTTTCTGGAAAGGCCACTTTCTCAACCCTTTCCCCTCATGATGACCAACATTATAATAAATATGGTCAATAAGACACATAATAATTGTGTCCTAATAATCATAGTATTAATAACTTATACTCACTGATCACAGTGCCCTGTGCCATACTAAGCAATCTTTCCAGGATCTAATTTCATCCTAAAATTCCATGAGTAGGTACTATTATCATTATTTAACAGAGGAGGCAGCTGAGGCATAAAGTGATTAGGTAACATGTTCAAGATCACACAGTTAGAAAGTATCAAGAGTCCATGAAAACAGCTCAAGCCTGTTGGACAGGACAGGCCATGTTCCCTGTGCTCAACTCCGTGTACCATCCTTAGAAAAGAACGCAGCAGTCTGGGAGCAGAGTTCTGACTTTCAGATCTAGGGCCCAAAGCCCATGCTTTTGACACAAAAACCCAGACATGTTTCTTTGCTCATTTGCTCCATCTGATGCAGTGAGACCCAGGCAACTTAGCCACCTGAGAGAGAATAAATTAAGTGACATTTCTGGGGAATGTAGAAAATACTACTGAAGGCCAAGTGAATCAATGCTGAACGCAGAACAAAACAGTTCCCACCACTGGGATCAGACTGTTCAGGTTGGTGGCAGGGAGAGAGAATTATGTGAGCCAGGGGCCAGCTCCTGAGGGAGCTGAGATTGATTCTGTATGATTGACGACTAGGAGACAGAATGCCAAGTCATCAACTGCCTCAGCTCATGCCACGGACAGCATCAAGATCACTTTTCCCTAGTGCCCAGCCTGAAAGATTTCTTTTTTGTTTGTTTGTTTGGCCTGAGGCAGGCAGGCGCCTGCCAGGCTCAGCTGTGTAACTTTACCAAAGCCTTCTGAGAAAAGACAGGTGACAACATCTGGAAGGAAGGCACTGAACTTGAAGGAGAAGCAGCAGAATTGTGAGTGGGCATAGAACTGTGAGTGTGTGAGACAGAGACACAGAGAAGGAGAAGAAATGGCAATAGTTCCATCCTAGTGAAAGAGGTGAATAGGCTAACTTGATAAACAAGCGATTGGTTTCCAAGGAGGAGGAGAGGGAATGGGGAACAAACATTTTCTAGTCTAAAATGTTGCTCTGAAACTAACTTTATTGTCTTATGGAGGCAAACTATTTTGCATTGGAATGTCTCATCTAGTCCCAAAGCCATCCTCTGACTATCGTATGTTAATGTTGTGTTTGTGGGTCTAGTAAGACCTTTACAGCCTTAAAATATTCTTTTGATCTATTGTTAATAACCAGCTGGAAAAGTACAAAATGCTTCGCTTAAACTAGCTTATAGGGGTGCTCTTCCATCTCCCTAACAGTTCCTTTGGCTGGAAGCTTTCTCTATCCCTTTTTTCTCCAATAAAACTTATCCCACGCAAGGCTCTGAGTGACCAAAGCCAAGTGTTTTTGATCCCAGCGTGAAATTTTCTCCTTTGTAAATCAAGAATCCAACACCGTTCACAGTAAGCTGTCTACCATTCATCTATCACAAGGAATCCTGAGCAGAGTTCTGACTTTCAGATCTAGGGCCCAAAGCCCATGCTTTTGACACAAAAACCCAGACATGTTTCTTTGCTCATTTGCTCCATCTGATGCAGTGAGACCCAGGCAACTTAGCCACCTGAGAGAGAATAAATTAAGTGACATTTCTGGGGAATGTAGAAAATACTACTGAAGGCCAAGTGAATCAATGCTGAACGCAGAACAAAACAGTTCCCACCACTGGGATCAGACTGTTCAGGTTGGTGGCAGGGAGAGAGAATTATGTGAGCCAGGGGCCAGCTCCTGAGGGAGCTGAGATTGATTCTGTATGATTGACGACTAGGAGACAGAATGCCAAGTCATCAACTGCCTCAGCTCATGCCACGGACAGCATCAAGATCACTTTTCCCTAGTGCCCAGCCTGAAAGATTTCTTTTTTGTTTGTTTGTTTGGCCTGAGGCAGGCAGGCGCCTGCCAGGCTCAGCTGTGTAACTTTACCAAAGCCTTCTGAGAAAAGACAGGTGACAACATCTGGAAGGAAGGCACTGAACTTGAAGGAGAAGCAGCAGAATTGTGAGTGGGCATAGAACTGTGAGTGTGTGAGACAGAGACACAGAGAAGGAGAAGAAATGGCAATAGTTCCATCCTAGTGAAAGAGGTGAATAGGCTAACTTGATAAACAAGCGATTGGTTTCCAAGGAGGAGGAGAGGGAATGGGGAACAAACATTTTCTAGTCTAAAATGTTGCTCTGAAACTAACTTTATTGTCTTATGGAGGCAAACTATTTTGCATTGGAATGTCTCATCTAGTCCCAAAGCCATCCTCTGACTATCGTATGTTAATGTTGTGTTTGTGGGTCTAGTAAGACCTTTACAGCCTTAAAATATTCTTTTGATCTATTGTTAATAACCAGCTGGAAAAGTACAAAATGCTTCGCTTAAACTAGCTTATAGGGGTGCTCTTCCATCTCCCTAACAGTTCCTTTGGCTGGAAGCTTTCTCTATCCCTTTTTTCTCCAATAAAACTTATCCCACGCAAGGCTCTGAGTGACCAAAGCCAAGTGTTTTTGATCCCAGCGTGAAATTTTCTCCTTTGTAAATCAAGAATCCAACACCGTTCACAGTAAGCTGTCTACCATTCATCTATCACAAGGAATCCTGAGTTCCATCTGCCTCCACATGTGCTAGTGAGTAATATTGGGCCAACTAAGGTATTTTCTCTGTGATTACATTTCTTCATACAATGGATCAGAATAGCCAAGCTGTTCTTTCTGTCTCATCAGGATGTAAGGAAAAGACTCTGAACCCTCTTCGAAATTTTTGCATGATGACCTGAAGGTTTAATATTGCTTTCCTTGAGCTTTATCGTGCTTTCTTAGGGAAATGTACTGATAGAGTTTGCTTATGCAGCCTTGCAATTGATTTACAGTGTTGGATGGCTCACTATGTATCCCAGTATAGAAGTCTTGCCACTCATCTATTCTGGATGCTTTTTGAAGTTAGAACCACAGTTCTTCTTGAATCTTCTATAAGCCTGAAGCTTAGCACACCTCATGCTCCATAACTATGTCCCCTGACCAGTTTCATATATATGTGTGTGCGTGTGTGTGCATATATATAACATCAAGTTAAGAGGGAGCAGTTAGAAATATGTGTGTGTGTGTGTGTGTGCATGTGTGTGTGTCTGTGCAGCAGACTTCAGTTGGCTCAGTTGGTAAAGAATCTTCCTGCAGTGTGGGAGACCCAGGTTCAATACCTGGGTCAGGAATATGCCCTGAAGAAAGGTATGGCTACCTACTCCAGTATTCCCACCGGGAGAAATCCATGCACAGAGACACCTGGAAGGGTACAGTCCATGGGGTCACAAAGAGCTGGACATGATCGAGTGACTAATACTTTCACTTTTCATGTGTGTGTGTGTGTGTGTGTGTGTGTGTGTGTGTGTGTGTTCAGTGTGACCTATGAATTCCATTGACCTATAGAACTAGTAAACAAGTACAGGAAGGCTAAAGCTTGAAGGAGACCAAAGATAATAAAAATTTCCCCCAAAACAGCAAGTGTGGTTTTAAAGATAATAGGAGAGGGTAAGTGTATCACTTTGGAAAGGTAACTTCAGGTTAAGGGAGAGTAGTGTGAAATGTCAATCTTTAACTTTCTGTTTTGCTCTGTTTCCTCTGACAGTGCTAATAAGCTTTAACTTGAGAGCTATAATAATGCAACTATGATGGAATTAAAGCCCAGTGTAAGTAAAAGGATGCTGGCAAAGCACATATCCACTTTTTAAAAAAAAAATCCCTGTGCCTTATTATAAAGTAATTTATGCATATAATAAAGCAACAGAAATAAGAGAAAAGGGTAGAAGCATGCTCAAGCCACTATTCAGTGCTGACTATTATTAAATACTAATCATATTTCTCTATCTGGCCATCATTGTGCATGCCTGTGTCTGCCTATGTATGTGCCTTTATTAATAATTAGAATTTTAATATTTAGTCACCTTTAACAAATTCAAATCTTTGGGTTCAGACTCTATCCCAGAGTAGAAAAAGCAATTGAAACCTCTTATATAAGAAAGTGATCATAGAAATCCTATGTGAGTTAACTAAAACAATATAAAAAACAGTCTCATTTTCTTCTTAAAGTGTACCTTAATTTTTAAGAGATTTGACAAAACAGTTCATGATATTCTTGTAAATAAGATATGGGAGGACATATAGTCCAGGGATGCAAGAAGAGAATTCATGGCCGTATGTGTTGACTACACATGCAGACTATTTGATCACAAAAACTCTTCTTGACTCGGTCATTCATTTGCATGAAGATGAATGAGTCAAACAGTTGCTCATTTGTTTATTATTTCAACAGCTATTTACCAAGAGTCTGCCCTGGGCCAGATACTGCTATAAGGACCCAGAGTATGGCAACCAGAGCAAGTTTACAGAAAGTGAGTTGTTCAGGCATCTTTCTAAAATGAATCCATCCAAGCAGTGAACAGGTTGGCACTCTAAATTGACAACAGTGACTGACAATTAACAACACTAAGATTAATAGAAGAAAATATTGAGAAATGTGTATCAGTCAGGGTTCTTCAGAGAAAAAGAAACAATAAGAGATAGTTGTAACTTATTATAAAATGTTGGGTCATATCCCACAGCCTGCTGTCTCCAATCTGGAAAAAAACAGTGGTGTGGTTTGATTGCCTAAGAGCCTGTGGTTTAGACTCCAGTCTGGGTCTGAAGGCCTGACAACCAGGAAAGTCAAGGACAGAAGCAGAGGGATGCCTAAACTGAAGCATTCAGGCAGAGTCCATTCGACCTTCCTCTACCTTTTGGTTCTCTTCGGACCTTCAATGGGTTGGATAATCCACACGTACTTTATGGGTGGCCATCTACTTTATTCAGTCCACCAATTTAAATGCTAATCTATTCCAGAAAGGCTCTCATAGACACACCCAACATAATATTTAATCAGATATCTAGGTGCTTCATGGCCCAATCAAGTTGACACATAAAATTAACCATCACAGCTTCCAAGTAAATTTTTAAAATCCACCTCTTGAGAACATGATTCAAGAAAACTGGTTCAAGAGCTATTCACATAAATAAAGACTGAGACATTTCTTTTGAGTACAAGCTTAGTTGGATGCAGTTACCAGAGAAAGGCTAATGATGTCCTAGGCTAGCAAAGCATAACTACCATGTCAGCATGGCAGAGGAAGAGCCCGGTGTTCCTTGTGCTCTGGGTTGCTATGCTGAGATCTGGGCAATGCAATCTTTAAAAATCTTGACTCGGTCTTTTTTCATTTGATATTCTTGTAAATAAGATATGGGAGGACATATAGTCCAGGGATGCAAGAAGAGAATTCATGGCCGTATGTGTTGACTACACATGCAGACTATTTGATCACAAAAACTCTTCTTGACTCGGTCATTCATTTGCATGAAGATGAATGAGTCAAACAGTTGCTCATTTGTTTATTATTTCAACAGCTATTTACCAAGAGTCTGCCCTGGGCCAGATACTGCTATAAGGACCCAGAGTATGGCAACCAGAGCAAGTTTACAGAAAGTGAGTTGTTCAGGCATCTTTCTAAAATGAATCCATCCAAGCAGTGAACAGGTTGGCACTCTAAATTGACAACAGTGACTGACAATTAACAACACTAAGATTAATAGAAGAAAATATTGAGAAATGTGTATCAGTCAGGGTTCTTCAGAGAAAAAGAAACAATAAGAGATAGTTGTAACTTATTATAAAATGTTGGGTCATATCCCACAGCCTGCTGTCTCCAATCTGGAAAAAAACAGTGGTGTGGTTTGATTGCCTAAGAGCCTGTGGTTTAGACTCCAGTCTGGGTCTGAAGGCCTGACAACCAGGAAAGTCAAGGACAGAAGCAGAGGGATGCCTAAACTGAAGCATTCAGGCAGAGTCCATTCGACCTTCCTCTACCTTTTGGTTCTCTTCGGACCTTCAATGGGTTGGATAATCCACACGTACTTTATGGGTGGCCATCTACTTTATTCAGTCCACCAATTTAAATGCTAATCTATTCCAGAAAGGCTCTCATAGACACACCCAACATAATATTTAATCAGATATCTAGGTGCTTCATGGCCCAATCAAGTTGACACATAAAATTAACCATCACAGCTTCCAAGTAAATTTTTAAAATCCACCTCTTGAGAACATGATTCAAGAAAACTGGTTCAAGAGCTATTCACATAAATAAAGACTGAGACATTTCTTTTGAGTACAAGCTTAGTTGGATGCAGTTACCAGAGAAAGGCTAATGATGTCCTAGGCTAGCAAAGCATAACTACCATGTCAGCATGGCAGAGGAAGAGCCCGGTGTTCCTTGTGCTCTGGGTTGCTATGCTGAGATCTGGGCTTGAAACTTAAGAAGGGACTCTGACAACCCAAAATAAGGCGATTCAGATTCAAGACCAGGGAGCTGAGAGACTTAGAAGCCTTGTCAGGATAGAAACTAGAAGAAAACTGGAATGTTTAACTAGAATAGGAAACACACAATATGGAGGAGTATACCCAAGAGGGACGTGATTAATGCTTCTCTTTAAGCCCTGGGTAGACTGTTTTGGGGAAAGTGGTGGATTAATCCTGAGTAGCTCCCAGAATAAAGGGTGAAAATTACCAAAATACTGGGAATTTTAGTCAATGTAAAGAAAAACATTTCCTTTAGCCAGAATGCTCCCTAAATGGACTAGTCTTGATTATGGGATGGTGAGTTCTGTTCCACCAAGTGTTTGCACAACCAGGGTCACTGTGTATCAGGATGGTGTTCAGTGATGGTCAGAGTTTGGAGAACATGCCCCAAGGGGCCTTCATGTTCAAGACTCCATGCATCTCTGGTTGCTGAAATTTGGCTGTATAGAAAGGATCAGTAAACTGGAAAATGTCCATTTGGGGCATGATTTTTTTTTTTACTTCTTTCTCACACCTCGTAATACCCTACTAGTTCAAGTTCCCCTGAAAACCTTATTCTCAGTTATCCATTAACTAAGAAAGCACACCTGTGTGCTTCATTCTTGAGGGACTCACCCACAGGGCTATTAACATATTCAATGAGATTAAAACCTAAATGTATAAGTTCACCCCCGACCAGTATCAAGTCAATCATCAGATTGTGTGGGCAAAGTAAAAAGCTTTTTAGGGCAGTATGGACTTCTGAAAAGCCCTCACATCAGGCTACCTTTGTTTCACTTGTGCTTAAGTTGGCCACCATCAGAATTCAACTTGTGTTATGAAATAACTTCCTACAGTCCCATCTCTACTTCTTCCAGAAGGCTTTCCTGGGGTGAACTCTGAGGCTCCCTCCTTTCTCTACAGCACCCCAAAATTCAATGATGAAGTGAATTCAATGATGAATTAAGCTGAGGAAGGAAGAACCTGTTTCAGAGCAATGGTGGATCCAAATACACTAGAGAAACTCAGTTTGGAGACCTAAAGCCATGGGGATGTTACAATGGAAGAAACAGATGGACAAAATGCTTTCTTCAAATGTAACCTTACCTGGAAGCATAACTTTATCAAGAACATAAAACACATGTGCTTTGCCCAAGGCAGAGCTTAGAAGTGAAGAATCTGGAGCCTCATGCATTTCACCCTCTGCATATCTCCCTGTCTCTCAGGGGCCCCCAAAAAGCCTCTGAAGAACATCATTTGAAAGCCCCTAAGAGTCATTTCACGTATTGGAAATCCAAATAATAACAGCTAATCAGCAATGTAAATAGAGTTTGTTCTGGCTACCACAGTGGCCATGTTCCATCCATGATTATGTGGCTAAATTAAGAAGACAGGAAAGACATATGTCCAACCAAATATGATGGGTCACTTTTTAAAATATACCCTCAATTAATTAGATCTATGATTAGTTACATTTATTTCCCCAAAAGAGCATGCATGGTGAAAATGGACTAGTCTTGATTATGGGATGGTGAGTTCTGTTCCACCAAGTGTTTGCACAACCAGGGTCACTGTGTATCAGGATGGTGTTCAGTGATGGTCAGAGTTTGGAGAACATGCCCCAAGGGGCCTTCATGTTCAAGACTCCATGCATCTCTGGTTGCTGAAATTTGGCTGTATAGAAAGGATCAGTAAACTGGAAAATGTCCATTTGGGGCATGATTTTTTTTTTTACTTCTTTCTCACACCTCGTAATACCCTACTAGTTCAAGTTCCCCTGAAAACCTTATTCTCAGTTATCCATTAACTAAGAAAGCACACCTGTGTGCTTCATTCTTGAGGGACTCACCCACAGGGCTATTAACATATTCAATGAGATTAAAACCTAAATGTATAAGTTCACCCCCGACCAGTATCAAGTCAATCATCAGATTGTGTGGGCAAAGTAAAAAGCTTTTTAGGGCAGTATGGACTTCTGAAAAGCCCTCACATCAGGCTACCTTTGTTTCACTTGTGCTTAAGTTGGCCACCATCAGAATTCAACTTGTGTTATGAAATAACTTCCTACAGTCCCATCTCTACTTCTTCCAGAAGGCTTTCCTGGGGTGAACTCTGAGGCTCCCTCCTTTCTCTACAGCACCCCAAAATTCAATGATGAAGTGAATTCAATGATGAATTAAGCTGAGGAAGGAAGAACCTGTTTCAGAGCAATGGTGGATCCAAATACACTAGAGAAACTCAGTTTGGAGACCTAAAGCCATGGGGATGTTACAATGGAAGAAACAGATGGACAAAATGCTTTCTTCAAATGTAACCTTACCTGGAAGCATAACTTTATCAAGAACATAAAACACATGTGCTTTGCCCAAGGCAGAGCTTAGAAGTGAAGAATCTGGAGCCTCATGCATTTCACCCTCTGCATATCTCCCTGTCTCTCAGGGGCCCCCAAAAAGCCTCTGAAGAACATCATTTGAAAGCCCCTAAGAGTCATTTCACGTATTGGAAATCCAAATAATAACAGCTAATCAGCAATGTAAATAGAGTTTGTTCTGGCTACCACAGTGGCCATGTTCCATCCATGATTATGTGGCTAAATTAAGAAGACAGGAAAGACATATGTCCAACCAAATATGATGGGTCACTTTTTAAAATATACCCTCAATTAATTAGATCTATGATTAGTTACATTTATTTCCCCAAAAGAGCATGCATGGTGAAAATAGGGGGGGAAGTGGGTATGGGGAGAGAGAAGGGAGAATTCTGCCTTGGTCACCCAGAGGCATATTTCTTACAAATTTGCTTCCAGGCATGAATTTGGCTTTTTTTCCCATGGAATGTCAGCATCTTTAGTCTCAAGAACAGCCTTCTCAGCAAAATAATAGTTCTTGGTCCATGGAAGTTGACCTTTGTTCTTGCAAAACAGAAGTTTGAATCTCAATGAAAAATGGAATGTCAGTACCTTCTTCCCCCTCTTTCCTGGGATTCATGAACTTGGCTTTGTAAAATGGGGGTTACTTCTGGAGAGACACTGAGGGGAAGCAGGGGAGGGGATTGTCTGTAAAGTCAAATTGTTTAGCACAATAGGTATCAATGTTTTTTAAAGAAATAAGAATTTTATTTACATTATAAAAGACCTATGACTGTATTCACATTTTTTATAGAAGTATAGTATAGTTGATTTATAATATTGTGTTAATTTCTGCTGTTCAGCAAAGTGAGTCGGTTATACATATATATACATTCTTTTTTATATTTTTTTCATTGTGGTTTGTCATAGGATATTACATATAATTCCCTGTGCTCTACAGTAGGACCTTGTTGTTCATCCATTCTATACATAATAGATCTTATAACCCCACTCCACTTCTCTCCCACCTCTACAGCAACTACATGTATGTACTCTATGTCTGTGAGCCTATTTTCTAAATAGGCTTATTGGTGTCATATTATAGATTATACATATAAGTGATGCTACATGACATTTGTCTTTTTCTTACAGACTTACTTCCCTCAATATGATAATCTCTAAGTCTATCCATTATTTCATTCTTTATTATGCCTGAATAGTATTGCATTGAATATATGTACCACCTTGGAGGTCCACTTTTATGTTTTGTGTGACTTCCAGAGGCCAGTCACCAAATGGGACCAGGGGGGCAGGTGGGCTTATATCCTCCCTCTGGATCTTACATAGTTAGCACTTAGTGAACACTGTATATGAAAGTGAAAGCGGCTCAGTCGTGTCTGACCCTTTACAACCCATGGACAAGCCATGGAAATCTCTAGGCAAGAGTATTGGAATGGGTAGCCTTCCCCTTCTCCAGGGGATCTTCCCAAACGAGGGACTGAACCCAGGTCTTCTGCATTGCAGGCAAATTCTTTACTGCCTGAGTGCCCAGGGAAGCCTGAGCACTGTATAAACAATTGAAAATTAATTAAAGTCAATGATATGATACAACCACCACTACACTTCCTCATACTCATCCTCATTTTCCTCTCCTCTTTCTCCCCTAGTTTGTGAACTTGAGCAAATTACTTCTCTGCTCTGAGCTTTAATCTCTCCATTGGCAAATGAGCCTTTCATCACAGGCTCTTTACACAGGCAAATACAATGACGCAGAAGTGCAGTGAGAATGATCACTGCAGGTTAATTTCCTCCTTGCTTCAGTTTTCCTCCTTTATCTTTCCATCGTCCTTTTCAGTGCAATTACACAGAAGAAGTCTATATGTGTCAGCTGAACTGAATGAATATTGTACATGCAAAGTTCCATGCCAAATGTGCTGTGCTCCCACCTCTTGCTTTATCTCCCCAGGAGTGTATGTTTAAGAAAACACAACTGCCAAGCCTTAGGAGCTGGGGCTAAGGGTTAGGAGAAGAGACTTATGGACCAGAGATGTCTTCATAACTGTGGAATCCAAGGACCATTTGGAGCCATCCTCAGAGGGCTGCAGGGAAGGAGCTGGCACCCACAGAGCTGTGCACTCAATCAAGAGAGTTTAGGATAATGGTCCATCATACCCTCTGATGGTCTGCCAAAATCAGTGATAAACACACAGGAGTCAGGAAAAAGTGGAATTGGAGCCCTGAATGTTCTTTAAGAACCTAGATAATACATGGAGCCTAAAAGATGAAAAACCCAGAGTGAGCACCTGTGGCCTGTGGCCATCATTCAGATCTGCCCAGCATCCTTCTGGAATAGACTGCAGCCACCTGCTATTGGGTGGGGCATCTTAAATAGGCTCAACCAATCAGAGCTCTCAACCATCTTTATTATGAGTGTTGTTGTTGTTTCTAAAATAACTTTACTCTAAGTCCAGAGCAGTTTTAAATGTTGTGCCTAGATCATCCCAATAACCCTATGAATTATATAGGATTATTATAATATAATAATATTCTATCATTGCTCCTCTTTATCAACCCCTTGTAAAGGAAATTAAAGCAAAGAGAAATTAGGTAAACCTACACATGATCTCATAGCCAGTGTATGGCATATTTGCTAAGACAGCCTGATCAGAAATCTTTCCTGGAATTTTCCCAGACTTGTTCAAAAAAGGAGAAGATATATGGGCTACACTATAAAATGTGAGGATGCTATTTGGGTCCATTTGCATCTTTCTCTTTCTTTTCCAGAATACTGGAGTCTAGCCATAATTCTTACTGGAAAAGCAATTTTTACATTTCATGAATGTTCACAGGCTCTTTACACAGGCAAATACAATGACGCAGAAGTGCAGTGAGAATGATCACTGCAGGTTAATTTCCTCCTTGCTTCAGTTTTCCTCCTTTATCTTTCCATCGTCCTTTTCAGTGCAATTACACAGAAGAAGTCTATATGTGTCAGCTGAACTGAATGAATATTGTACATGCAAAGTTCCATGCCAAATGTGCTGTGCTCCCACCTCTTGCTTTATCTCCCCAGGAGTGTATGTTTAAGAAAACACAACTGCCAAGCCTTAGGAGCTGGGGCTAAGGGTTAGGAGAAGAGACTTATGGACCAGAGATGTCTTCATAACTGTGGAATCCAAGGACCATTTGGAGCCATCCTCAGAGGGCTGCAGGGAAGGAGCTGGCACCCACAGAGCTGTGCACTCAATCAAGAGAGTTTAGGATAATGGTCCATCATACCCTCTGATGGTCTGCCAAAATCAGTGATAAACACACAGGAGTCAGGAAAAAGTGGAATTGGAGCCCTGAATGTTCTTTAAGAACCTAGATAATACATGGAGCCTAAAAGATGAAAAACCCAGAGTGAGCACCT
This sequence comes from Tragulus kanchil, assembly GCA_022376925.1. Lineage (NCBI taxonomy): Eukaryota > Metazoa > Chordata > Mammalia > Artiodactyla > Tragulidae > Tragulus > Tragulus kanchil. The sequence continues at coordinate 108,687,656 of JAIOJX010000003.1, forward strand.
GTGGCCTGTGGCCATCATTCAGATCTGCCCAGCATCCTTCTGGAATAGACTGCAGCCACCTGCTATTGGGTGGGGCATCTTAAATAGGCTCAACCAATCAGAGCTCTCAACCATCTTTATTATGAGTGTTGTTGTTGTTTCTAAAATAACTTTACTCTAAGTCCAGAGCAGTTTTAAATGTTGTGCCTAGATCATCCCAATAACCCTATGAATTATATAGGATTATTATAATATAATAATATTCTATCATTGCTCCTCTTTATCAACCCCTTGTAAAGGAAATTAAAGCAAAGAGAAATTAGGTAAACCTACACATGATCTCATAGCCAGTGTATGGCATATTTGCTAAGACAGCCTGATCAGAAATCTTTCCTGGAATTTTCCCAGACTTGTTCAAAAAAGGAGAAGATATATGGGCTACACTATAAAATGTGAGGATGCTATTTGGGTCCATTTGCATCTTTCTCTTTCTTTTCCAGAATGAGGCTGTCAGGATATAAGTCAGAATCTACCTGTAGCCATAATTCTTACTGGAAAAGACTGGTTTGGCTATCACCCAAACAACAGAAAGAGATGGAGGGTCTTGATGAGGTTTAACCTTGGGTCCAGCCATGCCCAAGGCCAGTTCTGTTCCAGGTTTCTCATGGTTTTCTCATGGTTTGATGATGTGGATCAAAAGAGGAAACCTCCTCTCCTATAAATACATTTTGCTTTCAAAGTAAACTGGTCTGAGGTTTTTTTGGTTTTTTTTGTTTTCATTTGCAGTCGAAGTCTTGATGGATTTAGTAATTCACACATCTTCCTGTCTCTCACTCAGCTGCTTTTTAACATCCTTACCTGGTGACACACAGTGAAGGGCTATACAGCCTGGCACCTGAAAGTACCAGGGGTGGGGAGGATGGAGGTCAGAAAAAGATGCTGTTGTGGGAACCACAGAGGACACAGGCTCTGGTTACCAGTGAGCTAGCAGGGGATCAAGGCAGAGCCTTTCCTCCGGATGGCCCATATGTTCTAATAGAGCCCTCCCTCACACCAATGCATGCCCACTCCAAGTTGGCTGTGGCTCTACAGCACCCTAGAGTTGCACCCACTGCCACCACCATGTTCATATCTGGAATACCCTCCAATGGTCTTTGGCCAAAGACTTTCTGTTAGCATTTTAAATTTGTAAGGAAAGTTCCAGGTCATCTAAATGGAACTTTCCCAAACCAAGAAATCCTGCCCTAGCATCTGTGATAAAAGGTCATCTAGTACCTATCTGGAAACACAGAATGACAGCAAGTTCATTCATTCATGAGAAAGCACTAACAAGGCTGAATTGTCTAGGTGTTCACTGGTCCTCACTTTTCTTCACTGTCATTTTTCTTTTAAAATCCCCACAATTTATTCACTCACCATGCCTTTATAAATTGTGATATATTGCAGAAAAAATTTCACTTGTATCTTCACTGTCCAAATCTTATAGTTATTCATATTTTGATGGATTTGTCTCAAATGGTTTTTGTTTTCTGTTTTTTGGTTTTTCTGAAAAATCAGTTCTGTCAGTCATGTCTGACTCTTTGTGACCCCAAAGATGATAGCACTTCAGGCTTCCCTGTCCATCATCTCCCAGAACTTTCTCAAACTCATGTCCACTGAGTTGGTGATAATATCCAACCATCTTATCCCCTGTCCTCCCCTTCTCCTTCTGTCTCTTTTTCCCAGCATCAGGGTTTCTTCTAACTAGTTATCTGTTCACATCAGGTGGCCAAAGTGTTGGAGCTTCAGTTTCAGTATCAGTCCTTCCAATGAACATTCAGGGCTGCAGATACGGGTGAAGTTGTGTACCCTCCTCCAGTCCCACTCATCTGAATGTATCCTCAGTTGTAACTACATCTCTCTCTCTCTCTCTCTCTCTCTCTCTGCGCCTTGACTTTTACTGCATGTGCCTAGCTATAAAAACATAGACATTATTTGCAAGTTTTTCATCTTTATGTATTGCATTCTTTACGTAATATTACGGTTGCAGATCATCCATATGTATGCAGGCCATTCATTGTGATGGATGTGAAAGTGTATTAGGTGAACATATAATTTACAATATACAATTTACCCACTCTCATATTGATAGACATACCTATTGTTCCAATCTTTTGCTACTACAAGTTCTGCTGGAAAAGATACCCTCATAGACATCTACTTCTATAACTGAGTCTGAGTTTTTCTAAGTTATATACCCCAAAGTAATAAATTGTGAGGTCATAAAGCATTTTTGATTTAGTGTGCATTGCTAAATTGCTCTCCAAAATCTGTACCTGTTTACTCTTCTGTAAATAGTGTATAAAAATCTCTGGCCTTCAAATCTTCATCAAGACTTGGAATTATTAAACATTCTGGCTGGCATGTGAAGAAGAATTTGTCTTAAGGTTTTTTTTCCCCTTTTGGGTGGGGGGGAAGTGTCGGTTGGGGAGGGAGGGGGGCAGGCGGGCCACTTCTATTGGTCTTTCATTTATCCATTTTCATCCATTTTTGTTCTTTGGCCCATGTGGACCTCCTATCACTGTGGCCTCTGTTGTCGCAGAGCACCAGCTCTGGGCACATGCACTCCAGAGCTCTGGCTCGGTAACTGGACACATCGGTCCAGCCCCTCCATGGCACGTGGGATCTCCCCAGGCCAGGGATCAAATGGGTGCCCCTTGCACAGCAAGGCGGTGTCCTTACCCACTGAACCACCAGGGAAGCCCTTAAGATGTTTTTATTAATCAATGGTTCTTTTCAGCTCCTGTTCATACGGACAGTCTATCTTGATTTCCTCTTGTCTTAGTGACTATTGGATCGTTTCCTTAGCTCATTTTCCTATTAAACTGTTTAACTTTTCTTATTGGTTTGTAGGGCTTCTTTATATTTTTTGACTTTTGTTACTGATTTTATTATTATTACACTTTTCTTATTGATTATAGATATTGTAACCATCTTCTGGTGTGTGACTTTTTATTTTTTATTTTGTATTGGAATACAGTCGAATAACAATGTTGTGATAGGTTCAAGTGGACAGCAAAAGGACTCAGTCATACATATACATGTAACCATTCTCCCCAAAATTCCCCTCCCATCCAGACTTCCACATAACATTGAACAGAGTCCTCTGTGCTATACAGCAGGTCCTTGCTGGTTACCCATTTTACATATAGCAGTGTGCACCTGTCTGTGCCCAGTACAGTTCAATCTGCTGGAAAAGATACCCTCATAGACATCTACTTCTATAACTGAGTCTGAGTTTTTCTAAGTTATATACCCCAAAGTAATAAATTGTGAGGTCATAAAGCATTTTTGATTTAGTGTGCATTGCTAAATTGCTCTCCAAAATCTGTACCTGTTTACTCTTCTGTAAATAGTGTATAAAATCTCTGGCCTTCAAATCTTCATCAAGACTTGGAATTATTAAACATTCTGGCTGGCATGTGAAGAAGAATTTGTCTTAAGGTTTTTTTTCCCCTTTTGGGTGGGGGGGAAGTGTCGGTTGGGGAGGGAGGGGGCAGGCGGGCCACTTCTATTGGTCTTTCATTTATCCTTTTTTCATCCATTTTGTTCTTTGGCCCATGTGGACCTCCTATCACTGTGGCCTCTGTTGTCGCAGAGCACCAGCTCTGGGCACATGCACTCAGAGCTCTGGCTGGGTAACTGGACACATCGGTCCAGCCCCTCCATGGCACGTGGGATCTCCCCAGGCCAGGGATCAAATGGGTGCCCCTTGCACAGCAAGGCGGTGTCCTTACCCACTGAACCACCAGGGAAGCCCTTAAGATGTTTTTATTAATCAATGGTTCTTTTCAGCTCCTGTTCATACGGACAGTCTATCTTGATTTCCTCTTGTCTTAGTGACTATTGGATCGTTTCCTTAGCTCATTTTCCTATTAAACTGTTTAACTTTTCTTATTGGTTTGTAGGGCTTCTTTATATTTTTTGACTTTTGTTACTGATTTTATTATTATTACACTTTTCTTATTGATTATAGATATTGTAACCATCTTCTGGTGTGTGACTTTTTATTTTTTATTTTGTATTGGAATACAGTCGAATAACAATGTTGTGATAGGTTCAAGTGGACAGCAAAAGGACTCAGTCATACATATACATGTAACCATTCTCCCCAAAATTCCCCTCCCATCCAGACTTCCACATAACATTGAACAGAGTCCTCTGTGCTATACAGCAGGTCCTTGCTGGTTACCCATTTTACATATAGCAGTGTGCACCTGTCTGGGTTTCCAGCGGTAAAGAATCCGCCTGCAGTCCGGGAAACAAAGATTCAATACTTGGGTCAGGAAGATCCCCTGGAGGAGAGCACAGCAACCCACTCCACTATTCTTGCTTGGAGAATCCAGTGAACAGAGGGGCCTGGCGGGCTACAGTCCATAGAGTTGCAAAGAACTGGACATGACTGAGCACCACACATGCTCCTATCCATCCCAAACAACCTAAGTAACTCTTTCCCTCATCCTTACCCCTGTCAACCATAAGTTCGTTCTCTGTCTGTGTCTGTTTTATACATAAGGTCATCTGTATCATGTTTTTCTTTTTTAGATTCCACATATAAGGCATGTCGTATATTTCTTCTTCTCTGTCTGACTTACTTCACTCAGTATGACAAACTCTAAGTTCATCTATGCTGCTGCAAATGTTAGTTCATTCTTTTTAATGATTGTGTAATGTTCCATTATAAATATGTACCATATCTTCTTTATCCATTCCTCTGTCAATGGACATTTAGGTTGTTTCTACGTCTTGGCTATTGTAAACATCTAGAAGGAACATCAAGGTGCAGGTACAATCTTGGGCTGTTATTTTTTCTCTGGATGTATGCCCGGGAGTAGGACTGCAGGATCATACAGTGGCTCTGTTTTTAGTTTGTGTGTTTTTCTTTTTTTTTTTTTTTTTAAGAAAATTCCATTCTGTTCTCCATAGTGGCTGCACAAAGTTAAGTTCTTACCATGTGTGACTTATTAACTTTAAATATGGTGTCTTTAATCATTCAGATTTAATATTCAGTGTCAGGGAAATATAAGATTTTTCTTTACAATTTCTATTTTATACATTTTTTTTTTTTAAGATTTATTTATTGATTGATTTTGGGCAGGGGTCAGGTTGGGCAGGGAGGGGAGTGGGCGGGCCACTTCTGTTGGTCTTTCATTTCTCCATCTTCATCTGTCTTTGTTCTTTGGCTCCTGCGGACCTCCCATCGCAGTGGCGTCTGTTGTCGCAGAGCGCCAGCTCTGGGCGCATGCGCTCCAGAGCTCCAGCTCGGTGACTGGACACATCAATCCAGCTGCTCCACAGCACGTGGAATCTTCCCAGGCCAGGGATCGAACTGGCGCCCCTTGCACTGCAAGGCAGTTTCTTTATCCACTGGACCACCAGGGGAAGCCCCTATTTTATACATCTTGTTTAAGGAATTATCACCTACCTCTATATCGTAAACATATACTTATGTATTCTCTTCTATGAGCATTAAAGTTGGCTTTCTCCATTTTGTGTGTGATCCACATGACTTTTTTGTTTCTTCTTGGTATGAAATCAGGGTCAAATTTATCTCCACATGGAAAATCCATTGTAACAGTACAATATTTACATCAATACCTCTTGAAAACTTTATTTGTAATTCCTCTCCTCAAGTTTTTGAATCCATATCAATCAAGATTATATCTTCTCTAGCCTTATAAAAATGCTCTTGGCAAGGATGCAAGTACCTTTCTCTAGTTAAATACACTAGTTAAATATTTAGTTAAATACACTAAATACAGTAGTTTTTCAGGGCTCATCTTATTTGACCCATCTTACAGTTGATCACTGTCACTTTTTGAAGCACTAATGTATTTCTTAAGGGTTTCCTCCTACCTCACTTATTGATTTCTCTGTTTTGTTTTTTTTTTTTTTATCCTGGTTTCTTATCAGCTCACTCATAAGCCCCAATCCTTCAGTCACTTCCCTGTCTATTTACAATTATTCCCCTTGGTGACATTGCAGACCAAGTTTCATGGTTTAGTGATGCCTAAATACTAGTACATTTCTAAGTTTATCTCTAGTCCATATCTCTTAATTAAATTCTAAACTCATACACCCAGCTACTTACTTGACACCTTCACTTTGACACTAAAATTAAAGGCATAAAACTGAAGTCCTAAAAATGTCTCAGTTCCCTAAAACATGCTTCTCTCATAATATTCCCCAGTGCAGTAAATGGTAAAACATTCAGTGTCTCTTACTGTTCAAGTGAGAAATCTTGGGATCATTTTTGGCTCCCTTCTTTCAATCACATCCCCCCAAATCAGGGAATGTGGTTAATTCTGCCTTCAACATCTGTTCAGATTATCACTACCATCTCTACCACTACAAGCTGATCAGTATGGCTTCATCTCTTACTTCAGGTACTCTCTATAAGCTCAAATATCTGAATCTATCCTTTCCACACTCTCGGGTTCCGTTCAGTCACTCAGTCATGTCTGACTCTTTGTGACTCCATGGACTGCAGCACCACATGCTTCCACTATCTCTCTTCAGTCTTTCACCATATCCATTGAGTAGGTGATACCATCCAAGTATCTTGTCCTCTGCCGTCCCCTTCTAGCATGAGGTTCTTTTCCAATGAGTCATCTCTTCACATCAGGTAGCCAAAGTATTGGAGCTTCAGCATCATCCCTTCCAATGAATATTCAAGGTTAATTTCCTTTAGGATTGCTTCACTTAATCTCCTTGCAGTCCAAGGGACTCAAGAGTCTTCTCCAACACCACAGTTCAAAGGCATTAATTCATCAGTGCTCAGCTTGCTTTATGGTTCAACTCTCACATCCATACATGACTACTGAGAAAACCTATAGCTTTGACTATATGAAACTTGACCAGCAAAGTGATATCTGTGCTTTTGAATATGCTGTCTAGGTTTGTCATAGCTTTTCATCCAAGGAGCAATCATATTTTAATTTCATGGCTGCAGTCACCATTCAGAGCAATTTTGGAAAAACCCACTGTTTCCATTGTTTGTCCATTTATTTGCCATGAATTGATGGGACCGGATGTCATGATCTTATTTGGATGTTGAGTTTTAAGCCAGCTTTTCTCTCCTCTTTCACCTTCATCAAGAGGCTCTTTAGTTCTGATTGCAGACCAAGTTTCATGGTTTAGTGATGCCTAAATACTAGTACATTTCTAAGTTTATCTCTAGTCCATATCTCTTAATTAAATTCTAAACTCATACACCCAGCTACTTACTTGACACCTTCACTTTGACACTAAAATTAAAGGCATAAAACTGAAGTCCTAAAAATGTCTCAGTTCCCTAAAACATGCTTCTCTCATAATATTCCCCAGTGCAGTAAATGGTAAAACATTCAGTGTCTCTTACTGTTCAAGTGAGAAATCTTGGGATCATTTTTGGCTCCCTTCTTTCAATCACATCCCCCCAAATCAGGGAATGTGGTTAATTCTGCCTTCAACATCTGTTCAGATTATCACTACCATCTCTACCACTACAAGCTGATCAGTATGGCTTCATCTCTTACTTCAGGTACTCTCTATAAGCTCAAATATCTGAATCTATCCTTTCCACACTCTCGGGTTCCGTTCAGTCACTCAGTCATGTCTGACTCTTTGTGACTCCATGGACTGCAGCACCACATGCTTCCACTATCTCTCTTCAGTCTTTCACCATATCCATTGAGTAGGTGATACCATCCAAGTATCTTGTCCTCTGCCGTCCCCTTCTAGCATGAGGTTCTTTTCCAATGAGTCATCTCTTCACATCAGGTAGCCAAAGTATTGGAGCTTCAGCATCATCCCTTCCAATGAATATTCAAGGTTAATTTCCTTTAGGATTGCTTCACTTAATCTCCTTGCAGTCCAAGGGACTCAAGAGTCTTCTCCAACACCACAGTTCAAAGGCATTAATTCATCAGTGCTCAGCTTGCTTTATGGTTCAACTCTCACATCCATACATGACTACTGAGAAAACCTATAGCTTTGACTATATGAAACTTGACCAGCAAAGTGATATCTGTGCTTTTGAATATGCTGTCTAGGTTTGTCATAGCTTTTCATCCAAGGAGCAATCATATTTTAATTTCATGGCTGCAGTCACCATTCAGAGCAATTTTGGAAAAACCCACTGTTTCCATTGTTTGTCCATTTATTTGCCATGAATTGATGGGACCGGATGTCATGATCTTATTTGGATGTTGAGTTTTAAGCCAGCTTTTTCTCTCTCCTCTTTCACCTTCATCAAGAGGCTCTTTAGCTCCTCTTTGCTTTCTGCTGTAAGGGTGGTGTCATTTCATACTTAAGGTTGTTGATATTTCTCCCAGCAATCTTGATTCTAGCTTATACATCTTCTCCCCTCTAATCCAGTCTTAATCAAGACGTACAAATGATCCTGTCAAATCCCACTTATCTGCTCAAAATTCAGCCTCCCCATTTTATTCTAGCAAAAGTTAAAGTCCTTTCAGTGACCTATGAAATTGTGTCTCCTGTGACCTTTTTGATCTCATCTCATTTCTCTTCTTCTCACTTTACTCCACTTCTCAGCGTCCACACTGCTCCCTTAATGCACCAGGCTTGTTTCTATTTCTGGGTCTTCACCCTTGTGTGTCCTTTACTCAGAAATGTTACTTTCTCAGATACCCTTGTGGTTTATTCCTTCATTTCCTTCAGGTATTTATTGAAAAGCTCTCTGATGAACTGATGTCTTCCCTGGAATACTATCTAATATGGCAATTTCCACTCCCATATACTTTCATCACTTCCCTTCCCATTTTCCCTCTTATTTCCTCTTCATGGATATCTTGTGCTACCAACTCTCCCCCTAACCTGTGCCATAAAAGCAAGGATTTTTTGTCTAATTAGTTCATCACTGTGTCCCCAAGGTCCAGGGCATCCCTGGGGTACATGAGCACTTTCCCTGCTTCACTTTGTCAGTTGAGTTCAGGTGAGATGTTTAAATATGTACAATATTTCTCCCAATAGCTGAAGACCTCCTCACCTTTACATAATTGTCACTCTAGGAGAAAAAAACTATGTGTTTATTCAAAAAATATGCACTGAGTATCTACTATGTGGCAGACCTTGTGTTAGATGCTTGAAAGACAGTGTATGGCAAGTTATACAGGCCCTTACCCTCATGAGTATACAAATTCCTCCTCCCACCCCAAAAAAAAACTGAACAAAAAAGTTAATAGTTCAGAGATAGATTGCTGTCAAGTGGGTAAGAAAATATTTTTTTTTAAGAAATACTACAGGGCTTCCCTCATAGCTCAGTAGTAAAGAATCTGCTTGCCAACACAGGATCAATCCCTGATCCAAGAAGATCCTACGTGCTGCAGAACAACTGAGCCCAGGAACCACAACTATTGAGCCCACATGCCGCAGCTACTAAATCTCTTGTGCCCTAGAGGCTGTGGTCTGCAACAAGAGAAATCACTGCAATGAGAAACCTCACTGCAACTAGAGAAAAGCCTTTGTGCAGCAATGAGCACCCAGAGCAGCCAAAAATAAATAAATAAATAAAATTATATAAAAAAGAAATACTATGTAACAGATCATATTATGAAGTGATCATATTAATCTTATGATTAAAAAATTCAAGTATGTTTAAAATATGGCTCATACATGTGTAGGATATGCTTTAAAAGCTTTCAAGTGTTAAGGTGTCAGCCAGTTGCTTAGTGACCTTACAAATAACTACGCAGCACTTATAAAACCAACTAAACATCTTGTGTGTGTCTCCAGACGCTCAGTTGTGTCTGATTCTTTGCGACTTCATGGACTATAGCCAGTCAGACTCTTCTGTCCATTGAATTACCAAGGCAAGAATAGTGGAGTGGGTTACCATGCCTTCCTCCAAGGGATCTTCTAACCCAGGGATCGAACCTGTGTCTTCTCCATTTCCTGCATTGGCCACTGAGCCTCCTGGGAAGCCCCAATACATATCATATAAATGACAAATCAGGGAATAGGTACTGGCATTTGTCCTACATGTATGTAGCATCCATGTGGGGACAGGGAGGAGGAATGAGTCAATTTAGCCTTAGCACACGTCCCTCCTTTAACCCTCCCCGCTGGTGTAAGAGGAAGGAACTCCCATGCTCCTTTCACCATGAGGAGCCAAACATCATACATCAGCCAACCATTCTTCTGCCTTTAGTAATCAGGCAAGGAATAAAATAAATGAAGGTCATATTCCAAGCCCCTTGCTTTCTACCAATATTCTGGGTAAACCCTGCTACAAATTTTCATCTTTTCTATTCAGAGCCAATCTGTCAAGTTGCTTCAGCAGTGACTTGCACAAGACTGAAGTCTGGATATGTGTCTCTCTGCTTCTTCTCCTCTCCCCCACCCCCACCCAATTTTTCATCACCTTCATTACTCTCCCCTATCAATCAGTATCTATTCCCTAAAGTCCTTCATCCATTCTCCTGAAGCCCAATAGCAGCTGCAGAATCCAGAGTATCTAAGAGCAGGTGCATTCGACATCCTTCAGAAATTTAAGCTAAGGGCAAAAATTTTTAATGATGTAACTCTTGTTATTTTTGTTTTTGTTTTTCTCCATCTGCATGAGAAACATTGATGTATTTGAACTCTCCCTGTGGTTCCTAGAAACACCTCTGGGGGATATCTGGTGCTGAGACAAAATCCAAAGAGCCTGTTAAAGTGCCGTTCAGCCACCTCGGAAAGGGAAGGAAGTTCAGGAGGCACAGACACCCAGATCCCCGTGGTTCCCAAGCACAGCAGCCTCGGAGATACGAGGTGGAAATGATCTGATGTGACCCCACTGACCCTAGCACACATTTTCCTTTCCAAGGTACTTCAGTGAGTCATTGTGAGGACTCATAGGTGGTTTCTACAGAGTTCTGGCACACAGTAGGCACTCAGTAGATGACAGCGGTGGTTCATGGCTCTCTCTCTCCTAGCTAAGAGTTTTTGGTTCAGGAATCCTTCTCAAAACTGCTTAGTAAAGTCAAGAAACCTTTAGAATAAAAATGGCGATGGAGTATATTGCCTAATTAACTGTGCTGGTAATTAAATTGCAACAGAAACGGCCTATATGAACTTGACTAGGTATTTATTATACTTAATAAGGTAACGACTGTATGATAAATGCATGCCACTTGGCTCCAAGGAAGAGAATCCTCTGAACATTAACAAATGCCAGTGATGGAAAAAAAGTGTTGCAAAGTTTTCAGAGTTTCTCTCATTTACTCTTTCACACAGTTTTTCACTTTTTTCCCATCAAAGGTATTCAAATGATTAGACAAACATGATGAAATAATCCTGTTGGTCCCTTTTGCCACAGTTCACCTCCACTTCTGCCTTTGTGATTAAGCCTGGTGGAGTCAAGTGCCATGGGAATGGTAACTCAGAACTGAGAGAGCCCTGGGAGGTCAACTGTCTCACACTCAAGTGTCAAAGAAGAAGCTGCCTTTCCCATCACCACAGAGAACAGAGCCTTGGAACTAGAACCTAATCTTTGTGAGTTCTTTTTGTACATTCCTTTCTCCACACAACACGGATGTGTGTATTTGAAAGTCAATCTTCTCATAGTCCCTGGAAGACCTTCTCTACCTTCTTATTGACAAGACAAGCCCTCTTACTCTGCCAAAGCAGAAAGGCATTGTGTCTGAGACAGGAAGCTAAGGAGGTGGAATACATAGTAAAATGTAAATGACTGATGAACAATCTCATTCAGACAGTAAGTTTTGACATAGATAGCAGGATAAACAGACAGCATTAGGGTCAGTTATAAATTCACGGATCGGATTTTGAGACCCAAGTAAATTTTTTGGGAAATCAAGATGGTAGCTTGAAATCAACCCTGTTCTGCGGAAAAGGTTCAGGAGGCACAGACACCCAGATTGTTCCCAAGCACAGCAGCCTCGGAGATACGAGGTGGAAATGATCTGATGTGACCCCACTGACCCTAGCACACATTTTCCTTTCCAAGGTACTTCAGTGAGTCATTGTGAGGACTCATAGGTGGTTTCTACAGAGTTCTGGCACACAGTAGGCACTCAGTAGATGACAGCGGTGGTTCATGGCTCTCTCTCTCCTAGCTAAGAGTTTTTGGTTCAGGAATCCTTCTCAAAACTGCTTAGTAAAGTCAAGAAACCTTTAGAATAAAAATGGCGATGGAGTATATTGCCTAATTAACTGTGCTGGTAATTAAATTGCAACAGAAACGGCCTATATGAACTTGACTAGGTATTTATTATACTTAATAAGGTAACGACTGTATGATAAATGCATGCCACTTGGCTCCAAGGAAGAGAATCCTCTGAACATTAACAAATGCCAGTGATGGAAAAAAAGTGTTGCAAAGTTTTCAGAGTTTCTCTCATTTACTCTTTCACACAGTTTTTCACTTTTTTCCCATCAAAGGTATTCAAATGATTAGACAAACATGATGAAATAATCCTGTTGGTCCCTTTTGCCACAGTTCACCTCCACTTCTGCCTTTGTGATTAAGCCTGGTGGAGTCAAGTGCCATGGGAATGGTAACTCAGAACTGAGAGAGCCCTGGGAGGTCAACTGTCTCACACTCAAGTGTCAAAGAAGAAGCTGCCTTTCCCATCACCACAGAGAACAGAGCCTTGGAACTAGAACCTAATCTTTGTGAGTTCTTTTTGTACATTCCTTTCTCCACACAACACGGATGTGTGTATTTGAAAGTCAATCTTCTCATAGTCCCTGGAAGACCTTCTCTACCTTCTTATTGACAAGACAAGCCCTCTTACTCTGCCAAAGCAGAAAGGCATTGTGTCTGAGACAGGAAGCTAAGGAGGTGGAATACATAGTAAAATGTAAATGACTGATGAACAATCTCATTCAGACAGTAAGTTTTGACATAGATAGCAGGATAAACAGACAGCATTAGGGTCAGTGATAAATTCACGGATCTGATTGTGAGACCCAAGTAAATAAATCTTTTCCCTGTTCTGCAGGGAAGTCAAGATGGTAGCTTGAAATCAACCCTTGTACTGGGAGTGTTTACACAATGGACATCAGCAAATGCGATAAATCAGGGACTTGTTTTCAAAAAGACTGGTTCAACAGGACACCACTACTTGAGGCTTTGTGGGTCTGAAGTGAGTGAGCAAGAAGGAATGAATGAGGGTACTGAGGTTGACTTTGGTCAAGTCTGATTTAGGGCAACAAGTCCCATTTGCCTGTTGTGCCAAGCATTGTTCATGGGCACAGCTTTTAACCCCAGAATCTTTCTGATTCAAATCCATGTGCATATTTTTAAATTAAAATAACTGAATATAAATATGGAACTACAGTTAAGAATACATTTTTGCCTGGTTAGAGCAGATCAGCTGTCCCAAAAAACATTTATCTGAAAGAAACTCTCCAGTGGTTGGGTAAGAAATGTGGGGTTTGCCAGAAACCATTGTAGATATTTTAAACTTTGTAGAACTGAGTTATACAACTCCAAAAATTACTGCTCTCATAATCACCTGTCACTTAATTAAAGCCCAATAATTGCCTTATGAGATCAAAGGAAATCCTTTCTGAATGCATGCAATAGACAGAAAAGAGCCTGAACCTAATTTTTTATTTTAAATCAAGCCATTTGGCTCTTTGTCATATGAAAATACTACAGAATAATAATAATGGTATTATCCCAACCATGTGAGTCAGCACTGCAGAATAGGAACTGGAAGTTAGAAGAATATTGTATCAAATGAGGAATCATACATTTAAATCAATTACTTACCTATTTTATGACTTACAGACATCAAAGCAAGGAGATCTACAGAGTGACTAGCACTGTTTTCCTTTCATGTTATTTCTGGGTTATTTTTGAAGTTGAGGCCCCAGGAGAGTGAAGTAACCCCTCTGACTCCTGACAGCAGAGAACAGACTCTTCCTCCTCAGGCCCAGAAAGGCATTGTGTCTGAGACAGGAAGCTAAGGAGGTGGAATACATAGTAAAATGTAAATGACTGATGAACAATCTCATTCAGACAGTAAGTTTTGACATAGATAGCAGGATAAACAGACAGCATTAGGGTCAGTGATAAATTCACGGATCTGATTGTGAGACCCAAGTAAATAAATCTTTTCCCTGTTCTGCAGGGAAGTCAAGATGGTAGCTTGAAATCAACCCTTGTACTGGGAGTGTTTACACAATGGACATCAGCAAATGCGATAAATCAGGGACTTGTTTTCAAAAAGACTGGTTCAACAGGACACCACTACTTGAGGCTTTGTGGGTCTGAAGTGAGTGAGCAAGAAGGAATGAATGAGGGTACTGAGGTTGACTTTGGTCAAGTCTGATTTAGGGCAACAAGTCCCATTTGCCTGTTGTGCCAAGCATTGTTCATGGGCACAGCTTTTAACCCCAGAATCTTTCTGATTCAAATCCATGTGCATATTTTTAAATTAAAATAACTGAATATAAATATGGAACTACAGTTAAGAATACATTTTTGCCTGGTTAGAGCAGATCAGCTGTCCCAAAAAACATTTATCTGAAAGAAACTCTCCAGTGGTTGGGTAAGAAATGTGGGGTTTGCCAGAAACCATTGTAGATATTTTAAACTTTGTAGAACTGAGTTATACAACTCCAAAAATTACTGCTCTCATAATCACCTGTCACTTAATTAAAGCCCAATAATTGCCTTATGAGATCAAAGGAAATCCTTTCTGAATGCATGCAATAGACAGAAAAGAGCCTGAACCTAATTTTTTATTTTAAATCAAGCCATTTGGCTCTTTGTCATATGAAAATACTACAGAATAATAATAATGGTATTATCCCAACCATGTGAGTCAGCACTGCAGAATAGGAACTGGAAGTTAGAAGAATATTGTATCAAATGAGGAATCATACATTTAAATCAATTACTTACCTATTTTATGACTTACAGACATCAAAGCAAGGAGATCTACAGAGTGACTAGCACTGTTTTCCTTTCATGTTATTTCTGGGTTATTTTTGAAGTTGAGGCCCCAGGAGAGTGAAGTAACCCCTCTGACTCCTGACAGCAGAGAACAGACTCTTCCTCCTCAGGCCCAGAAGGTGATGACCCATCTGTCCTTGGGATATAGACCAGAGCTCCTGAGCTCTGTGGAAAGCAGGGTGAACGATTTCACAGGTAAGTTCAAAATCCCCAGGTGACTTAAATGTGTAACCAGGAACCACTGCTCCTGGTCCTTGTGCCTGTTCTCTACTCTCTCTTCCAAGATGATTTTATCTCTCATGGCTTTTATCAAAGTGCAGAGAACAGCAGAGATTTTTCCTTTTCTTCTCTCCCGTGATATCTGCTGAAAGTAATTATCTTCATTGTTATATCATAGTATCATCTCATTAAAATCTCAAAATCACTCTGATAGGCAGTTGTTATTGTTAGTTCCATTTTGATAATAAAGATTGTTCAAAAGTATCTGCCCAAAGTAGGATAATGCTGAGTGATAGGCCCAGATTATACTAAGGTCCTGTGATTTGAGACCCAGAGCACCCCAGTCCTACTTATAAAAATGACCTTACTCCACTAGATTTTGATTTAATTGATGGTTTACCAATTTTTAAAACAATTCCAAGGTAGATTCTAACAGGCAACCAGTGTTGAGAACCATCAAGTCAGATATGTTTAAAATTTATAACAATCTTAACGAGTACAGGAAGAGAGATTCAACCTCAGTAATCAATGCCTGCCTGCTCAGTCACTTCAGTCATGTCCAACTCTTTGCAACCCCACAGGCTGTAGCCCACTTGGCTCCTCCATCCGTGGAACTCTCCAGGCAGGAATACTGGAGTGGGTTGCCATTTCCTTCTCCATCAGTAATCACTAGGGAAATATAAATCAAAACCACAGTGAAATATCATTTGACACCATTAGGATGGCAGGTATCAAAAGAGCAAAAACTGTTGGCACTGATGTGGAGATGTTTGGAAGACTTACACTTGCTGGTGGGAACGGAAAATGGTGCGACTGCTTTACACCGAAATCAATATGGCAGCTCCTCAAAACAGAAGCCTAGAGTTATCCAGTAGTTCCACTCCTGGATATACATCTGAAAGAACTGAAATGTCAGCGCATGTGCCATTTTCCTTGAAATCTATGATAACCCATGCCAGAGTACCTTGACGAATGAGATACTGGGCGTGTTCTTTTCTCTTATGACTCCCCAGGATCTCAAATTCAACGAAGTCATATAAGGCAGACATCCGGGGTGTTTTTTTTCCCACAAATCAAGATGTCAGATCTTTATGAGATGTTCTCTGGACTTCTTAGTGGCAGAAACAGAAAGTCACTGAGTCTTTGCCCTGCCTGGGAGGGAACTCTGTCTAATGTCACTTGACCATCCTTCATGTTCAGAAGCACATCCAGAAATTCCAAGGAGCCTAATTTGTGCCCTTTAACCAGAAGAGAAGTGAAACATACAAATCCAAGGAAATTCCATTCCTAAAACCTTTTCTTCCAAAAGCATGGAGTGTGTGAGCGTGAAAACCTCAAGTCCCAAGGCAGTTCTCTGGGCTGCTTTTTCATAATTCAGAGAATTTTATGCCTAGAAAAATCTTCAGGCTGCAGAGAAGAGAACAAGTCTCACCGAGTTCCTCTAAAATGTTTCTCAAGATATGCTTTTCAAAATTGCGCCAAAATTCCCAGATGCAGCTAAGTGGATTGGACAAGTGGAGGCATGCACTTTTTCCACGCTCAGTGGGAAGGGGCAGCTCGGAACAAGTTCCAGCACTGCTTTAAGCCTTGGTCTCTTCCAAACAGAAGAAGGTACTAAAGTCCATCACTTCAGTCATGTCCAACTCTTTGCAACCCCACAGGCTGTAGCCCACTTGGCTCCTCCATCCGTGGAACTCTCCAGGCAGGAATACTGGAGTGGGTTGCCATTTCCTTCTCCATCAGTAATCACTAGGGAAATATAAATCAAAACCACAGTGAAATATCATTTGACACCATTAGGATGGCAGGTATCAAAAGAGCAAAAACTGTTGGCACTGATGTGGAGATGTTTGGAAGACTTACACTTGCTGGTGGGAACGGAAAATGGTGCGACTGCTTTACACCGAAATCAATATGGCAGCTCCTCAAAACAGAAGCCTAGAGTTATCCAGTAGTTCCACTCCTGGATATACATCTGAAAGAACTGAAATGTCAGCGCATGTGCCATTTTCCTTGAAATCTATGATAACCCATGCCAGAGTACCTTGACGAATGAGATACTGGGCGTGTTCTTTTCTCTTATGACTCCCCAGGATCTCAAATTCAACGAAGTCATATAAGGCAGACATCCGGGGTGTTTTTTTTCCCACAAATCAAGATGTCAGATCTTTATGAGATGTTCTCTGGACTTCTTAGTGGCAGAAACAGAAAGTCACTGAGTCTTTGCCCTGCCTGGGAGGGAACTCTGTCTAATGTCACTTGACCATCCTTCATGTTCAGAAGCACATCCAGAAATTCCAAGGAGCCTAATTTGTGCCCTTTAACCAGAAGAGAAGTGAAACATACAAATCCAAGGAAATTCCATTCCTAAAACCTTTTCTTCCAAAAGCATGGAGTGTGTGAGCGTGAAAACCTCAAGTCCCAAGGCAGTTCTCTGGGCTGCTTTTTCATAATTCAGAGAATTTTATGCCTAGAAAAATCTTCAGGCTGCAGAGAAGAGAACAAGTCTCACCGAGTTCCTCTAAAATGTTTCTCAAGATATGCTTTTCAAAATTGCGCCAAAATTCCCAGATGCAGCTAAGTGGATTGGACAAGTGGAGGCATGCACTTTTTCCACGCTCAGTGGGAAGGGGCAGCTCGGAACAAGTTCCAGCACTGCTTTAAGCCTTGGTCTCTTCCAAACAGAAGAAGGTACTAAAGTCCATCACTTGCATGCCAGAAGACAAAAAGTCAGTATGTTATTAAATGTATCTTATTAAGGTCTTCCAGGTGGCACTAGTGATTAAAAAAAAAAAAAAAAAAAAAGAAAACCTTCCAATGCAGGAGACTTAAGAGATGCAGGTTTGATCCTTGGATCAGGAAGATCCCCTGGAAGCAGGCATGGCAACCCACTCCAGTATTCTTGCCTGGAGAATCCCATGGACAGCGGAGCCTGGCAGGTTATGGTCCATAGGTTCACAAAGAGTCGGACATGATTGAAGTGACTTACCAGGCACAAAAAGATCTTAAAAAAAAAAAAAAAAGTCTAATAAACTCTACAAACACAGTGTTTTTTCACACTCACAATGCTCCTAGTGCACTTAATGCAGTGTGGGGAAATGAGGAGTCATTTGTGGCATTTAGCAACAATTTACACCATGGATAAATACACCCACCTTGACATTTTCAAAGCCTGGACCAAAAGAAAAAGTCTTTTTGCCCTGAAGCATTAAGGGAAAATGTGCATGATTATCATCTGTCTAAAAAAAAAAATGGGGAAAGAAAGAGGGGGGAGAAAAGGGAATACAGCAGGACCTGACACCGAGAAACTCATCATTTTATTCTGCACAATTGAACTTCATTAATCATAGAAAATCAGAGATGGAAGAGACCTATTAGGTCACCCATCTATCCCTCTGAAAGCATTAAAAGCTTTCAAATGAGACAGAAATCAGAGGTCCTGATTGCTGATGGTCATTAAAGATGTTTTTTGTGAAGAAAAATGTTAACCTCCATGTCCCTGACAAATTACACTCTGGTTAGTGACAGGCTGCCTTTGCCAAGGCGCCCCAGCTCTGGGGTTGGAGGTCATCACCCCTTATCGTGAGTGCTGCTAAGTGGCTTCATCAGGGGCCCCTGTTAGATAACCACCACTCTCTGGCTGAGAAGGCCTGCTTCCTAGCTCCTGCTTGGCAATCCCTGCTTGAAAAGAGGAGTGCAGCTATCCTTCCGAAGGCACCGTGTTTCACAGCGAGTCTCCCTGCCTTCAGTAGTTCAGCAGGTGCTCCCCCACCTTCATGGCCTTATATTTGGCGCTCACAGAGCATCCCTGGCCTAAGGACAGAGCACCTGCTGTTTCAGGATGTCCCAGATCTTTGTGCCCTTTCCTCCAATGATATTCCCCACTGTTTCTTTTATTTATTATTATTATTATTGACTGCACTGAGTCTTCATTGCAGTGTTCAGGGACTTCTCTTGTTGCAAAGTAAGAGCTCTCTAGGGACCACCAAGGAAGTCCCCCAACTCTTTATTTTAGAGAGCTGTCCTTCTCCCTCTCCAGGTGACTCTCTGGGTCAGGATCCTACTTTCCAAGTTATAAGTGCAGTCTCACTTCCCAGGCCCGCCTGCCCTAGTAGCTCAACAAGCTGATTGCACTTACTGGCCAGGAATGTGTAGATGACCCAAACTACTCCAGTATGAGCTATGCTCTGGAACTGTCTATATCACCTCTAGGGAAAAGGCATTTCTCTCCCATCTGATGTTTAGATGGCATGACACAAACTGAAACTATGGTTGCCACCCCAGTGCCTGTCAATAGCCCATCAGATCAGAATAGGATGTGGAGAGCACCTTGGGAAAGTAAACAGAGACTACTGTGCATCTTCTGAATCCCTAAAGACAACCACTCCTGTTTTCTCAGTTTGGAAGTCAACAAATTAAGCTTCTTCACTTAAGCTACGTAGGGTTTGGTTTCTTTCCCTGGGAATCCATGGAGTTTTTACTACTAAATGCTCACTCTGTTTCTGCCATTCTATTGTTATTTAAGGGCAGTTCCCACTGAGGGCAGAAAGTGTGCTTTTAATTGGTAAATAGTAGATCATGGGGCCTTTCCAGGTGGAGTTAGTGGTAAAGAACCTGCATGCTAATGCAGCAGATGTAACAGACTCAGGTTTGAGCCCCTGGAGGAGGCTGTGGCAACCCACTCCAGTATTCTTGCCCAGAGAATCCCTATGGACAGAGGAGCCTGGAGGCTGCAGTCCATAGCATCGCACAGTCGGACACAAGTGAAGAGACTTATCAAACAAGTAGTAGATCATTGGATTTTATTCAAATCTCTTTGCCTTTATCTTTCTTCTCTACAGGAACTGCTGGTAGCTGAAAAGCATCATGAATCATATCCTCCACTCACTGATCAATGACATCCACAGAAAGGCAATTCAGTCCCTCCCAGGATGCTCTAAGGATACAATAAACATGACTGGGTTGACTAACGTGCCTCTCAGCCCAGCTGGTCACTACCAGCTGACACACACACACAGACACACACACACAGAGGTATCTCATGCTCTGGCGTTTCATTCAGGCTTTGACTTTGCACATACATATGATGTGCAACTATTACACCAACCTTCTCCTCACAACTTCTGACTGTCAAGGATCAGTCCTAGTTTGTAGACCTGCCCTTCAAAGTCAAGAATTTAATGAAGGAATTTGGTAGATGAGCTTTTCACAAAAGCCAGGGAGGCAGTTGACATCAGCAACTCCTAAGCCTAAAGGATAAAAGGTTACCAGAAAAAAATGTCTCACTGACATAAGAAATAACTGAAGTTGAGATGCTAAACAAAAGTCATAAAGCTTGTGTGCCCTCTCCCTCCCCTGTGGCATCACTCCTTTTCTGGTGTCCCATCCTCCAAAGCCCCCTCCTTTTGCCTTCAAAGGACTGCCAGACTCTTCATGTGAACAGCCTCAGACAGGCATCAAGAACATGTTATATAATGAATGCCAATATTTACTCATCATCCCAGGAGTGATATTTGTGTTTGATCTTTAATAATGAGCAACTGAGTCTAACAGTAATAATAGTATTAATGGCAGCAACAAATACCTGCATAGTACGTTCTAAGTACCAGGCACTGGCCTAACTACTTTACAAGACCAACCTATATAACCTTCACAATAAACCTTAAAAAAGAAGAAGCTAGCAAAGGAGACACAGACATAAAGAACAGACTTTTGGACTCAGTGGGAGAAGGAAATGGTAAGATGATTTGAGAGAATAGCATTGAAATATATACATTACCATATGTAAAAGAGATAGCCAGTGGGAGTTTGACATGTGATGCAGGGAACCCAAGGCCAGTGTTCTGTGACAACCTGGAAGCATAGGGTGGGGAGGGAAGGAGGCTCAGGTGGAAAGGGACACATATGTGCTTATGGCCCGTTCATGTTGACAAATGGAGACAAACTTCATGATACTATAAAGTAACGACCCTCCAATTAAATATTTTTTTTAAAAAGAGAGCTAATATTATCATCAGCAATGGGGCTAGGTCCTTCACTCCCATTGACACAGCTGATAAACAACAGTGCTAGAATTTCTTTTTACCAAGTAGATAGCCGTAGTCAGCAGAGTTAGAAAGATGCATTATTTTAAACTGGGGATCAATGGAGGTATTGGAATAAGCTGAAAAGGAGAAATGGGAAATGGAACTTGGAGAGATAAGTCAGAATGGGCAGGTGATTGGAGCTCTTATTGCAGGAACAAGAGGAAATCTGGAAGGAAGCTGGTGCTGAGAAGTCTGAATATCCATCCAGCAAGCCCTTTGAAGGGAGGTTAGCAGACACTACCCTAAGGGAGGAGCATGGGCATCAGAGGTGGCTCACAGGTGCAGTGGCTTAACCAGCACCCAGAAAGAATGGCTCAAACCAAGGAAAGACCTTCTGAGCAGCACTCCACTACTGAGTTAGCACTCAGGTTCCTCTCAAGTGGGACTTTGTCTTCCATATAGAGAAATATAAATCTGAGTTTCAAATGATATCATAATGGTTAAAACATAGAGATTCCATATATTATAGCAATAAATTATTTTGATAATTGAATTATCCTTAGTAAAACAGATGATTTATGTTTAATTGCCTTACTACAATAAAATTAAATGGTTGCAACTATAATCATTATATATAATATAGAATGCATGCTATAAATTAAAACAGTTCTATTATAAACAAACACATGATTTAGTTAATAATTACACATTTCAGATACTTGAACACTATGAGATTTTTTGCTTCCAGACTGATTCAAAGGTTTCTCTGGCAGAGGTCTAATTTGTAAAATTCCATTCCCTGTTGCCAAGTCAGGGCATGAGGGTTCCCTGCCTGGGTAACTGGTGGGTTGACTGTCAGGAGGAAATGACCTCCTGATCCTTCACAAGTTGGTCTCAACAAAGAAACAGCGTATCTCCATTTTATCTGTTTTTTTTTTGGCCACACTGTGCAAGACGTGGGATCTTAGTTTCCTGACCTGCGATTGAAACTGTGCCCCCTGCATTGGAAGTTCAGAGTCTTAATCACTGGACCATTAGGAAAGTCCCTTACGTCTGTGTTTAAAACCTACTTTATTAAAGTATACTTTACCTAAATTTATTGTACTTATTTTGAGGGCAATCTGATGAGTTTTGACAAATGTGTACATTCATTTGACCACCCTCTTAATTCAGGACTATGAACTTGAGTATAAACAAATGTAAACATGCATAATACAATGAAGATTCCTAATGATAATGAATGGTAGAAAGAAATTCAATTCATATCAACAGACATTTGTAGATAAAGACGTCAGAAACACCTAGGACAATGACAGCACATTAGGCTCAATGATCATTTTACATACGAAGTGAAATTCCTTCTACGGGCTCGACAGTGTGTTAGACTCTGTAAGTGCAGTGCCACAGAATAATGATGCAAAGAATTGAAAGATTAGGTAGAAAAAGATGTAAACCCTTGGAGAGGTACACATTACAGTGGAAAGTAAGAAAAAGAAATAAGGAAGTCCAAGTGAAGAAATTTGAAATTGTTTGTAGCATTTGATCTGGAATTGGATAATGAAATAGCTTTTGAAAGGTAAAATGTAGAAGTTAGGAATGATGAGAACAGTTTTCCAAAAGAATAGTTCCAGCAAAAGCAGTAAATTCTGGAACCAGCATATGTTCATAGGATACCTATTGGAGAATAATAGGGGGAAAGCTAGGAAAGTTAGCAAGTATTTGAGAAATCCCCATACTCAAGATGGCTTTCCTAGCTCTCTGATGAGATTACTCCACCACCAGAAGTCATAGCATTTATTTTATTCAAAACTTTACTTAATAAAATGCAAACAGATCCCTGGAGCTATGCTATATGACTGATGCAATGCTACATCCCTGATGCAACGTACAGGAACTTGGGCAAACTTGGCAAGATAGTGAGGGACAGGGAAGCCTGGCCTGCTGCCTTCCATTAGGGTGCAAAGAGTCAGACACAACTGGGTGACTGAACAATAACAACATGCTATATGAAGCTCCAATACTTTGTCCACCTGATACAGTCAACTCACTGGAAAAGATCCTGATGATGGAGAAGATTGACAGCATAAAGGGGGTGACAGAGTATAAGCTGATTGGATGGCATCACCAATTCAATGGGCATGAACTTAAGAAAACTCTAGGAGATGGGGAGGGACAGAGAAGGCTGCTGTGTTGCGGTTCATGGGGTTGCAAAGAGTCAGACATAACTCGGTGACTGAACAACAAAAATGCTGTACATTACCCTTCAGGCTTTTGTTCTTAGAATAAATAGGAAAGGAGGCTTTGAAGTAGGAAAGAATAGTGCAAGTTATCAGATATCTAAGAAGAAAAGGAGAAAGATGTGTTAAAAAGAGATCCAGGAGTAGGAAACCAAGGAGATTAAAAGCACTCACTAGTGTAAAAGTCTCGCTTCAGTAAACCTGAAGATTCAATGTGCTGGAATGATCCAAGTATGAGAACACTGCTTACAACTATACCTTATGATTCAAAATAAAAGATGGTGCTCAGTCATCCTGCCATGTGACTGCCCTTTCTCCATCCCTGGCTTAGGCCTCTCTCAAAGTGGCAGCTCTCTCTAGGACCCTTCATCTTCGTGTGGTGGGAGTCTGGATTCCAAGAGGTTAAACCTTGGCAGACATCACCAACGTGACTACAAATGAAGTCCAAATTATGGAGTACGGTGAGATTAAATGTCCATCAGCCCTCATGCATTTGATTCTTCCTCTCAGTACTCTTCAATTAACGGGAAAATCTTAACCCTGTGGTTAAGGTTATTTTGGGAGCCAAGGACATCTCCTGCCAAAGACTGAGAGTGATGTGTACCATTAGAGTTCCACAACTGAATCCAGCTGTTTTCTGAGACTATGTTTTCTACAAAAAGAAAAAGCAGGCTGCCTCTTTCAGAGATAACTGATGCAATGAAGGCAAGAGGGTGATGGGCAGTTCAGGCAGCAAGCTAAGAGTTTGGAATTTCAGGTCCACTTGAGATATTTCAGAGTTCTCAGAGCATGAAGGACCTTGAAAGCACTTTACTTTTAGTCAAGTGAACTCTGAACATTTCCACTCCTCTTGAGTCTTCAACTCCAAGTTTGTCTCCATAACACTCAGAAGACTGAGAATTTTCTAAACACATATGTTAAAATACACTTATTTTCGTATAACAAATATTGATGATGGAGAAGATTGACAGCATAAAGGGGGTGACAGAGTATAAGCTGATTGGATGGCATCACCAATTCAATGGGCATGAACTTAAGAAAACTCTAGGAGATGGGGAGGGACAGAGAAGGCTGCTGTGTTGCGGTTCATGGGGTTGCAAAGAGTCAGACATAACTCGGTGACTGAACAACAAAAATGCTGTACATTACCCTTCAGGCTTTTGTTCTTAGAATAAATAGGAAAGGAGGCTTTGAAGTAGGAAAGAATAGTGCAAGTTATCAGATATCTAAGAAGAAAAGGAGAAAGATGTGTTAAAAAGAGATCCAGGAGTAGGAAACCAAGGAGATTAAAAGCACTCACTAGTGTAAAAGTCTCGCTTCAGTAAACCTGAAGATTCAATGTGCTGGAATGATCCAAGTATGAGAACACTGCTTACAACTATACCTTATGATTCAAAATAAAAGATGGTGCTCAGTCATCCTGCCATGTGACTGCCCTTTCTCCATCCCTGGCTTAGGCCTCTCTCAAAGTGGCAGCTCTCTCTAGGACCCTTCATCTTCGTGTGGTGGGAGTCTGGATTCCAAGAGGTTAAACCTTGGCAGACATCACCAACGTGACTACAAATGAAGTCCAAATTATGGAGTACGGTGAGATTAAATGTCCATCAGCCCTCATGCATTTGATTCTTCCTCTCAGTACTCTTCAATTAACGGGAAAATCTTAACCCTGTGGTTAAGGTTATTTTGGGAGCCAAGGACATCTCCTGCCAAAGACTGAGAGTGATGTGTACCATTAGAGTTCCACAACTGAATCCAGCTGTTTTCTGAGACTATGTTTTCTACAAAAAGAAAAAGCAGGCTGCCTCTTTCAGAGATAACTGATGCAATGAAGGCAAGAGGGTGATGGGCAGTTCAGGCAGCAAGCTAAGAGTTTGGAATTTCAGGTCCACTTGAGATATTTCAGAGTTCTCAGAGCATGAAGGACCTTGAAAGCACTTTACTTTTAGTCAAGTGAACTCTGAACATTTCCACTCCTCTTGAGTCTTCAACTCCAAGTTTGTCTCCATAACACTCAGAAGACTGAGAATTTTCTAAACAAATATGTTAAAATACACTTATTGTTTACTCAGTACATACTGGCACTCAAGAAGGTGACATCTTGGTTGAAAAAACAAAACATCCAGTAACGAAGACATGACCACTGAGAGAAGAACACATCCAGGACTGAAGAAATTCTAAGGTAACTACTATTACAGACAGTGGGAAATTATCTTGTTATTTGATGATTTATTTTAGAGAGAATTGAAAGTAAGTCTTTCTATTCTTCCTATGTTAAACAGAAACTTAAATGTTTTTATACCCAACTCAAATTTCCCAGACTTTAATTTTCTTTGATATAACCCTCTACAGACATGGAAAACCAACAAATTTGACACCTAGCAGTAATCTTTTTGAAGAAAAAGATAAATGAGAATATCCTTTTCAATATTCTTTCTCTGACCTCTTCACTTATTCTTTTAAGTTCCTCTTTGTCCTCTTAGTCACTAAATGTGGATGCCTTTAACGTTTTGACCTGACCTTGGTCCTTGTCCATACTCTTTGCCAATGGGACTTTTAGCCACTCTTAAAGTTTTTGAATGATAAAAGGTCTTATAATTCCATGAATACTATGAGAGAACCTACCATGTTCCAGGCACCAACCTGAGGCCGAAAATGAATAATTGACTTTCTTGAAATCATACCACCATTCAGTTGTGGAAGCAGTGATAAAATGTCTGTCCGTAATATCAAAATTCAAACAAGAAATATGACTTACATGGCCTTTCACTGTTTTCACTGAACTGATGAGACATTTTAAGATTATGTGGACATAAATTTGGGCTTCCCTGGTAGCTCAGCGGTAAAGCAATCGCCTGCCAATGTAGGACATGCAGGTTCAATCCCTGGATCAGGAAGATCCCCTGAAGAAGGAAATGGCAACATACTCCAGTATCTGAGTGTTCAATGAAGGCATAAAAAAGAAAGGGGGGTGATGGGCAGTTCAGGCAGCAAGCTAAGAGTTTGGAATTTCAGGTCCACTTGAGATATTTCAGAGTTCTCAGAGCATGAAGGACCTTGAAAGCACTTTACTTTTAGTCAA
Organism: Tragulus kanchil; assembly: GCA_022376925.1. Taxonomy (NCBI): domain Eukaryota; kingdom Metazoa; phylum Chordata; class Mammalia; order Artiodactyla; family Tragulidae; genus Tragulus; species Tragulus kanchil. The sequence goes on from JAIOJX010000003.1 coordinate 108,714,143, forward strand.
GTGAACTCTGAACATTTCCACTCCTCTTGAGTCTTCAACTCCAAGTTTGTCTCCATAACACTCAGAAGACTGAGAATTTTCTAAACAAATATGTTAAAATACACTTATTGTTTACTCAGTACATACTGGCACTCAAGAAGGTGACATCTTGGTTGAAAAAACAAAACATCCAGTAACGAAGACATGACCACTGAGAGAAGAACACATCCAGGACTGAAGAAATTCTAAGGTAACTACTATTACAGACAGTGGGAAATTATCTTGTTATTTGATGATTTATTTTAGAGAGAATTGAAAGTAAGTCTTTCTATTCTTCCTATGTTAAACAGAAACTTAAATGTTTTTATACCCAACTCAAATTTCCCAGACTTTAATTTTCTTTGATATAACCCTCTACAGACATGGAAAACCAACAAATTTGACACCTAGCAGTAATCTTTTTGAAGAAAAAGATAAATGAGAATATCCTTTTCAATATTCTTTCTCTGACCTCTTCACTTATTCTTTTAAGTTCCTCTTTGTCCTCTTAGTCACTAAATGTGGATGCCTTTAACGTTTTGACCTGACCTTGGTCCTTGTCCATACTCTTTGCCAATGGGACTTTTAGCCACTCTTAAAGTTTTTGAATGATAAAAGGTCTTATAATTCCATGAATACTATGAGAGAACCTACCATGTTCCAGGCACCAACCTGAGGCCGAAAATGAATAATTGACTTTCTTGAAATCATACCACCATTCAGTTGTGGAAGCAGTGATAAAATGTCTGTCCGTAATATCAAAATTCAAACAAGAAATATGACTTACATGGCCTTTCACTGTTTTCACTGAACTGATGAGACATTTTAAGATTATGTGGACATAAATTTGGGCTTCCCTGGTAGCTCAGCGGTAAAGCAATCGCCTGCCAATGTAGGACATGCAGGTTCAATCCCTGGATCAGGAAGATCCCCTGAAGAAGGAAATGGCAACATACTCCAGTATTCTTGCCTGGAGAATCCCACGGACAGAGGAGCCTGGAGAGCTACAGACCGCATGGGGTCACAAAAGAGTCAGACACAGCTTAGTGACTACACAACAGACACAGACTCACTATTCTAGCCTTGTTCAATTTTAAATAACTTTAGTCTAATGATTAGATGCTCAAATATGAGTATCTGCCTTCTGGCAGAACATTTTTCTTCTTGGGCCATCTAAGATCAGCACTCCTAAGAATACAGCTTGGGGAGCTGTTTCACTAATAAGACTCTCTTTGCCCCACATTGTCAGACACAAATCCTCTAGTCCCTGTGTTTTAGCAATGAACCAACAGGTCTAGTACATCTGTCAAATGAAAGAAAAATATATAGTCCCCAGCTTTCTCTACCTTTACTTCCTTCATCAAGATAAAGTCAGCATCCTTTGTGAATGGATAAGAAATTTATGACAGTACTGACAAATGGCTCTGGTAAACAGAATGAAAAGGTCACTAGATTATTCATTTCATCCAGGTTCCACTGTTAACTCACTGATCTATAGCCCTCAGCAATCCACTTAACCCTAAGGACCAAAATTTCCTTAATTATCAAGCAAGAGTAATATACACCCTGCCCTCCTATCATTTTATTTTTCTTTCTAAACCAAATACACACATCCATTTGTTAAATCCAAGTACCCCTAGGGATACTACAGATTTTACCTTCCTAGTGTCTCCTTTTATTTCTTTTAGTTCCTCTTTGTCTCTTAGTCACTAAATGTGGATGCCTTTAACGTTTTGACCTGACCTTGGTCCTTGTCCATACTCTTTGCCAATGGGACTTTTAGCCACTCTTAAAGTTTTTGAATGATAAAAGGTCTTATAATTCCATGAATACTATGAGAGAACCTACCATGTTCCAGGCACCAACCTGAGGCCGAAAATGAATAATTGACTTTCTTGAAATCATACCACCATTCAGTTGTGGAAGCAGTGATAAAATGTCTGTCCGTAATATCAAAATTCAAACAAGAAATATGACTTACATGGCCTTTCACTGTTTTCACTGAACTGATGAGACATTTTAAGATTATGTGGACATAAATTTGGGCTTCCCTGGTAGCTCAGCGGTAAAGCAATCGCCTGCCAATGTAGGACATGCAGGTTCAATCCCTGGATCAGGAAGATCCCCTGAAGAAGGAAATGGCAACATACTCCAGTATTCTTGCCTGGAGAATCCCACGGACAGAGGAGCCTGGAGAGCTACAGACCGCATGGGGTCACAAAAGAGTCAGACACAGCTTAGTGACTACACAACAGACACAGACTCACTATTCTAGCCTTGTTCAATTTTAAATAACTTTAGTCTAATGATTAGATGCTCAAATATGAGTATCTGCCTTCTGGCAGAACATTTTTCTTCTTGGGCCATCTAAGATCAGCACTCCTAAGAATACAGCTTGGGGAGCTGTTTCACTAATAAGACTCTCTTTGCCCCACATTGTCAGACACAAATCCTCTAGTCCCTGTGTTTTAGCAATGAACCAACAGGTCTAGTACATCTGTCAAATGAAAGAAAAATATATAGTCCCCAGCTTTCTCTACCTTTACTTCCTTCATCAAGATAAAGTCAGCATCCTTTGTGAATGGATAAGAAATTTATGACAGTACTGACAAATGGCTCTGGTAAACAGAATGAAAAGGTCACTAGATTATTCATTTCATCCAGGTTCCACTGTTAACTCACTGATCTATAGCCCTCAGCAATCCACTTAACCCTAAGGACCAAAATTTCCTTAATTATCAAGCAAGAGTAATATACACCCTGCCCTCCTATCATTTTATTTTTCTTTCTAAACCAAATACACACATCCATTTGTTAAATCCAAGTACCCCTAGGGATACTACAGTCCTTTATTCTTCGATCATCTTCCATGTCAGATGTCTCCTTTTATTTACTTTAGTGCCAGAGATAGATTTGGCTCTGGTGAGGAAACTGCCTGCAATGCAGGTAATACAGGTTCCATCCCTGGGTTGGGAAGATCATGCTGGAGGAGGGCATGGCATCCCACTCCAGTATTCCTGCTTGGAGAATTCCATGGATGGAGAAGACTGGTGGGCTGCAGTCACGGGGTCCCAGAGTCAGACGTGACTGAAGTCACTAAGCAGCAGCAGCAGCAGCAGCGGAGACAGATTTAGCCTAAAAACACTCTAAAATCTAGTCTGTGAGCACAATCAGTTGATTCTACTTCCACAGTATTTTGTGAAATCTTCCTCATCTTTATCCATTTCCTTTATTTTAGACTTTTATCATGCTTCATCTGGATTACGTCAGTGGTTCCCAATTGGCCTATAATGAGCTCTGGTCCATCTTGACCCTGGTAATTCATTCTCTACTACTATCAAAGTGACATTTCCAAAACTTAAATCTGATATACTGTCTTCTATTTAATATCCCTCAGTTATATTTCCTTGATGAAAACATCCACATTCTTGATTAGCATTGAAACAGCTCTCAACATCCCTGTCTCCACAACCTGGCCCTTACTGATACTATTTCCTCTACCTAGATTTTTACTTTTCTTCTTTCCCTGCTCTTTTCTTGCCCACATTCTCACTTGCTCAATTGTCTTATCATTCTTCATATATTATTGCTGTTGTGTTAGCTAAAATGGATATACTTTCTTCATATTCTCACAGTAGCAAGTATCAAGACCTGTGAAGGATCTAGAATTTTATCCTATCTACAGACTATTAAGTTAGCTGACACAGTTTCATGGATTCTGGGAGGAGACATAAGACTTTGAGTCAGTAACAAAGACAGTTCATCACTCAATGATCTATAGCCCTCAGCAATCCACTTAACCCTAAGGACCAAAATTTCCTTAATTATCAAGCAAGAGTAATATACACCCTGCCCTCCTATCATTTTATTTTTCTTTCTAAACCAAATACACACATCCATTTGTTAAATCCAAGTACCCCTAGGGATACTACAGTCCTTTATTCTTCGATCATCTTCCATGTCAGATGTCTCCTTTTATTTACTTTAGTGCCAGAGATAGATTTGGCTCTGGTGAGGAAACTGCCTGCAATGCAGGTAATACAGGTTCCATCCCTGGGTTGGGAAGATCATGCTGGAGGAGGGCATGGCATCCCACTCCAGTATTCCTGCTTGGAGAATTCCATGGATGGAGAAGACTGGTGGGCTGCAGTCACGGGGTCCCAGAGTCAGACGTGACTGAAGTCACTAAGCAGCAGCAGCAGCAGCGGAGACAGATTTAGCCTAAAAACACTCTAAAATCTAGTCTGTGAGCACAATCAGTTGATTCTACTTCCACAGTATTTTGTGAAATCTTCCTCATCTTTATCCATTTCCTTTATTTTAGACTTTTATCATGCTTCATCTGGATTACGTCAGTGGTTCCCAATTGGCCTATAATGAGCTCTGGTCCATCTTGACCCTGGTAATTCATTCTCTACTACTATCAAAGTGACATTTCCAAAACTTAAATCTGATATACTGTCTTCTATTTAATATCCCTCAGTTATATTTCCTTGATGAAAACATCCACATTCTTGATTAGCATTGAAACAGCTCTCAACATCCCTGTCTCCACAACCTGGCCCTTACTGATACTATTTCCTCTACCTAGATTTTTACTTTTCTTCTTTCCCTGCTCTTTTCTTGCCCACATTCTCACTTGCTCAATTGTCTTATCATTCTTCATATATTATTGCTGTTGTGTTAGCTAAAATGGATATACTTTCTTCATATTCTCACAGTAGCAAGTATCAAGACCTGTGAAGGATCTAGAATTTTATCCTATCTACAGACTATTAAGTTAGCTGACACAGTTTCATGGATTCTGGGAGGAGACATAAGACTTTGAGTCAGTAACAAAGACAGTTCATCACTCATGATGTATGTTAGTCTCTCAGTCATGTCTGACTCTTTGTCAGTTTCCTCTGTCTATGGGATTCTCCAGGCAAGCGTACTGGGGTGAGCTGCCATTCCCTTCTCCAGGGGATCTTCCCAATCTGGATCTTCTGCATTTCAGACAGATTCTTTACCATCTGAGTCACCAGGGAAGGCCCTTATTACTCAAAACATCACAGTAGCCAGAGTATCAGCATTTGCTCCAGTTTCTAGTTCCTATAGGATACATCAAAGGGAGCTAAAAGGCATCTACAAACATAGTGGGTGATGTGATAAGAGAAGAATTCAGATCTGAGGGGAATCAAATATTTTATAATGGACTATAACCCATCTGCTCTTTGCCCCAAAGGAAGAGATTCTCTAAATCAATTTTTTGTCTATTTTTAAAAAATGGAGTAACTGAATTGTAAGATCCATTTATTACTCAAAGCCTCACCTAAAAGTCTCCATTTGCTTAAATGTCTTTGAAAAATTACTGTAAGAAAACACACCCCAAATCCACATTCTCTTCACATAATAATTCACAATAAGAATAGTTGCTGTGGCTACTTCCTTGGTATATCTTGACTAGGTGAGAAAACTCTTCCATTTAATTTGTTTTTAACATCTCCACCTTCCTTGAGCCCAATCCTCCAGGCCTGACTTCTCCATCTCTCCCCTTACACTTCCCTGTCTAATAGTCACACTATGTGATGCTCCATTCCTTGAATCTAGAAGAGTGGCATTATCCTCTGCTGCCCAGTCTCATTCATAGAACTAAAATTCTCTGAGAGTCATGGAGGTAGTGTTCTGGAGTGTGGAGAATTGAGGTGAGGGTCAGGATGTCTGGAGATCATTACTAATTCAATGAAAACAATTTCCCTCAGACATCCCCAGGTGGTGAAGCTCATAACCAACTCAATCTTCAGAGGTTATACAATTTTTGTGTGTCCCAAATTATTGCCCTCACTAACTTGTTCTTTCTTTGCTGTCTTCAAAGATCTTTGAACCATCTCCCATTTAATACATTAGGTGCATTGTCTCAAGAAGACCATGATGATAGTACAATTATAATTTAAGAAGAGAAGATATCAACTAGGCAAGAAAGTGCTCACCTATAGTCCTTTTACATTTGCACATCATTAAAAACATATATGGGATTTATTGTATTTTATTATCTTTTAATGGGAAACATTTATATGCATTTATATTTATTGTTATAATTGATGTCCTTAGGCTTTAGTCTTTTATAAGGTTTCTTAGCATTCACTTAATTTCCTATCTTTTGCTGGATTGTGGTGTAGCTGTTTTTATTTTCTATAGATATTTAAAAAGCTAAAAATGAATCAAAATAAAGTTATAAATCCACATTTTACTTATATTTATGAAAGTGAAATGTTAGTCACTCAGTCATATCCAACTGTTTGCAACTCCATGGACTGCCAGGCCCCTCTGTCCATGGAATTCTCCAGGCAAGAATACTGGAGTGGGTAGCCATTCCTTTCTCCCGGGGATATTCCTGACCCAGGGATTGAACCCTGGCCTCATGCATTCCAGACAGATTCTTTACCACCTGAGCCATGAGGGAAGGCCAATTATATTTATAGGCAGTCTTTAAAATATTTTTGATAAAGTATAACATACATACAGAAATTGGTATTATACATATATATCTCACTGCATTTTCAGAAATATAAAGTTATAGAAACAACAAGCACATCAATACACAGAACATAGCTGATATCTAAGAAGATCCCCCGGGCCTCCCTTCTTGCCTCTGGCCTTCCAAAATGAATTGCTCCCCTGATTTTTAAGAACATGAATTAGTTTTGTACTATATATAAATGGAATTATCCAGTATGTACTCCTTTATGACTGACTGCCTCAGCTCAACATTATATATGAGTTATATTCACATTGTTTTATGTAGTTACACTGCATTCATTCTCATTGCTATATAGTAGTCCTTTGGGTGAATGTACTGCCATATATCTATCCATCTGACTACTAATGGCCATTTTTGTAGTTTCCAATTTGGGAGTATTAAGAATAGTGCTTTCTTTGCTGTCTTCAAAGATCTCTGAACCATCTCCCATTTAATACATTAGGTGCATTGTCTCAAGAAGACCATGATGATAGTACAATTATAATTTAAGAAGAGAAGATATCAACTAGGCAAGAAAGTGCTCACCTATAGTCCTTTTACATTTGCACATCATTAAAAACATATATGGGATTTATTGTATTTTATTATCTTTTAATGGGAAACATTTATATGCATTTATATTTATTGTTATAATTGATGTCCTTAGGCTTTAGTCTTTTATAAGGTTTCTTAGCATTCACTTAATTTCCTATCTTTTGCTGGATTGTGGTGTAGCTGTTTTTATTTTCTATAGATATTTAAAAAGCTAAAAATGAATCAAAATAAAGTTATAAATCCACATTTTACTTATATTTATGAAAGTGAAATGTTAGTCACTCAGTCATATCCAACTGTTTGCAACTCCATGGACTGCCAGGCCCCTCTGTCCATGGAATTCTCCAGGCAAGAATACTGGAGTGGGTAGCCATTCCTTTCTCCCGGGGATATTCCTGACCCAGGGATTGAACCCTGGCCTCATGCATTCCAGACAGATTCTTTACCACCTGAGCCATGAGGGAAGGCCAATTATATTTATAGGCAGTCTTTAAAATATTTTTGATAAAGTATAACATACATACAGAAATTGGTATTATACATATATATCTCACTGCATTTTCAGAAATATAAAGTTATAGAAACAACAAGCACATCAATACACAGAACATAGCTGATATCTAAGAAGATCCCCGGTCCTCCCTTCTTGCCTCTGGCCTTCCAAAATGAATTGCTCCCCTGATTTTTAAGAACATGAATTAGTTTTGTACTATATATAAATGGAATTATCCAGTATGTACTCCTTTATGACTGACTGCCTCAGCTCAACATTATATATGAGTTATATTCACATTGTTTTATGTAGTTACACTGCATTCATTCTCATTGCTATATAGTAGTCCTTTGGGTGAATGTACTGCCATATATCTATCCATCTGACTACTAATGGCCATTTTTGTAGTTTCCAATTTGGGAGTATTAAGAATAGTGCTACTTTCAGCTTCTGCTTGAAATGCAGGAGCCTAGAAAAAGTGAAACTCCCACTCATACAACAAAAAATGTTCCACGATCTGCAAATTCATAACTTTGCTTGAACTTGTTAGCTGTCTGAGCTTGCAGAACAGACAACTAATCTGAAATCTAAGTCAATACAAGTGTGTACAAGGAGAGCTAGAGCATGAGCACTTGCTTACCTGGGGCAAATGCTGCCAGACATGGGTAAGAATTCAGCCGAAATTGTTATTGAACTGTTAAGGCCAAGTGATGGGCCTCAAGAGAATACAGAGCTCGTGAGGATGCAGATATAAGGAAAATGTGCACCTGTTCACAGGCTCTGCTGTGTGCATTTAACCAGTGACCACAAAAAAGATTGATGATAGTCCGAAAGAAGTGTCCCCTTGTAGAGTAAGCCTGAGGAAAGAGATCAGCAGCTGCTGCAGGAAAGGCATAAAATCCCATCCAGATTCTCCTTGCCCATTGCCTCTTCACAATAAAAGTCAAACAGCTGGGAGGAGGCATCTTACTTAGAGCCGTAGGGAAGGTTTCCTCTGCATCTGGGGGAAGAGCAGAGAGCAAAGAAAATGAATTCTCCTTTAGGAGAGGAACTAAAGATCTGAAGTGGGCTTAGAACTGTCCCCCGGAGAGGGGCAGGAGCACTGAGAAGACCACAGCCCTGAAGCCCAGGGACACATCGCCTGTGTAAGGCTGACACTGAATGAGAACAGAGTGTACACCTGCTCCCCATCACAGGCTGAGAATCCTAAGAAGATCCTTCTTGCCTCTGGCGTTCCAAAATGAATTGCTCCCCTGATTTTTAAGAACATGAATTAGTTTTGTACTATATATAAATGGAATTATCCAGTATGTACTCCTTTATGACTGACTGCCTCAGCTCAACATTATATATGAGTTATATTCACATTGTTTTATGTAGTTACACTGCATTCATTCTCATTGCTATATAGTAGTCCTTTGGGTGAATGTACTGCCATATATCTATCCATCTGACTACTAATGGCCATTTTTGTAGTTTCCAATTTGGGAGTATTAAGAATAGTGCTACTTTCAGCTTCTGCTTGAAATGCAGGAGCCTAGAAAAAGTGAAACTCCCACTCATACAACAAAAAATGTTCCACGATCTGCAAATTCATAACTTTGCTTGAACTTGTTAGCTGTCTGAGCTTGCAGAACAGACAACTAATCTGAAATCTAAGTCAATACAAGTGTGTACAAGGAGAGCTAGAGCATGAGCACTTGCTTACCTGGGGCAAATGCTGCCAGACATGGGTAAGAATTCAGCCGAAATTGTTATTGAACTGTTAAGGCCAAGTGATGGGCCTCAAGAGAATACAGAGCTCGTGAGGATGCAGATATAAGGAAAATGTGCACCTGTTCACAGGCTCTGCTGTGTGCATTTAACCAGTGACCACAAAAAAGATTGATGATAGTCCGAAAGAAGTGTCCCCTTGTAGAGTAAGCCTGAGGAAAGAGATCAGCAGCTGCTGCAGGAAAGGCATAAAATCCCATCCAGATTCTCCTTGCCCATTGCCTCTTCACAATAAAAGTCAAACAGCTGGGAGGAGGCATCTTACTTAGAGCCGTAGGGAAGGTTTCCTCTGCATCTGGGGGAAGAGCAGAGAGCAAAGAAAATGAATTCTCCTTTAGGAGAGGAACTAAAGATCTGAAGTGGGCTTAGAACTGTCCCCCGGAGAGGGGCAGGAGCACTGAGAAGACCACAGCCCTGAAGCCCAGGGACACATCGCCTGTGTAAGGCTGACACTGAATGAGAACAGAGTGTACACCTGCTCCCCATCACAGGCTGAGAATCATCAGGTAACAAGTGATTGTCGAGTGCTGCTGGCAGAGGCATGAGAGCATGAAAAGAAACTCTCTCCAAAGCACAGCATAAAGGGAAGGCCTAAAGCTAAGAGTAGATGAGATGTTGAGACAAACTCTGTGAAACCAACATCCAAACTCAAGACAGGGCGGTACTTCAGAAATTGGAAGCTTGTTATTCATGGAAGGTAACCACAGCAACAGTGAATCATAAGTCCAGATGAGCTAATGGCCTTCATGCACATCCCCAAACTGAAGTTTTCTTTTTTTAATTTTATTTATTTATTTATTTTTGGATACTCTGGGTTTTCACAGCTGCCACCGGCTCTTCTCTAGTTGCAGGGAGTGGGGGCGACTCTCTAGTTTAGGTGAGCAGACTTCTTGCTGCGGTGACTTCCCTTGTTGTGGAACCCAGAGTCTAGGGCACACAGGCTTCAGTAGTTGTGGCCCATAGGCTCCATAGTTGCAGCTCTGAGGCTCTAGAGCACAGGCTCCATAGTTATGGCTCATGGGCTTAGCTGCTCCGCAGCATGTGGGATCTTCCCAGATCAGGGATCGAACCCATGTCTCCCACACTGGCAGGTGAACTCTTTACCACTGAGCTACCAGTGAAGCCCTCAAGTTTTAATAGAAGGAAAAGCATGCCCATGTTCAAGCATCCAAACTACTTACCTCAGTCTCAAGTGTCCTACACAAATTATGTCTTTCGACAAGATATATCTTTTCCCAGAAAAGCAAGAGAGAAAAAAAAAAAATAACACTCTCAGGACTTCCCTGGTGGTCTACTGGTTAAGACTCTGTGTTCCCAATGCAGTGAAGCCCGGGCTCTATCCCTGGTCAGAGAATTAGATCCCACATGCCTCAACTAAGATCCAGCGCAGCCAAATAAATACATAATTAAAAAAAAAAAACACTCTCAAGAGACAATGCAGTCAACAGAAGCAGAAACACACATGATGCAGAAGTTGGAACCATCAGGAAAGGAATTTAAAATTATCATCAAAAGTTATTTTAATGAAAAGATGAATAGTAGGTAGTATCAGATGGGTAATTTTGAAAGGACTTCCCAGGTAGTGCAGTGATAAAGAATTCACCTGACAACAAATGCAGTTTTATCCCTATGTCAAGAAGATCCCCTGGAGGAGGAAATGGCAACCCACTCCAGTATTCTTGCCCGGGAAATCCCATGGACAGAGAAGTCTGTTGGTTACAGTCCATGGAGTCCCAGAGTCAGACACGACTGAACAACTAACCCTTTCACTTTCATATGTTAAAAATAAAATGTATGATAAAAATGATACAAAGCATATAAAAGAGAAATTGGTAACAACATTTATGTGAATGAGCAGTCTATCATATTTGCCAAAAATGCTGAGCTCCATGCTTTCTGAGACCACCTTCTAGGGAATGTCTGGTGTGGCTAGAAGTGCCCCAGACATAGCCACTCTCAGTACCCGACTGGATAAGATGTAGCTCTGATCACCCCCTGGAGTCAAGGGCTGCAAATCCCCTCATAAGACAAGCCCAAGGAGAGAGAAAAATCAGCTATTCTTATGTACTCCTGCTGCCTACTTCTCTGTAGTCCTTGACATATTTTTTTCAGACTTCTGGAAAAAGAAATCATGCTTTCTCTCCTGAATATAATTCAGCTTCTTTTCTGGGGCTCCAACTCTTGCAGACAAAAGTCTCTTTGGGCAGAAACACAAGTCTTCAGGCCACCTGGACTATGGAGGGATGGTTCTCCTGTGGCACTTTCCTTTCTTGATCTCTCTTCCACCATAGCAAAGGAATCCACTTAGAAGTAAATTTACAACAGAAGCAGGAAATCCAATCTCTCAGGCAAGAAAAAGCTAGAAGAAAAAGCTGCAAATAAAGCCCAAGAAAGTACAATTTGAAATGGGAATAGCTGCAATTTTGATCGTGTGTCAAACCCTCAACGGCTGAGTAAGCTCCAGGAGCCACCCAGAGCTGCCCAGCTTGAGGGCGCTGAGCTGAGCTAAAGAGGTTGGGAGGTGGCAATGGAGACAGGGCAGGGCTGGAGTGGGCAGCTTCACATGTGGAGGCAAGAGGTAGGCTGGGGATACGACACAGACCCAGCTGTGCCTGCAGAGCTGCCCGGACCATTCTATCATGGTCTAATAAAATGTGAACCTGGAGAGTCACCATTTCTAAGACCACAAGCAGCTACCTGTGTGAGATCCGGGCATGAAACACACTAACAAGAGGCAATCTTCTAGTAGCAGTCAGCTCCGGCTGGAGGGCAAAAGCATCTGGTACCATAGAGCCCCTCTGGAAATGTCTGCAGGTCAAGGATGGCCTGAGAGGCGGCTGGGAATAGACATGCACAGTGTCCACAGTGACCACCAATGTACCTTTGAAGTGGCCTTTTATGTCACCCCTCCGTGTGGCCAGGAGACATCTGGGTATAGCATCACAGAGGAAGTGGCAGCACCTTCAACACGCTCTCCTCCACCTCCTATGATTCACTGGGTCTGTATCTACAGGATGAGGACTCCCAAGCACTCAGTTTCAAGACAGAGTATCCCTCTAATTAGCAAGTTTCAAGAACTTCTTATGTGCCACTCAACATGTCAGAAGCCCTAAGACCTAACAGGATGCAAACTCCCAAGCACTCAGTTTCAGGACAGAGTATCCCCCTGACCACCAAGTTTCAAGAGCTTCTTACATGCTACTCAACATGTTAGAAGCCCTAAGAGCTAAGGGCTAAGACCACTAAGAACCCTAGAATACTGGCTCATTCTGCCCCTGTCTCCAAGAAAATACCCTTACTAATGCAAGTCCACTCGCCTTTCAATGTCTGCACACTCTTCTTCCTCCCTCACGAATTTTTGTCTGACGATGTCAGCTTAACTAATAGCAAGTCCACTCGCCTTATCAATGTCTGACATTTCTTTGAAGGCAACAGAAGCAGGAAATCCAATCTCTCAGGCAAGAAAAAGCTAGAAGAAAAAGCTGCAAATAAAGCCCAAGAAAGTACAATTTGAAATGGGAATAGCTGCAATTTTGATCGTGTGTCAAACCCTCAACGGCTGAGTAAGCTCCAGGAGCCACCCAGAGCTGCCCAGCTTGAGGGCGCTGAGCTGAGCTAAAGAGGTTGGGAGGTGGCAATGGAGACAGGGCAGGGCTGGAGTGGGCAGCTTCACATGTGGAGGCAAGAGGTAGGCTGGGGATACGACACAGACCCAGCTGTGCCTGCAGAGCTGCCCGGACCATTCTATCATGGTCTAATAAAATGTGAACCTGGAGAGTCACCATTTCTAAGACCACAAGCAGCTACCTGTGTGAGATCCGGGCATGAAACACACTAACAAGAGGCAATCTTCTAGTAGCAGTCAGCTCCGGCTGGAGGGCAAAAGCATCTGGTACCATAGAGCCCCTCTGGAAATGTCTGCAGGTCAAGGATGGCCTGAGAGGCGGCTGGGAATAGACATGCACAGTGTCCACAGTGACCACCAATGTACCTTTGAAGGGGCCCTTTTTATGTCACCCCTCCGTGTGGCCAGGAGACATCTGGGTATAGCATCACAGAGGAAGTGGCAGCACCTTCAACACGCTCTCCTCCACCTCCTATGATTCACTGGGTCTGTATCTACAGGATGAGGACTCCCAAGCACTCAGTTTCAAGACAGAGTATCCCTCTAATTAGCAAGTTTCAAGAACTTCTTATGTGCCACTCAACATGTCAGAAGCCCTAAGACCTAACAGGATGCAAACTCCCAAGCACTCAGTTTCAGGACAGAGTATCCCCCTGACCACCAAGTTTCAAGAGCTTCTTACATGCTACTCAACATGTTAGAAGCCCTAAGAGCTAAGGGCTAAGACCACTAAGAACCCTAGAATACTGGCTCATTCTGCTGCCCCTGTCTCCAAGAAAAAAATACCCTTACTAATGCAAGTCCACTCGCCTTTCAATGTCTGCACACTCTTCTTCCTCCCTCACGAATTTTTGTCTGACGATGTCAGTTAAAATACGATTCCCTAAAGGGCTTTGTCTGATACTTAGATATAACTTTTCACCTAACAAAAAAGATAAAGATGAAAAATGCCCAGTCCTGGCAAAATGCAAGGGAAGTAAGGCATTGGCATGCGGGCTTAGGGAGTGTTCTCATTGGTACATTTCTTTGAAGGTCATATCAACAATGTGTATAGAATGGAGACTGCATATAACATACACTTGAATTCCTCCTCTAGGCATTTTTCAAACAGGGACACCTATGAACAAGGATGTTCACCAGAAGCCACCTCATATTGTGGTAAGTATGGACACATCTAGCATTGTTTCTCGCGCTGTCACTTAGAAGCTCTAAAAGGCTCAGAACCTCAGTTTTGCATCTGTAAAATGGAGTTACAGACAGTTGTGCTGTGAAGATGAAATGATAAAATTCTTATAAAGCCGACGTAATGAAACCTCAGTAACTTTTCATTATTTCATCTTACTGAAATTCAAATATTTTTCCTAAACACAGATAACCATCAATAGGATTTGACCAGAAACATGATAAATCTATGCAGTGAAATACTATGCAAGCTTTTTTTAAAAATAAAAGCTTCATATACATATTGAGTTGAAAAAGAAACAGATTTCAGAGGAGCTTGCGTACGTACGTGGGGCCGATGCATCTCCGGGTGACGCAGGTGCGTCTGCTTCAGGTGGGCCCGTGGTCTGTGTGTCTGTGACGCGCGTGGGTCTGTGTGTGTGTCACTGCTGCAGTGAGGGGTCTGTGACTGCGTGCGGTGTGCTGACAGGTGAGCTCTGTGTGTATTCTCTCTGAATGTGTATGAAAGATCTGTGGGTGTGTGTGTGCTCAGCCTGTGCATGCGTGCGTGCCTTGGTACTTGTATGTGTGTTCCACGTGTGTCTGGAGTATCTGTGTGTAAATCCCACATGCATCTCCCATGTGGGTGATACGTGTGCACCTACAAGGGGCATGTGTTTGTCTCTGGGACAGGTATGTGTGGGGTGTGCATTCTGTGAGTGCATTTGCAAGCAACTTTTCCATGTGTCTGTGGTGAAGGTGTGTCTGCAGGGTGTGTGTGTGCGTGTGAGACCCACGTGTGTATCTGCTGGGCTGTGCAAGTTCTTTGTATCTGTGTGTGTGCACGTGGCTGCATAGGTAGCAAGGTCAAAAGGGGTAAGTACTTGAACTCAGGTGTGAAGGAAGCTGGGTTCAGGTTCCAGTTCACTCTGCAGAGATTAGCCAACGGCTCCATCTCAAGTGTCTTTACGAATTAAAAAAAAAAAAAAAAAACACCACCACTCCCAGCCCCTGGGTCATGCGAGGGTCATTATAGCTGATGGGATGCATGGAAGGCACCGAGAACAATGTCCAACACATAGTACCCACTTAGTGTGGTCCAGCCATTGTTCACCATGTTCAAACTCATGGAAAGACGTCTGGACAGGTGGGTGTCCGCAACTGTTGTGTATTTAGTCTTCTCTTTATAATTTTCTATGTTACATGGCTATTTTGCATGCATACATATTATTTCTATAACAATAATAATAATAAAACAATACATTCTCTTTTCGACACAAGTTGCCTCCTAGACGTAGGAAAACACCCTTTAAGCTCCAGTCTCTAGGCCAAGCATCTCTATCTTTCAGAATGCGTTTCTCAATAAGACCTTGAAATTCCCATCCTTCGTGTATTGCTGTATGTGATCCAGCACTTCTGGATTAACAGCCCAGGTTGTGATGTTCTGTCCAGAAAGCTCAACTTTCAATTCCCATGACAACTGGGATTGACCAGTTGTTGGAACAATGTTCTATCTTAATCCCACTAGAATTGATTTTCTAATCAGATTAACTTGTTGTCACTTTGGAAGAGGTGGTGGTAAAAGGTGGCTCAGGGTCAGCCGCGTCAAAGGAGGGGTACACCGGGAGTGGTGGAGAGATTCTTATAGAGCTCTAACCTGAGGCCCAGACCTCACACAGAGAAAGTAAGAGTGACCGTCCAGAACATGATGATGAGGCTATTAAAGTGGTCCAATTTCTGTGTAAATAAGAAGAAGCTAGTTGATTCCAAGCCCAAGCACAGCCTTCCCATTCTCTGAGAGGGCCAGGGTGCTCTGTCCACTGTCTCTGGCCCTAGGGTTCTCCGGCGGGTCTCCCCTGCCCCAGCAGCTTCTGCAGATCTTCCCGGCTCCCGCGCCTCGGCCGCAGGCAGCCTGCGAGTGTGCTCCACTGCCCCCTGGTGGCCATGTCTAGGAAGGGGCCCAGTCTCTTTCCCGACCGGGCTTTCTTGGGTCCTGAGCAAAGCTGCAGCCTTCAGGGTCATTGGTGAAAGGAAGAGGGAGCCCCGAAAGCCGGTTTCTGACGTCGTGGAGCCTAAAATCTCCCCTCCCCCGGCACCACCACCACCTCGCAGCTGCGCGAGCTATCACCGTGGAGCTGCTGCGTGTGGCTTCAGGGTTTCAGCGCTCGTGGCTGCTTCCGGCGCCCTGAGCCAGGCTCTTGCTGGCAGGCGCAGGAGGGACAAGCCTGTTGACCCTGGCGCTGGAAGGGCTGCGTTTGTCCCAGGAGATCAGTGCACATGAGGGCAAGGCCTTGTAGAATTTTGCCCCAGAAGGAGTTAAAAGGCCAACCCCAGGGCAACACGCAGCAGGCTGGGAGTATCAAACGGCTCCAGCAGGAAGGACCAAAGGAGAACCCTGGGCTCGTGAGGAAATCCAGACCTCGGGGCACTGCCACGGGTAAGCAGCTGCTCGTCAGGGAAACCCCTTCCGCCCCCATCCTGGGAGCACCGCTGCCATGAGCCCGCCGGGCAGCCTTGCTGTCCAGGCCTCAGGTTGTAACACTTCAGAGCCCGAGGCTACCCCCAAGCCCCACCCCTTCTCCTCACATGGAGACTCCTCTGGCCTGGACCCCGGACCCCCAGGGTGGGCATCGGAGGCAGGGGACTGCCCCTGCTTGAGCCTTCCTGAGTCAGAGCCTCGCCTTGGTCATCGGATTCCTTAGGGGCCCAGCTGGTGTCACACAGAGGCCACAGGACTGGAGGGTGGGCAGAGGCAGTCCGTGGAGGGCTGCCTGCCATCCTCTGACACACACACGGCGTGGGCGTCCCAGGCAGCAGACGTTCAGGATGTCCTTCCCCATGCTGCGACCCTGCATTCAGGCCCATGCCCCATGGGGTGAGGGTTGGCTGTGCCCCCTCCCACCACCCCTTGAGAGTGGAGGGTGGGCCTGAGGCTCCCAGGGCCACTGCCTCTCCCAGGCAGCCTCAGATGGTGGTGTAGGAGGAGGAGGGAGTTGGGGGCGTCTAGGAGACCCTCTTAAGCACGGGGGAATGCGGGAGACATCTGCTCAGCAAGCTGTTCTAGCTCCGGGCCCCACCGTTATTTCCGTCACAGGCTCTCTGCAAGGGCAGATTCAAGCCGGGCCTCTTTAATGAGACAATGTGTAAGGGAGCCTGTTGACAACCACAAAGCTATGTATAAATGTGATGTCTTCACCACCACTGTCAGCCCTGCGTTGGAAGTGGTCTTACTAGAGCTGAAATCACTCGTCTTTTTCCCCTCCTGAGATTCCACTGCTGCTGGTTAGCCTCTCAGGGGTGTCTGACGCTTTGAGACCCCATGGACTGTCGCCCCCTGCGCCAGCTGACCCCGGCTCCTCGGTCCGTGGGATTTCCCAGGCGAGAAAACTGGAGCGCTTGTCACTTCCTTCTACAAGAGATCTACCCCGCCCAGGAGGCCCCTGTCTCCTGCATTGGCAGGTTGAGTCTTTACCACTGAGCCAGCAGGGAAGCCCCAGGATTCCCTTACCCACTCATCAAAGACTGTTCATTGTTTTCTCCCCTAGAAAACAAGCCCCCCAATATGTTTCCACTTAAACGAAAAGGGGCAACACGAATTATAAAGACAAAGACAATGACTGTATTTTTATAGTGAATTCGATTTCTGTAGATTCATTTTTGTTTCATTTATTCCATTTGACTCTGACAGAAGCCCAGATGAGGGAGGGATATACCCAATTCTAGAGACAAAGGGACAAAGGCTCAGAAAGGCCAAAACAGGATGTGGTAAAGCTAGATCTGATTCTGGAATCCAGGCCCGTGGTCTTCTTATTTTATAAGTTTCTGGTCTCCGGGCTTGTGTGTAATTCCCAGTGCTGTTTCTCAGTCCTGCCCCTAGAGACCTGATCCTCTCCCCTATGCATTTTTTTTTTTAATTTTTGGCCTCTTTTATTGTTTTTTATTTATTTATTTTCATCCATCTTTATTCTTTAGCCTGTGTGGGCCTCCCATTGCAGTGGTTTCTCTCGTTGCAGAGAGCCAGTTTTAGGCACATGCACTCCAGATCGCTGGTTCCTCATTGGACACACTGGTCCAGCTGCTCCACAGCACCTGGTATCTTCCCAGGCGAGGGATAGAAGTGGTGCTCCCAGCACTGCAAGGCAGACTCTTTACCCGCTGGACGACCAGGGAAGCCTGCTCTTCTCTTTTATTCCAGAGAGTCATGTGTAGTGAAGCTAAAGTCACTTTCAACTGTCTGATGTCTGGCTGGCCTCTTCCCCACAAACTCTCATTTTCTACCAAGCACACCTTACAGGTGCAGCCAGAGTCAGACCATAGGATGCTGTGGCCCACAAAAGAAGGAATGCTTGCCCCTGGTTGACCAGACAGCACTTTCCACAGCCACAGTTCCTGCTCTTCCAGGAGAGGTTAGTTCAGGGCGCCTTTTCTTATTCCAGCCACCCTCTCCCTGCTCATGACACAGTAGTCCCTGTCCTCACAGGACGGCCACTGGCTTGGGGCTCAGGGCTGACCTCTCCCTGCTTTCCTCCTCCTCCCAACTAAATCCTGTCCACAGTCACTGTCCTGATGAAAGCCCTGCCATAGGGAACAGGTTAGGATAGTGAGTCGAAATGTCCTCACTTGATTTTGGAACACACGCCCCCCTGCTTCCTGTTCACCTGTGCCTTGTCTGTCTTTTCTTCTGGGACATCCTGAACAATCCAATCTATAAGCTTCGCAGGGCTCAGGCCAGTTCTGTCTGTCTTCCTACCCAGGCTCACTCTCCCAGGAACAGTCATCCAGTCCCCGGGGACTTCCTAAACCAAATGTATATCTTTATGACTCCTGTTTCTCCTATATCCAAAACCTTCACTTTAATGTTACATCAAAAAATAATATGGATATCTTAATCCATTCAGGCTGCTGTTACAGAATGCCACCATCTGGGTAGCTCACAAACAATAGAGATTTATTGCTCATAGTCCTGGAAGTGGAAAGTCCACGATCAAGGCTCTGGAAGATTCAGTGTCTGGTGGAAGCCTGCTTCCTGGTTCATAGCTGTCTTTTCGCTGTAACCTCACATGGTGGAAAAGACCAAAAAGCTCCCACCAACCCCATGGATGAGGACTCCACCCTATGACGTAATCATCTCCCAAAGGACCCTCATATTGACACATCTGGGATTCGTCTTCAACATAGAAAAATTTAAGGGGACACAAGTATTCTGTGAATTGAACTGGAGAAAACCAACCTCTTCATTTCTCCTCAAGCCTGATTTTTGAACAGTGGTCTGATGACTCCATAGAGGCAACTGTCTTTTCAGTCACTCATGCGTGAAGTCATCACTGACTCTTCTCTCTCGCCCTCCAACCAACCTACCAGTAGACCCCATCAGCCTCGACATCTACCTATGTCTGAGATTGAGCCACTTCTGGCTCCAGAGCCCTGCCAGCTCCCAGCCCTTCATTCCTCACCTGAGTCCCTGCAATGACCTTGCCTCTGCCCTACCACCTCTACCTGTCACCAGGATGACAGCACCTCACACACACAGCAGGGGCAGGTGCCTCACACTGACCTTCAGAGCAGCTGGCCTCAGACCCCAGCCTGTCCAGGATCCCTATCATTCACATCTGACCTGGGTACTTCCAAGCAGTGTGTCCTTTCATACAGCTGGACAACGGTGTCCCAACTGGGGCTTCCCTGGTGGTCCAGTGGGTAGGGACACCACCTTGCAGTGCAAGGGGCTCCGGTTCAATCCCTGGCCTGGGAAGATCCCACGTGCCGCGGAGCAGCTAGACCAATGTGTCCAATTACCGAGCCGGAGCTCTGGAGCGCATGCGCCCAGAGCCGGTGCTCTGTGACAACAGAGACCACTGTGACGGGAGGTCCACATGGGCCAAAGAACAAAGATGGATGAAAATAGATAAATGAAAGACCAATAGAAGTGGCCCACCCACCCCCCTCCTTCCCCAACCCACCCTCCCACAAAAAAAGGCACCGACTGGATAACACAGTGCCTGTTGTCCCTCCACATGCATGTGCACAGTCTGGTCCTTGCTCCTGGCATCCTCAGTCCTCCTTCTCTCCCCTCCCCAGGTCACAGTGTCTCTCCATGACCAGCTGTGTCTTCTGCCTCTATTTGGAACACTCTCTCCCACCTTCCATGGTGCCTTCAAGTGTTTCCTAATTGGAGAAGGAAATGACACCTCACTCTAGTATTCTTGCCAGGAGAATTCCCATGAGAGAGGAGCCTGTCGGGCTATAGTCCATAGGGTCGCAAGAATCGGACATGACTTAATGACAAAACCACCACCACATACATATGAACCTTCAAGCAGCAAACTAAAGATGTGGACATGTGTGCCAGTCCCTATATGCCGGCTATTGTGTTGTGCTACTGTACTTTTCAAGGCAATACAGTGCATGATTAAAAATGTTTCCTTTATTCTCTGTGCTTTTTTTTATGTACGTATTATTTGTGTGAAAAGTGCCTGCTATGCACCTATCACAGCACCGTATTACATAGCCGATTGTGTTAGTTGGGTGCCTAGGCTAACTGTTGGCCTTAAGGACAAATTGGGCTTAGGAACATACTCTCTGAGCAGAGCTTGTTTGCATGTAGTTGACTTACCATAATGTGTCACACATTCTCCTGCTCAGGACAATGTCCTGCTCACCATCCACCCCCTTCACCATGTGAGATCCTTCCTCAGAGCAGGTATCCTCACCTTGCAGCTATCTTTGTACTGTCTTGTTCCCTTCACGAGAAGGCAAGCTTGCTGAGCCCAGGAATTCTTTCTGCTCACAGCTTCATCTCTGGGATCTAGAACCTGGAAAGTGCTCAGACAGCACTGTTAGAAGAATGAACCAATGAATGAATGAACAAATGTCCTGAAACAAGGAAAGTCATAGAATGTGTAGCTTTCTCTTCCTGTGGGAGATTCAAAACCTGTTACATCTAGTTACGATGCACACAGGGCAGCTAGGATCAATGTAAACCAAGTAAATGCTGGAAATCATCAGTAACCCATTCCAGGCTGAGGTTCAGAAGATGTGACATTCGGCTTGGACTGCATCGCTGAAGCATCTCAGGATTTCCTGAACCTTCACTTCTTTGTTTATAGAATAACATAATGTCTCCAGTTGTTCCTGGCACCAAAAACCCAGGATTCCACAGGTTGGGGCCCAGGAAGATGACCACACAAAAGAGCAAAGAAAATAAACAGAAGCCTCAGGAGAGTGATGACTTTCCTGCACATGCATGGTTGGTGTCACTCACCATCTCGGAAGGTCTTACCTGACAGGTGCCTGCTCTGGAATCCCTGGGACCACGATGGGCACACAGACCAGGAAGTGCTGATGTCCTTTAGAGGGCTGTCCTCCCCAGAAGGAGGCCCATTTATGTACTAAGGGGCAGTGGCCTTATTTGTGAGCTATATACAACAACCCACTCAAGTCTACTAGCTGCTCACTGACCAACTCCATCACCTCATGTCGTAACTTTGGAAACAGGAAAAGTGGAAGAGATGCATTTGGGGAGCAGAGAACACAAAGTACCCTTCCTGGGCAGTGGAGGGGTTACATAGGGTCCCAAGTTTTTGGGGAGCAATAGGGCAGGGGGAAGGGGCCAGGGCAGGAGGGGAGATGAAAGAGCACACCCGGGACACCTAGCCAGTGTCATATCTGCCACCATCCCAGGTTTCCTGGAGGCCCAACTTTGTTCTCTGCTCTTGGAAATCTGGAAATCCTAGACCAGAGATTGGGGGGGATTATTGATTCCACGAAATATTGCTACATATTTTATTATATATTATGTGTACATATGATATTCATTTGATATATATATATATATATACATACATATATGTATATATAATAGCTACTGAATAAGGATGGGGTGGGTACAGAGATCCTAAAAGATCTGTAGAAATCATCTCAATTTACCATCTCATTAATTCCAATTTTTAATCTACTTCAAAAAGAAAAAAAAATCAGTTTGCACAAGCCTGAGAATGAACTGACTTTCAAGCATCTGGTTCAGATCCCAGCATCAGGAAGCTGACAGGAAGGGAAAGCAGGTCAGTCTCTAGTGCCAGTAGGTGTTTGCTCTTTTCTAGACCCCACTTCTCTGAAGTCCCTGGACACCAGGGCCCTGAGCTCTCTCCACACCTGGGCTCATATTCTATCCTCATTCCCATTGACTGACGTCTGGAATCCCATTCATCTTTCAGTCTAGGTTCAAATGGTCCCCTCCCCAACTTCCTATGGCTAACCCTTTTCCTCTTAGGGCACTTGGTAGCTCGCAGTCATCTGCAAGCCCCCAGGGCAGGAGTAGTCACAGCTGGAGTTGGCCCCGCCCCACCTTCCCTGACTCCTCCCACTCCCTCTGTGAAAAGACCAGATCCCAGAATCCTGTGGGAAGACAGAGATCCAGATCTGGCAAGACAGCCGTCACTTCCTTTAGAGGGCTGTCCTCCCCAGAAGGAGGCCCATTTATGTACTAAGGGGCAGTGGCCTTATTTGTGAGCTATATACAACAACCCACTCAAGTCTACTAGCTGCTCACTGACCAACTCCATCACCTCATGTCGTAACTTTGGAAACAGGAAAAGTGGAAGAGATGCATTTGGGGAGCAGAGAACACAAAGTACCCTTCCTGGGCAGTGGAGGGGGGGGGGGGTTACATATGGTCCCAAGTTTTTTGGGAGCCATATGTCATGGGGAATGGGCCAGGGCAGGAGGGGAGATGAAAGAGCACACCCGGGACACCTAGCCAGTGTCATATCTGCCACCATCCCAGGTTTCCTGGAGGCCCAACTTTGTTCTCTGCTCTTGGAAATCTGGAAATCCTAGACCAGAGATTGGGGGGGATTATTGATTCCACGAAATATTGCTACATATTTTATTATATATTATGTGTACATATGATATTCATTTGATATATATATATATATATACATACATATATGTATATATAATAGCTACTGAATAAGGATGGGGTGGGTACAGAGATCCTAAAAGATCTGTAGAAATCATCTCAATTTACCATCTCATTAATTCCAATTTTTAATCTACTTCAAAAAGAAAAAAAAATCAGTTTGCACAAGCCTGAGAATGAACTGACTTTCAAGCATCTGGTTCAGATCCCAGCATCAGGAAGCTGACAGGAAGGGAAAGCAGGTCAGTCTCTAGTGCCAGTAGGTGTTTGCTCTTTTCTAGACCCCACTTCTCTGAAGTCCCTGGACACCAGGGCCCTGAGCTCTCTCCACACCTGGGCTCATATTCTATCCTCATTCCCATTGACTGACGTCTGGAATCCCATTCATCTTTCAGTCTAGGTTCAAATGGTCCCCTCCCCAACTTCCTATGGCTAACCCTTTTCCTCTTAGGGCACTTGGTAGCTCGCAGTCATCTGCAAGCCCCCAGGGCAGGAGTAGTCACAGCTGGAGTTGGCCCCGCCCCACCTTCCCTGACTCCTCCCACTCCCTCTGTGAAAAGACCAGATCCCAGAATCCTGTGGGAAGACAGAGATCCAGATCTGGCAAGACAGCCGTCACTTCCTGGAGCTCCTTGAAGAAATGAACCCTGTTCTTAGGGTGAGCCTTGTTCTGAGCAGTCACACCAGCACCAGCAGCAGTGCCTGGAGTGTGACGGGCACATAATAAATAGGTGCTGAGCTAGGGAAGGAACAAATAAGAAAACCAGCAAAACACACATGCACTCACAAATATCTATTTGGACATATCTCGTTCCCCGAGGCTCTATCCTGGGTTCCGATCTCTGATCTCTGGGTTGAGTTTCCAGAGATATTTCATTTACTACTCAGAGCCTTCAGGAGGGGGCGGGCTTGGCATGGCACCAGGCTATGGGAGCAATCTTGAGACCAGTATTCGGTCCAAAAATTACCACCCGCTGGTGCCCTCACCCCGCAATCTATTGCTGGTTCACAGCGTTACACATACACTGAGTTTGTAATCAGAATCTAGCAGAATCTATTTTAAATACATGGGGACTACAGTACATATGAATATGCTAATCAACTAAGCTTAATAGTCCTCGTTTGTATTAATGCAAATTAGGCAGCTGCATTTCCCACCAAATATTTTCCTTGGTATTTACTGAC
This sequence comes from Tragulus kanchil, assembly GCA_022376925.1. Classification (NCBI taxonomy): domain Eukaryota; kingdom Metazoa; phylum Chordata; class Mammalia; order Artiodactyla; family Tragulidae; genus Tragulus; species Tragulus kanchil. Next base: position 108,738,369 of record JAIOJX010000003.1, read on the forward strand.
GAAATCAAGGTCTTTCTAATAAGTTCTAATATTTAATCTAAAAGCTCTAAAGAAGGTGCTTTAGTTGAGCATAATCTAATTTCACTGAGCAAAATTGCATCTAAAAGCAATATAAAGTTACAATTTGTTCCTTGTCAAATAGTAAAAATGGCCTTTAAATTTTACATGGTTTTGACCTTTGGTTTTGCATTTCAATTAAACTTCCCTTAGAGCCCAGAGGATCAAATGTTCCCTGAGTGTGAATTAGGTCCTGGTGAGAGGTGGCTACTGGCCCTCTTTTTTGCAGCCCCTTTTAGGCAGAGCAGAGATGTAAAAAACACTAGGTTCAAATGGTCCCCTCCCCAACTTCCTATGGCTAACCCTTTTCCTCTTAGGGCACTTGGTAGCTCGCAGTCATCTGCAAGCCCCCAGGGCAGGAGTAGTCACAGCTGGAGTTGGCCCCGCCCCACCTTCCCTGACTCCTCCCACTCCCTCTGTGAAAAGACCAGATCCCAGAATCCTGTGGGAAGACAGAGATCCAGATCTGGCAAGACAGCCGTCACTTCCTGGAGCTCCTTGAAGAAATGAACCCTGTTCTTAGGGTGAGCCTTGTTCTGAGCAGTCACACCAGCACCAGCAGCAGTGCCTGGAGTGTGACGGGCACATAATAAATAGGTGCTGAGCTAGGGAAGGAACAAATAAGAAAACCAGCAAAACACACATGCACTCACAAATATCTATTTGGACATATCTCGTTCCCCGAGGCTCTATCCTGGGTTCCGATCTCTGATCTCTGGGTTGAGTTTCCAGAGATATTTCATTTACTACTCAGAGCCTTCAGGAGGGGGCGGGCTTGGCATGGCACCAGGCTATGGGAGCAATCTTGAGACCAGTATTCGGTCCAAAAATTACCACCGCTGGTGCCCTCACCCCGCAATCTATTGCTGGTTCACAGCGTTACACATACACTGAGTTTGTAATCAGAATCTAGCAGAATCTATTTTAAATACATGGGGACTACAGTACATATGAATATGCTAATCAACTAAGCTTAATAGTCCTCGTTTGTATTAATGCAAATTAGGCAGCTGCATTTCCCACCAAATATTTTCCTTGGTATTTACTGACGAAATCAAGGTCTTTCTAATAAGTTCTAATATTTAATCTAAAAGCTCTAAAGAAGGTGCTTTAGTTGAGCATAATCTAATTTCACTGAGCAAAATTGCATCTAAAAGCAATATAAAGTTACAATTTGTTCCTTGTCAAATAGTAAAAATGGCCTTTAAATTTTACATGGTTTTGACCTTTGGTTTTTTGCATTTCAATTAAACTTCCCTTAGAGCCCAGAGGATCAAATGTTCCCTGAGTGTGAATTAGGTCCTGGTGAGAGGTGGCTACTGGCCCTCTGCTCCTTTCCTTTTCAAACTGACATCTGTCTCCCTTTTGAGGCAGAGCAGAGATGTTCTCCCTCAGCGGCTGAAGCAGGGGTAAACAGAAAGACCAGGTCTGGACAATGTCTCATCTTTAGACCTGTGACATTTCTACAAGTCAGTCTTCAAAATTCATCCCTGGATCAGAGTGCCATCTTGCCAGACTCCCTATCAGGAATCTGAGAGTGACCCAACCTCCCCTCTAAGCCGTGTCTGAGCAAGAATTTTACCTTTATGATACTTGTGGACATCTCTTATTTTCCTAAGGTTTCATAAGAACCTCAGATGCAGAGGAGAGGTCATCTTTTGACCTGTGATAGATGCAGGTGCTCGGGTCTGCAAGCTAGGATGTCACTCGGTAGCCATCCTTCCCTTCCTTCTTGGTGACAAAGTCCAATTTTTATTCAGGGAAGTGATGCCCTCCAGTTAAAAGTCTACCTTTTCCAGTTTCACTGCAACTAGTAAAACAAAAAGACTGAAAAAGTCCTGGTTTCCTAATAACATGGTAGGACCACCTTACAAGCCCTGGCTCTTACCTCCAGGTATCTTTCATATGAGAGAAGGAAATCGCATGAGTTTTTACATTCTATGCAATGGAATATGTTCATAATTCTTGTGGAATTAAAGTAGTTAGCACAGTTCCTGGCACATAAGTACTCAATAAATTATAGCAATTATTTAAGAATCAGATAATTAGTCTAGATGACACATCATGGGAACCAACCAAGTACAGAGGGAGAGAGAGAGAGAATGGACAGCAACCTCATGTTTACAAAGACAGAGCATTCATTGAGAACTCTATGTATTACTTAATAATAACAATGAAAATACCAGCAAATACTTTAGTTTATATTTGAGTTTCTAATAGTTAAATTTTCTAAAAGCTCTAAAGAAGGTGCTTTAGTTGAGCATAATCTAATTTCACTGAGCAAAATTGCATCTAAAAGCAATATAAAGTTACAATTTGTTCCTTGTCAAATAGTAAAAATGGCCTTTAAATTTTACATGGTTTTGACCTTTGGTTTTTTGCATTTCAATTAAACTTCCCTTAGAGCCCAGAGGATCAAATGTTCCCTGAGTGTGAATTAGGTCCTGGTGAGAGGTGGCTACTGGCCCTCTGCTCCTTTCCTTTTCAAACTGACATCTGTCTCCCTTTTGAGGCAGAGCAGAGATGTTCTCCCTCAGCGGCTGAAGCAGGGGTAAACAGAAAGACCAGGTCTGGACAATGTCTCATCTTTAGACCTGTGACATTTCTACAAGTCAGTCTTCAAAATTCATCCCTGGATCAGAGTGCCATCTTGCCAGACTCCCTATCAGGAATCTGAGAGTGACCCAACCTCCCCTCTAAGCCGTGTCTGAGCAAGAATTTTACCTTTATGATACTTGTGGACATCTCTTATTTTCCTAAGGTTTCATAAGAACCTCAGATGCAGAGGAGAGGTCATCTTTTGACCTGTGATAGATGCAGGTGCTCGGGTCTGCAAGCTAGGATGTCACTCGGTAGCCATCCTTCCCTTCCTTCTTGGTGACAAAGTCCAATTTTTATTCAGGGAAGTGATGCCCTCCAGTTAAAAGTCTACCTTTTCCAGTTTCACTGCAACTAGTAAAACAAAAAGACTGAAAAAGTCCTGGTTTCCTAATAACATGGTAGGACCACCTTACAAGCCCTGGCTCTTACCTCCAGGTATCTTTCATATGAGAGAAGGAAATCGCATGAGTTTTTACATTCTATGCAATGGAATATGTTCATAATTCTTGTGGAATTAAAGTAGTTAGCACAGTTCCTGGCACATAAGTACTCAATAAATTATAGCAATTATTTAAGAATCAGATAATTAGTCTAGATGACACATCATGGGAACCAACCAAGTACAGAGGGAGAGAGAGAGAGAATGGACAGCAACCTCATGTTTACAAAGACAGAGCATTCATTGAGAACTCTATGTATTACTTAATAATAACAATGAAAATACCAGCAAATACTTTAGTTTATATTTGAGTTTATGCTAAGTATGTTACATGTATTAACTCTTCTTTATTCCCACCATTTTTGCAACACTAGTAAAATTGTAGGTCCTTGATAAATAGGTGTTCAATAAACAAATATACTGACAGACAGGTGACATCCTGCTGACCTGAATCTGGAACTGATTAGCTCACTACCTAAGAGCTAAGTCAAGCACCACACTATCTCTTCAGTGCCATAGACAGTATGTCCCCTGGATCGTGGTTCTCCCGGGTTCAGGATCATTTTCTCTCTAGGTAACTGGGGAATCCTCATGTGTAAGTATCCTGTGTGTCTTTCCTCAAAAGGGGGAATTTATCAGTTGCTCTCCTCCCTGAGCTTTGCAAACACATGACATTCTTCAAGATCTTACCATCTGGGCTTCCCCTGGTGGTCCAGTGGGTAAGGACACTGCCTTGCAGTGCAAGGGGTGCCGGTTCGATCCCTGGCCTGGGAAGATCTCACGTGCCACGGAGCAGCTGAACCGATGTGTCCAATTACCGAGCCAGAGCTCTGGAGCGCATGCACCAAGAGCGGCGCTCTGCAACAACAGAGGCCACCGCGATGGGAGGCCCACAGGAGCCAAAGAACAAAGATGGATGAAAATAGAGAAATGAAAGACCAATAGAAGTGGCCTGCCCGCTCCCCTCCCTCCACAACCTGACCCCCACCAAAAATAAATAAATAAATCTTGGGGTGGGGGGGAGATCTTACCATCTTCCTGACCAGGGTGGTTCCAGGATGACAAGTTTGACAGAGCCCCATGTTGAAGGTAGGGGGCCTCGGGGGCCATCTGCCACACCATGGGGCCAAGCCAGGAGAGAATCCTGGAGCTTCCATAGTAATCCACCAAGGACTGGACGCTAGCAGTGCTCATCTTTATACTGGCCTCTTGACCTGGGACATTCTTTTATCCAAAACACTCTAAAGACCAGAGACATTTTGACTTCTTTCATTCATTCCAACTTACTAAGCACTTTCTATGTGCTAGACAGTAACTTTTGAGATTATAAGGAGAAAGATGGCATGTTACTTTAAGAAACTCAGAGTCCAGTTCAAATAAATAAAACCCATACATTTGGCTGGTGCCATAATGAGAGTATTAAATACCACGGGGACATTCCGGGATAATAAGAGGGAGATCCTGGGCTTTCCTGGTGGCCCAGTGGATAGAGAGTCTGCCTTGCAGTGCAAGGGACATCGGTTCGATCCCTGGCCTGGGTAGATCCCATGTGCCATGGAGTGGTTGGACCGGAGTGTCCAATGATGGGCCAGTGCTCTGGAGCACATGCACCCAAAGCCAGTGCTCTGCAGCTACAGAGGCCACTATGAAGGGAGGCCCAAAAAGAATGAGGATGGATGAAAGCAAAGAAATAAAAAAACCAATAAAAGAATCCAAAATTTTTAAAGAAAGAATAAAGAGTGGAGGTCCTATTGAGCTGAGACACAGGCAAGGGCAGAGATAGGAGCAGAAGGGAAGGTAGGTCAGAAAAGGAGTTCAGTCACACGGAAATGCTGGGGTAACTGGAGCATGGAAATGATGGTATTGCAGTGTGTCCACTGACAGGCTCAACTACATTTCCCACAATTCCATTCTTGCATATTTGGGGTGAAGGTGAATCATTGGGGAGATTTCTGGGAGATTTAGGGGGTAGGGAGGCAGAAGCGGAGCAGCACCCAGGTGAGCAATTTCACCATCTTCCCTTGGATCTTCCTTCAAGGCCCCTGGCTCCTGCCCAGCTTTATGATACCTCCCCTCCCCACTACTTCTGCATGATAATATCATCATAAACATTGGAGGCAACAAGCCTCTGAAGCACAGGTCTCAAGCCATGCCAATGGGTCTCAGCTTGGGCTTATGGGTTGCAGCCTTCTCAGGATCTTCTTGTTCTAACTACCTGCCTTCAGATTTCAATCTCCACCATCAGATGAGGATACTGTAGCCTCACAGAACTGCTTAGCCAGCTCCCACAATTGCATAAGCTTGTTATAGAATCTTTAATAATATAATATGTGTACATATCTCTCATTGGTTCTGTTATGCTTGAATCCTGACCCACACACAGTCCTCATGATGAGTAGGGTACTGCTGTAACAAACATCTAAAATTCGAGAGTGGCTTTGGGACCAGAGAAGAGACTAGAAGAATTTTGAAGAGCATGATAGAGAAAGCCTGAATTGCCTTGAGGAGACTGTTAGTCTCCCCAGGTGGTGCTAGTTGTAAAGAACCCACCTGCCAATGCAAGAGATGTAAGAGATGCAGGTTCAATCCCTACATGGGGAAGATCCTCTGAGAAAGGGAATAGTAATGTATTCCAGTATTCTTGCCTGGAGAATCCCATGGACAGAGGTCTATGGCAGGCGACTGTCAGTGAGGTCACAAAGAGTTGGACACAACTGAAGTGACGTCGCATGCACTAAGACTATTAGTAGACACACGCAAAAGGACAATGCTAGTGAGAGCTCAGAAGGAAGTGAAGAAAATGTTCATAGAAACTAGAATAAAGGGGATCCCTGTCACATAGTGGACAGAAACCTTAGCAACAGTGTCCTCTGTGTAAAGGGAAAGTAGAACTTCCAAAGAATGAACTTTACACAGCTAATGACCAAGCAGAGGCTCTGCCAGGTTTCTTCCTTCTCCTTATGGTAACATGTGAGAGGAGACAGAACTTGAGGGAAAAACTGTTAAATAAGAAGGGATCAGGACTTGATGGTTTTGAAGATTCTCAGTCTCTCCTGATGACAAAAGATGCTGAAACTAATAAACAACTTCCAAGCACCTTAGAAAATGGGGCATAAAGAAGAAGTCCTATCTAGTGATGAAGTCGCTTCCTTCCTAGAACTTCCTGAATCACCTCTGCCTCTGAGAAGTTACTTTTCTCATACGCAAGAATGTTTGCAGAACCAACCTAAATGCATCTTTTTTTTTTTTTTTAATTCCAGGAATTTGAAGCCTAACCACACTCTCCCTCAGATCCTGGGCCATTGGTTTCTCCCAGTCGTCACACTACTGTCTCTCATTGCCTTCTGTGGGTCCTTTTCTCAAGTCCAGTGCATAAACTGGTATTTCCTAATCCGAACTTTGTACACAAACATTAAACATAGAATCTTTAATAATATAATATGTGTACATATCTCTCATTGGTTCTGTTATGCTTGAATCCTGACCCACACACAGTCCTCATGATGAGTAGGGTACTGCTGTAACAAACATCTAAAATTCGAGAGTGGCTTTGGGACCAGAGAAGAGACTAGAAGAATTTTGAAGAGCATGATAGAGAAAGCCTGAATTGCCTTGAGGAGACTGTTAGTCTCCCCAGGTGGTGCTAGTTGTAAAGAACCCACCTGCCAATGCAAGAGATGTAAGAGATGCAGGTTCAATCCCTACATGGGGAAGATCCTCTGAGAAAGGGAATAGTAATGTATTCCAGTATTCTTGCCTGGAGAATCCCATGGACAGAGGTCTATGGCAGGCGACTGTCAGTGAGGTCACAAAGAGTTGGACACAACTGAAGTGACGTCGCATGCACTAAGACTATTAGTAGACACACGCAAAAGGACAATGCTAGTGAGAGCTCAGAAGGAAGTGAAGAAAATGTTCATAGAAACTAGAATAAAGGGGATCCCTGTCACATAGTGGACAGAAACCTTAGCAACAGTGTCCTCTGTGTAAAGGGAAAGTAGAATTTCCCAAAGAATGAACTTTACACAGCTAATGACCAAGCAGAGGCTCTGCCAGGTTTCTTCCTTCTCCTTATGGTAACATGTGAGAGGAGACAGAACTTGAGGGAAAAACTGTTAAATAAGAAGGGATCAGGACTTGATGGTTTTGAAGATTCTCAGTCTCTCCTGATGACAAAAGATGCTGAAACTAATAAACAACTTCCAAGCACCTTAGAAAATGGGGCATAAAGAAGAAGTCCTATCTAGTGATGAAGTCGCTTCCTTCCTAGAACTTCCTGAATCACCTCTGCCTCTGAGAAGTTACTTTTCTCATACGCAAGAATGTTTGCAGAACCAACCTAAATGCATCTTTTTTTTTTTTTTTAATTCCAGGAATTTGAAGCCTAACCACACTCTCCCTCAGATCCTGGGCCATTGGTTTCTCCCAGTCGTCACACTACTGTCTCTCATTGCCTTCTGTGGGGTCCTTTTCTCAAGTCCAGTGCATAAACTGGTATTTCCTCACTCACTAATCCTGGGAGACTTTGTATCATCCCATGCTTCATATGTCAATTTGCATTGACATCTCACCTGAAAGGTGTATTCAGCCCCATCCTCCCTTCTGAAATATAACCTATCTACCCAGCCTACCACTGGAAATTTATACAATGTTCTAAAGGCACCTCCACCTCACACATCCAGCACTGATCTCTCTCTTTACTTTCATACACATGCACTCATGAACACACACCCCAGAGCAAATCTCCTTTACTAAGAGTTACCACCTGGTCTGTGAAACTAGATACACCTGACTGGAATTAATTCACCTCATCTGAGTCCTGGCTGTCACTGACTGTGATAGCTTGGATGAAAATTCTTTTATTTCCCTGTGTCTCAGCTTCTCTTAAGTTAATGGTAGTTCCTACATCATTAGGTTCTTGTGAAGCTAATGTGAGTTGCACAGATAAAAGAAAACAGTGCCTGACAGACAGTGTATTCTCCATAACATTTAGCTCTTAAAATAAATGAAGATTGTTATATCTTCATGATTGATACAATTCACCCAAGAAGTTAGGAAGGAAGTCTTGAACCCCGCGATTTCCCTGCAATACCCAACTCTTCAATTAACCATCGCACTTGATTCTACCTCCTAAACACCTTCAGAATCCATCCACTTCTCTCCAGCCAAACTATCACATCTTCGGTTCCAGCCTTCATGATTCCCCCAGTGATCAGAAGCAATGCACAACTGCCCCTTACCTGGATTTTATATGCTCTGTAACCAAGACAACTCCACCCTAAGACACCTATGCTCAAATCCCTTCTCCATACTGTAGCCAGAAAATCCTTCTAAACAGCAACTTTCATCAGGTCCCCGAGGATTAAGGTCCACCTTAAGAATGTGTCTTGAGAGTTTAGCCCAGCACAAGGGCCGTCATACTCTCTCCCCTCAGTGCTACCTTCCTCAGCCCAACCCTCACCCCTTGCCGCTTCTGCTCCAGTCATTTTGAACTACTGGAAGATTTTGAACTCTGGACTTTTAGCATGTTCTTTCCCTGGAGTCTTGAGTGCTAACAAAAACAAAAAAGAAAGAGAGAGAGAGAACTTTTCTTATCAAGGAATACCCCTGTACTCATCCCCATAAATTGATAAGTGTCCAGAACTCAGAAACAGGTGAGTCAGGTCTGTGGTCCTCGGGCTTGTATCACGAGAGGTGGGAAGGAGGTCGGATCAAGCCTGCCTAGCCCCCGAGTAGTGCCTGCCTTACACTTGGGCTATTCTGATCACTTCAGACTGCAGCTCCTTGTTGAATGTGACCCTAGAGTCTGCCTTCCTTGCTTCCAAGGCAACAGGTAATTCAGGAAATGCTAGGTAATGATTCTAACCCTATGAAAGGTCCAGTAACCCCACTAGTAGAGCAGGTCCTTCCTGCAATAGTGGAGGAGGTTTTCACAGGGGCACTCTGACTGAAAGGTTTTATATCACAAGGGTTCCCTTTTAAAAAAAAAAAAAAAAAAAAGAAAGAAGAAAGAAAGAAAGAACTTCCTTTAAAAAAAAGTAGTTGAGAGGCTGTCAGGCAGCTCCGCGTCTCCATTAGAATTCAGAGTATTCCACGGTAATTACAAAACAGCTGTAATGGAAAATTGGTAGTCAAACCCATTTTCTAGCGACTAGAACGGTGAATGGGCTCCATTATGTTCCTAATTCTCATTAACTTAATTTGCATAGGAAACAATGAAGGAATACATAATAAGGTACAGTGGGCGAGCAGCCCAGCCCTCACCCGGCAGAGCTGGGTTCAACCCCCACTGACCCACGCAGAAGCAGTGCCTGTCAGGCTGCGTTCCACTGGATGACTTGCAGTTGCAGATTCGGAGCTAGTCCAGGATGAGGTCAAGCGGAGGAGGACTCTGGAATCTGCTTGCACACAGATGCAAACTCCATTTCTTCTCCGCCCCGCTGGAGCTTCTGGTAAGAGGAAGAACTGGAGCAGAAGGAGGAGGGAACTTGTTTGGGGGTAAGCAATTCCAGGTTTTGGCTGTGTGTGCACGCATGTTGCTTCCTACAAATCTGGTTTTAAGTGTAATTAGCCCTGGCAAAAGGATGAGATCAGCAGCCAGGGAGCTGGATGGGCTAGGGGTGCAGGGCTGGGTCGGAACCGGGGCTCCCTTGGGGAGATGAAGCCAGCAGGGCTTCATCGTAGTCTCCGCTGTAAGGTGACGACATCAGACCAGAACCCGGTCTGGGAGGCAGAATGAGACAGGGATGGATGACAGCCAAAACTCACAGCTCCATAAGTTATTTACTCCATCTACCAGGCTATAAGTTGTGGACCAGCCCCAGTAGTGCCTGCCTTACACTTGGGCTATTCTGATCACTTCAGACTGCAGCTCCTTGTTGAATGTGACCCTAGAGTCTGCCTTCCTTGCTTCCAAGGCAACAGGTAATTCAGGAAATGCTAGGTAATGATTCTAACCCTATGAAAGGTCCAGTAACCCCACTAGTAGAGCAGGTCCTTCCTGCAATAGTGGAGGAGGTTTTCACAGGGGCACTCTGACTGAAAGGTTTTATATCACAAGGGTTCCCTTTTAAAAAAAAAAAAAAAAAAAGAAAGAAGAAAGAAAGAAAGAACTTCCTTTAAAAAAAAGTAGTTGAGAGGCTGTCAGGCAGCTCCGCGTCTCCATTAGAATTCAGAGTATTCCACGGTAATTACAAAACAGCTGTAATGGAAAATTGGTAGTCAAACCCATTTTCTAGCGACTAGAACGGTGAATGGGCTCCATTATGTTCCTAATTCTCATTAACTTAATTTGCATAGGAAACAATGAAGGAATACATAATAAGGTACAGTGGGCGAGCAGCCCAGCCCTCACCCGGCAGAGCTGGGTTCAACCCCCACTGACCCACGCAGAAGCAGTGCCTGTCAGGCTGCGTTCCACTGGATGACTTGCAGTTGCAGATTCGGAGCTAGTCCAGGATGAGGTCAAGCGGAGGAGGACTCTGGAATCTGCTTGCACACAGATGCAAACTCCATTTCTTCTCCCGCCCCCGCTGGAGCTTCTGGTAAGAGGAAGAACTGGAGCAGAAGGAGGAGGGAACTTGTTTGGGGGTAAGCAATTCCAGGTTTTGGCTGTGTGTGCACGCATGTTGCTTCCTACAAATCTGGTTTTAAGTGTAATTAGCCCTGGCAAAAGGATGAGATCAGCAGCCAGGGAGCTGGATGGGCTAGGGGTGCAGGGCTGGGTCGGAACCGGGGCTCCCTTGGGGAGATGAAGCCAGCAGGGCTTCATCGTAGTCTCCGCTGTAAGGTGACCACATCAGACCAGAACCCTGTCTGGGAGACAGAATGAGACAGGGATGGATGACAGCCAAAACTCACAGCTCCATAAGTTATCTCCTGACTCCATCTACCAGGCTATAAGTTGTGGAAAGCCAGAAGCTGAACTCTCTCCTTCAGCAAACTCTATTATAAATTGAAAAAAAAGTGGCACATTCAACTCACTGTTATTGACTATTATGATATTTCAGACACTATGTTAGACAGTCCCACTGAATCTTGCAGAACTAGACCCCTAGCAGAACTGTGAGATAAAATTTTGCTGATGAGGAGACCAAGGCTCAAGTAATCTGCTATGCTAGGCTATTTAACTATTCAAAGACAAAGGCAAGACCCAGCTGTTTTCTTGACCTAGTGTTCTAGTTAGGCCAGTACTTCACAAACTTCTTTACTTCACGGTTCACATGGAAAATGATCATGCCGCTGATCCTTAAAGAATGCATTAGTCAAAGGCACTGACCTTCTGCAAAATAAAAAATGTATATATGATTTAAATTGGCCCTCCATATGCAAGTTTCACATCTGAAGATTCAACCCATTGGGGATCCTGTAATACTGTAATATTTACCATTGAAAAAAATTTATGTGTAAGTGGACCCTCACAGTCCAAGTCTGTCTTCTTCAAGGGTCAACTGAATTTCTATGGAACTCTAGGTGAAGAAGAGGGGGACCAGAAACCTGGAGAAGTTTGCATAACCCCCAACTCACCCCAGCTGGGTAAGAGGATTGACATTTCAAGTCACATGGATTGGAAAGTCTGGTTCATAGGGGGAAAAAATGGTGACCTCTTGTAGAAATGATCTGAGGCCCACCAGGAAGATGGGTTTATCCCAACAGCATCACACTGGGTGAGACAGATGTGCCTGAAATGCTGCTATTACTTTGGATTCATTGTTGCCCACCCGAGTCCTTCTTCATAGATGCACAGTGTTTCTGTGGATGGTGTATAAGATTCATCCCACTGAGAAATGTAACACAACAATCATTGATCTTGAAGATGATCTGGGTTTGTTTTCTAACTCTGCCGCTTAATAGCTGAAAGAGCTTATGCACTCACTTCCAGAGAACTGGCCAGAGAATCTTCATACTCTTAAAACTCTGCAAATGATTGTACCATGAGTTTTGCTTTTGAGGTGGGTTGGGACCAGTGGTATGATGCAACCTGCTGAAAGGAAGATAAGCATAAGCCAAATGACCAGAAACTAGTTTTTCCAAAAATCGACTTCTCCCACCTGGTCCAGATTATTTCTTTCACTCCCCAACACTCTCCAACCATTTTCTAGGAACCTAAGCCCTGGGCATTATACATAGTTTCTAATCCCTGCAACAGCACTGTGAGATGGGTTTCATCATCACTATCTGATGAGGAAACCGTCATATGTGTGTGCATCCTAAATCAGGGTTAAAGCCATATAGCCGAGTGTTCTGTCCCATGTGGGTGCCCAGCTCTGTCTCATCCTGAAGCCTGGGCCCTGTCTCTATTTTTTCACAACAACTTTTTGCCTCTCCTTTAGCAAAATTCTCAGCACCTAGAGTTGAGTGACATTTCAATGCATTCTCCACACTCAGAAAGGATTAGGGAACCCAAGCCTGTCCCAGTCTCATCTGTTCCCCAGCCTCCTCCTTGGATGTACTGTCTGCATCCAGGAGACCTGGAGACATATAGTTTAAGCAGAACTTTTGTCTTGGCCTGACTAATTGGATGGGTTCTTCAGGGACCATGTCCATGTGGCCCAGACAGAGACATCCTTGCAAAACAACACAATATAGAGGTTCCTTTAAAAACTTAAGGTAAGAGATACCATATGATCCAGCAGTTCCACAACTAGGCATATATCCAGAGAAAACAAAATTTTAATTCAAAAAAATGCATGTACTCCTATGTTCACAGCAGCACTAACTATAATAGTGAAGAAGGGGAAGCAACCTAAGTGTCCATCAACAGAGGAATGCATAAAGAAGATGTGGTGTGTATATATATATATATATATATATATAAAATCCACACATATGTATAGTGGAGTACTATTTAGCCATAAAAAGGATGAAATAATACCATTTGCAGCAGTATGGATGGACCTAAAGCGAAGTAAGTCAGACCAAGAAAGACAAATACTGTATAATATCACTTACATATGGAATCTAAATATCCAAATGAACTTATTTACAAAATAGAAACAGCCTCACAGACATAGAAAACAAGTTTATGGCTGTCAAAGGGGAAAGAGGGAGGGATAAATGAGGAATTTAGGATTCGCAGATATACAATGCTATATATAAAACAGGTAATCAACAAAGACCTACTGTATAGCACTAGGAACTATATTCAATATCTTATATTAACAAAAACCTATAATGGAAAAGGATCTGAAAAGGAATATGTGTGTATGTAATAGAATCGCTTAGCTGTACACATGAAACTAACATTTTTTTTTTGAAACTAACATTTTAAATGAACTAGGCTTCAATTAAAATAAAGCACAGTGTGAGATGAAGACAAAGGAAAACAACTTGTCTGCACTGCAGTGGGCAGAGCCCCCTCCTTTCTGTCTATGTCTACCAGCAACCAGTTCATAAAGTGCCTGCTTTTCTGTTGATCAATGGACTGACTTACTGCTACCCAAGTCTACTGACCATTAAGTACCTGATATGTGCAGTCATTGTATCAGGAGGGGTAGAGAAGTTTACATTAAACCAGTTCATAAAGCACATACCAGTTTTCTAAGCCTTCCCAGTGTTGCTCAGAACTGCTTGATTGGACTAAGTATTGGAAGATGATCCTTCTTTTATATATATATATATATTTTTTAATTCTTTATTTTGAAGGTTTTACAGAGTTTTGTTGTTCACTGACATGTATGTTCCCAGATCAGTCATATGCATATCCCTGATCCCGCCCCCCACCCAGGTCCCCCCATCCCACCCCTCCAGACCATTGCACCAAGTCATTGTAAGCACTCCTATTCCCTTAGCCCAATGACAGTAGCTATCTTTTCCACACATGACAGTATAGGTTTCCATGTTACTCCCTCCATGCCTCCCACCCACTGTTCCTTCCCCATAATGTCCATATGTCTATTCTTTGTCTGTTTTTCCAAGATGATCCTTCTTGATGCTAACCACATGCTAGTTTATGACAGAAAGAAGCCCAAGAGAGCAAGTACAATGTTAAGATGTTTGTTCCATGTCTCCCCTGATTCTAAAGACAAATATCAGCTTACTTATTAACACATTAACCAATTTCAAGCCATCCCCACTCCTAGGTGGACTGACCTCCAGATTCACTTTCTTGTGGTTCTCCAATCACAATTCTTCTTGCTCTGTGTATAAGGGAACAAAGATAAAGATGTTCTAGGAAGATCCAGAGCTGGTGTGTTGTTCCCTTCTTGGGTTCACTCAATGATACTTACATACCAACAAAAACCCACTTGTGGCTGAAGTTTCCCATACAGAATTGCAGGTACTCACTGTTCCCTCAGTAGAGAGCCTCTTGCTGAGTTCCTGGGAACCAGCACCATACCACACAGCTCTGCCAACTGCACCACTTTTAGATTCTGGGCTTTGAAACCAAATAAAAATTGATATGTGTGTAATCACATTTGTTTAATTAAAGTAACACATCTGTGCAGTAAATATTCCAGCATGAGCTGGTCAATAGCAAATCCTCAGCATGTACAGTAATAATTGACTAATGTAATTAAATGCATGTCAGAGTTTTAAAAGAAAATATAATGAGATTTCATCATTTTATATGTACAGGTAATTAGTTCCTAGGAATGTGAGTAAAAGCAAATTATCTACAGATTTGAACTATCAGCAGATAATTCAAATGACCTAGTTTGGGAGAGAAAATGGTATCTAAAAATGAGAGAAACTCAAACCAAAACAAACGTTCCCTATGATTAAATCTGCGAGCTGTGTTAAGAAATGAGCACGTATAATTTTGCTGAACATGTTTTCATTGCGCTTTCCTTTTGGATGAGTTGAGCCTTACTGTGGGTACTAGGTTTGAGGGACATCTCTCCTGAATCCTGCTCTTCTGCTGGCTCATCAAAGCCATCAAAGCATCCAGGAGCCTTTTGGTACCAAGCTTTGGGTCATTTTTAATTTGTATTTCTTTTACTTTACACTCAAGCTGACTCCATCTTCTGCTGCTTCCTAACCGTTCCTGTCTGGCCTGAGAGTTGTCATCCTGAATTCAGCGGTAGGGAACTTGAGGGAGGGCGAACCACATGCTAGTTTATGACAGAAAGAAGCCCAAGAGAGCAAGTACAATGTTAAGATGTTTGTTCCATGTCTCCCCTGATTCTAAAGACAAATATCAGCTTACTTATTAACACATTAACCAATTTCAAGCCATCCCCACTCCTAGGTGGACTGACCTCCAGATTCACTTTCTTGTGGTTCTCCAATCACAATTCTTCTTGCTCTGTGTATAAGGGAACAAAGATAAAGATGTTCTAGGAAGATCCAGAGCTGGTGTGTTGTTCCCTTCTTGGGTTCACTCAATGATACTTACATACCAACAAAAACCCACTTGTGGCTGAAGTTTCCCATACAGAATTGCAGGTACTCACTGTTCCCTCAGTAGAGAGCCTCTTGCTGAGTTCCTGGGAACCAGCACCATACCACACAGCTCTGCCAACTGCACCACTTTTAGATTCTGGGCTTTGAAACCAAATAAAAATTGATATGTGTGTAATCACATTTGTTTAATTAAAGTAACACATCTGTGCAGTAAATATTCCAGCATGAGCTGGTCAATAGCAAATCCTCAGCATGTACAGTAATAATTGACTAATGTAATTAAATGCATGTCAGAGTTTTAAAAGAAAATATAATGAGATTTCATCATTTTATATGTACAGGTAATTAGTTCCTAGGAATGTGAGTAAAAGCAAATTATCTACAGATTTGAACTATCAGCAGATAATTCAAATGACCTAGTTTGGGAGAGAAAATGGTATCTAAAAATGAGAGAAACTCAAACCAAAACAAACGTTCCCTATGATTAAATCTGCGAGCTGTGTTAAGAAATGAGCACGTATAATTTTGCTGAACATGTTTTCATTGCGCTTTCCTTTTGGATGAGTTGAGCCTTACTGTGGGTACTAGGTTTGAGGGACATCTCTCCTGAATCCTGCTCTTCTGCTGGCTCATCAAAGCCATCAAAGCATCCAGGAGCCTTTTGGTACCAAGCTTTGGGTCATTTTTAATTTGTATTTCTTTTACTTTACACTCAAGCTGACTCCATCTTCTGCTGCTTCCTAACCGTTCCTGTCTGGCCTGAGAGTTGTCATCCTGAATTCAGCGTGTGCTCAGGGAACTTGAGGGAGGGGCGTTCCAACAGTAGGAAGAGCACACACAGATATAAGGAAAGAGGAAGCACATGGTCAGTTTGGGAAGCAGCAAGCTCAGTTTGACTGGGTACGATTCCAACAGGAGGAAAGAGGAAACTGTAGCTGTGGAAATAGACTGGGAAATGATGAGCAGATACGTGACTACCAGCCAAGAAGCTGGAACATCATGCCTCTGTAGGCAGGACAGAGCTGCTGAAGACACTATTTCTGCTACTTCACTCAACATTGATCATACCAAATGCTGCAAAAACCCAACACTCAAAGGACAACTCGCTGCTCTGAGAAACAGGCAAGTCTTCACCATCAAAGCCTGGCAGGTTCGAGATGAGAGACCTTCCTTTCCAGAGTGGGTTGGTGGATGCTTCTCCATCCCATCAGACGATTCCTCAGTTCAAACCACTTGCCTTCTCTAAATTTCTAGAAGTGATGATGTGAGTGTGTGCATACAAGCTGGGTCACTCCAGTTGTGTCTGACTCTATGCCACCCTATGGCATGTAGCCTGCAGGCTGCTCTGTCCATGGGATTTCCCAGGCAAGAATACTGATGTGGGTTGCCATTTCCTTCTGCAAGGAATCTTCTTGACCAGGGATCAAGCCCCCATGTCTCCTGCTTAGCACACAGATTTTTTACCACTGAGCCACTTGGAAAGTCCCTGGATTCCAATTAGTCAGTGCACAAGATGGCTCATGCACACCTATTCTTTGTACCTGTGACAGTGTCTAAGTTATGACTCTGTTCAGAAGCAACTAGTGACCTAGGACCTAGGGCCAGGGCCTCAGGGCCAGCTGCACAAAGAAGACACTTAAGATGTCTTGGTGGACATGCAAAGAGATGTTGCGGTCACACCACCATTGGGTTGAGTCCTAAAGGGTCCAAATGGTTTAAAGGATCCAAATGGTCATCATTTCATAAGAAGACCTTGTGATTGCATTCCTATCAGATAGTCTCTGGTATCCAGAGCTGGTCAGAATGTTTCTTACATGAGACCTGCAGCCATGAGAAAGTGCTCTACAGTTCCTCTGGGGTGGCCTGCCACCCATTAGAGTCCTGATCTGAGTGTCGGTGGTACTAATAAGCGCAGAGAAGAGGCACTTATGGGATAAAAGTTTGCAGAAGGGGAAACCCAGAGGTATGATAAGTTAACCAGAGCTACTGAGTGATAGACCCTGTAGTTGCCTGTCAGATGCTACCACTTTTCCTTCTTACAAACAGAATCAGAATTTAATTCGTGGACAGCACACCCAGTTTCAAAGATCATTTCCTGGTTTCTTTTGCTATTTAAGATGAGCATGTGATACAGCTGTACCTAACATGTTATTAGAAAGATTCTTCTGGAGTTATACATAAAACATACCTTTTTACATTACACATTATTCCCAAGTTCCAAACTGTTTTAGTTTTTTGTTTTGTTTTGTTTTTGCAGTAAAGACAGAGGCCTGACATCACCAATTCATGGAAAAGAACATCATCAGACATGTCCCAGAATTGAAAGAATTCTTCCTGGTCATTCTTCTCCAGCTACTGGACAATGAAAGAGACCTGTTCTATGCTGGAACAACTGACCTATGTCTATGCTGGAGCCTGAGATGGTGCTATGACCATTCCTTGCTAGACCAGTTCATTGCATATTGTCACCTACTTGGCCTGAACATCCAAGAAGCCTGGGCAACAGGAGAAGAAGTACATCTTAATCCACTGCTTCCCCAGCCTCTAAAAACACCAGCAAAGGGATCGGAGTTGTCCAAGCCCCATGTCTCCTGCCTTAGCACACAGATTTTTTACCACTGAGCCACTTGGAAAGTCCCTGGATTCCAATTAGTCAGTGCACAAGATGGCTCATGCACACCTATTCTTTGTACCTGTGACAGTGTCTAAGTTATGACTCTGTTCAGAAGCAACTAGTGACCTAGGACCTAGGGCCAGGGCCTCAGGGCCAGCTGCACAAAGAAGACACTTAAGATGTCTTGGTGGACATGCAAAGAGATGTTGCGGTCACACCACCATTGGGTTGAGTCCTAAAGGGTCCAAATGGTTTAAAGGATCCAAATGGTCATCATTTCATAAGAAGACCTTGTGATTGCATTCCTATCAGATAGTCTCTGGTATCCAGAGCTGGTCAGAATGTTTCTTACATGAGACCTGCAGCCATGAGAAAGTGCTCTACAGTTCCTCTGGGGTGGCCTGCCACCCATTAGAGTCCTGATCTGAGTGTCGGTGGTACTAATAAGCGCAGAGAAGAGGCACTTATGGGATAAAAGTTTGCAGAAGGGGAAACCCAGAGGTATGATAAGTTAACCAGAGCTACTGAGTGATAGACCCTGTAGTTGCCTGTCAGATGCTACCACTTTTCCTTCTTACAAACAGAATCAGAATTTAATTCGTGGACAGCACACCCAGTTTCAAAGATCATTTCCTGGTTTCTTTTGCTATTTAAGATGAGCATGTGATACAGCTGTACCTAACATGTTATTAGAAAGATTCTTCTGGAGTTATACATAAAACATACCTTTTTACATTACACATTATTCCCAAGTTCCAAACTGTTTTAGTTTTTTGTTTTGTTTTGTTTTTGCAGTAAAGACAGAGGCCTGACATCACCAATTCATGGAAAAGAACATCATCAGACATGTCCCAGAATTGAAAGAATTCTTCCTGGTCATTCTTCTCCAGCTACTGGACAATGAAAGAGACCTGTTCTATGCTGGAACAACTGACCTATGTCTATGCTGGAGCCTGAGATGGTGCTATGACCATTCCTTGCTAGACCAGTTCATTGCATATTGTCACCTACTTGGCCTGAACATCCAAGAAGCCTGGGCAACAGGAGAAGAAGTACATCTTAATCCACTGCTTCCCCAGCCTCTAAAAACACCAGCAAAGGGATCGGAGTTGTCCATAGCCCATCCGCACTCACCTGTGGACTTGTGACACGTACAGTAGAAAGGAAGAAAGATTCGCAGATGATCTACAAGAGTCTCTTCAGGCATGGCAATGGCTGTGATGAACACTATGGTGAGAACTAGAATGTGCTGCGTTCTAGGTGTGAAAGAAATTCTTCCATCTTCACTTTGAATCAGTTCAGACCACAATTGGTCAGGGGACTAGAAGGCATTTCTAGCCATACAGCATCCGTCAATGACAGATGAGAATCACAAGACCATGAGAGGGATCAGAAGCCCAGGGAGTACCTTCTGCAGCCAACCAGGGGAGTTCTTGCCTGAGCAAAAACTAACCAAGGAGATGGGAATTGACCTTAATTTTCATAGCTTACCATAGTTGGACTTCAAAGAATAACTTTCCAACTTTCCCTCCCAAACAAGCAGGTTTGACCATGCTGGGTTGTTTGCAAACAATAACTAGGAATGGAGCAAAGCAAGTTGTGAAAGGTACAGCAAATGGGAACCAAAGTCTGTTCTAAATGGCAATTGTGAATCCTTAAGTAAAGACCATAAAGTCTAGATGAGGTTGGAAGAACCAAAAGTCAGGGACCTCAGCAGAGAACAAGCAAGATGGAAGAATTTATTTCCAGAGAAGGGATCACTGTCTATCCTATAGAAGGGAAGACACTGTGACACTTGAGTTCAGATAATAACAACCCAATATGACAAGTACTATTATTACTTGGAAAATATCATTATCATTAAAATCATTACTATTTATTAATGCAGATGAAGCTGACGTTCTGCAAGATACACAGTCAGGCAGCAAACACATGGCAGAAGATCAAACCAGGCTGTCAAACAGGGCTGTGACACCAAAGCAAGCTTAATTACCTTCTTGATTCCTTTATGTCCTTAGTTACATGGTATGCCTATGCAGGCATGAGTGTGGGTGTGTGGGTATGGGTGTGTGTGTGTGTGTATTGTATTGGCAAAGAGGGACTAAGGGGATAAGAAGAGGGCAGAGGGTCAGTCAGAAAAAAATTACACTAATAATGGATGCTCCTGATTGTCGAGCAGAGAGGTACTCAGTTCATTTGACAGTAAAAAAGATCCATTGTAACTCCTTGAACCAGGACAGAGACCATAAAAGTGCTGTTTGGGGATGCTTAATCTTGCAGAGAGAATTGAAAGATGAAAGCTTTAGGAGAAGGGTACTCAGGCTTCAGGAATCAAAGCTGTCCTGGTTCCCCACCCTAGTCACTGAGTCAAGAATAACCGGCTAGGGGCTTCCCCTGGTGGTCCAGTGGGTAAGGACACCGCCTTGCAGTGCAAGGGGCGCCGGTTCGAGCCCTGGCCTGGGAAGATCCCACGTGCCGCGGAGCGGCTGGACCGATGTGTCCAATTGCCCAGCCGGAGCTCTGGAGTGCCTTCGCCCAGAGCCGGCACTCTGCGACAACAGACTCCACCGCGATGGGAGGCCCACAGGAGCCAAAGAACAAAGAAGGATGAAAATAGAGAAATGAAAGACCAATGGAAGTGGCCTGCCGGCTCCCTTCCCTCCCTAACCCGACCCCCGCCCAAAATAAATAAATAAAATCTTTTAAAAAAAAGAATAACCGGCTAGTTTCTTGGCATACCCCTCCCCCCTTCAGTCTTGTTTTCTTATTTCTGGAAGAGAATGGAATGATTACTTGGATCAGGATTTGCACCTCTAAGAGGTTTTCTGCTTAAAAACACAGCAAGTTGGTGAGTCTTCACTGGTCCTCATTTCATATGAAAGAGAAATATAACAAGCAACACTCTTCCCAGCTACATTCTAGGGCTCAAGTTAACCTCCCACATAAAGGAGAAAACCCTACAAAGAAAGCCAAGCAGAGAAGGCAGCCCTATATCTTGAAAGATGGGATAGAAACTTGGAAGAGATGGTGTCAGGGTCTCCTCCAACTCTGTGATATCACGATGATGAGATAAATCTTAAAAATGTGTCAGGTTCAGCTTCTGCTTTAAAGCAGACCTACAATCCTGGAGGAAGCTCAATTCTTGAAGCATGCCAAGCCTTTCTGCATTCCAGGATGTTGGCACTTGCTGTTTCCTCTTCCTGGATGACTCTTCCTCTCACTTTTTGCAGAGCTGGCTCATTCTCTTTCTCCAGGTATGGCTTTTGCTCACAGAGGCTTTCTTAACCACCTATATAAGTACATCACTCCACTTTCTTTTTATTTTTTTTTCATCTTAGAACCCTGGTTATTTCTTACATGAATCTTAGCACACTCTTATAATCTTATAAATTTGTTTGCTTGCTTGATATTTATCTTTCCAACTAAAATGCTAACTCCACAGATGTGTTTACTGATCAATTCCCAGGATATAACACAGTGTCTGGCACATAGTGGACACTCAAGATGGAGGTAAGGAAGAATACATGAATGGATGGATGGATATATAATGGAGGGATGGGTGACAGAGGTGTGGACTAATGATAGGTGTAAGGAGAGATGCATAGATTCATAGATGGGTAGATGATGGGTGGTGAATAGATGGCGAGAGAGAGAGATGAGAGGAAATAAGAATGAATGGGCTCTCACTAAATGTACAATGGAACAAGAAGGTATCTGAGGTCAGATGGGTTTGGAAAATAAGTTCTTTCTTTCTTGGAGATTCACAGCACACATTAGCAAATTAAAGTTTCTGAAAATTCTCCAGTAAGAAAAAACTTGCTTGATTTTCTTGAACCCAGCATTTCCTAAACTTATTTTAACTCAAGATACTTCCTTTTTGTGATACCCTTACTTAACATTCTGCCAAAGAGTGTTCTCTAAAACACTAGTTGAGAAAATCTACTCCTTTATAAACATTGCTATGCTGAATAGCAATTATTTTTTTTAACTCTCTTTTCAGGCTGTAAAATCCCAAAGAATACAGACTGAATCTTACTCGTTTGTGTAACCCTAATGTATAGCACAGTGCCAGGCACACAGAAAATACTCAGAAAGTATTGAGTAGTTGAGGAGGAAAGAAAGAAGAGGACAAGCTGGAGGAGTGGAGGAAGAGTGAAGAGAGAGAGAATGTAGTTGGGTTAGTAAGTAATCACTTCCTGATATGAACCTTCAGTTTTGCCTGACTCTTTGTGACCCATGGACAAGGCATGGAATTCTCCAGGCAAGAGTACTGGAGTGGGTAGCCTTTCCATTCTCCAAATCTTCCCAACCCAGGGATCACACCCTGGTCTCCCACATTTCAGGCAGATTCTTTACCATCTGAGTCACCAGGGAAGCCCAAGAATACTGGAGTGGGGAGCCTTTCCCTTCTCCAGGGGAGCTTCCCAACCAAGAGATCAGACCCAGGTCTTTAATATTGCAGGCAGATTATTTACCAGCTGAACTGCAAGGGAAGTGCTATTGAGGCAAATAATAAAGTGCTAATAATGACCTTACTGAATCAGAAGTCAGATAAATTCTAGATTACCAGTTAGACTTCCCACCACCCTCTCCCACACATGCATGCAGACATAGTGTCCTTATGATGGGCTGTCTCCTATTTCTGAGTATCTGATGGCTACTATATTTGCAGTGTTAGTAACAGTATCATATACTGGTTAAGAGTATAGGTTTTGAAGTCAAATCTGCCATTGTCTGAATCTGGCCTGCACTAACAAAAATACCATAGACTAACTGGCTTAAAAGAACTTCCCCAATGGCTCAGCAGGTGTGGAATCTGCCTGCAAGGTGGGAGACACAGGTTCAGACTCTGAGTTGAGAAGATCCTCTAGAGAAGGAAATGGCAGCCCACTCCAGCATTCTTGCCTGAAAAATCCTGTAGACAGAGGAGCTGGCAGGCTACAAACCATGGGGTCACAAAGAGTCAGACTTGACTGAACAACTAAGCCCACATGCTAGTCACATACAAGTGGCTTATAAACAGCAGGTATCAATTTCTCACAGTTCTGGAGGCTGAGAAGTCCAAGATCAGTGTACTGGCAGATTCAGCATCTAGTGAGGGCCAGTTTCCCGGTTCAGAAATACCTGTCTTCTCAGGGTCCCCACATGGTAGAAGGAGTAAAGGGACCTGTGGGGTCTCTATTGCAAGGGTGCTAATCCCATTTGAGGAGGAAAAAGGGTGAGGGGAGAGAGAAAATGTAGTTGGGTTAGTAAGTAATCACTTCCTGATATGAACCTTCAGTTTTGCCTGACTCTTTGTGACCCATGGACAAGGCATGGAATTCTCCAGGCAAGAGTACTGGAGTGGGTAGCCTTTCCATTCTCCAAATCTTCCCAACCCAGGGATCACACCCTGGTCTCCCACATTTCAGGCAGATTCTTTACCATCTGAGTCACCAGGGAAGCCCAAGAATACTGGAGTGGGGAGCCTTTCCCTTCTCCAGGGGAGCTTCCCAACCAAGAGATCAGACCCAGGTCTTTAATATTGCAGGCAGATTATTTACCAGCTGAACTGCAAGGGAAGTGCTATTGAGGCAAATAATAAAGTGCTAATAATGACCTTACTGAATCAGAAGTCAGATAAATTCTAGATTACCAGTTAGACTTCCCACCACCCTCTCCCACACATGCATGCAGACATAGTGTCCTTATGATGGGCTGTCTCCTATTTCTGAGTATCTGATGGCTACTATATTTGCAGTGTTAGTAACAGTATCATATACTGGTTAAGAGTATAGGTTTTGAAGTCAAATCTGCCATTGTCTGAATCTGGCCTGCACTAACAAAAATACCATAGACTAACTGGCTTAAAAGAACTTCCCCAATGGCTCAGCAGGTGTGGAATCTGCCTGCAAGGTGGGAGACACAGGTTCAGACTCTGAGTTGAGAAGATCCTCTAGAGAAGGAAATGGCAGCCCACTCCAGCATTCTTGCCTGAAAAATCCTGTAGACAGAGGAGCTGGCAGGCTACAAACCATGGGGTCACAAAGAGTCAGACTTGACTGAACAACTAAGCCCACATGCTAGTCACATACAAGTGGCTTATAAACAGCAGGTATCAATTTCTCACAGTTCTGGAGGCTGAGAAGTCCAAGATCAGTGTACTGGCAGATTCAGCATCTAGTGAGGGCCAGTTTCCCGGTTCAGAAATACCTGTCTTCTCAGGGTCCCCACATGGTAGAAGGAGTAAAGGGACCTGTGGGGTCTCTATTGCAAGGGTGCTAATCCCATTTGTGAGGGCTCCACCCTCCTGACTTAATCACCTCACAAAGGCCCCATATCCACACACTGTCACACTGGAGATGAGGTTTCAACATACAAAGTCTGGAGGGCACAAACACAAAAGTTTATAGCAGCCACATACCAGTTGTGTGAATCTGTCAAAATATTATCCTAACTAAGGCTCAGTTTCTTCATATGTAAAGTGCAGATGGTAATAGCGTATAATCACCATGCTGCTTTGAATACTAAATTAGATAACTATATCTTGGCCTTAGGATAGTGCTTTGTATGAAACTAGTAATCAATAAACTACTGCTACCTCTGGGACACCCTGCCTGGTGATGACACCAGGAACCAAGACTTTTCGTCTCCAGGAGAAGCATGCCGCATTCCGTGTGTGATACTTTGCTTGCTGTAGTTGTGTCTGACTCTGCCACTCTGTGGACCAAAGCCTGCCAGTCTCCTCTGCCCATGGGATTCTCCAGGCAAGAACACTGGCTAGGTTGCTGTGCCTTGCTCCAGAGGGTCTTCCTGATCCAAGGATTGAACCCTGGTGTCCTGCGTTGTAGGTGGATATTTTACTGCTGAGCCACCAGGGAAGCCCACAAGAAATGTTACCTCTGAAGAGCAGGACCTGGATCATAAGATTTCAGGCCCACAGAAGGACAATTTCAGGGACTGGGACTTTTCAATCTTACCCCAAGACTCTTATCTTCCCTTTGAACACCTTGTGAAACTGCACACAAGCCTGTTTCATCTGGTACTTTGTAGATGCTCTCTGCACTAAGGGGCTTGTGGGGAACCACAAATAAGCACACCTTCTTAGGAGAAAATACAATCCACACTGGCTTGTAGAAATGCACCTGGAGCTGGCTTTGTCCCTCTCCTGCCTTGTAATCATGTAGAATTCATCCCTTTCTTCATGCTGCTTTTAGGATTTCATGAATTATAAACACAGGTACTTTTTATCTGCAGTTTCTGTGTATATATAGGGATAGGAAGAATTGAAAGGGCCACAAGAGATCATGCTGACCTTTATATAGGATAAACTTACCCGGTAGAAGGAGTAAAGGGACCTGTGGGGTCTCTATTGCAAGGGTGCTAATCCCATTTGTGAGGGCTCCACCCTCCTGACTTAATCACCTCACAAAGGCCCCATATCCACACACTGTCACACTGGAGATGAGGTTTCAACATACAAAGTCTGGAGGGCACAAACACAAAAGTTTATAGCAGCCACATACCAGTTGTGTGAATCTGTCAAAATATTATCCTAACTAAGGCTCAGTTTCTTCATATGTAAAGTGCAGATGGTAATAGCGTATAATCACCATGCTGCTTTGAATACTAAATTAGATAACTATATCTTGGCCTTAGGATAGTGCTTTGTATGAAACTAGTAATCAATAAACTACTGCTACCTCTGGGACACCCTGCCTGGTGATGACACCAGGAACCAAGACTTTTCGTCTCCAGGAGAAGCATGCCGCATTCCGTGTGTGATACTTTGCTTGCTGTAGTTGTGTCTGACTCTGCCACTCTGTGGACCAAAGCCTGCCAGTCTCCTCTGCCCATGGGATTCTCCAGGCAAGAACACTGGCTAGGTTGCTGTGCCTTGCTCCAGAGGGTCTTCCTGATCCAAGGATTGAACCCTGGTGTCCTGCGTTGTAGGTGGATATTTTACTGCTGAGCCACCAGGGAAGCCCACAAGAAATGTTACCTCTGAAGAGCAGGACCTGGATCATAAGATTTCAGGCCCACAGAAGGACAATTTCAGGGACTGGGACTTTTCAATCTTACCCCAAGACTCTTATCTTCCCTTTGAACACCTTGTGAAACTGCACACAAGCCTGTTTCATCTGGTACTTTGTAGATGCTCTCTGCACTAAGGGGCTTGTGGGGAACCACAAATAAGCACACCTTCTTAGGAGAAAATACAATCCACACTGGCTTGTAGAAATGCACCTGGAGCTGGCTTTGTCCCTCTCCTGCCTTGTAATCATGTAGAATTCATCCCTTTTTTTCATGCTGCTTTTAGGATTTCATGAATTATAAACACAGGTACTTTTTATCTGCAGTTTCTGTGTATATATAGGGATAGGAAGAATTGAAAGGGCCACAAGAGACAGGATGGGGCATAGTCTTGACCTTGGATGGGATTAGGGAGGAGTAGGGTAGGGAGGGGCTATGGTTTAAAAACTAGCACCTACCCAGGACTGAATACAAATATATAAGAAAGACCTCATGAAATGAATTGAATACAAATATGCAATAAAAGAATTATTACTTTAAAAGTGGATTTAAGTTCACAACAAATACATGTCCCTTTTTCTGACTTCAGCTGTACTCAGTCACTGCCCAGTGAAAGAGTTACATGCCCAAAAGACTAAAAGGAACTCAAGGAATAAGGGCTTCCCCAGTGGTGTGGAAGCAAAGAATCTGCCCACATTGTCGGAGGAACTCAAAAGTAATATAATCCCCCTGACCCTAGACAAGATTCACCTCAAATCTGCTCAGATGGTCTTTGCCTCTCTTTTAAATGAGATTCAAACCAATCTAGAAAATCCCAGACTCTTAGAGGTGGAAGGGACTCCTTCCTGAAATCCAGCACCATTGACAGATGGCTATATAGGCTTGGAGGGCGGAGGAGGGTGGGTTCAAGAGCTGCAGCCCACATCTTTAATCTTTAGAAAGTTAGTTCTCGTGTTGAGCTGAAATCTGCTTCACTATAACTTCCATCTGCTGTTCCATTTCTGCCATTTAGAGCTGGGCAGAGCGGGTGTGCTCACTTCCACTTGATACCCTTTCATTTCTGACCCCCACCTCCCATCACCCCTCCTCTGTGCTAAAAACCCTCCTTCCCTTTGAACGTTCTCTCACATGCTAGAGTTTCTATACCCTTTACCAAGCCAGTGACCTTCCTGTGAAGCCACTTTGGTTATTGTGTGTCTTAAAATGCATCTCCTAGAACTGAATCCAATGCCCCAGATATGTTCAGACAATGAAGAACAGTGAGGAAACCAGCAGTTAAGACCCGCAGACTTTGCAACAAGATACCCTTGGTTCCATCATGTTCCAACTCTGTCCTGGCACAGGTTAAACTCAAGACCTGAGTTATTATTATGCCCATCCATAAAATGGGCATAATAAGAAGGTTGTCAGCAGATGCAGTCATGTTTAAAAAGCCTTAGGCACAATGCCTAGTACACACAGTTAGTAGAAAATAAACAGTGGCTGAAATGAATGTTGGTATTATTTGCATTATTGGACGTGATATCCCGTTAATAATGTAGAATTGTTAACAGCTATTCTTGGGCTTCCTTAGTGGCTCAGATGGCAAAGAATCTGCCTGCAGTGTCAAAGACCTGGGTTCAACCCCTGGATTAGGAAGATTCCCTGGAGAAGGGAATGGCTACCCACTCCAGCATTCTTGTCTGGAGAATTCCATGGCTCGTCCAATGGGCTGCAAAGAGTTGGACATGACTGAGCGACTTTCACTTCACTTCATGTTGGCTGTTAATTCACAAAAGATGTCAAACAAAATGCAAATGCTCGTTTCAGTTATCATCAAGCAAACATATTCCTGTCTTCTATTTGTGCAACTTATAATTTGAATCCAAATTCAGAAGTTGTCTGTATTCATATTTATCTTCTGGCTCATTGGTTCAACCTATAAGCATCGTTTTTTTATGGATGTAAAAGAAATGATCCTTCCTTGGCCATGTGTTGCAGGACTTTAAGCAGGGTTCCCATGTAGTTGAGATCTTTCTGCCTCATATTTTCTTTTCCCACCTGGGAATCCAGTAGCTAAATTTCCACCATGAGGAATTTAACCTATGGATTCATTCAACAAGTTGAATGCATACTTGTCAAATGCCTTCACTACAGAAAGCACTTCTCCAAACTGAGGCCATGCTGAGGATGAGACAGGCAAGACTCCATCTCTCATCAAGGATACTTTCCAGAGGGGAAATTAAACAAGCAAGAAGTACATGCCACAGATAAATTCAGACCAGAAATGTTACAAGGAAACAAAGCAGATGGCAAGATGAAGAAGGATGTGGGTGGGGAGAGGACCACTAGATTGAGTGATTCCAGGAGGCACTCACTAACTAAAGTGAGGCTAGGAGCTGCCAACCCAACAGATGCACGAGTCAGCACTTCCTTTTCAGTCTCTGTGGTTGTTCCTTTTTTATAGACATGGAAGACACCAAAATATATGTCATATAAAGGTAGTCAATTGCTCTGTCTTCAAAAACTCTAAAAGCCTGGCCCAGATGATTTACCCACCACAAGTTCCTTGGGCTCATCAGCTTACTTTGCCATTGCCAAGAATGCCAGAAGCTCTGTGTGGTAATCTGGAACATCACCTGCTCTTTGGAAGTTATGGAGTAATTAAAATGGGAGAACATAGTTTTATTAAATCAGTCCACTTGAGAAACAAACCTAATGGGATCCATAAGGAGTTGTACAGTAGATTTAGTTGGTGGGCAACATTGTGAAATTGGACACAATGTTGCCTCTCTAGAGCTCAGACCAAGGAGGATCCCCACTCACTCCCTGGATCTCCTGTAGTTCAGGATCCAGAGTACCACCCTCACTGGACAAATGTGATCTCTCATAGAAACAGACTTTCCTCTTTTCTAATCAAAAAATTAGAGGTGCACTGGCAAAGGACTTGATATCTACAGTATTTTCTCCAGAGTTCCATACAACCTGACCATTCATACCAATTTGGCCTGCTCTCTTCCCAAGGTGGCCTCTGGCTAGCCAAGTCTGAGAATTTGCTTTTGCCAAATTCTATTAAAATCACATGAGAGGGCTTCCCTGGTGGTCCAATGGGTAAGGACACTGCCTTGCAGTGCAAGGGACACCAGTTCGATCTCTGGCCTGGGAAGATCCCACGTGCCACAGAGCGGCTGGCCCGATGTGTCCAACTACTGAGTCAGAGCTCTGGAGTGCATGCGCCCAGAGCCGGTGCTCTGCAGCAAGAGAGGCCACTTCAATGGGAGGCCTACACAAGCCAAAGAGCAAAGATAAATAAATGAAATATCAATAGAAGTGGCCAAAAAAAAAGAAAAAGAAATCACATGAGAAAGATGAGAAACTTAACAGTGCTAACTAATAAATGCATCTTGGTCAGAATCTGGGGGGACTTTCCACTGGTTACATGAATATGGAGATAAAGTGCAGATTAACTGGCAGGTGAGCTTGACAAGGAAAACAAAACCACAGACTTGAGAAGACGGTCTTGCTTTTTCTTGTGGAATAAATCTTAAATCAGAGATCCAAGCTCTACTTCATCAGACATTGGACCATGCACCCCCTGTTTCAGAGAGGGAACTTCTTTCCTAGGTAATAAGGTTGCTCTCCACCTTACCCTATCCCACTATAAACCCCTCACTGATGCCTGAAACATGTACTCTCAGAGTACCATTTTCCTGGAGTAAAGCCCTGTCTTGGCTATAGTTATGAAACTATATCTGAAAATTTATACAAAAATTTCTGGAAAGATTTAAACAGTACGCTCACAGATGTCCCTCAGCAGAAAGGTCTTGAGGAAAGGTTGGTCAAACAGGGTCTTTTCTAATGTAGAAACTTTATGTTTCTAAGGAGAATGTTTTCAGGAATTACGTGTACAATGGAAGTTAATTGTATAAAAAAAGGAGCACGCACACACACAGTACCACACATACACACACTACTGGCATCTGGTAAGAAGTGAGCCAGATAGATGACAGCAGGAGAAAGAAGAGGCTCTAACTTCCATTAAGCACTAAATATGAGAACATACCAATGAAATACATAGAATTTCCAGAGAAACTCTGCAATCAACTTAAGTGATCATTCTGTACAAATTATATGAAAACAACTTATCTTCTGAATGAAATGTCAGTTAATCCAGTAATAAGCCATGTAAATAAAAATAAAACAAAACGGGGGTTCAAAGGAATGGACGTGACTATCAAAACCATTTGAATGTAGACTCAGGTCTAAATGATTGTAGGAAATGTGATTGCCAAACAAAATGAAAACATTTTTAATTGGAATAATCTATATATATATATACTATAAAAAATTAATTATTAATATCCTGGCACTGAAATTCCATGGTAACCACAAAGAACAGGAAGTGAATAGAAAGCTAAAAGCATAGCATGCAGTAAATGACTGTAATTTCCTCATCTGCAGCGTAGGCAATCGGTCATTTATGCTTCATCTGGGCAAGTTGCTTCAACTTTCTGTGTCTGTGTTTCTTACAGTGAAACTAAATGCCTAAATACACATCTATTGAAAAAAAAATTGAGAAGACGGTCTTGCTTTTTCTTGTGGAATAAATCTTAAATCAGAGATCCAAGCTCTACTTCATCAGACATTGGACCATGCACCCCCTGTTTCAGAGAGGGAACTTCTTTCCTAGGTAATAAGGTTGCTCTCCACCTTACCCTATCCCACTATAAACCCCTCACTGATGCCTGAAACATGTACTCTCAGAGTACCATTTTCCTGGAGTAAAGCCCTGTCTTGGCTATAGTTATGAAACTATATCTGAAAATTTATACAAAAATTTCTGGAAAGATTTAAACAGTACGCTCACAGATGTCCCTCAGCAGAAAGGTCTTGAGGAAAGGTTGGTCAAACAGGGTCTTTTCTAATGTAGAAACTTTATGTTTCTAAGGAGAATGTTTTCAGGAATTACGTGTACAATGGAAGTTAATTGTATAAAAAAAGGAGCACGCACACACACAGTACCACACATACACACACTACTGGCATCTGGTAAGAAGTGAGCCAGATAGATGACAGCAGGAGAAAGAAGAGGCTCTAACTTCCATTAAGCACTAAATATGAGAACATACCAATGAAATACATAGAATTTCCAGAGAAACTCTGCAATCAACTTAAGTGATCATTCTGTACAAATTATATGAAAACAACTTATCTTCTGAATGAAATGTCAGTTAATCCAGTAATAAGCCATGTAAATAAAAATAAAACAAAACGGGGGTTCAAAGGAATGGACGTGACTATCAAAACCATTTGAATGTAGACTCAGGTCTAAATGATTGTAGGAAATGTGATTGCCAAACAAAATGAAAACATTTTTAATTGGAATAATCTATATATATATATACTATAAAAAATTAATTATTAATATCCTGGCACTGAAATTCCATGGTAACCACAAAGAACAGGAAGTGAATAGAAAGCTAAAAGCATAGCATGCAGTAAATGACTGTAATTTCCTCATCTGCAGCGTAGGCAATCGGTCATTTATGCTTCATCTGGGCAAGTTGCTTCAACTTTCTGTGTCTGTGTTTCTTACAGTGAAACTAAATGCCTAAATACACATACATTGTTTAGCTCAATGGATGGCATCTATTAAGAAATCTACAAACATCAGCTACAATCATAATATCATAATTATCATTATCATGTTGACTTTGATACTTGTAAAAATATGAGTATGTCCAGCAACTCAGTTTCCAGTAAAATTAAAAACCTGATGCATAATTACCAATTCACAAGAGAAAAGAAAATCAAATAAAACACAATTTAAAGATAAATGATGGAAAACAAATTTAAAAAATAGAAATAATGAATAAGAAGCATACAATAAAAGGTAAAAAGATGAAAAATGAACACATGTGTCACTAAGCTTCTCCCAGCCACATAAATTGAAATTCTGATCTAAACTGACTTAAAGCACAAAAAAGATCTGCCTAATTTTCTGTAACAGGAAGGCAAGATGTTAGCCACAGCATCATTAATTCAGAAACTCAGGATTGTCTTCAAGAACCCAGGTTCTTCCCATCTCTTTATTCTACCATCTGGGAGAACCCCACTCTCAGGCAGACGGCAAGACAGCACACCATGCTCTATCACAGCTCCAGGCACAGTGTCCGGACTGAACACTCACAGGCAAAAAGAGACTGTCCCTTTCTATGGCTTCCTTAGAAACAAAGACACTTTCTCCAGAAAACTCTTCAAACTTGTTCCTTCTCAGCATCTTGGCCGGAAGAATCTGCCCATTCCTCAACCAATCACCAGCATATGATGGGATTACATTTATACCGGTTAAGCCCACCTCAGAGTTGAGCATAAGTCAGGTTCTCCCCAAAACTGGTGTGAATTCCTGGAAGATCTGTGCTCCATTAGGACAAAGAAGATGGAATACATGCTGAGCAAAGGACAGCAATGTCCATTACATGTACCAGTTTGGAAAAAAGCTATCAGTCTAATCAGCTCCCTTATTAATAGACAAAGGCTTTTTATGTTTGATCAAAATACAAAATACCCAAGATCCAACTCAGACAAGGTCATAAAAAGAAGTCAAATGCTTAGCCAAGATGTATGCACACAAAAAGCAAACACGGATTGAAATTCAAACAAAGCACTAACTAGGCCAAGAGGGGCATTTTAAATTGATTATAGGTGTTTACGATTAGGATCTAACAAATGCATATCTCATCACATGTTATAGCATCATAAAACGTAAACCAAGGGCTTCTCTGGTGGTCCAGTGATTAAGAATCCACTTTCCAATACAAGGGATGCAGGTTCAGCCTCTGGCCAGGGACCTGAGCTCTCACATGCCTCAGGGTCCATGCACTGCAAGGACTGATCCCGGGCCTCAGGGAGCAAACCCTGGTGCTGCACCTGCAGAGTCTGCACATCACAGCTACTGGTGAACTTGCTTGCCCACCACTAGAGGGAAGTGCCCTTGCCACAAGGAAAGATCTCACATGCTGCACGCTGCAACCCAAACTCGACCCAGTCAAGAATAAATACATTAATAAAGATTCAAAACCGTGTAAAGCTGAGTCTCTGAAAAGGAGAACAGTGAGAGCCATATAGAAATCAGAGAAGTTGGACACATTTCTCCCAGGTTTTGTCTGATCATAATGCCAGCAAGGAGTGGAGGGTTCCAAATAATATAATTAGTGATGTTTATTTAGTACATTTCTAATTTAAATGTCTCTTAACTGCTCTAGTCTGGGCCTAAAATAAAATTCAACTGATGGCCCCAGTTATGATCATTGTAAGCACTGAGCTGCCCAGGCTGCCAATAACACCTTCATGTGCTTCCCTGCTGTGTCTTACAGCCCCCCAGGGCTCCTCATCCCTAGGCCTGCTGCAGCAACACAGAAGACCATGTCCTCACACCCATCTGCTCTGGCTGCCTCCTCCAGGGGTCCAGTCGCCATCTTTGTTGCACGTGGGTCAGTTCGGCTGCCCATTCCCCTTGCAGAAATCTCATTTCCCCTTCTCTACAGAAAACTAGAAGAGACCTTTCTTTTTAATTTTTGTTGAAGGTATGGTTGTGTCTGACTCTTTTGATCCATGGATGAGCCATGGAATTCTCCAGAAATACTTTGCCCAAGAGGATCTTTTCAACGGGGAACCATCCCACAAAATACAAAATACCCAAGATCCAACTCAGACAAGGTCATAAAAGAAGTCAAATGCTTAGCCAAGATGTATGCACAAAAAGCAAACACGGATTGAAATTCAAACAAAGCACTAACTAGGCCAAGAGGGGCATTTTAAATTGATTATAGGTGTTTACGATTAGGATCTAACAAATGCATATCTCATCACATGTTATAGCATCATAAAACGTAAACCAAGGGCTTCTCTGGTGGTCCAGTGATTAAGAATCCACTTTCCAATACAAGGGATGCAGGTTCAGCCTCTGGCCAGGGACCTGAGCTCTCACATGCCTCAGGGTCCATGCACTGCAAGGACTGATCCCGGGGCCTCAGGGAGCAAACCCTGGTGCTGCACCTGCAGAGTCTGCACATCACAGCTACTGGTGAACTTGCTTGCCCACCACTAGAGGGAAGTGCCCTTGCCACAAGGAAAGATCTCACATGCTGCACGCTGCAACCCAAACTCGACCCAGTCAAGAATAAATACATTAATAAAGATTCAAAACCGTGTAAAGCTGAGTCTCTGAAAAGGAGAACAGTGAGAGCCATATAGAAATCAGAGAAGTTGGACACATTTCTCCCAGGTTTTGTCTGATCATAATGCCAGCAAGGAGTGGAGGGTTCCAAATAATATAATTAGTGATGTTTATTTAGTACATTTCTAATTTAAATGTCTCTTAACTGCTCTAGTCTGGGCCTAAAATAAAATTCAACTGATGGCCCCAGTTATGATCATTGTAAGCACTGAGCTGCCCAGGCTGCCAATAACACCTTCATGTGCTTCCCTGCTGTGTCTTACAGCCCCCCAGGGCTCCTCATCCCTAGGCCTGCTGCAGCAACACAGAAGACCATGTCCTCACACCCATCTGCTCTGGCTGCCTCCTCCAGGGGTCCAGTCGCCATCTTTGTTGCACGTGGGTCAGTTCGGCTGCCCATTCCCCTTGCAGAAATCTCATTTCCCCTTCCTTCTCTACAGAAAACTAGAAGAGACCTTTCTTTTTTAATTTTTGTTGAAGGTATGGTTGTGTCTGACTCTTTTTGATCCATGGATGAGCCATGGAATTCTCCAGGCAAGAATACTGGAGTGGGTAGCCTTTCCCTTATCCAGAGGATCTTTTCAACTGAGGGGTCAAACCCACATTTCCCACATTGTAGGCAGATTCTTTTTTTTTTTTTTGCAGGTAGATTCTTTACCATCTGAACCACCAGAGAAGCTCTTGAGAGTCCTTTGGACTGCAAGATCAAACCAATCCAAGTCAATCCAAAAGGAAATCAACCCTGAATATTCACTGGAAGGACTGATGCTGAAGCTGAAGCTCCAATACTTTTGCCACCAGATGTGAAAAGGCAACTTATTGGAAAAGACCCCAATGCTTGAAAAAATAGAAAGCAGAAGGAGAAAGAGATGACAGAGGATGAGATGGTTGGCTGACAGCAGAGAGTCAATGGACATGAATTTGAGCAAGCTCTGGGAGACGGTAAAGGACAGGGAAACCTGTGAAAAGGCAACTTATTGGAAAAGACCCCAATGCTTGAAAAAATAGAAAGCAGAAGGAGAAAGAGATGACAGAGGATGAGATGGTTGGCTGACAGCAGAGAGTCAATGGACATGAATTTGAGCAAGCTCTGGGAGACGGTAAAGGACAGGGAAACCTGGCACACTGCAGTCTTTGGGATGACAAAGAGCTAGACATGACTGAGCAATTGAACTGAACTGAACTTGGGATAAGGTTGATTTATAATGTTATGTTGGTTTCATGTGTACAGTCAAGTGATTCAGTTGTACATATACATAAACCTACTCTTTTTTCAGATTCTTTTCCCATGTAGGCTATTACAGAGTACTGAGTAGAGATCTCTGTGCATGTCTTTTGTCTTATGATGACTATGGCCTTTACCAAGGCTTTACCTAGTGTTCACAAAGACAAAGAGACAACAGGTTATCCTTGCCAACAAATGTACCGTCTATGGTAACCAGGCTGCCAATAACACCTTCATGTGCTCGGGCCCCCCCCATCCCCCTTTTTGGGGTTTGTTGCACGTGGGTCAGTTCGGCTGCCCATTCCCTTGCAGAAATCTCATTTCCTTCCTTCTCTACAGAAAACTAGAAGAGACCTTTCTTTTTTAATTTTTGTTGAAGGTATGGTTGTGTCTGACTCTTTTTGATCCATGGATGAGCCATGGAATTCTCCAGGCAAGAATACTGGAGTGGGTAGCCTTTCCCTTATCCAGAGGATCTTTTCAACTGAGGGGTCAAACCCACATTTCCCACATTGTAGGCAGATTCTTTTTTTTTTTTTTGCAGGTAGATTCTTTACCATCTGAACCACCAGAGAAGCTCTTGAGAGTCCTTTGGACTGCAAGATCAAACCAATCCAAGTCAATCCAAAAGGAAATCAACCCTGAATATTCACTGGAAGGACTGATGCTGAAGCTGAAGCTCCAATACTTTTGCCACCAGATGTGAAAAGGCAACTTATTGGAAAAGACCCCAATGCTTGAAAAAATAGAAAGCAGAAGGAGAAAGAGATGACAGAGGATGAGATGGTTGGCTGACAGCAGAGAGTCAATGGACATGAATTTGAGCAAGCTCTGGGAGACGGTAAAGGACAGGGAAACCTGTGAAAAGGCAACTTATTGGAAAAGACCCCAATGCTTGAAAAAATAGAAAGCAGAAGGAGAAAGAGATGACAGAGGATGAGATGGTTGGCTGACAGCAGAGAGTCAATGGACATGAATTTGAGCAAGCTCTGGGAGACGGTAAAGGACAGGGAAACCTGGCACACTGCAGTCTTTGGGATGACAAAGAGCTAGACATGACTGAGCAATTGAACTGAACTGAACTTGGGATAAGGTTGATTTATAATGTTATGTTGGTTTCATGTGTACAGTCAAGTGATTCAGTTGTACATATACATAAACCTACTCTTTTTTCAGATTCTTTTCCCATGTAGGCTATTACAGAGTACTGAGTAGAGATCTCTGTGCATGTCTTTTGTCTTATGATGACTATGGCCTTTACCAAGGCTTTACCTAGTGTTCACAAAGACAAAGAGACAACAGGTTATCCTTGCCAACAAATGTACCGTCTATGGTAACCTGCAGGGTCCCTCCAGCTGCCCTTCTTGCTCCACTCTTGCCCTATCACCTTCCTTCCTGTCTAACTGTGCTTTTGTATGCATGCCTGCGTGAAGTCCATTCAGTCACGTCCGACTCTGCAAACCTATGGACCACAGCCCACCTGCTTCCTCTGTCCACAGAATTCTCTAGGCAAGAATACTGGTGTGGGTTGCCACACCACTGACTCAGGGATCAAACCTGCATATCTTACATTTCCTGCATAGGCAGGCAGGATTTTTATTTCGAGCACCACCTGGGAAGCCCCATGCTCTAGCATATCTGAGAAAATTTGGACTCCCCTGACTTGACCTTTGTTCTGGGCACTAGCAGACCATGGGAAGGTCAGTCCACTATAATTGGAATTACTCCTTTATCAACAGCTGGGTGTGCTCTGGTCCCATCCGTGATACCAATCAAACAGTTTACATTTCTATTCTGTTTTCAAATTTTTCAGGACTAAATATAATCTTAAGTATCTTATACAAACATGTAGCTAACTCTATATACTGTCAACAGAGAATACTACAATTTCAAGTGTGCATGAAGCCCTATGAAAATGCATGCTGTATTAACCATAATAAAATCTGAATCTATTGCTCAGAGGTGACATTTGGCAACTGAATTACAAAGAGCAGAAACACAGAAATACAACTACTTGGAAAATGAAAAAGCATTCCTAAATCACATTAGATCTAAAATGCCAAAACATCTATTGATAAAATTATAAATAAAATAACAATATATATAAAAACATTTGTTACATTTTTGCAACCAAAACTTTAGTGATAATAACAAAGCCTATAAAATTATCATTATTAAGTAAAATTTAAAATGAATTATGAAAATGAATTAACAAAACATCCAACCTAGTTACCAGATGAAAAACAAACCTGAGGAAAGGAGAAATTTTAAAATATATGAAAAACAGTAAATTAGAAATGAAAAAATTCTAGAAATCTAGATTTGAAAGTAAAATCCAAATAGCTAAATATTTTGGAAGTGCGTTCAAGTAAATAATAAAGAAGAAACAAAAAAAAATTTTTTTTTAAATAGAAATGAAGAAGTAAATACATCCAGAAGTCTTTTTAAAAATATATACAACAGGGCTTTCTTGGTAGTACAGTGGGTAAAGAGTCTGCTTTGCAGTGCAAGGGGCACTGGTTCAATCCCTGGAGCAGGAAGATCCCATGTGCTGTGGCACGATCCCTGGAGAGCCAGCGTGTGCACCCAGAGGCAGAGCTCTGCAACAGGAGGCCATTCCCCACTGCCCCCCACAGAATTCTCTAGGCAAGAATACTGGTGTGGGTTGCCACACCACTGACTCAGGGATCAAACCTGCATATCTTACATTTCCTGCATAGGCAGGCAGGATTTTTATTTCGAGCACCACCTGGGAAGCCCCATGCTCTAGCATATCTGAGAAAATTTGGACTCCCCTGACTTGACCTTTGTTCTGGGCACTAGCAGACCATGGGAAGGTCAGTCCACTATAATTGGAATTACTCCTTTATCAACAGCTGGGTGTGCTCTGGTCCCATCCGTGATACCAATCAAACAGTTTACATTTCTATTCTGTTTTCAAATTTTTCAGGACTAAATATAATCTTAAGTATCTTATACAAACATGTAGCTAACTCTATATACTGTCAACAGAGAATACTACAATTTCAAGTGTGCATGAAGCCCTATGAAAATGCATGCTGTATTAACCATAATAAAATCTGAATCTATTGCTCAGAGGTGACATTTGGCAACTGAATTACAAAGAGCAGAAACACAGAAATACAACTACTTGGAAAATGAAAAAGCATTCCTAAATCACATTAGATCTAAAATGCCAAAACATCTATTGATAAAATTATAAATAAAATAACAATATATATAAAAACATTTGTTACATTTTTGCAACCAAAACTTTAGTGATAATAACAAAGCCTATAAAATTATCATTATTAAGTAAAATTTAAAATGAATTATGAAAATGAATTAACAAAACATCCAACCTAGTTACCAGATGAAAAACAAACCTGAGGAAAGGAGAAATTTTAAAATATATGAAAAACAGTAAATTAGAAATGAAAAAATTCTAGAAATCTAGATTTGAAAGTAAAATCCAAATAGCTAAATATTTTGGAAGTGCGTTCAAGTAAATAATAAAGAAGAAACAAAAAAAAATTTTTTTTTAAATAGAAATGAAGAAGTAAATACATCCAGAAGTCTTTTTAAAAATATATACAACAGGGCTTTCTTGGTAGTACAGTGGGTAAAGAGTCTGCTTTGCAGTGCAAGGGGCACTGGTTCAATCCCTGGAGCAGGAAGATCCCATGTGCTGTGGCACGACTGGAACAGTGTGTCCAATTAGGAGCCAGTGCTCTTGAGCCTGTGCACCCAGAGGCAGAGCTCTGCAACAGGGGAGGCCACTGCAATGGAAGGCCCACACAGGCCAAGGAATAAAGATGTATGAAAATAAATTTTAAAAAAAGAATACAAATGGCCAAAATTTAAAAAAAAAAAAAGTTTTACAAAAAATATATATACAACAATGATAAAATGATGACAATTTCCTAGGAAAATATAAGTGTATCAAAGAGAAAGAAGACCTGAACTGATCAAAAATTATAAGAAAAATCTCAAAATGTAAATATTTGTTATATCCTAAATGACATAGGAAAATGTGAGATTTTTATAACCCTTAAGGAACAGACAATTTCCATGCTTTATAAACTATTCCAGAGTTTATTTTTAATGGACTATTTTCCAGTTTATTTTCCATAACCCTGATACCTAAACTTAATAGAGAAAACACACTTATATACCCACATATTCCACACATATACACACATACCTACAAACACTACTTACTGACAATACAAATCCAAAAATACCAAATAAAATATTAACACAAATCAAAAATGTAAGTATACTGAAAATACAATCAGGTAAACGTGACTTCTGAAATTTAAGAATTGCTATGATTTTTTCAAAATCTGCTAGTATTTCAACTTTTAAAGAAAAAATAATATTCCATATATACATATATATATATATATATATACACATACACACACACTAATAACAAAGCTTTCTTCCTTTAGAAAGAAATCCTATCTTAAAGTAGTCGTGAACATTCGTTAAATGACGAAACACAGGAGTCCACATCAGAGTAAACAGCAATTTTACAAAGGATACCAGATATGACTGCTTTTACATAATACTTTGGCAAATGTATCCATTGCAACAAAACAAGAAAATTTGATGAATTATTAAATGTAAACAAAGAGGACAAGAGGAAAACTTAAGAGAAGCAACCAAAATACTTATGGACAGATACAAAACGCACACACACACACACATTCCACAATGATTTTTCACAAAAAATATCAGCAAACACATATCTAATAATAAATGCAGGAAGTCAATAGCATCTAATGAATTAAAGTATTATACTTTGCTGAGGGCCATTTAAGAATCTTGAATAAATAAGAAAAAAATAATCTTTCTGAATAGGAAAAAACATTTTATTTTAAATAATATTTTAGCATACTATTTTCTCCAAAAATAACTCATAATCTTCAGTTCTTTTTAATCAAAATGCCAAAATCCCTTGAAAATGTAATATAAAAATCCATCTAAAAGAATGAACAAAGAAACTCCATGGAAAGAGAGTAATGAGTGGAGACTAACACCACCAGATAATAACCCTTATATATATTGACACTTTATATGATAAAACTCAGTAATTAAAGCAACGTGGTGCTGGATTCATTGCCAAATGAATCAAAGGCACAGGGAAGCAGTTCCAGAAATGTGTGCATGCACGCTCAGTTGCTCAGTCGTGTCCAACTCTTCGAGACCCCATGGACTGTAGCCTGCCAGGCTCCTCTGTCCATGGGATTATCCCAGCAAGAACTCTGGAGTGGGTTGCCATATCCTCCTCCAGGGAATTGTTCCAACTGAGGGATAGAACCTGAGTTTCTTGCATCTCCTGCATTGGCAAGCAGATTCTTTACCACTGAGCCACCTGGGGAGCTCAGAAATAGACCCTAATAGAAATTAAAGTTCAGCATTCAACCAAGATTACACTCAGTATCAGGGAGTAAGAAGAAAATTTTCAATAAACGGCTCTTAGCAACTGATTACATATTTGAAAAGCAAATGTTAGATTTCTGTCCCGTACCATACCCCAGAGGCATTGGTCCTTTAATTATAAAATGAAGGGAAGGAAGGAAGAAGGAAGATAAGACAGAAGAAAATGTGTGTAATTTTTTAATAATTTATTTTTAATTGAAGGATAATTGCTTCACAATATGGTTTTATTCTGCCTTACATCAACTTGAATCAGCCATAAGTGTATACTTGTCCCCTCCCTCTGAACCTTTCTCCCATCTCCCACCTTTCTCACCTCTCTAGGTTGTTACAGAGCCCCAATTTAAGTTCCCTAATTCATACAACAAACTCTAAAACTCTTAGAAGAAAATACAGGTGAACACAGTATGACATACATCACAGCAAGATCCTCTATGATACACCTCCTGGAACAGTGGAAATAAAAACAAAAATTAACAAGTGGGACTAAATTTAAAAGGTCCTTATGGCACCCAAGGATGAAAGAACAAGGCAAATGAGGAGGGTCTTGGAATAGAAGAAGAGATAAACCAGCCACTTACTGTCCTCCCATCCCCAGGGTTAGTACACCGCCCAATCCTTAAGACCCTTATGCCACTACTTAGACTCTACTGTCTTTCCCTCATGCTGTAGTTATAACTCTATCTCACCCAGTAGACCGTCCAATCAGCAGTGATCCTTAAGACCCCTATGTCACTCCTTAGACCCTGGCAATAAAATGGATCAAAGACTGCTGCTTAGGGTTGGCTCTCCCTTGAGCCAGCCTGCTGTTCTCACAGAGTCTCCCACCTTGTCCCTAGAACTGGCCCACTGTACTGGCAGTGACTCTCCCTTCCCCCGCTGTAATAAACTTTGCTTTCCTCTCACTGTACCTTGTGTCTAGAAATTCTTTTCCAACCCACACACGGACCTCGATAGTCCTTTTGCACAGAAAAGCAAACTATAAACAAGATGAAAAGACAACCCTCCGAATGGGAGAATGGAAGAAAAAAATAGTAAATGAAGCAACTGACAAAGGATTGATTTCTAAAATGTACAAGTAGCTCACACAACTCAATGCCAGAAAAACAAGTAACCCAATCAAAAAGGGAGCAAAAGACCTAAACATGGCTAATGAGCACATGAAAAAACATTCAACATCACTCATTATTAAAGAAATTCAAATCAAAACTACAATGAGATATCATCTGATACTGGTCAGAATAGCCATTGTCAAAAAATCCACAAACAAGTGCTGGAGAGGGTGGAGAGAAAAGGGAACCCTTGTGCACTATTGGTGGGAATGTAAATTGATACAGCCACTATGGAAGACAGTATGGACATTCCTTTAAAAACTAGGAATAAAGCCACCATATGGCCCAGCAATACCACTTCTAGGTGTATACCCTGAGGAAATTAAAACTGAAAAGCACATGTACCCAGTGTTCATTGCACTACTAATCATAATAGCTAGGACATGGAAGCAACCTAGATGTCCATTGACTGATGAATGGATAAAGAAGCTGCAGTATGTATACACAATGCAATACTACTCAGACATGAAAAGCAATGCATTTGAGCCAGTTCTATGAGGTGAATGAACCTAGAGCTTATTATACAGAGGGATTTGACAGCAAGATAGAGGAGTAGAAGGATGTGCACTCATCTTCTCCTGCAAGAGTGCCAGAATTGCAACTAACTGCTAAAACACCATCCACAGGAGGAAGCTTGATCTCACCAAAAAAAAAAAGAGAGAGATACTTCCACATCCAAGAGCAAAGGAGAAGTCACAACAATTCGGTAGGAGGGGTGTCATCAAGGTTTTAAAATCAAACCTCAACCCCACCAGAGGTACTGGGAGGGCCCAAACAGAACCCTGTGCACCCCAAGACCCAGGAAAGGAGCAGTGACCTCCACAAGAGACTGAGTCAGACCTGCCTCTGAGGGTCCGAGTGCTTCCCGAGTGTCTCCTGTAGAGGCATGGGTTAGAAGTGGCCTACAGCAGTCCTCAGAAGTGCGACATTTGGCACGAACCCTCTTGAAGGAGGTCTCCATTAGCTGGACTATAAAGCTGCTGAGCAGGACTGGGGAAACCGATTCCGGAGGGCACAAACAAAACTTGTGCACACCAGGATCCTGGAGAGAGGAACAGCGAGCCCACAGGAGACTGAACCAGACTTGCCTGAGTGTCTGGAGTCTCCAGCGGAGGTGTGAGTCGACCGAGACCTGCCACGGGTCAGGGACATTGCGGCAGCGGTCCCGGTGCCACAAGCTGGAGTAGGTCCTTTTGGAGAGGGTCACCATTACCCCCGTGAAGGAACATAGCTCCACCCATCAGCAGATAATTGGATTAAAGATCAAGTGCCTGACACACCACAGTCAGGGCGGGCCTTTTGTGCTTTGAACAGGCAGAGCGACCGAAAAGAACCAGTGAAAACGACCTTCTGATCTACTGCTGCCAGAGGCGAGGACAAGAGGCCACAGCTCCTGGGGCTGAGCAGTCTGGGTCCCTGAACACTTGGAGTCGCCAGGGACCCTGTGACCCAAGCCTCTGCGCCTCCTTCACGCTCAACCCACGGGCTAGGAAAGCCTTCAGAGCACCATGTCTCCTCTGACAACAGCTGCTCTTGCTCCTGCCGACCCAGCATGGGAAAGGTGACTGACAGC
Organism: Tragulus kanchil; assembly: GCA_022376925.1. Taxonomy (NCBI): domain Eukaryota; kingdom Metazoa; phylum Chordata; class Mammalia; order Artiodactyla; family Tragulidae; genus Tragulus; species Tragulus kanchil. The sequence goes on from JAIOJX010000003.1 coordinate 108,782,011, forward strand.
GGAGACCCAAAAACAAAACCATGTATTATTTTTACATTTTGACTTGCTCTGGAGTTGCATCTGGATTTGTCGTTTCTTTTTTTTTTCCTCATCCCGCCTATTTTTTTTTCCTTCACCCTCTGTTGTTGTAGTTATCAATATTATTAGAACTATTAAATATACTCAATTTTTTAAGATTGTTTTTTAAATTGCACATTTTATTTTGTTTATATACTTCTGCTTCTACATTGCCCTTTTGTGATCCTGTGGGGGTTTTGTCTTTGCTTTGTTTTGTTTCTCTATATTTTCCCTCTTTTTGTTTTAATTTTTAAATTTTTATATCTATTATTTTTTCTATAGCTATTCCATTGTTTCCTTTTTCTACTGTTCTCCTGTTGCACTAAACTTTCATATATACAAATCTTCTTTATCTTCCTCTATGGAACTTTGCATTACTACTCTATCTTTTCTATCTTTCCTTTCTCTTCTTTTTTTTCCTCATCAAATTTCTTTGTTTTGTTTTCATTGCTTTGTCCCTAATTGGGATCTAGCTCTAGCATTGTCTTCCAATTTGTGCTTGAGTTAGTTTGGTTCTTAACTGGTAGATATCATTTTTGGGTTCCTCTCTTCACCAGGTTAATTTATTGTACCTTTTTTGTTTGTTTGTTAGACTGTTTGGGTTTTGTTATGGGTGTATATGTTTGTGTGTATATTCCAGTATATTAGATAATGTTTGCATGATATTTTAATTGCCTTTTGTCAATGCTATACCTTCTGTTCCTCCTTTGTGTATATATGTTTTAATACCATTTAATGCCATAACAAACCATCTGTGGAATCTCCATTCCCCAGCCAGAAATCAAGCCCTGTGACTTCAGAAAGGGAGCACTGAGTCCAAGACACTACACTACCAGAGAACACCTAACACTATGGAGCATTAAACAGCAAGAAGCCCCACAAAAACAAGCACTTGTATTACATAGAGTGAACCAAGTCAGAAAGACAAAAACAAATATCACCTATGAATGCATATATATGGAATCTAGAGAGATGGTACTGATGAACCTGTTTGCAAGGCAATGATGGAGACACAGACATAAAGAATAGACTTCTAGACAAGGGCAGGGGAGGAGGAAGGAGAGATCATATGAATGGAGAGAGTAGATGGAAGCATACACACTACCATATGGAAAACTTATGTATTTGAAAGTGTGATCTAAGCCTAGAAAACAAAGACAATGTTAATGGAAATGATGTTTTAATATATGGAAACCAGAAACTTTTTTGAGAGAAATAGGGAATTACTACTTAATTTTTAAAGCAAAAGCAAATATCCGGGGAAGATATTTGTACCATGTATCAAAGTTCTATAAAGAAATAAGATCAATAGAAAATGAGCAATAGATATGAGCAGGTAATTTCAAAAGAAAACAAAAAATAAGCAATTAGAAAAAATATTCATTATTTTATGTAGACTAAAATGCTACTTTTCCCTTTTTTTTAAATTCCATTCTTGAATTCCAGCAAGGTGGTACTAGAAACATATCCCTCCAAAATATTGTTAATGAGGGTCTAAATTGGTTCAGGCTTTCTGGAGGATAACGTACCAATAAGTATCAAGAAATAATTTTAATTTTTAAATTTGCTTTTCACAATATTTCCTATGGAAATAAAACTTTCCCAAAAATGCTATATTTTTAACTCAAGAAATTGACAAAGACCAACCTTCATGCCTTCAAAATACAGCTTTCTTAAAATATGTTTCCATTCCACAACTGACAGATGTGCTCAGGTAATAGAGTGCATAAAAAAGCCTAAGTAACTTTATCATGTATAGCATGAATATGAACTTAAACTTGTAAAACAAGACAAAGGCAGATGAGAGACAACGTAGATGTGTCTCTCTGAGAGAAGCAGAGAGACACAGGGAGAGACTAAACATAACAAACTGCCTCTTGTTAGCCAAGAGGTAGGAATACAGATGTGTTCTGTTTTCTTCTTACATCTTCCCATTTGTCTGCTTTTTAATTTAATGAATAAGCATTGCTTTGAATTCCAGAAAAAGGATGTTGTTTTTAAAATAGTCATTGTTTGCATCAGATCCCTTACTTAGGTGGAAGTCTTTGAACTAGTGTGAAATCTCGGAGAACTCTGCTTATGCTTTAAATGTTGTACCCATAAATGAGCATCATGCTCAAAACCATCTTTGTTAAGCCCTTCTTCATTTTAAGGAGGGCTGCAGGTACTGAAGCAGGCTGTACTTGCAATGCATATATATGGAATCTAGAGAGATGGTACTGATGAACCTGTTTGCAAGGCAATGATGGAGACACAGACATAAAGAATAGACTTCTAGACAAGGGCAGGGGAGGAGGAAGGAGAGATCATATGAATGGAGAGAGTAGATGGAAGCATACACACTACCATATGGAAAACTTATGTATTTGAAAGTGTGATCTAAGCCTAGAAAACAAAGACAATGTTAATGGAAATGATGTTTTAATATATGGAAACCAGAAACTTTTTTGAGAGAAATAGGGAATTACTACTTAATTTTTAAAGCAAAAGCAAATATCCGGGGAAGATATTTGTACCATGTATCAAAGTTCTATAAAGAAATAAGATCAATAGAAAATGAGCAATAGATATGAGCAGGTAATTTCAAAAGAAAACAAAAAATAAGCAATTAGAAAAAATATTCATTATTTTATGTAGACTAAAATGCTACTTTTCCCTTTTTTTTAAATTCCATTCTTGAATTCCAGCAAGGTGGTACTAGAAACATATCCCTCCAAAATATTGTTAATGAGGGTCTAAATTGGTTCAGGCTTTCTGGAGGATAACGTACCAATAAGTATCAAGAAATAATTTTAATTTTTAAATTTGCTTTTCACAATATTTCCTATGGAAATAAAACTTTCCCAAAAATGCTATATTTTTAACTCAAGAAATTGACAAAGACCAACCTTCATGCCTTCAAAATACAGCTTTCTTAAAATATGTTTCCATTCCACAACTGACAGATGTGCTCAGGTAATAGAGTGCATAAAAAAGCCTAAGTAACTTTATCATGTATAGCATGAATATGAACTTAAACTTGTAAAACAAGACAAAGGCAGATGAGAGACAACGTAGATGTGTCTCTCTGAGAGAAGCAGAGAGACACAGGGAGAGACTAAACATAACAAACTGCCTCTTGTTAGCCAAGAGGTAGGAATACAGATGTGTTCTGTTTTCTTCTTACATCTTCCCATTTGTCTGCTTTTTAATTTAATGAATAAGCATTGCTTTGAATTCCAGAAAAAGGATGTTGTTTTTAAAATAGTCATTGTTTGCATCAGATCCCTTACTTAGGTGGAAGTCTTTGAACTAGTGTGAAATCTCGGAGAACTCTGCTTATGCTTTAAATGTTGTACCCATAAATGAGCATCATGCTCAAAACCATCTTTGTTAAGCCCTTCTTCATTTTAAGGAGGGCTGCAGGTACTGAAGCATGGTCAGCTGCTCAACTGTGCCTGACTCCACAGTGCTACGGACTATAGCCTGTCAGGCTCCTCTGGCCATGGGATTATCCTGGCAAGAATATTTGATAGGGCTTCCATTTCCACCTCCAGGATATCTTCCTGACCCAGGGATCAAACTCATGGCTCTTGCATCTCCTGCTTTGCAGGTAGATTCTTTACCTCTGAGTTATAGGAGAAACCCCATGTACTGAAGACCAAGATATATAGCAAATTCACCAACTTTGAGGAATTCGAAGTCCAGTTTGGCCTTGCATGTGGAACTTGATGCCCCATTGAACTTGTCTTGTATTTATTCTATTCATTTTTCATTCTCTAGGCTAGAAATAATCTTAGTCTTCCTTAGGAGAATAAATCACAATTGAGGAACAAAGACGACTCACTTTCAGTCACAAAAAAAGGGTTCATCATCAGGGAAGGGCAGTAAGTAGACCATCTATTTCTGTGTTTGTGACAAAGAGAAAGTGCCTCCCCTCGTGGTGGTCCTAGGGTGGGGCCAGGGAAAGAAATAGCATTTTAGATGATAGAAACCATTCTGGCCCCACAGCCAGGGCCTTAGGAGGCAGGCATGAATGGGAAAGGGCCAGTAAAGTAAGAGAACTGTGACCCAGGGAGCAATAACAAGGGGCAAGCTTGATCTGATTGGCCCAGGGAGCCAGCCTTGAGGCTCCACACAAGATCCTACTGAGGATCTTCATGCCTCCCTGGGCAAACTTAACAGAGATGTTCATGATATACTATATATGTTAATCATCTCAGGCCTCTAAAACAAAGCACTTTAAACTGGATGGCTTTAAACAACAGAAGTGTATTGCACACAACTCAGGAGGCTTCCAAGTCCCCCTGTCATGTTCTGGTGAGGGCCATCTTCCCACATGCAATGACATGTTTGTGTCATCACATGGCAGAAAAGGATGTTGTTTTTAAAATAGTCATTGTTTGCATCAGATCCCTTACTTAGGTGGAAGTCTTTGAACTAGTGTGAAATCTCGGAGAACTCTGCTTATGCTTTAAATGTTGTACCCATAAATGAGCATCATGCTCAAAACCATCTTTGTTAAGCCCTTCTTCATTTTAAGGAGGGCTGCAGGTACTGAAGCATGGTCAGCTGCTCAACTGTGCCTGACTCCACAGTGCTACGGACTATAGCCTGTCAGGCTCCTCTGGCCATGGGATTATCCTGGCAAGAATATTTGATAGGGCTTCCATTTCCACCTCCAGGATATCTTCCTGACCCAGGGATCAAACTCATGGCTCTTGCATCTCCTGCTTTGCAGGTAGATTCTTTACCTCTGAGTTATAGGAGAAACCCCATGTACTGAAGACCAAGATATATAGCAAATTCACCAACTTTGAGGAATTCGAAGTCCAGTTTGGCCTTGCATGTGGAACTTGATGCCCCATTGAACTTGTCTTGTATTTATTCTATTCATTTTTCATTCTCTAGGCTAGAAATAATCTTAGTCTTCCTTAGGAGAATAAATCACAATTGAGGAACAAAGACGACTCACTTTCAGTCACAAAAAAAAAAGGGTTCATCATCAGGGAAGGGCAGTAAGTAGACCATCTATTTCTGTGTTTGTGACAAAGAGAAAGTGCCTCCCCTCGTGGTGGTCCTAGGGTGGGGCCAGGGAAAGAAATAGCATTTTAGATGATAGAAACCATTCTGGCCCCACAGCCAGGGCCTTAGGAGGCAGGCATGAATGGGAAAGGGCCAGTAAAGTAAGAGAACTGTGACCCAGGGAGCAATAACAAGGGGCAAGCTTGATCTGATTGGCCCAGGGAGCCAGCCTTGAGGCTCCACACAAGATCCTACTGAGGATCTTCATGCCTCCCTGGGCAAACTTAACAGAGATGTTCATGATATACTATATATGTTAATCATCTCAGGCCTCTAAAACAAAGCACTTTAAACTGGATGGCTTTAAACAACAGAAGTGTATTGCACACAACTCAGGAGGCTGGAAATCCAAGATCAGGCCACCAGCATGTCATGTTCTGGTGAGGGCCATCTTCCCACATGCAATGACATGTTTGTGTCATCACATGGCAGAGTAAGTGAGAGAGCTCTCAGAGTCTTTTACAAGGGTGCTAATCCTATGCATGAGGGCTTCACCCTCATGGCCTAACTACCTCCCAAATTCTTCCTCTCTTTGGACTTTTTCATTGGGGGGTTGGACTTTAGCATGTGAATTGATGGAACAGAAACATTCAACTCACTTTACTAAGTGAAGAGTCCTGATCCCTAACTTTATTATGATAGCATGAATAGGAACTTCAGTTCTTAAAACAAAACAGATTTCATCCCATCTGGTAGTGGACCACCATCAAGGACTCTGAAAGAGCATCAGGATGTGGCAGCAAGAAGAAATAGACTAGGAAACATAGCTTAATGGAGAGCCAGGGAGCTCCCCACATAAGCTGGTTCTTTAAGGATGGCACCTCCCCCTTTTGGATTTTGTAAATCCTTGTAATTTAATTTTTCTCAAAACTTGATTATCCATTCAAAAAATGAGAGAGAAATTACAATAAAGAGAACAACATAAGCAAAAAGAAAGAACTAGAAGTGCTATTGTATCCAAAGGGAACAAAGAGTGATTGCCTTCTCTTTCCATGTGTTTATTTTTACAGTTTTTCTCTGCTCTAAATTTAAAAACTTCTTATCTCTCCTCACATCAGCATGTGTCAAAAAAAGGCTTAAATTGCATTTACTCAACTTGATTTGTCAACATAGAAATCTTTCCTTTTTTCTTTTTTTTTTTTTTTTTTGCTTCTTTCCTTTGTTTTCACTCAGGATATTTGGTTCTCCTACTGGGATCCCAAATGTGAGAGAATAATAATCAATGATTGATTTATTTGTGTGGACAAAATGATTTGATGCTGTTTCTTGTTGTTGATAGAATGATCTGGGTGGAATTGCATTCCATTGATAAAACTGTGATGAAATGTTATTCGTTGGATGAATAAAGTTAGAAGTCAAGAGAAATTGCTTTGGCTCACATGATATTTTTTTAGCCGTCAGTCATTTCTTGGCATTTGATCACATCATTGTCTCTACTCCAATCATACTGACTTCATTGTCTGTTATTAATTGAAGCATGACTTTTCTTTCAAACTACAAGAAAGTGCACAAACTCTGGAAAATGGAAGAAATTTCACTTTTACTTTTCCTAGCTCCTTGACTGTCTGGTCCTCTTCAGAGTCACTCACCTTCCTTACAGATTTACTTCAAATATCACAAACAGATATGATCTGCTTTTAAAGACATACATACATTATGAAAGAACACTTCCCATGACATGACTTTATTCATGATGTCTTCAAATGTTCTTAGGAAGATATAAACTTCATAACAAAATTCCCTTATTATGAAGTAAGAATACTCCATGGTACTAGAAATAAAAAACTGATAACATATCACAGCATAAGTACATCCCAAAAGCACAATATGGAGTGAAAGAAGCCAGACTCACATGATGCACACTGTATGCATCAATTCACATGAAGTCCAAAATCAGACAAGACTAGCCACCGATCTTAGAAGTCAGAGAGATGGTTACCACTAGAGGCAGTGACGGAGAAGTGGCAGATGGATTACTTCTGCTAGGGTAATTCTGTTCTTTGATCTGCCTGGTGATCATAGAGATGTATTCACTTTTTAAAATAGCCCATCATGCTACACATTTGTGCAAATCTTTTGCATTTTTGCTGTGCTTTCATAAAAATGGACTTTTTTTTTTAATTTAGGTACCATTCAAGGTTTTTTCCTTTCTTAGACCTTCACTGATTAGATGTTAAGGAGGCAAAGAAGCTGTACAGTGACCCAAGCTTCTCTCAGGCATTGGTTGATGAGTGTGAAGAAGGATATAAAGGAACCAAGAGATGATTTTATTTTTAAGGGAAGGCAGTTGGTTTAGAGAAACTGAGTCTGTGGGGCCTGCAACTCAAGACTCTCAGTCTTAACTCGGGACAACTGAGATGGAGCATATATATCTTCAATAGTCAGCACAATGTTGATAACAAGAGGCTATAATGGAAGGGACTGATGGGGAGAAAAGTAAAATGAGAAGAGGAAGGCTCAGGAAGGGTCAGGAGAAGGTTTGAAGGTTACAAATTCCCTTCCCCAGTACATGGGCAAGTGAACTTCCTCTATTCTATCTCCATGGAGCCAGACCTGCCCCAGGAGCCCATCTCACCCAGCAGAAAGTGAGGTAAATCCCAGGGCTAGACTTTTCCCTAATTACCATCTTGACCTTGACCTCAACTATTCAGAGTCACACCCAAACTCCTTGTACATATATGATGAACAATTGAAAGTCACAGAGATGTATTCTGAGTTACAGCAGGTTGATAGGCTTCTGAAATCCTAAACAGAGATGAAATGGAAACCACAGATTGAAACAGTTGCAACAGTTGTGTGTGAGTGTGTGTGTGTTGGCCAAATGAGGGGAGAAATTTAAGGCACACAACTGTAGGCAACAGGAGCCATAGGAACAAAAGATTTGTATTAAGCCTGGGCAAAGTGATAGGGAGGTGTGGTGTGGAAAATTATTAACACTTCTGTCATTTAGAATTTCCTATTCCCTTTTCTCCCAGTTCAGTTCAGTATAGACACCCATAAAATCAATTCTCTTTCATTCTTTAGACACTCAATAATACCTGATGATGGGCAGGCTAGGTGCCCCAAGACCTGAACTGTGATTTCCAGCGCCAAGGTCATTGGTGGCTTGGCCCTGCTTTCCTGGGCATGTGGTCTCACAGTCACCATCAAAACAGTCTGGGAGACGCATAAACAGCTGTCCACTCTCTTCACACAGACTGTAGGCATCAACACTGGCTGCCCGTACACAGACCAACTATACACATCAGGGACTGAACCAAAGTTTCCACCTTTAGCTCTTCTTCTAAGAGGTAGGTGACTCACCTTAGGAAACTTTGGAAAATCTGCATTTCTTTCATTTATCCACAGATCCATCTCCTCAGAAATAAATGAACCAAGATGGAGTCCACTGACTCTGCTGCTGTCCCTGGGGGCTCCCTGGGCTGCCATGTGGCAGCGGGCTGCTCCAGACCACTGGCCCACTAGGGCACTGCAGGAAGAGTCTCCATCACCAGGCCTCCATCGGAAGATACCTTCTCTCCAGAGAATGACACAGATTCACTGACTCTGGCCCCTCTTCCCAGGCTGCAGACTGTGTGAGAGCAAAGATGTGATGAGGGGGACCCTTGGCTCCAGAACCGTGGGTGCAGAGATAACAGAAGGCAGCACACACACAGAGGCACCTGCCAGCATATCCAGGGGCTTTCTACACCAAACAGACCCGACACACACACAAAGAATCACAAGCACACAGATCATAGGTCACAAACACACAGTTTGCCACAACAACATCCACACACATTCTGGACATACATGAACACATACCTGCCCAGCAGGACAGCCAACATCACAACCCATGTCTGCCCAGGGCTGTGTGCATGCCACCCACCTCCCTTTCCTCGGCTAACAGGAAAGCCTACTGAATACCTGATGTTCCATAAATGAGGAGGCTGGGTTACAAGCCCACAGCCTCCTAATCACAGAATCAAAAACATCCAAAGCCAAAAGAATTTTCACAACCTTGCCTGGACTTGAGGCTTTCACAATGCTTATTTTGCCTCACTTGCAACAGTATTAGTAAGTTGTGCTGCAGAACTCAGTGTGGGCCATTAGGATACTGCCCAGTCGCTACCAGGATTTTACTTTTTAACTATATTTATCACTCTACCTTTCAGAAATCTGAAGTCTTGAACTTTAAATCAAAAGTGGCCCCAAGGGTTTGGATAAGGAACCATATACCAGTGTAACTATTGCCATCTGCAGTTTCTATCACAAAAACAAGAATATGTGATTTGTCATAATGACAATCACAATTTGATGAGGTCATAATGTGATAGTTCTTGTTCTTATCCTTATACTCTGCTCCCTGCTGGTTAGTATGTATGAGGGTGAGCCATGGTGGTGAGTTCACACTCCCCACTCCTCCCTTCCCCTCAGGCACCTGCTCCCTCCCTGCGCCTTCCCCACCTCAGGAGGGACTGAAGCAAATCTTAGTTGCCCCAAGGATGAGTGCTGCACCATCCACGGGTCTTACTCCCATACAGATCTTCCTCGTGCTGATCTGTCCTACTCCTGCACACACACACACATAGACAGACATGCAAACACACACACACACACACACACACACACACACACACGCACCTCTGCTGGCACCAGCTCAAGGCTCCATGTAAGACTGTGTTTCAGAGCTGCTGGGAGCAGGAAAGAAGCTTCTCTTTCCAAGTGCCCTGTGGGCACCTGGACAACAGAGAACAGTCCTCTCAGACCTCACTTCCTGGGAACGCCACACCTGTGTGAGGACCAGGGCCAAAGAAATGACTGGTAGGTCACATCAATGCCTTGTAATAACCTATAATAGAAAATAATCTGAAAAAGAATATATATGTGTGTGTATATACGTATATATTGGGCTTCCCAGGAAGCACTAGTGGCAGAGAAGTTTTGTTCCCTAGATCAGAAAGATCCCCTGGAGGAGGACATGGAAACCCACTCTAGTATTCCTGCCTGGAGACTCCCACAGACAGAGGAGCTTGGCGGGCTACAGTTCATAGAGTCACAGAGAGTTGGACACAACTGAAGTGACTGAGCACACATGCACTCCTGTGTGCACTGGGTTGGCCCAAAAAAATCGTTTGAGTTTGTTGTATGCTACAGAAAATCCCAATGAACTTCTGAGCGAACTGTTTTAAAAGTCGCTTTGCTATACACAAAACTAACAAAGCATTGTAAATCAACTGTGCTTCAATAAAGTAAATACCTTCTTTAAATTTTTGGCCTCTTTTATTGGTTTTTCATTTATTTATTTTCATCCATCTTTGTTCTTTGGCCTGTGTGGGCCTCCCATTGCAGTGGCCCCTCCTGTCGCAGAGCACCAGCTCTGGGCGTGTGCGCTCCAGAGCACTGGCTCGCAATTGGACACACTGGTCCAGTCGCTCTGCGGCAGGTGGGACCTTCCCAAGCCAGGGATCGATCCAGCCCCCCTTGCACTGCAAGGTGGACTCTTTACCCACTGGACCACCAGGGAAGCCCATAAATACTTTTATAAAAAAGAGAAATTGCAACCATAAAGGAAATAAAGAGACTAGTAGATGCCGGTGTTACTAAGAAATATACTTGGCTTTTCTTTCTCTTGGACTCTCAGTGAATAGATGAAAGCCCTGTCACCCGAAACCCCAAGCCAGATTCACTTTTCCTTATTGGTGACGCTGAGACCTCAGTATCAACCTTAGGAGCTCATTACTGTCATGCAGGGAAATTTGAAAATCCCAGCAGATGGACCATGTGCGTGCTTACTCAACTGGCCAATTGTGTCTCCTTTTTACAACCCCATGGACTGTAGCTTCTCGGTCCATGGAATGTTTCAGGCAAGAATACTGGAATGAGTTGCCATTTTCTTCTCCAGGGAATCTTCCTGACCCAAGGATTGAACCCCACGGCTCCAGCGTCTCCTGCATTGGCTGACAGATACTTTACCACCAAGCTACCTGGGAAGAGCTAGGCCAATTAATCTTGAATCCCTGAGGAAAAACTTCACAGGCATAATTCGCTGCCTGGAGACCTCCCTGGAGGAGGACATGGAAACCCACTCTAGTATTCCTGCCTGGAGACTCCCACAGACAGAGGAGCTTGGCGGGCTACAGTTCATAGAGTCACAGAGAGTTGGACACAACTGAAGTGACTGAGCACACATGCACTCCTGTGTGCACTGGGTTGGCCCAAAAAAATCGTTTGAGTTTGTTGTATGCTACAGAAAATCCCAATGAACTTCTGAGCGAACTGTTTTAAAAGTCGCTTTGCTATACACAAAACTAACAAAGCATTGTAAATCAACTGTGCTTCAATAAAGTAAATACCTTCTTTAAATTTTTTGGCCCCTTTTATTATTTTTTTTAATATATTTATTTTCATCCATCTTTGTTCTTTGGCCTGTGTGGGCCTCCCATTGCAGTGGCCCCTCCTGTCGCAGAGCACCAGCTCTGGGCGTGTGCGCTCCAGAGCACTGGCTCGCAATTGGACACACTGGTCCAGTCGCTCTGCGGCAGGTGGGACCTTCCCAAGCCAGGGATCGATCCAGCCCCCCTTGCACTGCAAGGTGGACTCTTTACCCACTGGACCACCAGGGAAGCCCATAAATACTTTTATAAAAAAGAGAAATTGCAACCATAAAGGAAAAAAAAAAGAGACTAGTAGATGCCGGTGTTACTAAGAAATATACTTGGCTTTTCTTTCTCTTGGACTCTCAGTGAATAGATGAAAGCCCTGTCACCCGAAACCCCAAGCCAGATTCACTTTTCCTTATTGGTGACGCTGAGACCTCAGTATCAACCTTAGGAGCTCATTACTGTCATGCAGGGAAATTTGAAAATCCCAGCAGATGGACCATGTGCGTGCTTACTCAACTGGCCAATTGTGTCTCCTTTTTACAACCCCATGGACTGTAGCTTCTCGGTCCATGGAATGTTTCAGGCAAGAATACTGGAATGAGTTGCCATTTTCTTCTCCAGGGAATCTTCCTGACCCAAGGATTGAACCCCACGGCTCCAGCGTCTCCTGCATTGGCTGACAGATACTTTACCACCAAGCTACCTGGGAAGAGCTAGGCCAATTAATCTTGAATCCCTGAGGATTTCAACACTATTTTTCAAGCTTCACAGGCATTTCCCATATGCAACCAATACGCTGTTCACTGGATTTCTAGGTCAAAGATCACACACACACCAGTGATCTTTCCCTCGGTGACCCCAGAAGCCAGGGACTCTGACCTAGGTCCTGAGAAGAGGAGACTTCTCCCAGAAAAGGATGCAGAGATTACCTGGAATGGAAGCGAAAGCAGTACCGGGTCCCCCAGGGGACAGGCAGGAGATCACCCTCCAGCCAAGCTCTGGGTGGCTCGTGGTCAACCTGATGGCTACAGAAGGCAGGTCACTGCATAAAACACAGGACATCTGGCTCAGTGCGAATTTCAGATGAATAATGAAAATTTCTATAGCATAAGTATGCCCCCAATATTATACTGAAAACTGTTTCTTATTTATCTGAAATTCAAATTTAACAGGACATCCTGTATTTTTATTTGCTGAATCTGGCAGTGCTGGGCTGGGGGATGGATATTTACCCTGCCTGCCTCCCACTTGTGTCATGACAATTTGTTTATGCGAAAAAGAAGAAAAGCAGTCATGTTACTTCAGATGACATTCATTCCATTTGCCCAATAAATAGAGCTTGTACTTTAAAGAAAAATAACAATAAAAAAATCAGGTTTATTCACAATTTCTTTTTCTTCTAAAGACATAGTCTTTACATCACATCAGCCTTTTTCCTCTCTGGCACAGGCCCTTCAGACCTGGGAGGGAGGGAGAGAAAGAACAGACACCCTTCCTTGGTGGGGTTACCACATGAAGACTGATGGAGGGGTCATGGGCAGAAAGCCCCCCACCTTCTGCTTCTACCCCAGCGACTCCAGAAGGGCCCTGGGCTCAGGCTCTTGCCTGCCCCAAGCTTAAGGAGCTTTCCTCAGGGAAACAAGCACAGGGGGAACTGGGCTGAAGCAGAGACGGTGCTAACTGGAGCAAAAGATTTCGCCAACTGGAAACAGTAGCTCTAGGCAAGCTCGGCCCCGAGGAACCCTGGGTAACTCTAAGGGTCTGACTCCAGCTCAGCTGCCCTGGAGAAGACACAGCGGAACCCCCAGTGAGGCAAAGCAAAAACAGCACAGAATGAATCAATTATCAGTAAATAGAAGGCCATCAATGCTTGTGTCTTTTTTTCTACCGTCTCTCTGTGAATTTCAAAATCTTTATAAGAAGAGGAGTTTTTGCTCCAGAGCCTCAGGACTTGCAGGTCAGGACAATTCAAGCTTCAACACTGGAGAGACTGAAAAGTCTCTTCACTTCCTGGAGGGTGGCCTAGGCCAGGTTCACCTCATTCTGAACAGCCTGCTGGGGCTGGGCTGACTCCTGGTTGGCCCTCTTGCAGACCCTGGAGGGCTTTGGGTAAGGTCCAGCATCTTCAAAATGTCATTGTCCCCAGTCTCAGGAGCATCCTAGCTGAGCTCACAACCTCGCTGAAGCCCACAGTGCACTGGTACACCTCTCTTATGTAAGCCGGTCCCTTCCAGCCACTGCCATCTGTGTGCATCCAGCCTACCAGATGCATGAGGGGGTGTAAGTGCGCTTCCACTGTCCTTTTAGCCACACAGCACCTTCTCAAATATTTGATGGATGAAAGAGTGAAAAATAAATAAATAAATTAGGAGTGACAGCCACCTCCCCTATAAGCTTGCTATCTCCATCTTTCAATAACCTCCTAAGGCTGGAAAGACTGCAATCACTTTTTGTTTGTTCAGTTGTTTTCCTTTTTCTAACTTATTTTATTTGAAGTATAGTTGATTTACAATATTGCATTAATTTCTGCTGTAGAGCAAAGTGATTCAGTTAGTTATATATCAGTACATAAATATATATATATATATATATATATATATATATATATATATACACACATGTATATATTCTTTTCCATTATGGTTTATCATAGGATACAGAATATAGTCCCCTGTGCTATACAGTAAGTCCTTATTGTTTATCCCTTCTGTATATAATAATTTGCATCTGCTAACCTCAAACTCCCAAGCTGTCTCTCTCCATGCCATCTCCCCTTTGGAAACCACAAGTCTTTTCTCTGTCTGTGTAAGACTGAAGTTATTAAGCTCATTTTATAAGCTAGAAAACAAGATTTGGATCTATGACTTTACCCAATGGGCTGTAACTCATCTGTGGTAAATTCAGCCTAGAGCCCCTCACCCTGGCCCTGCGGCCCTACCTGGGTGCTGCTTCGCTGGCAGAGTGGCCCCTCTTCACCAGGCTACTGAGGCTTAAGGGACATGCTGGACACATCTCCAAATGCCTGAGAGCCATCACCAAAAATACGGAGTGCAGATATGGTCCATCTTTTAAACAGTAAAGAGGTCATTAATCATAATAGCTATCTCAAATGATGAGGGAACGGGCAGGAATTTCCATGTATGATGTTTGGAAAAATTATCCAGATAGAATTCTTTCAAATAAAAATTATTTTAAGTCAGAGCCCATTCTCCAGACTCAAAGTCTTTCTCAAGAAATGCAAACTATTGCAGATCAAAATACTGCAAATTGTCTCTTTGGGGTGTATTCATTACTGAGTCATTCATTAGACTCACTGAGTGCCTATTCTGTGCCAGGCATGGCTTAGGAGCTGGGATATAGTGGGGAGTGAGTCAGAGAGGCTTTCTGTCCTCACAGAGGCTATGCTCTGGGGCTGGGAGACAGACAATACGAACTAAACCAAACCAGCAAGGAACACAGAGTCAAGCTGTGGGATGTGTGACAAAGAACATAAACAAAGAAGTGTGGCACAGGGGACAGAGGAGTTGCTTGACACTGTGTCAGGGAGGGCTGCTTGGAGGAGATGACAGCTGGATGCAGGGGAAGAGCATCCCACCAGAGCAAACAGTCAGTGCCCAAGACCAGAGGAAGGAACCCGGGAGCTTCTGAGAAACAGAAAGGCCCATGTAGGGAGAGTAGGACCAGCAAGAAGAGAGAGCCCGTCCCATAGCACCCAGGGAGGTGGCCACCTTGGCTAACAGGGAAAGCTTCCTAGGAGAGGGAGCACAGGTTGGATAATTTGTATATTGGCATCTTCAGCCCCATCACAACATAAGGAAAGCCCCGCCAGTGTGTGCACACACACACGTAAACAGGCATATATTTCACACACACTCGGTTGTCTTTGCCAACCATGAACTTCTGTGTACAACCCCTCCAGTGATGCCATTAGAGGCCCCTCAGACGCCCCTCCTTGACAATGTCCTTGTTTCTACATACACACGCACATAATTGCACAGTGTTTATTTTCAACCTGGCCTTTGTTCAAAGAGGGAGGACCGTGTTTCCTACCAACTGGTATCTATGATGCGCCTGGTGCTGCCAAGAGCTGCTCCTGTCCCCGTTGTCACCTGATTTGACTGGGGGCTGATGGGCTGACCCCATGTGTTCTGGACCTCTGCTTTGGGCCTGCCTCTTTGTCCTGTTCCCAGGCTCTAACTAGTCATCTGGAACCATTTGCACATGTTAATGTCTTATTTGTGTCTGTTCTTAGGCCTTTTAAATATGCATGTGTGTCCTAAATACTGGCCTGTGGCAGAAACCACATCTCTCAAATTAGGCCAGGAGGCCTGGGGCTCCCCAAGGGTACAGACTGTTTGTCTTCCACCAGACTGGAGACACCTGGTGACGCCATGCCCGTTGACCCACTTATGCTGGAGGCTGCTCCAAGACTGGGCTCTTCACTTCTATTTCACCAGGTATTCGAGCCAGCCCAGGTCAGGACTCAAGGGTACAGACGTTGTCCTCACAGAGGTTTGGGGGAGACAGACAATACGAACTAAACCAAACCAGCAAGGAACACAGAGTCAAGCTGTGGGATGTGTGACAAAGAACATAAACAAAGAAGTGTGGCACAGGGGACAGAGGAGTTGCTTGACACTGTGTCAGGGAGGGCTGCTTGGAGGAGATGACAGCTGGATGCAGGGGAAGAGCATCCCACCAGAGCAAACAGTCAGTGCCCAAGACCAGAGGAAGGAACCCGGGAGCTTCTGAGAAACAGAAAGGCCCATGTAGGGAGAGTAGGACCAGCAAGAAGAGAGAGCCCGTCCCATAGCACCCAGGGAGGTGGCCACCTTGGCTAACAGGGAAAGCTTCCTAGGAGAGGGAGCACAGGTTGGATAATTTGTATATTGGCATCTTCAGCCCCATCACAACATAAGGAAAGCCCCGCCAGTGTGTGCACACACACACGTAAACAGGCATATATTTCACACACACTCGGTTGTCTTTGCCAACCATGAACTTCTGTGTACAACCCCTCCAGTGATGCCATTAGAGGCCCCTCAGACGCCCCTCCTTGACAATGTCCTTGTTTCTACATACACACGCACATAATTGCACAGTGTTTATTTTCAACCTGGCCTTTGTTCAAAGAGGGAGGACCGTGTTTCCTACCAACTGGTATCTATGATGCGCCTGGTGCTGCCAAGAGCTGCTCCTGTCCCCGTTGTCACCTGATTTGACTGGGGGCTGATGGGCTGACCCCATGTGTTCTGGACCTCTGCTTTGGGCCTGCCTCTTTGTCCTGTTCCCAGGCTCTAACTAGTCATCTGGAACCATTTGCACATGTTAATGTCTTATTTGTGTCTGTTCTTAGGCCTTTTAAATATGCATGTGTGTCCTAAATACTGGCCTGTGGCAGAAACCACATCTCTCAAATTAGGCCAGGAGGCCTGGGGCTCCCCAAGGGTACAGACTGTTTGTCTTCCACCAGACTGGAGACACCTGGTGACGCCATGCCCGTTGACCCACTTATGCTGGAGGCTGCTCCAAGACTGGGCTCTTCACTTCTATTTCACCAGGTATTCGAGCCAGCCCAGGTCAGGACTAGGCACAGCAGATGCTCTTCAGGAGGCAGGAGATGGTCTGAGCTCAGGGGAGTAATGCACCCCCTCCTCCTAAGTACTGTGGTGCTTTCTAGTTCTCTCTTCAGCCAGCACACACAAGGGCCCAGTCTTGTTTGTGCCAAGCAGGTCTGGTAACACAAGCCTATGTGACCATCTGTCTTTGTGGCTCTTTGGATGCTCCAAACTCTGGCCTACCTGCTGGATAATGCCGATGTCCTCTTTCATCACTGGGGATAAAACAGAGAGGGCAAGGCTCCCTTGGAAGATGACATACTGACCAGACGTCATTTCCTCTAACAGGTCAGGGTCTGACTGTAACCCCTCTTGGTGTGAGGGGATGAGCACAGGAGTTCTGGGGGCCTAATGCTGATGATTGTGCAGGATACATGACCTCCAGGAACAGATGGGAGACCCAACCCAGACCTTCGTGCCATGTTCTACCCACCGTTGTTCTTATACTCCCCTTCACTCCTTCTTGGCTCACCACCTTCCTCTCCACCACCTCCAGTATAAGAAAGACTATCTAGAAGAGGCAAGATTGTGGATGGGCACAAGACAGCCCCTCGTCCAGTCAGAGCATCGGCCTCCGCTTCCTGGGTGCCCTGACAGCACATTGCCTACAGCCCTATTACAGTGGCTCCCGACAGGGCCACTTGGACTGAGCATTTACAAGAACCTAATCCAGAGGACTAAGGTGACCAGTACTTCATGGCCTGTCCCCGTTGACACCTGATTTGACTGGGGGCTGATGGGCTGACCCCATGTGTTCTGGACCTCTGCTTTGGGCCTGCTCCTTTGTCCTGTTCCCAGGCTCTAACTAGTCATCTGGAACCATTTGCACATGTTAATGTCTTATTTGTGTCTGTTCTTAGGCCTTTTAAATATGCATGTGTGTCCTAAATACTGGCCTGTGGCAGAAACCACATCTCTCAAATTAGGCCAGGAGGCCTGGGGCTCCCCAAGGGTACAGACTGTTTGTCTTCCACCAGACTGGAGACACCTGGTGACGCCATGCCCGTTGACCCACTTATGCTGGAGGCTGCTCCAAGACTGGGCTCTTCACTTCTATTTCACCAGGTATTCGAGCCAGCCCAGGTCAGGACTAGGCACAGCAGATGCTCTTCAGGAGGCAGGAGATGGTCTGAGCTCAGGGGAGTAATGCACCCCCTCCTCCTAAGTACTGTGGTGCTTTCTAGTTCTCTCTTCAGCCAGCACACACAAGGGCCCAGTCTTGTTTGTGCCAAGCAGGTCTGGTAACACAAGCCTATGTGACCATCTGTCTTTGTGGCTCTTTGGATGCTCCAAACTCTGGCCTACCTGCTGGATAATGCCGATGTCCTCTTTCATCACTGGGGATAAAACAGAGAGGGCAAGGCTCCCTTGGAAGATGACATACTGACCAGACGTCATTTCCTCTAACAGGTCAGGGTCTGACTGTAACCCCTCTTGGTGTGAGGGGATGAGCACAGGAGTTCTGGGGGCCTAATGCTGATGATTGTGCAGGATACATGACCTCCAGGAACAGATGGGAGACCCAACCCAGACCTTCGTGCCATGTTCTACCCACCGTTGTTCTTATACTCCCCTTCACTCCTTCTTGGCTCACCACCTTCCTCTCCACCACCTCCAGTATAAGAAAGACTATCTAGAAGAGGCAAGATTGTGGATGGGCACAAGACAGCCCCTCGTCCAGTCAGAGCATCGGCCTCCGCTTCCTGGGTGCCCTGACAGCACATTGCCTACAGCCCTATTACAGTGGCTCAGACAGGGCACTGGACTGAGCTGTTGACAACCAGTACTTCTGGTAGATGGCAAGTAGCTTGAAGATAGGTCTTATTCCTCTTCATTTACAAGAACCTAATCCAGAGGACTAAGGGGTGAGCTGTCCATGAATACTAATGAAAGAACTGTGAACACAGTGAGGACTTGCTATAGGTTGGATACTCCAGAAAGTAGATGCTGAGGTGAAGCATAGCAGACAGGAGGTTCACTGGGATGTCTTCAGGACCCACATGAGGAGGAGGAGTAGGATTAGGCAGAGGGAGGAGTTGAATTCCATACAGTCACTCTGGACTTCCCTGGAGTCCCAGGGAGTAAAGAGTCTGCCTTGCAGTGCAAGGGGCACCAGTTCGATCCCTGGCATGGGAAGATCCCATGTGCCATGGAGCAGCTAGACCTGTGTGCCCAATTACGAGCCAGTGCTCTGGAGCGCATGCACCCAGAGATGGTGCTCTGCAGCAAGAGAGGCCGCTGCAATGGGAGGCCCATGCAGGCCAGAGAATTAAGATGGATGAATATAAACAAATGAAGGACCAATAAAAGAGGCCAAAATTTTTTTAAAAAAAGAAAAAGACAGTCACTCCAGGGAGTTCTGGAGCTAACAGCTCATCTTTATACACCAGTCTTTGCAGGAGGGCTAGCCCAGGCTACCAACACTGCCAACAGCTGGGGGAAGGAGTGTTTCAGCATTGACCAGGGGCTTGACAACATCTGCTGCAGAAAACTTGAAGACATTTGGCATTTAGGGAACAGAAAGAAATATACTAGCAGAAGTGTCATGGGACCCAGATCAGGAGCCTTGTGTGCTAGTCCACACATGTTTTCTGATCTTGGGCCGGTCATCAAATCTTTCTAGCTATTTCTTTCTTTGTAAAGTCAGGATGTCGATTATATCAATGGTTATTACTACCACCTACTCATTAAAATCTCCTGAGACATTTTTCAAAATTACCCAACTCCAGTGCCTACCTCAAGAACTCAGACAACAGTTTTTGTTTTGTTTTTGTTTTTGTTTTAGCACTTCCTGGTGATTTTAATAGGCAGCTTAACTGGAGAACCAACTAATAATACATGGTCTTTGGGGCCCCTTCTGGACTGATTTCTAACATCCCTATAGATGATTTCCAGTTTCTATGCTCTATAACCAAGAGCTAGCTCCCTATGTGTATAGAAGAGTCACACTGACATGTCGCTGCACAAACCCCTCCAAATTCACCCCTGTTATGCCCTGCATTGTGTTACCCTAAAATTCATATGTTGAAGTCTAACAAATGTCAGAATCTATTTGGAGTTAAGGCCTAATTAAGTTTCAACATGAGGAGGAGGAGTAGGATTAGGCAGAGGGAGGTTGAATTCCATACAGTCACTCTGGACTTCCCTGGAGTCCCAGGGAGTAAAGAGTCTGCCTTGCAGTGCAAGGGGCACCAGTTCGATCCCTGGCATGGGAAGATCCCATGTGCCATGGAGCAGCTAGACCTGTGTGCCCAATTACGAGCCAGTGCTCTGGAGCGCATGCACCCAGAGATGGTGCTCTGCAGCAAGAGAGGCCGCTGCAATGGGAGGCCCATGCAGGCCAGAGAATTAAGATGGATGAATATAAACAAATGAAGGACCAATAAAAGAGGCCAAAATTTTTTTAAAAAAAGAAAAAGACAGTCACTCCAGGGAGTTCTGGAGCTAACAGCTCATCTTTATACACCAGTCTTTGCAGGAGGGCTAGCCCAGGCTACCAACACTGCCAACAGCTGGGGGAAGGAGTGTTTCAGCATTGACCAGGGCTTGACAACATCTGCTGCAGAAAACTTGAAGACATTT
Source organism: Tragulus kanchil (assembly GCA_022376925.1). Lineage (NCBI taxonomy): Eukaryota > Metazoa > Chordata > Mammalia > Artiodactyla > Tragulidae > Tragulus > Tragulus kanchil. Next base: position 108,802,697 of record JAIOJX010000003.1, read on the forward strand.
GGCATTTAGGGAACAGAAAGAAATATACTAGCAGAAGTGTCATGGGACCCAGATCAGGAGCCTTGTGTGCTAGTCCACACATGTTTTCTGATCTTGGGCCGGTCATCAAATCTTTCTAGCTATTTCTTTCTTTGTAAAGTCAGGATGTCGATTATATCAATGGTTATTACTACCACCTACTCATTAAAATCTCCTGAGACATTTTTCAAAATTACCCAACTCCAGTGCCTACCTCAAGAACTCAGACAACAGTTTTTGTTTTGTTTTTGTTTTTGTTTTAGCACTTCCTGGTGATTTTAATAGGCAGCTTAACTGGAGAACCAACTAATAATACATGGTCTTTGGGGCCCCTTCTGGACTGATTTCTAACATCCCTATAGATGATTTCCAGTTTCTATGCTCTATAACCAAGAGCTAGCTCCCTATGTGTATAGAAGAGTCACACTGACATGTCGCTGCACAAACCCCTCCAAATTCACCCCTGTTATGCCCTGCATTGTGTTACCCTAAAATTCATATGTTGAAGTCTAACAAATGTCAGAATCTATTTGGAGTTAAGGCCTAATTAAGTTTCAACAGAATCACTAAAATGGACCTAATCCAATATGTTGTGGCTGTTGGGTTGCTCAGTTGTGCCCAACTCTTGCAACCCCATGGACTGCAGCCTACCAGGCTTCCCTGCCCTTCACTATCTCCTGGAGTTTACTCAAACTCTGGTCTGTTGAGTGATTGATTATATCCAACCATTTCATCCGCTGGTGTCCTTATAAGAGAAAACTAGGACATAGACACTTGCAGAAGGCAGACCATGTGATGACGAAGGGAGCTGGTGGCCATCTACAAGCCAAGGAAAGAAGCCTCAGGGAAGAAAAGACCAACCCTACCGACAATCTGATCTCAGACTTCCCCCGTTCAGAACTAGGAGGAAATAAATTTCTGTTGTTTAAGCCACCGTTCAACCCTAAATCCTTCTGCCTTCTCTCAATTTCTTCCCTCAATTTATTTCTCCATTTCCTCCAAGATCAGAGTTTGTAAACACTCTCAAAGGCTCTCTTTCCCTCCAGGTTTAAATACTGACATCACAGGAGAGAACTTAGGAAACTTCCATCCCCATGAAAAATTGTTGAAATTTCTGCAGTTCTGTTCCTTGACATCTTCCTTCATTTCTTTCTAGACCATTGATAAAGACCGAGTTGATCAAAGTTCTTTCAGAACAGTCAGTCCCTTGGGCTTATCCTTAGTAACATCATGGAGTGAGATGAGAAAGAGGGCATGTATACAGAAAGCTATTTTTTTAATATATATATGGAGTTGTGGTGCTCTTCAGAGAGCCTGAGGAAAACCAGCCAGTGGTCAGGGTCTGGAATTCAACCATCCACAACATTCTTAAGTGCTAGCCATGGCCTTTGTTCTAATGTCAGTACCAAAGGGATGGAAAAACAAAGCCATTATATACCATTTATATTTTAGGGTCAATTTGCTATGAAGTTGTATCCTATGAGCTTGTTTGTTTAATGGCTGTTGGAGAAAAAAATTAAGGCATTGGCCACTGAAAAGAATGAGATGAACTTACAGAAGACCTACTGCTCATAAAGGTTGCTGCTCCAAAGTAATGGCTACCATTTCCTTTCTTATTTCACACAAAGCCCCCCAACAAATAAACCAGGAACTTTCCCAGAGTGGGCTTATACTAAATCACCTTGGACAAGCATTCCCAAGTTTCTCCAGTTACACTCAATAGGAGGGCAATGGATTTGTCCAAATAAAAAACATTAGTACAAAGTGTTTAAATTACAAATGGGGGTAGGGATAGAGTTAGAAGGAACTTCTGGTCAATTTTCCACTGTAAGTAAATTCTGGTTTCTAAACAATTCCCACAATGACCTGAAAATCCTGTGAACACAGTACTGCATTTCCTGGGGAGAATTTCCCTGAAGAATGTACTCTCCTTACCCATTGCTTTGCATAAACAGGAATGAAGTGTGGAAAATAAAAATGTTCCAAACAGGAGATGCAATTATTTTAGGTCCTTTCCTACAGGAAAAGAAAACATAATCTTGCCATAATTTTCTCTTTACTTCCCTCCCTCATTCTCTCCTCCTCTTCTACCCACTGTTTAATGAGCCCTGGAATTTTTCTCCAGAGAACTTTTCCCCATCATATAACACAACCTTGGAAATAAACACCAGTTCCAGTGGCATGGCCTGAAAAAACAGGATGGGCCTAATGAAATGCGTTCACCAAAGAGCAATCGAACAAGTGTGTGCATCTATGAGGTCGGGTGGCTTCTGCTTTCTCCCTCCCCTAGTCAGGTAATTCCCACTTTAAGAAAACTCTCTAAGACAGATTGGCCCTAGCATTTGGCAAATACCAAGCCTTGAGAAAGAGTGTTTCAGAAGTTTTTCACAAGATCCTGGGACTCATTGCTATTGAAATCTCTAAGCTCTTCAGAGAGCCTGAGGAAAACCAGCCAGGGGTCAGGGTCTGGAATTCAACCATCCACAACATTCTTAAGTGCTAGCCATGGCCTTTGTTCTAATGTCAGTACCAAAGGGATGGAAAAACAAAGCCATTATATACCATTTATATTTTAGGGTCAATTTGCTATGAAGTTGTATCCTATGAGCTTGTTTGTTTAATGGCTGTTGGAGAAAAAAATTAAGGCATTGGCCACTGAAAAGAATGAGATGAACTTACAGAAGACCTACTGCTCATAAAGGTTGCTGCTCCAAAGTAATGGCTACCATTTCCTTTCTTATTTCACACAAAGCCCCCCAACAAATAAACCAGGAACTTTCCCAGAGTGGGCTTATACTAAATCACCTTGGACAAGCATTCCCAAGTTTCTCCAGTTACACTCAATAGGAGGGCAATGGATTTGTCCAAATAAAAAACATTAGTACAAAGTGTTTAAATTACAAATGGGGGTAGGGATAGAGTTAGAAGGAACTTCTGGTCAATTTTCCACTGTAAGTAAATTCTGGTTTCTAAACAATTCCCACAATGACCTGAAAATCCTGTGAACACAGTACTGCATTTCCTGGGGAGAATTTCCCTGAAGAATGTACTCTCCTTACCCATTGCTTTGCATAAACAGGAATGAAGTGTGGAAAATAAAAATGTTCCAAACAGGAGATGCAATTATTTTAGGTCCTTTCCTACAGGAAAAGAAAACATAATCTTGCCATAATTTTCTCTTTACTTCCCTCCCTCATTCTCTCCTCCTCTTCTACCCACTGTTTAATGAGCCCTGGAATTTTTCTCCAGAGAACTTTTCCCCATCATATAACACAACCTTGGAAATAAACACCAGTTCCAGTGGCATGGCCTGAAAAAACAGGATGGGCCTAATGAAATGCGTTCACCAAAGAGCAATCGAACAAGTGTGTGCATCTATGAGGTCGGGTGGCTTCTGCTTTCTCCCCCTCCCCTAGTCAGGTAATTCCCACTTTAAGAAAACTCTCTAAGACAGATTGGCCCTAGCATTTGGCAAATACCAAGCCTTGAGAAAGAGTGTTTCAGAAGTTTTTCACAAGATCCTGGGACTCATTGCTATTGACTTTGGTTAGGGTGGACTAGCTCTTGAGCCAGGGAACTTCTTTACCTGATTCTTCTTGCCTTTCTCTTGTGTAAGAATCCCCATCTCCATCATCAACTCAACATCCAGCCACTCTAGGATGTGGTTCACCCCATGTTAGACCCCACAGAACAGACTTCTAGTTACTAACCCCATGCCTCATTGCCAACCTTGATCAGCTGACTTCTGGGTTCCTCAATTTGTCACCGCCCACCCTGAGGTCCCCACTCTGCAGAGAATCACAGAGGGAGGTTGCAAGCATGCAAACTGCAGGGAAGCAGCCTGTACCATTTATCAGCTGAACTGCCCTAGAAGGTCCCTGCTTCATCTGATGCTACTTCTTCATCTATAAGAGGAAGGACAGTGGTGCTGGCCTCACAGATTGGCTGTGAAGGGGAAGAGTTAACACATGGAGCATGTGGAGTACACTGCCTGGCTCATGGAGGCACAGGCCAGCTCTCTGCTTCCTCATAAGCTGCTTCTCCCCTTAGCTACTTGCCCTCTAGGACATCCAAGTTTTCTGTCTATTGCACTGAATCTCCCCCCGCCCCACCTCCATGTCTGCTTCGTGTAACTGGGCTAATCTCATTCCAAGGCTACTCCCTTTCAATGGATGGCATCATTGACTCAACGGACATAAGCCTGAGCAAACCCTGGGAGACGGTGAAGGACAGGGAAGCCTGACATACTGCAGACCATGGGGTCGCACAGATGGACACAATTGAGTGACTGAACAACAACTCCCTTTCAAGGCCTAGGCATGGCCTCACTTAAGTTACTGTAGATTAAAGAGCACTGAATATACACCATCTCATCCAAACATTGCTTACTTAGCAGGTATCATGTGCCAAGCACTACACTGGATGTGAGGATCCACAATAAAGAACTCACATTGTCTTTTCTTCTCAAAGAGCCTGGAGTCTAATACACTTATAGCATGTCTCGAAAATCACAATGGAAGTTTACAGCAAAAAGGAGTCTTGCTTACCACTGAAATCAGACCACTGTCTATGTTTATTTACCCCCAAGGTTGGATGTCTGCAGTTTTCACAGTTGATCTCTCTGGTTGACTGAGATGGGGAGAATTGGGCCATCTCTACCAGCACCCCAACTGAAGACTGTGTTATAGGGCAAATGGATCTACAGGGATAGGACCCTGGAGAGAAATTCCTCTGGCATTTCTCCATTTCATACATATAAACCCTTTATTGCCAGCAAGAGACTGATTATGGTGACTCTAATGGGAGACAGAATCTTGTTATAAAATGAGAGAACTAGTGAGACTAGTGGCGCCTGTTCCCTCTCTGATTCATTCGTTGATGTCCCCACGCCCTGATTCTTACTGTGTTGGCATTTAGAGATAGGGCCTTTGCAGGTGATTAGGCCACAAGAGTAGGGCTCTCATAAACCAGAATGAGTGCACTGAGAAAGAGAACCAGAGATCCCCCAGTCCCTTCCACCCCATGAGGACACAGCAAAGAAACCAGAAACTAGACCCTCACCAGGCTCTTAATCTGTCAGTGCCTTGAATTTGACTTCCAGCCTCTGAAACTATGAGCAAGTTTCTGTGGTTTAGAAAGTACCCAATCTGTGGCATTTCATTATAACATCCCAGATGGACTAAGGCAATCACTGTTCCACTGAGTCTAATCCTGAAGAATCCTGCTTGTTCACAGGTGCTCATACCTATGTTCCTATGAGCAAATGAAGATGTGGTGATGAGCTTAGTCCCTCTGGGGACCTGGACCTGAATGTGTTCCCTGCTCAGGGGCTTTCAGCCAGCACCAACTGAGGATTGCCAGTGGTCCTGGGGTGACAAGTAGCCAGGCTTCAAAGTGCTTGTAGGCCAGTGGGCACGCACACTGGGTGCCTCAGGAGGGGAGCCATATATGAAGGTGGGAGGCACAGGATGGCAACGTCTCCGTCAGCAGACCCTTAACAGTATGGTCTACTCAGTGCAATATTCAGGCTCCCCAGAAGGCGACCAGGAGCCCCAAGGCACAGTGCAGGAAAGCTGCAGAAACCATCCAGGGAAAACAAATGGGCATATTAGACTCAAAGAGGCTCCCAAAGAGGGCAATGTTTAACCCAAATGATGTAATGTTTAAGCCAAGCGAGACAAGCACCAGAGGCAGATGTGCAGACATCCGCACAGAATGATGGGAGCCTTGCCTCCAGGCGACCATGCACTCCGAAAATGGCCCTATGAACAGGCTGTCTATATCGAATGAAAAAGCAGAACCTGAGACAGCCAGCGACCCTCAGGAAACCAGTTTCCCAGGCCTCAGAAACGGCCCTCCACCTGCTCCTCCTTCCCCAGCTGCCCCTCTGCCCCCAGGGCTGCCACCGTAGGGTGGGTCCCTTGCCTGGGTCCACTTCTGCAGGATGGGGATTGGGTCTCAGCCAAGAACTGGGGACTTCAGCTCACACCCCTTCATCTGTTAACAGGCCTTGAATGGACGTCTTTCCCAGGGAAGGCTGTTTCTGCAAGATCAGTTCAGAAGGCCATTTCCCCACTGCCCAACCTGAGACACAGAGTAACTCACCGGAATGAGAACTGAAGCTCTTCCTCCTCCTTTCCGTGGTCTGTTTGTCATCATGGCATCAGCATCACAGATCAGGGAGCATAGGGCCCCTTCGGGTGCCTGAAGCTCCCTCATGTACTCACATCCCTGACTTCTCCCGACAACCTCATAGGTCCTTCTCTTCATCTCCTTCCTCACCCCTTGTTCTCAGCACTTGACCGTCACCCCTTTAGCACATGGTGCTCATACCTATGTTCCTATGAGCAAATGAAGATGTGGTGATGAGCTTAGTCCCTCTGGGGACCTGGACCTGAATGTGTTCCCTGCTCAGGGGCTTTCAGCCAGCACCAACTGAGGATTGCCAGTGGTCCTGGGGTGACAAGTAGCCAGGCTTCAAAGTGCTTGTAGGCCAGTGGGCACGCACACTGGGTGCCTCAGGAGGGGAGCCATATATGAAGGTGGGAGGCACAGGATGGCAACGTCTCCGTCAGCAGACCCTTAACAGTATGGTCTACTCAGTGCAATATTCAGGCTCCCCAGAAGGCGACCAGGAGCCCCAAGGCACAGTGCAGGAAAGCTGCAGAAACCATCCAGGGAAAACAAATGGGCATATTAGACTCAAAGAGGCTCCCAAAGAGGGCAATGTTTAACCCAAATGATGTAATGTTTAAGCCAAGCGAGACAAGCACCAGAGGCAGATGTGCAGACATCCGCACAGAATGATGGGAGCCTTGCCTCCAGGCGACCATGCACTCCGAAAATGGCCCTATGAACAGGCTGTCTATATCGAATGAAAAAGCAGAACCTGAGACAGCCAGCGACCCTCAGGAAACCAGTTTCCCAGGCCTCAGAAACGGCCCTCCACCTGCTCCTCCTTCCCCAGCTGCCCCTCTGCCCCCAGGGCTGCCACCGTAGGGTGGGTCCCTTGCCTGGGTCCACTTCTGCAGGATGGGGATTGGGTCTCAGCCAAGAACTGGGGACTTCAGCTCACACCCCTTCATCTGTTAACAGGCCTTGAATGGACGTCTTTCCCAGGGAAGGCTGTTTCTGCAAGATCAGTTCAGAAGGCCATTTCCCCACTGCCCAACCTGAGACACAGAGTAACTCACCGGAATGAGAACTGAAGCTCTTCCTCCTCCTTTCCGTGGTCTGTTTGTCATCATGGCATCAGCATCACAGATCAGGGAGCATAGGGCCCCTTCGGGTGCCTGAAGCTCCCTCATGTACTCACATCCCTGACTTCTCCCGACAACCTCATAGGTCCTTCTCTTCATCTCCTTCCTCACCCCTTGTTCTCAGCACTTGACCGTCACCCTCATCTCAGCACATCGCAAATGTGCATTTACTCGCTGGGCACCCCATGCAGACCACCTCTAACCCTAGCAGATGATAAATGTGGATCATTAGTTCCTTTTAATTGCTCTTCTCCTTGAAGAGGGCTTCTTCCTGGCCAAACACAATTCCATTTCATCACCCCAGCCCTCTAGCACCTCGTATGTGGTTTGGCCATTTCTCCAGCTGACTCAAGGTGTGTGCTTTCCACTGGGGTCATGTATGCAGCACCAGCACGTGCCAGAAGTTCAGGACTTGTGGGATGAATGAATAAGTGAATGAATGAATGTATCTTTCATGCTGGCAGGTCTCAGAAGAGTGAAACTCCATTTATTTCACTTTGGCTTTGACCTGCCTCCAGCCTGGTTTTGCACATAAAGATGTTCACTCACACTGTTGCATTTGCCAAAGTGATTTGGATGGTTTCCTCTTGAGGAACGACTGTGTTTTGAGTTTTCCATCTTTTGGTACCTCACCGCTCCCTGTTTCAGCCCATTCCCTCCTCCCAAAGAGGTCAAACCTCCCATGTTTTTGCCCTCCCTTAGCACTGGCTGCTAGTCTGAACCAACCACACTTGCCATCCTGATTACTAAAGTGCCAGGGATTTGGAACTGTCTTCCTGCACAGAGGGGCAGGCCTAGGGCAGGCTTACCTTCTCTGATGCCTCTTCTGGACCCTTGGAAGGAAGCTACACCTGGCTTACCATGAATTCTAAAATTTCCTGGCTTTTACTGACACTTCTCAGAGTTTACTTTTAATAACGGGGGATGTTCACACCCTAGGGCCCTTTTCCCAGGGAAGGCTGTTTCTGCAAGATCAGTTCAGAAGGCCATTTCCCCACTGCCCAACCTGAGACACAGAGTAACTCACCGGAATGAGAACTGAAGCTCTTCCTCCTCCTTTCCGTGGTCTGTTTGTCATCATGGCATCAGCATCACAGATCAGGGAGCATAGGGCCCCTTCGGGTGCCTGAAGCTCCCTCATGTACTCACATCCCTGACTTCTCCCGACAACCTCATAGGTCCTTCTCTTCATCTCCTTCCTCACCCCTTGTTCTCAGCACTTGACCGTCACCCTCATCTCAGCACATCGCAAATGTGCATTTACTCGCTGGGCACCCCATGCAGACCACCTCTAACCCTAGCAGATGATAAATGTGGATCATTAGTTCCTTTTAATTGCTCTTCTCCTTGAAGAGGGCTTCTTCCTGGCCAAACACAATTCCATTTCATCACCCCAGCCCTCTAGCACCTCGTATGTGGTTTGGCCATTTCTCCAGCTGACTCAAGGTGTGTGCTTTCCACTGGGGTCATGTATGCAGCACCAGCACGTGCCAGAAGTTCAGGACTTGTGGGATGAATGAATAAGTGAATGAATGAATGTATCTTTCATGCTGGCAGGTCTCAGAAGAGTGAAACTCCATTTATTTCACTTTGGCTTTGACCTGCCTCCAGCCTGGTTTTGCACATAAAGATGTTCACTCACACTGTTGCATTTGCCAAAGTGATTTGGATGGTTTCCTCTTGAGGAACGACTGTGTTTTGAGTTTTCCATCTTTTGGTACCTCACCGCTCCCTGTTTCAGCCCATTCCCTCCTCCCAAAGAGGTCAAACCTCCCATGTTTTTGCCCTCCCTTAGCACTGGCTGCTAGTCTGAACCAACCACACTTGCCATCCTGATTACTAAAGTGCCAGGGATTTGGAACTGTCTTCCTGCACAGAGGGGCAGGCCTAGGGCAGGCTTACCTTCTCTGATGCCTCTTCTGGACCCTTGGAAGGAAGCTACACCTGGCTTACCATGAATTCTAAAATTTCCACTTGGCCTAGCTTGAATCATAACTGTTAATTCACTTCTCAGAGACTTTTATACGGGGGGGGATGTTCTGAAATCTGACAGCAGTGGCCCTTGGTCCTCAGTGTCCATAGACCCTCCTGCAGGGAGGGGCTCAGTCAGAACCAAAGGCACCTGAAGCAGCCTCCGGTTGTGCAGCTGGGCTTGTTTCTATGGCGTGACCCAGCTCCTGAAAGCCATATGCAATGTGCCTTTTATAAATCACACCAGCCTTTAGTGTCTTCACACAGCTTTCCCTTCTACAGACAGAAATCTGGATTCCTGGTCACATTCAAGATTAGGGGGCTCAGCAGTAAAGAGTCCTCCTTCAATATAGGAGATTCAATGTAGGAGACAAAGGTTCAATCCCTAGGTCAGGAAGATCCCCTGGAGAAGAAAATGGCAACCCGCTCCAGTGTTCTTGCCTGGAGAATCCCATGGACAGAGGAGCCTGGCGGGCTGCAGTTCAAGGAGTCACAAAGAGTCGGACACAACCGAACCTGCACCAGTCAGACCCAAGGCTTCACACGCCACTGGAGCCTGCTGGCCCCTTGCTTCCCTCAACTCTCGCCTGTTTCCCAGACAGCCCAGCCCTCTCCCATGGCCCACTCTCGGCCTTGCTGGCTTCTTTTCTATGCACAGCCCATGGGATCTCCACTCCCCAACCTTAAGACCACATGCGTTTCCTATTTCCTCCTTAGCAAATTCTGAATGACAATCATACCTTTCAGAGCCCAACAGGCTTCCTTGATTACCCCATCAGACTTTGTTCTGAAACCAGAGTCTGTGCCACATTTTCCCACAGGATCGTTCATTCAGGCTTGAGGAATAAGTGGAGTCTTAACAGGAGAAAGAGACCCCACCTAAAGCATCCTATAAACTGGAAAAGTGGCCTCATTCCCTCCTCCCAAAGAGGTCAAACCTCCCATGTTTTTGCCCTCCCTTAGCACTGGCTGCTAGTCTGAACCAACCACACTTGCCATCCTGATTACTAAAGTGCCAGGGATTTGGAACTGTCTTCCTGCACAGAGGGGCAGGCCTAGGGCAGGCTTACCTTCTCTGATGCCTCTTCTGGACCCTTGGAAGGAAGCTACACCTGGCTTACCATGAATTCTAAAATTTCCACTTGGCCTAGCTTGAATCATAACTGTTAATTCACTTCTCAGAGACTTTTATACGGGGGGGGATGTTCTGAAATCTGACAGCAGTGGCCCTTGGTCCTCAGTGTCCATAGACCCTCCTGCAGGGAGGGGCTCAGTCAGAACCAAAGGCACCTGAAGCAGCCCTCCGGTTGTGCAGCTGGGCTTGTTTCTATGGCGTGACCCAGCTCCTGAAAGCCATATGCAATGTGCCTTTTATAAATCACACCAGCCTTTAGTGTCTTCACACAGCTTTCCCTTCTACAGACAGAAATCTGGATTCCTGGTCACATTCAAGATTAGGGGGCTCAGCAGTAAAGAGTCCTCCTTCAATATAGGAGATTCAATGTAGGAGACAAAGGTTCAATCCCTAGGTCAGGAAGATCCCCTGGAGAAGAAAATGGCAACCCGCTCCAGTGTTCTTGCCTGGAGAATCCCATGGACAGAGGAGCCTGGCGGGCTGCAGTTCAAGGAGTCACAAAGAGTCGGACACAACCGAACCTGCACCAGTCAGACCCAAGGCTTCACACGCCACTGGAGCCTGCTGGCCCCTTGCTTCCCTCAACTCTCGCCTGTTTCCCAGACAGCCCAGCCCTCTCCCATGGCCCACTCTCGGCCTTGCTGGCTTCTTTTCTATGCACAGCCCATGGGATCTCCACTCCCCAACCTTAAGACCACATGCGTTTCCTATTTCCTCCTTAGCAAATTCTGAATGACAATCATACCTTTCAGAGCCCAACAGGCTTCCTTGATTACCCCATCAGACTTTGTTCTGAAACCAGAGTCTGTGCCACATTTTCCCACAGGATCGTTCATTCAGGCTTGAGGAATAAGTGGAGTCTTAACAGGAGAAAGGGAGACCCCACCTAAAGCATCCTATACAGAACTGATACGGAGACCACATTCCCCCATCCTCCGGGGCTTGCAAAGTTGGAGACTCTCCCCCAAGGACCAGGGAGAAGCTAATTCTTGCACACCATCGCCCACCACGGAGACAGCTGGTCCTCCAGACAAGCCCCTCCCCTCCCCTTCCACAGCCTAGGGGAGGAGGGGCCACACACAAGTCTCGCCTGCCTCCTGTCCAGGCAAGAATTCTCCACGAGTCAAAGGTTATCTAAGGGGAATACGCTAAGTGTGCCTGGAAGCTCTGGAAAACCAGGGTGGTGGGAGGCAGCCAAGACCCCAGCTGGAAGGCTGCCTGCAACCCCCTCCACTCAGGGGCAAAGTCAAGGACAGTGAGATCCTCACATGCCCTGTGGCCAAGACAGAGAGACAGAGAGACTCCACCCACTGGATTCCCACCCGGGTTCCCGTTTCCTTCTGAGGCTCCACTTCTCCACAGTCAACTCTGGAAATCATTGTGCAAATGCAAAGGGCATCTGGAGTGTGATCTTGATCTGTGACCTCAAGGAACCACCATCAACAGCACGGTAATCACCAAGCCCACCATTGGTTCCAGAGGAAGCTGCCTTCACTGAAGCACGTGGGAGATGTCATATGATAACTTTTTCTTCATTCAATCATTTTCAGCACAGGGAATGTTGCTTTCTCCCACTACACCATCAAGAGGGAAGGCTCTCTCTTTCTGACTTACTTCATTTTGTATGAGAGACAGACAAATACTGTATATTAATGCATATCTATGGAATCTAGGAAAATGGCACCAAGGATCCTGTATATGGAAAGAGACACAGATGTAAAGAACAGACCTTTGGATTCAGTGGGAGGAGAGAGTGGGATGATTTGAGACAACAGCATTGAAACATGTATATCACCATACATAAAACAGATAACCAGTGTGATTTTGATGTATGATGCAGGGAACCCAAAGCTAGTGTTCTGTGACAGCCTGGAGGGATAGGGTGGAGAGTGAGATGGGAGAGGGCCCAGCCTGGAGGGGACATGTTTACCTGTGGCCAATGCCTATTGATGTATGGCAAAACCCACCACAACATTGTAAAGTAATTATCCTCCAATTAAAATAAATAAATGAATTTTTAAAAAGAGAGATAGCTGCTAAATCCAAAGCACTGGGGGGCCATCTGAGTCTGGGTTTGAGAAAGAGAAGCTGAGGGAACTAGGTAGAAAATGGCCCACCAAGAAGTGACAGAGCCAATAGGATGCACTAGTTAGTCTGGTGAACTGATTCGGGCTGATGTGCTGACAGGGTGGGCCCAAGGAGCCGCCCCTGCGCCTTCCAGCAGCATCTGTGCGCGTGTGGGGCCATCTGGAGGGTGTCTCCGCCCAATGCTGGTGGGATCTGATCTAAATAGCAGAGGCAGCACCCGCTGGTCCAGACCACAGACCAGACCTGCCCGGTGAAGGGCACTGTGTGGCCTCCCCTGCAGCTGAGATATGTGGGGTCAGCTCCAGGGCCAAGGGAGAGATGCCCAGGCAAACCACACGAGGAGGTCCACTTCTCCCCCCTGCCCACTTCACAGCATGTGCTTTTGGGGTTGGAATAAATCAAGGGCAGCTGGGATAAACACAACTCAGACTCTAAATATCAGCTCAGATATAGAAGAGGGCAGCCTTCCCAGGTAGCGCTAGTGGTAAAGCACCTGCCTGCCAGTACGGGAGACAATTCTGATGAGTGCTCAGTCCTTGGGTTGTGACGAATACCCAGAGGTGGGCATGACAACCCACTCCAGAATGCTTGCCTAGAGAATCCCGTGGACAGAGGAGCCTGACACGCATGCATAGAACAGGGCATCACAGGGCCAGGAGTCATTTTTAAAAAGATTTTGAGGCAGGGGGAGTGATCACATTGTATTCTAAGGACAGAGAAGAAATCAGTTGATTTGAATATCAGCTTCTCTTTTCATTAGAAAAAAGGTTTGTTTGGTTTTCATCTGTACTTTTTAAAAAAGAAATTAAATACTCTTCACTGATATTCCACAAAGGAGACCACTCCTTCCCTTAAGGGGTTTAAAAGCTGTCAGTAGGTAGAAGATAACAATAATGTATCCTCATTCAGTCCTGAAGGGGAAACTACAAGACCAGAGGAGGGACATGGAGGGCAAACTTTTAAGAAAAGACTGAAGCAGATCAGAAAATGCCAGCATTTAAGAAGATCTCACAGTTAAGGATCAGATTGAGAAAATTGTCCCAAGACTTGAAAATACTGCTCCAGGGAAGAGCTCCTCTGGGTTTGGCCCCGAAGCCCCGTGCACAGTGGAGAAAGCAGGGAAATCGTTTTCAGGGAAGATATGCCCACCGTTGCCGCTTCAGTGATTCTGCAGGTGGGGACTCATATCTTTCCTGTCTCAGTGATTTATAATAAATGCTGAGGGCGCCTGGAGGCATCTCTCTGCATTGCTAAGTGTGTCGTTCACAGCTCTTTGGGGAGAGATGGAGCAGGTGAGCCCGGCTTCCAGCCCGCACAGGTGAGTGAGCAGGGGCGGAGAAATTGGTAGGGCAAAACCAGATACAGTATGTCCCCTCCTCCTTCCGTTGCCCCTCTGAAGACCCCCATCCCATGTTCACCCTTCCTCTTGAGGGGCACAACAGAAATGGGTAACAAAGAAGAGGTCATGCCCCCAACTTCCTAGAGCCTCTGCTGTAAAGAGAAAGGAACAAAGCCTGGACCGGTGTCCTGGTAACGGAGGACAGGACCTGCCTGTGTCGCATGCCCACAGAGACCCTCTAACATCCTAGAGGATGGCACAGGCCAAAGACAGTTTACCTAAACCATGTTGCTGAGACTAAGCACCGCTGTGGCATTCTTCATCCTTTGCCCCTTTAGTGCCTGTCTTCCTGGCCCTCAGGGATGCTCAGTGATTTCAGGTCCTTAAAGAAAGAGGGTCTTCCCCACCTGATCCAAATTCCTCCTTTTAATGTGATCATCCAGTGCTGAGCCTGCAGGGAGCTCTCAGAGAGGCATTTGGACATGCAAAGACCTGTGTAATCCCACAGATAGATGTCATTTCAGATGGCTGCTCTGCATTGGCCTTTGGGACCTTTGGGCAAATTACTGCATCTCTCTCAACTTCTTTCCTCATCTGTAAGATGAGTGTCAGAATGCCTAATTTTTAAGATAGTTTGAATGACTGGGATCACACAGTTGAAGGGATCAAAAATGGAGGGCAAACTTTTAAGAAAAGACTGAAGCAGATCAGAAAATGCCAGCATTTAAGAAGATCTCACAGTTAAGGATCAGATTGAGAAAATTGTCCCAAGACTTGAAAATACTGCTCCAGGGAAGAGCTCCTCTGGGTTTGGCCCCGAAGCCCCGTGCACAGTGGAGAAAGCAGGGAAATCGTTTTCAGGGAAGATATGCCCACCGTTGCCGCTTCAGTGATTCTGCAGGTGGGGACTCATATCTTTCCTGTCTCAGTGATTTATAATAAATGCTGAGGGCGCCTGGAGGCATCTCTCTGCATTGCTAAGTGTGTCGTTCACAGCTCTTTGGGGAGAGATGGAGCAGGTGAGCCCGGCTTCCAGCCCGCACAGGTGAGTGAGCAGGGGCGGAGAAATTGGTAGGGCAAAACCAGATACAGTATGTCCCCTCCTCCTTCCGTTGCCCCTCTGAAGACCCCCATCCCATGTTCACCCTTCCTCTTGAGGGGCACAACAGAAATGGGTAACAAAGAAGAGGTCATGCCCCCAACTTCCTAGAGCCTCTGCTGTAAAGAGAAAGGAACAAAGCCTGGACCGGTGTCCTGGTAACGGAGGACAGGACCTGCCTGTGTCGCATGCCCACAGAGACCCTCTAACATCCTAGAGGATGGCACAGGCCAAAGACAGTTTACCTAAACCATGTTGCTGAGACTAAGCACCGCTGTGGCATTCTTCATCCTTTGCCCCTTTAGTGCCTGTCTTCCTGGCCCTCAGGGATGCTCAGTGATTTCAGGTCCTTAAAGAAAGAGGGTCTTCCCCACCTGATCCAAATTCCTCCTTTTAATGTGATCATCCAGTGCTGAGCCTGCAGGGAGCTCTCAGAGAGGCATTTGGACATGCAAAGACCTGTGTAATCCCACAGATAGATGTCATTTCAGATGGCTGCTCTGCATTGGCCTTTGGGACCTTTGGGCAAATTACTGCATCTCTCTCAACTTCTTTCCTCATCTGTAAGATGAGTGTCAGAATGCCTAATTTTTTAAGATAGTTTGAATGACTGGGATCACACAGATAAAGCTCTTAGCTCAATGCCTAGGACGAAAAAATTAGATCTTACATCATTTACAAAATAAACCCCAGATGGATGAAAAACTTAATACTTTTCAAAAATAGAAGAAAATATTGGAAAATGTGTTTATGATGTTGAGGATGAGGAAAATATACTTAAAAATAGGACACAAAAGAAAGTCATTAAAGAACAGGGTGATGCAAATGGGCTTAATCTAAATTAAGCACACATATAAAACACAAGGCAAACAATGGATGGGAGAAGATATTGTCACCAAGTATAACACAAAAAGCATTATTATCCAAAATATGTTTTTAAAAGATCTGCAAAAGCAGGCTTCCCTGGTGGTCTAGTGGGTAAGGATACCGCCTTGCGGTGCAAGGGGTGCCTGTTCGATAACTGGCCTGGGAAGATTCCATGTGCCACGGAGCGGCTGGACCAATGTGTCCAACTATGTAGCCGGAGCTCTGGAGCACATGCACCCGGAGATGGTACTCTGCAGCAAGAGAGGTCACTGCAATGGGAGGCCCACACAGGCCAAAAGAACAAAACTGGAAATAAATGAAAGACCAATAGAAGTGCCCCCTCCAAAAAAAAAATTAAAAGATCTGCAAAAGCAATTAAGGAAAAGATATGTATCTATTCATCTGCCAATGGCACTTGGGTTGATTCCATATCTTGGCTATTGTAAGTAATGTTGCTATGAACATTGGAGCACATATGTCTTTTCAAATTAGTATTTTCATTTTCTGCCCCCTTTTTGGAGCCGCTGTGGCATTCTTCATCCTTTGCCCCTTTAGTGCCTGTCTTCCTGGCCCTCAGGGATGCTCAGTGATTTCAGGTCCTTAAAGAAAGAGGGTCTTCCCCACCTGATCCAAATTCCTCCTTTTAATGTGATCATCCAGTGCTGAGCCTGCAGGGAGCTCTCAGAGAGGCATTTGGACATGCAAAGACCTGTGTAATCCCACAGATAGATGTCATTTCAGATGGCTGCTCTGCATTGGCCTTTGGGACCTTTGGGCAAATTACTGCATCTCTCTCAACTTCTTTCCTCATCTGTAAGATGAGTGTCAGAATGCCTAATTTTTTAAGATAGTTTGAATGACTGGGATCACACAGATAAAGCTCTTAGCTCAATGCCTAGGACGAAAAAATTAGATCTTACATCATTTACAAAATAAACCCCAGATGGATGAAAAACTTAATACTTTTCAAAAATAGAAGAAAATATTGGAAAATGTGTTTATGATGTTGAGGATGAGGAAAATATACTTAAAAATAGGACACAAAAGAAAGTCATTAAAGAACAGGGTGATGCAAATGGGCTTAATCTAAATTAAGCACACATATAAAACACAAGGCAAACAATGGATGGGAGAAGATATTGTCACCAAGTATAACACAAAAAGCATTATTATCCAAAATATGTTTTTAAAAGATCTGCAAAAGCAGGCTTCCCTGGTGGTCTAGTGGGTAAGGATACCGCCTTGCGGTGCAAGGGGTGCCTGTTCGATAACTGGCCTGGGAAGATTCCATGTGCCACGGAGCGGCTGGACCAATGTGTCCAACTATGTAGCCGGAGCTCTGGAGCACATGCACCCGGAGATGGTACTCTGCAGCAAGAGAGGTCACTGCAATGGGAGGCCCACACAGGCCAAAAGAACAAAACTGGAAATAAATGAAAGACCAATAGAAGTGCCCCCTCCAAAAAAAAAATTAAAAGATCTGCAAAAGCAATTAAGGAAAAGATATGTATCTATTCATCTGCCAATGGCACTTGGGTTGATTCCATATCTTGGCTATTGTAAGTAATGTTGCTATGAACATTGGAGCACATATGTCTTTTCAAATTAGTATTTTCATTTTCTCCAGATAATGCTCAGGAGTGATTTTGCTGGATTGCAAGGTAGTTCTGTTTTTATTTATGTATTTTTGAGGTACTTCCATACTATTTTTCCATAGTGACTATACCAATTTACATTCCCACCAGCATTACCATTCCCTTTTATCCACATCCTCAATATTTCTCTGTTCTCTTTTTGTTAATAGCCAATCTGATAAGTGTGAGGTGATATCTTATTGGTCTTCATTTGCATTTCCCTGATGGTTCACAATGTTAAGGTTTTGTTCTTATACCTATTGACCATCTGAATGTCTTTAGAACAATGCCTATTTAGGTCCTTTCCCCATTTTTTAATTGGGTTTTTTCTTTGATATTGAATTGTATGAGTTCTTTGTATACTTTGGACTTTAACCCCTTCCTAGACATCTTGTTTGCAAATACTGTCTCCCATTCTTCAGCTTGTCTGGTTGTTTTCTTGAGGGTATCTTTTGCTGTGCAGAGCTTTTTAGTTTGATGAGACTTCATGTGTTTATTTTTGCATCTGTTACTATTGGCTGAAGAGACAGATTCACAAAAACATTGCTAAGACCAATGTCCAAGAGTATAGCGCCTATATTTTCTCCTAGGAGTTTTTATGATTTCAGGTCTTACACTTAGGTTTTTAATCCATTTTGAGTTTATCTAAATGGATACAGAAGATGTTACATATATGTTGATGTATACACAAGTGGAATATTACTCATCTATAAAAAAGTATGATACCTTGCCATTTGCAACAACATGGATGGACCCAGACGGTATTATGCTTAGTGAAATAAGTTAGAGAAAGACAAATGTTTTCACTTATATGTGGAATCTAGAAAACAAACAAAGCCACAGATTCAGGGAGCAACCCAGTACCAACCACAAAGGGGATGGGGGCAACAAATTAGATGAAGAGGATTAAGAGGTAGAAACTTGCAGTTATAAAATAAATAAATCACACAGGAATGTAATGTACTACACAAGATATATAGGGAACAATTTATAGCTTTTTATGGTGTATAATCTTTAAAAATATTAAATCAGTATGTTCTATGTAATCAACTAATAGATATTTTAAGTAAAGTATACTCAAATAATGAATAAATAAGAAAAAGAAACCTAGCTCAGTAAAACAATAGGCCACAATCACAACCAGCAGTCCACAAAACAGAAAGTACAAATGGTCAATAAATATATACAGTGGATCCACTTCACTAGAAAGAAGTAACGTTTTAATTAAAACACCAATAAAATTCTCTATCCTTTAAAGCATTTTAAATTGGCAAAATTAAAGTTAGGTAATAGAAAAAGATGATGAGGTGGTATGAAGGCATATAATTTATACACAACAGAGGGGAGTATAAATTTGCACAACCAAATGTGGAGAGCTCCTTTTACAACCCTTGTGAAAATTTTAAGATGTACATACAATAAGATATCTATAATAATATTGAGCACACCACTGTCTACAGTAAGGGGAAATGTGAAAACAATGGCTAAATTAAATGTGATACCCCCCATAATATGGAATAGTATGAATCTGTTAAAATAAATATAGTACACCTCTTTGTTCTGAAATGAAATAATCTCTGACACATGTTGAGTGAAAAATACATTTACATATATACCATTTATACAAGATTAGCTAAAAGATAGATGATACGTACATATACTCTATTATTTTTCACAATCATATATATATATATGTACGTGGATGCGTTCTAAAGTATCTTAGCCTTTTTAAAACTGATAAACATTAGAGAGGAGCTAGGAGTGAGGACAAGCACATGGAAATAATTTTCACTGTGATGTTTTCATTTACATGAGGAAAATGTATTCATGAATTCCTTATGTAATTAAAATTAATTTTTAATTCAACAAATAAAATACAATGAAATCTATACCATATCATAAACTTCAAAGTCTAATCTAAGGGATACATAATAACAGTTGATGTCAACTGAGAGATTATCAAATACCAACCTTGTGCACAGTGGTTTCTACATATGTTTTCTCTTCTTGTATGTTTCTGTATTTTCTACGTGTTCACTTTTGTCCTCAGGACGACATGACCAGGAGGCACTCTTCTCACCTTCCTGTAAGTCAGGACACTGAGACAATAGGGAGATGAGTTACTGCCTACAGTCTCTACCTGAACTAGTCTTAGAGTGGCATTTGCACACTGAGAGCCGATCTGGTAAATAGCCATGCTCTGTCCACCCTCTGGCTCCTTCTAGGCTCAGGGCAGAACATCTGTGGCAGTAGCCTCCTGCCACCAAACACGGGCAGCCCTTTCCAGCTCAGGACCCAACTCTCCCCCAAGAAGTCCAGGTCTGCCTTCTCACAATCCAGACACATCACCCTGGAAAGATGGCTTGCTGAGGGGTGGACCTAGAAGAGTAAGAAAAAATTGAGGAGCCAATACAGGCATATGGAGTGAGAGATCACACCATATTCAGTCCTCATAAACTGGGCATGAATTAGTCAAAGAAACTAAAGAATAAGAAGAAAACCACTATGGTAGTAAGTTGACTCTTACCTGATGATTAGCAAGGGACAAAATGAGGCACTTGGCACAGGGTATGGGCAGCAAGTGAAACAATTCACTTGAGACAGATCCAGCCATGACTCCAGCCTCTGGCCACCAAGTGCCCACTCCATGACTTCAAACCCTCTCCAGTAGACCCCACCATGGTGGAGGCCACTGCCCCTAAAATTCCCATGGAGGTGTAGCTAGCTAGGATACCAAAAGGCAGCCCTGGGCCATTCCTTAGAGAAATTTATGATAGAGTAGGTCTCAGAACCTTGCATCAGAATACTAATAGGTAGCACTTACTGAGTGCTTGTTTAGAGCCATAAGCTCTGCAAGTATTACCCAACTTAACTCATACTGTAATATGTAACTATTCACAATATTCCTATCTCACAGATGAAAAAACCAAGGCACAGAGTGGTTGCCCAAGGTTGTGTCATTAATTTGGAGGTGTCAGAGGAGGACTTCAAAGTCTAATCTAAGGGATACATAATAACAGTTGATGTCAACTGAGAGATTATCAAATACCAACCTTGTGCACAGTGGTTTCTACATATGTTTTCTCTTCTTGTATGTTTCTGTATTTTCTACGTGTTCACTTTTGTCCTCAGGACGACATGACCAGGAGGCACTCTTCTCACCTTCCTGTAAGTCAGGACACTGAGACAATAGGGAGATGAGTTACTGCCTACAGTCTCTACCTGAACTAGTCTTAGAGTGGCATTTGCACACTGAGAGCCGATCTGGTAAATAGCCATGCTCTGTCCACCCTCTGGCTCCTTCTAGGCTCAGGGCAGAACATCTGTGGCAGTAGCCTCCTGCCACCAAACACGGGCAGCCCTTTCCAGCTCAGGACCCAACTCTCCCCCAAGAAGTCCAGGTCTGCCTTCTCACAATCCAGACACATCACCCTGGAAAGATGGCTTGCTGGGGGGTGGACCTAGAAGAGTAAGAAAAAATTGAGGAGCCAATACAGGCATATGGAGTGAGAGATCACACCATATTCAGTCCTCATAAACTGGGCATGAATTAGTCAAAGAAACTAAAGAATAAGAAGAAAACCACTATGGTAGTAAGTTGACTCTTACCTGATGATTAGCAAGGGACAAAATGAGGCACTTGGCACAGGGTATGGGCAGCAAGTGAAACAATTCACTTGAGACAGATCCAGCCATGACTCCAGCCTCTGGCCACCAAGTGCCCACTCCATGACTTCAAACCCTCTCCAGTAGACCCCACCATGGTGGAGGCCACTGCCCCTAAAATTCCCATGGAGGTGTAGCTAGCTAGGATACCAAAAGGCAGCCCTGGGCCATTCCTTAGAGAAATTTATGATAGAGTAGGTCTCAGAACCTTGCATCAGAATACTAATAGGTAGCACTTACTGAGTGCTTGTTTAGAGCCATAAGCTCTGCAAGTATTACCCAACTTAACTCATACTGTAATATGTAACTATTCACAATATTCCTATCTCACAGATGAAAAAACCAAGGCACAGAGTGGTTGCCCAAGGTTGTGTCATTAATTTGGAGGTGTCAGAGGAGGGACTTGAACCCAGGGACCCTGATTTGCTTTCATCATTTGGGTAGTATTAAGCTAGAAATTCTACAAGGAGAATCAGAAAATCTAATAAACTAAAAAAAAAAAAAAAGAATCAAAGAATCTACATTTTAAGAAGCCACTCAAGTGATTCTTATGCACCCAAAGTCAGAACTTTTAGAATAGTGTGTGCCTCAGAAAAATACATTGCTTCTTGGAGGCTGTAATCTACTTCATCTCACTGTAGACTGCTTGCCTCCAGGAATCCTTGTTGTCACATCTTGACACGTTCCCTTCCCCCAGCCTCCACCCCAGAACCCCTAGCACAGTTCTGGGCATAAACTCAATGAATACATTTAGTTGGGTCCAACTCTTTGTGACCCCATGGACTGCAGCACGCCAGACTTCCCTGTCCTTCACCATCTCCCTGAGTTTGCTCAAACTCATGTCCATTGAGTAGGTAACACCATCCAGCCATCTCATCCCTGGTCACCCCCTTCTCCTTCTGAGTTCAATCTCTCCCAGCAGGGTCTTTTCCAATGAGTTGGTTCTTTGTATCAGGTGGCCAAAGTATTAGAACTTCAGCTTCAGCAGCAGTCCTTCCAATGAATATTCAGAGTTGATTTCCTTTATGATTGACTGATTTGGTCTCCTTGCAGTCCAAGGGACTCTCAAGAGTCTTCTCCAGCACCTCTGTTTGAAAGTATCAATTCTTTGGCACTCAGTCTTCTTTATGGTCCAGCTCTCACATGTGTATATGACTCCTCAAAAAACCATGACTTTGACTCCATGGACCTTGTCAGCAAAGTGATATCTCTACTTTTTAATACACTCTCTAGATTTGTCATAACTTCTCTCCCAAGGAGCAAGCATCTTTTAATTTCATGGCCCCAGTCACCAGCCACCTATCATCTGTTCAATGGAAATAATCAAAAGAGGATTTTAAAGATAATATGTTTAATTCTCTCCTTTACTGAGTGTTTCTTCTGTGATGGGCACTGTGCCAGGACGTCTGGCATACACTGACTCTGATTCTCAGGAACCTTCAAAATAAGTAGTATTAAAAGGGACAGGATTTCAGAGGAACTGTACTGCTTGTCTAAATCTGAAGGTCCCTTTGATTACACATCACAAGCTCTTTCCCACACACCATGCAGTGTGGTCAGTCTTTTCTCAATCCCATGGATATAATGAGAACCAAATGAAATCACAGATATATCCTTCCAGTTGGCTGGGCTATTCTCTGAGTTAAAAAGCAGCTCCAAATCTCAGTGGCTTAAAACAGCAAACGTTTATTTCTTACTCTATTCAAACATCCATCAGAAGTCAGCAGGGCATATCTGCAAAGCATAATTACTCAGGGACATAAACAGAGCACCCACCCTCCTGAGTGTCGCTCAAAGGGAAGCAAGGTTCGATCTCTAAACTCAATGAATACATTTAGTTGGGTCCAACTCTTTGTGACCCCATGGACTGCAGCACGCCAGACTTCCCTGTCCTTCACCATCTCCCTGAGTTTGCTCAAACTCATGTCCATTGAGTAGGTAACACCATCCAGCCATCTCATCCCTGGTCACCCCCTTCTCCTTCTGAGTTCAATCTCTCCCAGCAGGGTCTTTTCCAATGAGTTGGTTCTTTGTATCAGGTGGCCAAAGTATTAGAACTTCAGCTTCAGCAGCAGTCCTTCCAATGAATATTCAGAGTTGATTTCCTTTATGATTGACTGATTTGGTCTCCTTGCAGTCCAAGGGACTCTCAAGAGTCTTCTCCAGCACCTCTGTTTGAAAGTATCAATTCTTTGGCACTCAGTCTTCTTTATGGTCCAGCTCTCACATGTGTATATGACTCCTCAAAAAACCATGACTTTGACTCCATGGACCTTGTCAGCAAAGTGATATCTCTACTTTTTAATACACTCTCTAGATTTGTCATAACTTCTCTCCCAAGGAGCAAGCATCTTTTAATTTCATGGCCCCAGTCACCAGCCACCTATCATCTGTTCAATGGAAATAATCAAAAGAGGATTTTAAAGATAATATGTTTAATTCTCTCCTTTACTGAGTGTTTCTTCTGTGATGGGCACTGTGCCAGGACGTCTGGCATACACTGACTCTGATTCTCAGGAACCTTCAAAATAAGTAGTATTAAAAGGGACAGGATTTCAGAGGAACTGTACTGCTTGTCTAAATCTGAAGGTCCCTTTGATTACACATCACAAGCTCTTTCCCACACACCATGCAGTGTGGTCAGTCTTTTCTCAATCCCATGGATATAATGAGAACCAAATGAAATCACAGATATATCCTTCCAGTTGGCTGGGCTATTCTCTGAGTTAAAAAGCAGCTCCAAATCTCAGTGGCTTAAAACAGCAAACGTTTATTTCTTACTCTATTCAAACATCCATCAGAAGTCAGCAGGGCATATCTGCAAAGCATAATTACTCAGGGACATAAACAGAGCACCCACCCTCCTGAGTGTCGCTCAAGGGAAGCAGGGTCGAATCTCTCAAGCACACTGAAAGCTCCTGGTCAGTTAAATGAGGCGTACATCTCATCTACTCATATTCTATTGACCGAAGCAAGTCTTGACCAAGCCCAACGTCAGTGGGGTAGGAAAGCATGACCAATGGAGAGAAGAAACAACAACGGTGAACAAATAATCTACACAGACAACCGTGGATGTACAGAATGCTTTGGAAGGAACTCAAGTGAAACAACATGAAGTATGTTTTCTATAACAGCATGGTGGCCCCCTGACTCCAAGCTGAACCTCCACATCTGCAAACCCATGGATAGCTCCTGTGTTATCAGAAATCTAATTATGACTCTTGTTTCTACTCAATTATTAAAGACAAGGCAGTGAAGAGCCCTGGAAGAGGAGGAAAGTCTGTTGTGCAGCAATGACAAACCATATTTCATATGCATAAAGGGGAGAAATAAAAGAGCATTGCTTTTACTCTTATAACTGCAATTTCCTGCTCGTTTCCTTTTCAAATTAGTGGATGTAATTGTTTGGTAATAAAATATCAGCATAATATATTAGAGGCAGAGAACAGACGGGCTTAAGGGACAGTTGCCAAGAACAGGAGGGAGAAAAGAGTGAACACAATCAGAGTGTATGAACCCTGTGAGTCTTTCACAAAATATGTACTAGACTGTGTCCCAGCCCTCTCCATGCCCTTCCTCCATGACTCTTAACTAAAGCAAATGAATGATCCAGATAAGTCTATATTCTCCAGCTCCCTTAAAATTCAAGTCAGGACCAAGTTCAGACCAGAAAGAGAGACAGACAAATAGAAACAGGGACAGAGAGAGAGGGAGAGCCAGAGGGAGAGTTCAGCAGAGACAGAGTGATGGTGAGGCAGACCAGATTTGGGAACACAGTTTGACTTTGTACCAGCTCCACCACCAACTGGCTGTGGCAACTTGGGAAGATTATTAACCTCCCTGAGTACCCATTCATTCATTTGCAAAGGAGAAAGGAAAAAGATCTTGTCTTAAAAGGTAGGTGTGCCACAAAGAGTACCTATTCATATTATTAGAAAATTAGAGCAAATGGTTTACAATCCTGCAGGGAGGGGAGGGATGGACCACAGGGGTCACTTTGGGCAAATGTCCAAACTAGGGAAGCTTTCCCTTTGTTGTTTTCAGTTCTGTTCTTCCCTTAGCTTCCATTTGCTCCATTGGGTGGCCCTCCTCCCTCAACTGCCCCAGTTTTTCAAGGCCTAACCCTCGTCCCAGTGCTGCTCTCAGGTCAATCGTACCTGATGTTTGCCAGGACATTAATCCGCAACCAAGATACTGCCAGATAAAGAAGCCTGAAGGAGGCTGTGCTGGAGGAACAATCTCTTGGATGGGGGATGTGCTGCCACCTCAGACCACACACCGCCTTGAGTGCTTGCCCTAATTGAGTTGTTGGACTCCATAGGCGAGCCCTGAATTGGGAGCCATGGGAGGTTAGAAATTAAACAGTGGATTCAGTCTGTAACCTCAGAAACCTCCGCAACTGCCTGAGGGAGGAGGGGAAGCCAAGTCCACTGGAGTGGAGGTTCTGAGGTCTGCTGCTCTGTGATGTGGGCACCGGGGAAAGTCACTTAGTATAGTGAGTTCAAAGACCTGGGTGTCCCCCGGCTATTCACCTGGGACTCCCAGCCTTCAGTGGTAGCAATTTGCTTTCTGATACAAACATTGGAGAGTGGATGCCCCTTGGAAAGTATGTTCCACCTACATGATTCCATGGACAGGGAGAGAGCGTGAGCGCTCACCTGAGGAAGTTGCAGGGAGGGGAGGTGGAAGGCTAATGAAGAACTTCCTGTTCAGCCCTGACTTGTCTCTGGAGAGGTAAGCCACGCCAGGAAAGAGGTCTGTGGGAAGCTTTCCCAGCAGGACCAGAAATGGAAAAAATGACCCTCAGTTCCAGGAATAGAAAGTGACTATACTCGTAAAATGGAACCTTCTGGCAATAAAGAACTGTGGCTATGGGAAGCTGGGACTACTCTGCTGCTCTATCCACCAAAGTCACCTCAATTTAAAGTGCCCCTAGTGGAAGCTTGGTGAGAGTTTTGTAACAAATACAATTATTTTCCTCCAGAAGGAGAAAGTCTGTGTAGCAAATGTACAGAGGGAGATTCCAGGCCAAGGAATAGGAAGATAGAGAGAAATGCCCAGAGGACAAAGGCATCTCTCAGAGGGAGCATCTCTGTTCCACTGGGACCTCACCCTACTCATTACACTGTGCCCAGCAGTGAGTCTAGTTGAGGGGTATGCAACTCTCATCTCATAGCTACCTGAGAGACTTACTATATATCACAGTGTGGGAAACAGAGTCTTAAGTTCTGTTCTTCCCTTAGCTTCCATTTGCTCCATTGGGTGGCCCTCCTCCCTCAACTGCCCCAGTTTTTCAAGGCCTAACCCTCGTCCCAGTGCTGCTCTCAGGTCAATCGTACCTGATGTTTGCCAGGACATTAATCCGCAACCAAGATACTGCCAGATAAAGAAGCCTGAAGGAGGCTGTGCTGGAGGAACAATCTCTTGGATGGGGGATGTGCTGCCACCTCAGACCACACACCGCCTTGAGTGCTTGCCCTAATTGAGTTGTTGGACTCCATAGGCGAGCCCTGAATTGGGAGCCATGGGAGGTTAGAAATTAAACAGTGGATTCAGTCTGTAACCTCAGAAACCTCCGCAACTGCCTGAGGGAGGAGGGGAAGCCAAGTCCACTGGAGTGGAGGTTCTGAGGTCTGCTGCTCTGTGATGTGGGCACCGGGGAAAGTCACTTAGTATAGTGAGTTCAAAGACCTGGGTGTCCCCCGGCTATTCACCTGGGACTCCCAGCCTTCAGTGGTAGCAATTTGCTTTCTGATACAAACATTGGAGAGTGGATGCCCCTTGGAAAGTATGTTCCACCTACATGATTCCATGGACAGGGAGAGAGCGTGAGCGCTCACCTGAGGAAGTTGCAGGGAGGGGAGGTGGAAGGCTAATGAAGAACTTCCTGTTCAGCCCTGACTTGTCTCTGGAGAGGTAAGCCACGCCAGGAAAGAGGTCTGTGGGAAGCTTTCCCAGCAGGACCAGAAATGGAAAAAATGACCCTCAGTTCCAGGAATAGAAAGTGACTATACTCGTAAAATGGAACCTTCTGGCAATAAAGAACTGTGGCTATGGGAAGCTGGGACTACTCTGCTGCTCTATCCACCAAAGTCACCTCAATTTAAAGTGCCCCTAGTGGAAGCTTGGTGAGAGTTTTGTAACAAATACAATTATTTTCCTCCAGAAGGAGAAAGTCTGTGTAGCAAATGTACAGAGGGAGATTCCAGGCCAAGGAATAGGAAGATAGAGAGAAATGCCCAGAGGACAAAGGCATCTCTCAGAGGGAGCATCTCTGTTCCACTGGGACCTCACCCCTACTCATTACACTGTGCCCAGCAGTGAGTCTAGTTGAGGGGGTATGCAACTCTCATCTCATAGCTACCTGAGAGACTTACTATATATCACAGTGTGGGAAACAGAGTCTTAAGTAATAGAATGAATTGTGTCTATATGTATTGAAGGCATTGGGTGTCTAAATATTTCTGCAAAGTGACTGTTGTTGATCCAAGTTTATCCCTTTTCCCACGCAGTGAGTTTCTCAGGGGATTTTTAGAACTGGTCAAAAACACATGTAGGTTAAAAAGACAAGGTTTCCATGCATACGGTGCTTAATATAAGTGTGTATTTCATCATTCTCAGCACCTCTCTGCAGGCGCAGCCTGGACCTGGATGCGTTTTCTCAGCCAGTCATTTCCAGCTAGGAGAACCCTTGAAGTCTGGCTCATCACCTAAGAGTGCTGAGATCTTGAATTTCAAGTAGAAAAGCAGTAAGACAAGGCTAAAATTGAATGCTCTGAACAAACACGCACTTATGATTCTACCCTGTGTCCCCGTTTCCTCCGCCCACCAAACTAACCTGAACCATAGTGCTAATCGTCTGTCCTGTGCAATTGAGACTTCAGGCTACTTGACTTGTAACACTGCTTTTCTCACTTTTTAAGCTATTTCTCATTTTGTTTTGGCCCCTCAACTAGACTGTAAAGCCCTTGGAGAGGCAAGAATGTGCAACAAGATGGAATGAGGCACACCCTGCTTCATTTTTCAGCTCCCCTGCCCTTATGCAGAATTTACAAGAGAGGAATCAAACATGGTTTTGCAACTTTTGATTCCCTCAACTCAGTCAAGGATTTAGAGAGTAGAAAATGCTATCTTCTCTTCCTAGACCTCATGCAAAGTTCTCTAACAGAACCATGTGCAGGGAAACTGCACTTAAAAGACACAATTGCAATGTGGCTATGGGAAGCTGGGACTACTCTGCTGCTCTATCCACCAAAGTCACCTCAATTTAAAGTGCCCCTAGTGGAAGCTTGGTGAGAGTTTTGTAACAAATACAATTATTTTCCTCCAGAAGGAGAAAGTCTGTGTAGCAAATGTACAGAGGAGATTCCAGGCCAAGGAATAGGAAGATAGAGAGAAATGCCCAGAGGACAAAGGCATCTCTCAGAGGGAGCATCTCTGTTCCACTGGGACCTCACCCCTACTCATTACACTGTGCCCAGCAGTGAGTCTAGTTGAGGGGGTATGCAACTCTCATCTCATAGCTACCTGAGAGACTTACTATATATCACAGTGTGGGAAACAGAGTCTTAAGTAATAGAATGAATTGTGTCTATATGTATTGAAGGCATTGGGTGTCTAAATATTTCTGCAAAGTGACTGTTGTTGATCCAAGTTTATCCCTTTTCCCACGCAGTGAGTTTCTCAGGGGATTTTTAGAACTGGTCAAAAACACATGTAGGTTAAAAAGACAAGGTTTCCATGCATACGGTGCTTAATATAAGTGTGTATTTCATCATTCTCAGCACCTCTCTGCAGGCGCAGCCTGGACCTGGATGCGTTTTCTCAGCCAGTCATTTCCAGCTAGGAGAACCCTTGAAGTCTGGCTCATCACCTAAGAGTGCTGAGATCTTGAATTTCAAGTAGAAAAGCAGTAAGACAAGGCTAAAATTGAATGCTCTGAACAAACACGCACTTATGATTCTACCCTGTGTCCCCGTTTCCTCCGCCCACCAAACTAACCTGAACCATAGTGCTAATCGTCTGTCCTGTGCAATTGAGACTTCAGGCTACTTGACTTGTAACACTGCTTTTCTCACTTTTTAAGCTATTTCTCATTTTGTTTTGGCCCCTCAACTAGACTGTAAAGCCCTTGGAGAGGCAAGAATGTGCAACAAGATGGAATGAGGCACACCCTGCTTCATTTTTCAGCTCCCCTGCCCTTATGCAGAATTTACAAGAGAGGAATCAAACATGGTTTTGCAACTTTTGATTCCCTCAACTCAGTCAAGGATTTAGAGAGTAGAAAATGCTATCTTCTCTTCCTAGACCTCATGCAAAGTTCTCTAACAGAACCATGTGCAGGAATTTGGAATATATTTCTGCACTTAAAAGACACAGAGGACTTCGACCTAACTCATATTTAAGAATATTAGGGGAACCAAAAAGGCGCTCACCTGCTCCCCTCCCCAACTAGAAAATATGGCTGTCGGGGGAGGAGCCGGTGAGGAACATTTCACCCACCGGAACCCAGAGAGGAAACCAGCGGCTCCGCCAGATAAGAGCTGAGGCATAAAACCAGCGGGATCCTGGGGCAGGCAAACAAGAACGATGAGGTTCCTCCTGCTTGTGGGTTTGATCGCCACCACTCTTGCGATTACTCCTGTTCACTTTGATGGGGACAAGGTACTCCGTGTGAAGCTCCGGGATGAAAAACAAGCAAACATCATCAAGGACTTGCCAAAATCAGCCAGCTTGACTTCTGGTATCCCGACGGCACCCACCATATAGCTGCTAACATGACGGTGGATTTCCGAATCCATGCAAAGGAATCCCAGTCCGTTCAGTCTGCGCTGGATCGAAATAAAATGCACTATGAAATCTTGATTCACAATGTACAAGAAGAGGTTGAGAAACAGTTTGATGTTAAAGAAGATATCCCAGCCAGGCACAACTATGCAAAATACAGTAACTGGGACAAGATTGTTGCTTGGACTGAAAAAATGATGCAGAAGTATCCTAAAAGGGTCTCACGTATTAAAATTGGAACTACTGTTGAAGATAATCCACTGTATGTTCTCAAGATTGGGAAAAGGAATGGAAGAAGAAAGGATATTTTTATGGACTGTGGCATTCATGCACGAGAATGGATCTCCCCGGCATTCTGCCAGTGGTTTGTGTATCAAACGTCTGTCCTGTGCAATTGAGACTTCAGGCTACTTGACTTGTAACACTGCTTTTCTCACTTTTTAAGCTATTTCTCATTTTGTTTTGGCCCCTCAACTAGACTGTAAAGCCCTTGGAGAGGCAAGAATGTGCAACAAGATGGAATGAGGCACACCCTGCTTCATTTTTCAGCTCCCCTGCCCTTATGCAGAATTTACAAGAGAGGAATCAAACATGGTTTTGCAACTTTTGATTCCCTCAACTCAGTCAAGGATTTAGAGAGTAGAAAATGCTATCTTCTCTTCCTAGACCTCATGCAAAGTTCTCTAACAGAACCATGTGCAGGAATTTGGAATATATTTCTGCACTTAAAAGACACAGAGGACTTCGACCTAACTCATATTTAAGAATATTAGGGGAACCAAAAAGGCGCTCACCTGCTCCCCTCCCCAACTAGAAAATATGGCTGTCGGGGGAGGAGCCGGTGAGGAACATTTCACCCACCGGAACCCAGAGAGGAAACCAGCGGCTCCGCCAGATAAGAGCTGAGGCATAAAACCAGCGGGATCCTGGGGCAGGCAAACAAGAACGATGAGGTTCCTCCTGCTTGTGGGTTTGATCGCCACCACTCTTGCGATTACTCCTGTTCACTTTGATGGGGACAAGGTACTCCGTGTGAAGCTCCGGGATGAAAAACAAGCAAACATCATCAAGGACTTGCCAAAATCAGCCAGCTTGACTTCTGGTATCCCGACGGCACCCACCATATAGCTGCTAACATGACGGTGGATTTCCGAATCCATGCAAAGGAATCCCAGTCCGTTCAGTCTGCGCTGGATCGAAATAAAATGCACTATGAAATCTTGATTCACAATGTACAAGAAGAGGTTGAGAAACAGTTTGATGTTAAAGAAGATATCCCAGCCAGGCACAACTATGCAAAATACAGTAACTGGGACAAGATTGTTGCTTGGACTGAAAAAATGATGCAGAAGTATCCTAAAAGGGTCTCACGTATTAAAATTGGAACTACTGTTGAAGATAATCCACTGTATGTTCTCAAGATTGGGAAAAGGAATGGAAGAAGAAAGGATATTTTTATGGACTGTGGCATTCATGCACGAGAATGGATCTCCCCGGCATTCTGCCAGTGGTTTGTGTATCAGAACCGCATGTGGAGAAAAAATCGTTCCAAGAACCAAAATTCCAAATGCATTGGAACTGACCTCAACAGGAACTTCAATGTCTCATGGAACTCTTTGCCCGACACCCAAGACCCGTGTCAGGAGACTTATCGGGGGCCTGCGCCAGAGTCTGAGAAAGAGACCAAAGCTGTCGCTGACTTCATTCGAAGCCATCTAAAGTCAATCAAGGCCTACATCACCTGCCATTCCTACTCCCAGATGCTCCTGTTTCCCTACGGGCATACATCAAAACTGCCACCTAACTACAAGAACCTGGCCAAAGTTGCAAAGATGGCCACTGAAGCTCTATCGTCCCTATATGAAACCCACTACATCTATGGCCCAACAGCATCAACAATTTACCAGACATCAGGTTCTTCTCTAGACTGGGCGTACAACCTGGGCATTAAACACACATTTGCCTTTGAGCTTCGAGATAAAGGCAGATTTGGTTTTCTCCTTCCAGAATCTCAGATAAAGTCAACTTGTAAAGAGACCATGCTAGCTGTCAAATTTATCATCAAGTACATTCTCAAGCATCCTACCTAAAGAACTGCCCTCTGTTTGGAATAAGGCAGTTCATTCTTCCCGTGCCTTCACTAGATAATAAGTCTTTTCTTACACCTAGATGCCATTTCCACATCACCTGAGTAGGTCCTCTCTTGTTCATTTATGTCCTATTTTATTTCCTTTTGCATTTACTCGCAATAACATCTTAACAAATAGCCTTAGGTGAAATTTTAATGAAGTTAAGTTATAACCCAGCACAAAGTCTTATTTTAAGTTTTTTGAAAGGTAATAGGCACTGGGTCATGAAAAGGAAATAAGAACCTTCACTTTATCCAGAACCTCTTTCACTGTGTGGCTTCATCATTTCATGTACCAATATAATAAAAATAAAACATATTCCAAAACACACACACACACAAAAAAAAGAATATGAGGGGACTGGAGGCAGGAGCCTCTGGTGCTCACCTGGAAATCTGCTGGGTGAGGGCAGAGCTGACCAACAACCCACTGGTAAAGGTTGCTTTGCTGTGATTCTCCTTCCCTCGAAGAAGAGAGCAAGAGATGCATGAGTGTTTCTTGTAGACCAGATGTGGACCAGGTTGACCTAGGGCCTTTTTGTGTCCTAACCATGGAACTTCCATTGGTTATGCAAGAAGGAACATCTTCAGCAGAAAGAAATTCAAGGTGTACCAGTGGATGTCCATTGCATAGGAAGGTATCACAGTGTCCAACTGAATTAGATGGGGATCACTCACAGGTCTTAGAAACTTCTGAACAAAAGGAACCTCTGAAGATCCCAAAAATATGCCCTCAAAGGAAGAATCACCTCTGTCCGTCATCCCATACCACAGACTGTGGTGTCCCCAGCCAGGAGATATTGTCTCATCCACTTGTCATTCCTTCCCATGCCTTCAACCATGTGAGATTCATTACAAGACGCTGTGACCAAGTCAGGGATGATAAAGCAAGGAACCAGGGAGCAGCATATATTCAAATAAATATGCCTCACATCCCACCAGGCTTCCAGCTCAAAGAAGTTCAAGTCAGGGCAAGGAAGTAGATGTGATTCCAAGTTTGTTTCAGTTTTGACCATCATATGAGACTCTATACACTATTTATTGGAGCCTGTGTTTATGGCCTACAACAACGGCATCTAAATATGAGCAGAAAAACCATGAGATTTGCCACACTTCTCACTGAGCATTGGGGAAAGTTACTCTCCCTAAGGAAGTTTAAAACGATGTCAAAAATAAAACAAAAATAAAGTTGCATATTGATGATGTCTAAATCATTCATATACAAAACGCCATGTAATAATGCCATGTTTCAATGCTTGGGACAAAAGTCTAACTTTTTCAAATAAAAATATGGCCCCCAGGATTTCCCTGGTGGTCGGAGTTAAGAATCTGCCTTGCAATGGAAGGGTTGTGGGTTCAATCCCTGGTCAGAGAATTAAGATCCCACATGCTATAACTACTGAGCACCACAACCACTGAGTCCTCATTTCAGAGGCCTCGCATCACAACTAGAGATTCCATGAGCTGCAATGAAGGATTCTGCACAACACTATGAAGATCCTGCATGGCACAACTAGGACCTGACACAGCCAAAATAAATTAAGAAGGAGAAGGAAAAAAAAAAAACAGAGTAAGAGTGTTAGGCACCAAAGAAATAATTTGATAATGAAGTCAGGAAATGATCACCAGAGTTCATTCCAATCCTCCAATCCATTCAAAAAACTGTGACTCTCCCCCTGTGGATGGTCACAGAAGGATAGCACATAGCAAATGAGACCAGAATCTGTGTGGGCCATAAAAAACCAGGGTACGGGTTGGCTGGGAAAGCTAACAAATGCCACAAAAAAAATCCACTTGTCATCAGGTCTGAAACTTGAGATTGCCCTCAAAGGAAGAATCACCTCTGTCCGTCATCCCATACCACAGACTGTGGTGTCCCCAGCCAGGAGATATTGTCTCATCCACTTGTCATTCCTTCCCATGCCTTCAACCATGTGAGATTCATTACAAGACGCTGTGACCAAGTCAGGGATGATAAAGCAAGGAACCAGGGAGCAGCATATATTCAAATAAATATGCCTCACATCCCACCAGGCTTCCAGCTCAAAGAAGTTCAAGTCAGGGCAAGGAAGTAGATGTGATTCCAAGTTTGTTTCAGTTTTGACCATCATATGAGACTCTATACACTATTTATTGGAGCCTGTGTTTATGGCCTACAACAACGGCATCTAAATATGAGCAGAAAAACCATGAGATTTGCCACACTTCTCACTGAGCATTGGGGAAAGTTACTCTCCCTAAGGAAGTTTAAAACGATGTCAAAAATAAAACAAAAATAAAGTTGCATATTGATGATGTCTAAATCATTCATATACAAAACGCCATGTAATAATGCCATGTTTCAATGCTTGGGACAAAAGTCTAACTTTTTCAAATAAAAATATGGCCCCCAGGATTTCCCTGGTGGTCGGAGTTAAGAATCTGCCTTGCAATGGAAGGGTTGTGGGTTCAATCCCTGGTCAGAGAATTAAGATCCCACATGCTATAACTACTGAGCACCACAACCACTGAGTCCTCATTTCAGAGGCCTCGCATCACAACTAGAGATTCCATGAGCTGCAATGAAGGATTCTGCACAACACTATGAAGATCCTGCATGGCACAACTAGGACCTGACACAGCCAAAATAAATTAAGAAGGAGAAGGAAAAAAAAAAAACAGAGTAAGAGTGTTAGGCACCAAAGAAATAATTTGATAATGAAGTCAGGAAATGATCACCAGAGTTCATTCCAATCCTCCAATCCATTCAAAAAACTGTGACTCTCCCCCTGTGGATGGTCACAGAAGGATAGCACACATAGCAAATGAGACCAGAATCTGTGTGGGCCATATCAGGAGATAAACAACAAGCCAGGGTACGGGTTGGCTGGGAAAGCTAACAAATGCCACAAAAAAAAAAGTCCTCTAGATTAAATATATTTTAAAAATTATAAAATCTAGTCATACTCTTTATCTCTACTAAGTCTTTTCTTCCCCAGCCACACCACATGGCTTGTGGGATCTTAGTTCTCTGACCAGGGCTCAAACCAAGGCCGTGGCAGTGAAAGAGCCAAATCCTAAGCACCAGACCACCAGGAAACACCAATAATTTGTGAAGGCTTCAAAGGGCTACTGAAAAATAACAAGTTTCATGGCCTCCAGGGAAGGCAGCTGGGTATAGGGCTCCCCTTAATGACACAGTCCTTCTGAAAAGTCAGGCAGAGGAGAGACGATGGCGACTCTCAGGAATTCTGACTTGTCCAGGAAGAGTGCAGGGTACAGATGCTTGTGTCCTGGGGTCTCGTCATTCAAATTTCCCCATAGCAGCCCTGCTCTGACGATGGGGTTCTTATTTTTCAAAATCCAAGGAGGTTGCTTAGAAACAGAAAAGAAGGCTCATCATCCATTGTCAGAAGTCTCTTTTTATCCAGCAAGTTCTGGAAAATCAGGAAAGTGGATTACAGTGAGGAGTATGTTAAGGAAAGCAGGAGGGTGAAGCCTGGCAGCTGCCCCTCACTGGCTCCTTAGGACTGAGGCGGTCGGTGTCCACGCAGCCACCCTCTCACACTGGACCCTTCTTACCGCCGTCACCTGCCCCTCCATCTGCCACAAAGCCCCTTTAGATTTCTGCTTTCAGTGCCCCAGACACTCCTCTTGGCTCACTTATTTGCATCTCAGTTTTACATTCCAAGAGTCTCAGCTTGCTTGAGGATGAAAGGCTTGTACAAAGACTGTTTTTCTAATAAAATCATCCTATGTCAACCTGTGGCAAGGGAAGAAATCTCCTTCAAAGACCGAACCAAGCATCCAACCTAGAAAAAAGGTCGTCAGAATTCTCTGCCGGTTCATCTGCTGTAACACCACCACCCACAACAACAGCAGAGCCGACTAGTATTAAATAGTTATTTTTAAGTTTTCTTTTGACCATTTTCTTAACACTATAAAGACCCAAGCTGAAGTCACAGTTAACAGAGTAGTCTCTCCCTTCACTTAGCATTCATTTCAAAAGAGAGCTTCTTCTATAATCCTTCCTCAGATAACAAGTCCTCCTCACCCCCCACCTAAGATGCACTTTACACACAAGAGGAGATGAATTACAGACTCAGGGATTTAGTACAGTAAGTCACTAAAACCCAGTTTCCCTGAGACTCATGTGGAAGAAAAAGAAGATGAAGAAAAGGTAAATGAACAAAAGTAAAACTGTAAGCCTGGCGAACCTGGGAACTTGAAAGACAAGTGCAATCAACCAGCTCCCAAGTTGAGGGAACTGGGGGCTCTGTAACCAAATGCAGATGGGTCCTCTGAGGAAAAATTGTGTGGGAGGCAACAGAGGAGTGGAGAGAGGCAGGAAGACAGAGATTTCTTTGGTACTTACCTGTATGGCATCGACTTCAAGTCGTCTTTAAGTGGAACTGACGGCATTACAAACACAATAAGCACTTCTAGACAAACTGGAATAGCAATCACTTCAGGAGCTGGGAAGCATTCACAATTTTGCTGTTGTCAACGCTTTCAGTGGCTTTAATTTTCAATGGTAAGCATAGCTTCTATATAGTGTTGTCAAAACCGCAATGAAGTCATGTCATTGAATATTAAAGGCCCGGCCCGCGGAATGCCAACACAGAGATTTGAATTTCATGCTCGCTCCTAAACATCAAGACAAATATGTCTAATTTCATAAAAACCCGGCCAGCCCCAGGGAGGCTGACAATCATATCTATTGTTACCCAAGTTTGCTAGAATAAAACCTGGCCTTCCTCAGTGTGGAGGGCCAAAAGGGAGGAGGAAGGAGAGCAGTAAAAACTGGCTGACTGTGTATAGATTTTTGTCAACTGGGAGCAGAGCTCTGATTGCCTCCCAATTGGTATCTCACTTGGCCACTTTGGACTGAACACTCCTAAGTGGTACTGAGAATCCTCTTAGAAGGAATTCTTTGAGCCCAGCAAAGTGATATGCTTCACCTCCAAAGAAACGAAGTATACATAACTGAATACTTCCTACCACAAGTCAGCCTGCCTTAAACACAATAGGCAAGACTCTGGTTGCCAGAATGATCAAACCAGTTGGGCTGTAATGGAGATAGATTTTAGGAACCAGAGTGAGCTTACGTTTGAGAGGTGAATGGGGACGAAGGCAGAGAACATCTCCCTCGGAGACTTCTCAACAAGTGTTAACAATGTTAAACGTGATGTTTCAAGAAGATTAATTCTAAGATTCACAGAAGTTCAATTTGCTCCAAAGAAAAAGAACAAAAAGGAGGCAAGGACATGGGCCTTTATGAAGAAGGAACTTAAAGAAAATGGCTCATAGAATAGGCTACTCTTGCTCTTCAGTTCACTTCAAAAGATAGACCCTTGGTAATCCATCCTCAGACACTGATACCCCTACCCCTGCTGCCACACACATGCAAGAACCACATTTGGAAGAAAATATCAATTACATTAACAATCTGAGGGTCAAATGTCATTGTCAAGTCTTCTTAATCCATTTTTGCATCATTGAACGTTAAGATTTAAAGGTGTTTTCATAGCTTTTGGTCTCATAATGATCCCATGAAAAGGCACGCTAATGCTACTAATTTGATAATCATCTTTTCCAACTCATCTGAAAGGTACCAGATGTGGTGCCAGAAGATCTATGACTTAACCAAAGGAATACACGGATTTACTTACATTCAATCCAAAGAATTCTGACTCCAAAACTAGTCATTGTTTCATTCCATTTTCCCCCTCAGACTTCAGGTGGGGTTCCTGTTCTTCCTTCTGTAAAGCTCACACCATGATCTGGTTGAGAACTATGCAAAAGAAACCCAGGATTTAAATAAAACTTGTTTGTTTTGTGAAGACATGGGTCTTGTCTCAGACATGGTGAGAAGGGAAGAAAAGAGTGTCCGTGGATTGTGGATGGAGTAAGTCTTTCTTACCATATTTCATTTTCCTCCCCAGAAGGTAGGAAAAAAATAGGTGTTATGAGTGATAGAATGAATAAATAGTGCACCAAAGGTAGGCAAAGAGGCAGAAAATCACAGTACCTTTCCATAACCTCCTTCCAGGACTAAATCATCTAGCCATTGATTAATTCCAGTTTGACTCCTCATTAGGGTTGAGGACTGTGAATGCTTTTGCTATATTTTCTAAAACAGTGGTTCCAAGTTTTTAAAGTGCTCAGATGCGAGTGTGGGCTTCCCAAGTGGGGTCTCAGTCATACAGAATCTCCTGCCAGTGCAGGAGATGCAATTCAGTTCCTGGGTCAGGAAGATCCCCTGGAGAAGGAAATAGCAACTCACTCTAGTATTCTTGCATGGGGAATCCCATGCACAGAGGAACCTGTCCATCCAAGACTGAGCAACTAAACAACCACAGACACATATGAGACAGGAGACACCTGTCAAATATGCAGATTCTTGGGATATCCAGTGCCAGTGAATTTCATCCAATAGGTATGGATCCATGTTTAATGGACATCTTAGGTAGGAACTTAGAGGGCTAGATCATGGCATGGATAGTGAGAAGTATGACTTGAAAGGAGCAGGAAGCAGTTCTGTGAAGGCCTTCCATTGTATGCTAAGGCATTTGGATTCCATCCTGAAAGCAATAGCAATCCTAATAGGATTTTAAGCATGGGTGAGGCTGTAATTATTTATTAGAAAGATTACTTTGGTGCAAAGTAAAATTTGGATCAGGCAGGTGATGCTGGAAACAAACAGAACAGTCAAGAATCAGACTCTACATGAGTCCCTGAACTGGGTCATTTCTGAAGGAAACAAAAAAATGGGCAGCTCCAAGAAACAATCAGAAGATTGAAATCCTTGTGTTTGGACAAGAGGAAGGAATGGAGAAGTCGGGAATGACTTCTAGGTTTGTGCTTAGACAAGTGGGTGAATAATGATTTATGTTGATTATGTGCCATATAGCCTCTGTTCTAGTGTGGAGGCATGGGTCTTGTCTCAGACATGGTGAGAAGGGAAGAAAAGAGTGTCCGTGGATTGTGGATGGAGTAAGTCTTTCTTACCATATTTCATTTTCCTCCCCAGAAGGTAGGAAAAAAATAGGTGTTATGAGTGATAGAATGAATAAATAGTGCACCAAAGGTAGGCAAAGAGGCAGAAAATCACAGTACCTTTCCATAACCTCCTTCCAGGACTAAATCATCTAGCCATTGATTAATTCCAGTTTGACTCCTCATTAGGGTTGAGGACTGTGAATGCTTTTGCTATATTTTCTAAAACAGTGGTTCCAAGTTTTTAAAGTGCTCAGATGCGAGTGTGGGCTTCCCAAGTGGGGTCTCAGTCATACAGAATCTCCTGCCAGTGCAGGAGATGCAATTCAGTTCCTGGGTCAGGAAGATCCCCTGGAGAAGGAAATAGCAACTCACTCTAGTATTCTTGCATGGGGAATCCCATGCACAGAGGAACCTGTCCATCCAAGACTGAGCAACTAAACAACCACAGACACATATGAGACAGGAGACACCTGTCAAATATGCAGATTCTTGGGATATCCAGTGCCAGTGAATTTCATCCAATAGGTATGGATCCATGTTTAATGGACATCTTAGGTAGGAACTTAGAGGGCTAGATCATGGCATGGATAGTGAGAAGTATGACTTGAAAGGAGCAGGAAGCAGTTCTGTGAAGGCCTTCCATTGTATGCTAAGGCATTTGGATTCCATCCTGAAAGCAATAGCAATCCTAATAGGATTTTAAGCATGGGTGAGGCTGTAATTATTTATTAGAAAGATTACTTTGGTGCAAAGTAAAATTTGGATCAGGCAGGTGATGCTGGAAACAAACAGAACAGTCAAGAATCAGACTCTACATGAGTCCCTGAACTGGGTCATTTCTGAAGGAAACAAAAAAATGGGCAGCTCCAAGAAACAATCAGAAGATTGAAATCCTTGTGTTTGGACAAGAGGAAGGAATGGAGAAGTCGGGAATGACTTCTAGGTTTGTGCTTAGACAAGTGGGTGAATAATGATTTATGTTGATTATGTGCCATATAGCCTCTGTTCTAGTGTGGAGGCATGCAAGATATGAAAATTGCTCAACTTGGAACTGGTGAATTCAAGATTCAAATGCTCAAACCTGCATCAACTTGGTCTAGAGTTCACACTTCTAGATGAAGATATAGAGACATACAATGAGTATGAGTTTAACAGTTGACTTATGAAAGGAAAAAAAGGAAGAACAAGAAGTGAAAGAGATGTAGAGTGTGGCTAGAGAGAGGAGAAAACTACAGAGGAAGTGGAATACTGGAGATCACAAAGTAAATATATCTACCGAGATTCTGCAGGAAGAAGGACATTGACACCATAAGCAAGAAAGCAATATAGGAACCAAAAAAAAGTCCTTCATATTCAGTGACTGGTGGCCACAAGACAGTTCATGCATAGGTCCATGAATTGGTGTGGGAAAATGGCAAGGATTTAGGGAAAGAAAAGTGATGAAACTAGTGACAATCTTCACAGTGAAAGGGGATGTCAAGGAAGAGAGATGAATTATTCTCACATTGAGCTTATGAGGCAGCAAGGCCTTGAAGAGGCTGTTAAGGAGGGTAGAAAAGACACTTGGGATATCTGAGAGGTAGGGGAGGTGGGTGAGTCAGAAGTACAAGTGATGAGGGTCTGAAATGACAGTCTTTAGGGATAACAGGATACCATCGACATACAAAGTGATTGCTGGAAAATGCCAAAAACCTAGTGATCTTGTGGCTCCACCATTGGCCTGGATGTGGTTTCTTCTACCCCAGCCAGCCAGTGGACTCCCCAGAAGCAACGAACACACCTTCTCATTTCAACATCATCCACCCCTGCCTGCAGCAGTTTGCCCTCAGTGGTAGATGATCTTTAGTTGATTCCCAACCCTGAGGGTGACCGTGGTTGAAGTCACCTATCCAAACTGTGCAGCAGGAAAAGGTGAGGATAGAAACTCTAGAAGAGGAGACAACAGTGCCTGTCCCTGCCTCAGATAAAAGTGTTCCATGGTGTTTCACTGAGGGCCCAGAAGGAAATGAAAGGTGCCTCAAACTGGGATTTTGAAAAGAATTTGATAGTGGGTTTAGGGGCAGGTTTAAGGAAGCCAACAGGAGATAACAAGGTATCAAAAGATTAGAACAACAGGGGCCTAAGTGACCAGGGAAGGAAGAACTAACATTATCAGAGCCCAGGGAGAGCTAGAGTCTTCCTGGAAGAAGGCCAACCTGGCAGGAGCTGCAGGTGAACAGAAAC
This sequence comes from Tragulus kanchil, assembly GCA_022376925.1. NCBI lineage: Eukaryota > Metazoa > Chordata > Mammalia > Artiodactyla > Tragulidae > Tragulus > Tragulus kanchil. The sequence goes on from JAIOJX010000003.1 coordinate 108,843,892, forward strand.
AGCTACAGCCAGACCTGTTGTCCCATGAGTGAGAGAGCAGGGCAGAAATTCCAACTGCACTCTCCCCAGCACCCACAGCACCCTGTTGGTGCATCCCATTGCTGAACCCAACAGGAAGACAGAGTCTTCAAGGGGGCTTGAAGAGGTAGCATGTGCAGGGCGCAGCATCCAGGTCAGACAGCAAGCCAGTAAAGGGTAGGAAAAGGTAGAGTGTAATCATTACAGTTAGAAGAGACCAAGAGTTAGATGAGGGAATGTGGACCACATGTTCACCAAAGAGTTAATATTCTCAGAAAGGGCTAGACACCTGAGTGACAGGAGGTAGTGACTATCATTGATTATGTGCTTACTTCACAGGGCTTCATAGTTCAGACAGTAAAGAATCTGCCTGCAGCATGGGAGACCTGGGTTCCATCCCTGGGTCTGAAAGATCCCCTGGAGGAGGGAATGACAACATACTCCAGTATTCTTGCCTAGAAAATACCATGGTCAGAGGAGCCTGGTAAGCTATAGTCCATGGGGTCGCAAAGAGTGAGACACAACTGAGTGACTAATACTTTCATTTGACTTAACAGTTGTTGGAGACACTCTAGGAAATCTAGACGGGAGGAGACACACCTTCTCATTTCAACATCATCCACCCCTGCCTGCAGCAGTTTGCCCTCAGTGGTAGATGATCTTTAGTTGATTCCCAACCCTGAGGGTGACCGTGGTTGAAGTCACCTATCCAAACTGTGCAGCAGGAAAAGGTGAGGATAGAAACTCTAGAAGAGGAGACAACAGTGCCTGTCCCTGCCTCAGATAAAAGTGTTCCATGGTGTTTCACTGAGGGCCCAGAAGGAAATGAAAGGTGCCTCAAACTGGGATTTTGAAAAGAATTTGATAGTGGGTTTAGGGGCAGGTTTAAGGAAGCCAACAGGAGATAACAAGGTATCAAAAGATTAGAACAACAGGGGCCTAAGTGACCAGGGAAGGAAGAACTAACATTATCAGAGCCCAGGGAGAGCTAGAGTCTTCCTGGAAGAAGGCCAACCTGGCAGGAGCTGCAGGTGAACAGAAACAGCTACAGCCAGACCTGTTGTCCCATGAGTGAGAGAGCAGGGCAGAAATTCCAACTGCACTCTCCCCAGCACCCACAGCACCCTGTTGGTGCATCCCATTGCTGAACCCAACAGGAAGACAGAGTCTTCAAGGGGGCTTGAAGAGGTAGCATGTGCAGGGCGCAGCATCCAGGTCAGACAGCAAGCCAGTAAAGGGTAGGAAAAGGTAGAGTGTAATCATTACAGTTAGAAGAGACCAAGAGTTAGATGAGGGAATGTGGACCACATGTTCACCAAAGAGTTAATATTCTCAGAAAGGGCTAGACACCTGAGTGACAGGAGGTAGTGACTATCATTGATTATGTGCTTACTTCACAGGGCTTCATAGTTCAGACAGTAAAGAATCTGCCTGCAGCATGGGAGACCTGGGTTCCATCCCTGGGTCTGAAAGATCCCCTGGAGGAGGGAATGACAACATACTCCAGTATTCTTGCCTAGAAAATACCATGGTCAGAGGAGCCTGGTAAGCTATAGTCCATGGGGTCGCAAAGAGTGAGACACAACTGAGTGACTAATACTTTCATTTGACTTAACAGTTGTTGGAGACACTCTAGGAAATCTAAGCGGAGCCCATCCAGGCAACGTATGAGCAGTGTTGGTGTAGTGTGGGGGTTTCATGGCCCATGCCCAATAGCAGATTTAGGGATAATCATTTTCTCCAACTTTGGCCTCACATCCACCAATCACAATCATACAACAATGAAATAAATAATCAAAAATAAACTGGCCTGGGGAAGGAAAGAAGCCCCACCTTCATCAGGTCTGATACAATGAAACAGTTGTCTGTTTCGTTCAGACAATGAAAAGTGGGTATCAGTTTAAAAAAAAAAAAAAAACCCTAGGAAATCCAAAGGAGGGTGGTCACCATGCTGGGGTCACTGATAGCATGAGGCGGCCACTGGTCACACAGGCCTTAATGGAACTGGGGAGAGGCTCTGATGGAGCTCACACACCAGTGGTTATTTTCTCCCTGGAAGGGAAATCAGACTGGGAACTAAGCGATAATGCTCAGGGGGTGAGCAGTGCGGCCCCTGCCAGGAGCAGGTGGTGGCTGAGCGGGCTAGAGAGACTGCAGCCCCTTATCCCTTCCCCACCACCACTGTGAGTTTTATTAAGAGATGCTCAGATTCGGTGAGAGTGGGGATTATATGGAACTCATCTCACCACGCATTGGACTCCTCTGCTGATTCAGTTTCTTTCTCTGAGACCTTACCAAGTGAGCATTGGGAAGCTGGAAAGGGAGAAGCCAGTCCCTTAAAGCCCCACCCTTGAGCTAGGCCCAGACAAAATTTCATCTGGGAAACTCCTGATTCCAGTAAAAACAGTTAGATGAGAATGTGGACCACCAAAGAGTTAATATTCTCAGAAAGGGCTAGACACCTGAGTGACAGGAGGTAGTGACTATCATTGATTATGTGCTTACTTCACAGGGCTTCATAGTTCAGACAGTAAAGAATCTGCCTGCAGCATGGGAGACCTGGGTTCCATCCCTGGGTCTGAAAGATCCCCTGGAGGAGGGAATGACAACATACTCCAGTATTCTTGCCTAGAAAATACCATGGTCAGAGGAGCCTGGTAAGCTATAGTCCATGGGGTCGCAAAGAGTGAGACACAACTGAGTGACTAATACTTTCATTTGACTTAACAGTTGTTGGAGACACTCTAGGAAATCTAAGCGGAGCCCATCCAGGCAACGTATGAGCAGTGTTGGTGTAGTGTGGGGGTTTCATGGCCCATGCCCAATAGCAGATTTAGGGATAATCATTTTCTCCAACTTTGGCCTCACATCCACCAATCACAATCATACAACAATGAAATAAATAATCAAAAATAAACTGGCCTGGGGAAGGAAAGAAGCCCCACCTTCATCAGGTCTGATACAATGAAACAGTTGTCTGTTTCGTTCAGACAATGAAAAGTGGGTATCAGTTTAAAAAAAAAAAAAAAACCCTAGGAAATCCAAAGGAGGGTGGTCACCATGCTGGGGTCACTGATAGCATGAGGCGGCCACTGGTCACACAGGCCTTAATGGAACTGGGGAGAGGCTCTGATGGAGCTCACACACCAGTGGTTATTTTCTCCCTGGAAGGGAAATCAGACTGGGAACTAAGCGATAATGCTCAGGGGGTGAGCAGTGCGGCCCCTGCCAGGAGCAGGTGGTGGCTGAGCGGGCTAGAGAGACTGCAGCCCCTTATCCCTTCCCCACCACCACTGTGAGTTTTATTAAGAGATGCTCAGATTCGGTGAGAGTGGGGATTATATGGAACTCATCTCACCACGCATTGGACTCCTCTGCTGATTCAGTTTCTTTCTCTGAGACCTTACCAAGTGAGCATTGGGAAGCTGGAAAGGGAGAAGCCAGTCCCTTAAAGCCCCACCCCTTAGGGAGCTAGGCCCAGACAAAATTTCATCTGGGCCATCCTTTAAAGCCATATAAATGGGAGATGATAATAGTGCCAGACTCTCTGATCTTTATAATTATTATTTTATCATATAATTCATGAAAAAGTTCTCTGAAAAGGTAAATAAGTATGTTATTATAACAGCCAAAGAAATTCACTTCATATGCAAATGAGGCATAATGTTAAATTTTCTTCTTTGGATTAAAATATACATACACAGAATCCATGTATAATTATGTATTACTAAGCCTCAGAATGCTTCAATGTCACTTCTCATCTGACTCAGAGAAAAATCCAGTCCTATGATAGCCCACAAGTCTTCATGATATGCCCCATCACCCCACTAAGCTCATCTCCAGCTGCCCACACAATACCCCTCCAGTTGCATTGAACTCCTTGTTGTTCCCTCAAATATGCCACAACTTAAGGCTTTAGTAAAGGCTGTTCCCTCTTCCTACTTGCTTTTCCTCCAAATATTTGCTCCCCTACTTCTTTCCCAAAATCATTTCAATGAAGCTTGCCCCACTAACTCTATTAAAATCACCTTCACTTCAGACCTCTCAATCTCTATATCCTTTGTGCTAAATTGCTTCAGTTGTGTCTGACTCTTTGTGACCCTATGGACTATAGTCCACCAGGCTCCTCTGTTCGTGGCATTTTCCAGGCAAGAATACTGGAGTGGGTAGTCATGCCTTCCCTAGGGTCCCTGCATTTCAGGCAGATTCTTGACCGTCTGGGCCACCAAAGAAGCCCTCTATATCCTTTACCTTTATCTACTTTTTCTTCTTTCCTTTCCACAATACATATTTTCCTTTTTTTGATAAGGGGGACTCCCCCAGGCTGGTGGCTGAGCGGGCTAGAGACTGTAGCCCCTTATCCCTTCCCCACCACCACTGTGAGTTTTATTAAGAGATGCTCAGATTCGGTGAGAGTGGGGATTATATGGAACTCATCTCACCACGCATTGGACTCCTCTGCTGATTCAGTTTCTTTCTCTGAGACCTTACCAAGTGAGCATTGGGAAGCTGGAAAGGGAGAAGCCAGTCCCTTAAAGCCCCACCCCTTAGGGAGCTAGGCCCAGACAAAATTTCATCTGGGCCATCCTTTAAAGCCATATAAATGGGAGATGATAATAGTGCCAGACTCTCTGATCTTTATAATTATTATTTTATCATATAATTCATGAAAAAGTTCTCTGAAAAGGTAAATAAGTATGTTATTATAACAGCCAAAGAAATTCACTTCATATGCAAATGAGGCATAATGTTAAATTTTCTTCTTTGGATTAAAATATACATACACAGAATCCATGTATAATTATGTATTACTAAGCCTCAGAATGCTTCAATGTCACTTCTCATCTGACTCAGAGAAAAATCCAGTCCTATGATAGCCCACAAGTCTTCATGATATGCCCCATCACCCCACTAAGCTCATCTCCAGCTGCCCACACAATACCCCTCCAGTTGCATTGAACTCCTTGTTGTTCCCTCAAATATGCCACAACTTAAGGCTTTAGTAAAGGCTGTTCCCTCTTCCTACTTGCTTTTCCTCCAAATATTTGCTCCCCTACTTCTTTCCCAAAATCATTTCAATGAAGCTTGCCCCACTAACTCTATTAAAATCACCTTCACTTCAGACCTCTCAATCTCTATATCCTTTGTGCTAAATTGCTTCAGTTGTGTCTGACTCTTTGTGACCCTATGGACTATAGTCCACCAGGCTCCTCTGTTCGTGGCATTTTCCAGGCAAGAATACTGGAGTGGGTAGTCATGCCTTCCCTAGGGTCCCTGCATTTCAGGCAGATTCTTGACCGTCTGGGCCACCAAAGAAGCCCTCTATATCCTTTACCTTTATCTACTTTTTCTTCTTTCCTTTCCACAATACATATTTTCCTTATTTATTATACTTATTGTTTGTTGTCTGTTTCCTTCTTTACAATGTAAGCTTTGCAAGGACAACAATCAGTACATTGTTTACAAATGCTTACAACAGTGCCTGGAATATATAAAGCATTAAATAGGCATTTGTTGAACGAACGAATGAATGTTCTACCATGTGTCAAATCCTAATCATAAGATTTTATTCCCCTCTGCTTGTCTCCAGCAAGATAAGAATATTATAAATTAATATTCCATAAAGGATAATTGATGATGTAACTTAGTCAACAGACATGTATTGAGAGCCTATTTTACCTAAAACATGATGAGAAACACTTGGAAATATAAGCTATCCAAGCTACTCTTATAAAAGTATTATCTAGTTGCTGATGTAGCTGGCATCATAATGTTCCCCAATGCCCAGTTATCCTCCCCTCCCAGATGTCTGGAACATTGTACTTTTCAACTGCCTTGTAGATGGGCAATTGTGTGACTATTTGGCCAAAGAAGTGTGAGCAAGGACAATGTTGGGTATATCTAGGATGAGTTGGTGAAAAGCACCAGCTAATCCTAGACAGTGACTAAAGTGGCCCTGTACCCCCAAGAGACAATTAACAGCCAGAGGAGACCCACTGAGCTTGGATCCTTCAACAAAACTAGGAAACTTTCTAGTGTGGAGGCCTTGACATTTGGGAATCTTTTGTTCCTGTACAAATTAGCCCTTCCTGCTTAGCATGGGGTGCATGACACATGAGAGATGATATGAACTGAGTAAATAGCTTTTATGACACCGGATGTAATAAGTAGGCAGTAAGTAGTCCAGATGACCACTGAGGTATCCATGAAGAGGCAGAAGTCTTGGAGCACTGTTGAGCAGATTGAAGGAAAGAACTGAGAGCATGGTAAGGATGAGCTGAATTTAGACAAGCAGAGAAAATAGTATGCTTTAGTTGGACAAATGGCTTTAAGAAAGACATGGTAATGATGATAAGGATGATGATGGTGGTGATGGGTCACTGAGGGGAGTGTTCAGTGAAAACCAAAGGAAGCTGAGGTAATAGGTACAGGATGATCAACTCAGTAATTAATAAGCCTGACTCACAGAGGTGTCTGCATCAGGACAGGCCAGCACAGAGAAATGCATTTCCCTTCCATTGCCCCATGCACACTTCACAGGAGCAAATGTTACTTAAAATTCAATTTACCCTTTTTTGTTGATTTAGGATGGCTGTTTAATTAGTTTTTAGCATTGCACATTGTTTATGGTCATTGTTTCAACAGAAGTTAAAAGTGAGAAAGTTTACCGTGCTTTTGATTTGTAGACAAAATAACTGTTTCAGATTTCTCTTCTTTTCCCTTGCCACATTTCTGATTTAAAGGTGTCTCTGACCTAGTGAATTACTTCTAAATCATATCGCTGAGTTTGCTGAACTTCTGTTGTATGGAATCTCTCCCCTAAGACAACATCCTTACAGCTGAGAAAACACATCGTCTCTCCATGTATCGAGTGATAGGATGTCTGATAACAAATGCAATAGGCCAAAAGAACATTTGTTTTCTGGAAATGGCATCATCCTCAATGAGGAAAATTCTACAAAAAGCTTAAGCTAAGAATTTCACTTTGGCGTTCACAAAGGATGGTCCCTGAGCAAACCTCAAACTTGCCCATGAACCAAATCAGATGTAGAGAGGGCTCCAGGCTGAGGCCATTTCTTCTCACTGTGGATCTATAATTAGTAAACAATGGGGATCTACTAGCACCTGTGCTGGGAGCCAGGGGAGGTGCAGGAAAGAGATCGCCTGCCCCCACATTCTTCACAGCACTATTTGATGACACATAATTAATTCTCATGGAGAGGAAGCTAACAGTGGCTTGAGAGCAGCCATGTTACTCAGGCTGCCATCTGGCTCCCCCAGCATCACAGCCTGCTTGCCCAGGTACTTTTGGTGACCAGAAAGAGAAGCCATCTCAGAAAGAACTTCCTGAGAGAATTCAAAACACAGACAGCTAATAGAAGTAAAGATTACCTACTGTTCTAAAAATGAGACCGAGAGGAGACTGATACAAACATAGCATATGAAGGAAGGGTCTATTTTAGGAAGATTCCTATTTGTGGGGATTGCATAAGTGTTGAAGGGATGTTCCTTTTGAAAAAGAGGTTTCTGTCTCTCAAAGCCCACCAAGATTCCTCCCTTACTGAGCTTGCATTCTTCTAGGCAGTCATTTCTAACTGCTCCTTCTATACTGATATGGACTCTCTGCCTTGTGCATACACACGCACATGCACGCGCGCACACACACACACACAGCACAAAAGCACAGTTCAGCTCAGCAGTCAAGAATCTGGATGCTGGAGTCAGTCCCCCTGGGTTCAAACTCAGTTTTATCATTCATTAGATGTATGACCTTAGTCAAGTTATTCCATCTCCCTTTGCAATGGTGCCCATGTGTGCATTCAATACAACATAATGGGGCCAATCGTGATATTTACCACACAAGGATCTTACAAGGATTGGACAGTCTGTGTCTAAGCATACTCAGAACAGTGTCTGGCTTGAACCTGTGTCATATGTTTTCTACTACAGTTCTTACCGTGTGCATGTCGATCCAATGAGTGATTTGAAGAATCCCTGTCATATGCTAGCACTATGAACTACAGAGTATTTCATAGAGTTTCCACCCTCAAGATTGTGAAAATCTGCGTGGGAATACAAGACAGAGAAAGACTAACTAGAGAAGATTCTAGATGTGCTTGAAAGTCAGATCAGAGGGCACAGCCCATGGCCCTGAGCAGTTGGACTCCACACCTGCGCTTGGCTCTTTGCTTCCTCCTCACCTGAGTGCAGTTGGGCAACGATGGAAGTAAAGTCCATATATGGATACATCAGGGTGTCATGATCCCCAGGGAACCTTAACATCCCCCTACATTTCCCTCCCACATTCCTCTCTCCCAAAGCCAGAGGCTTCCCTCTACAGCCTATGACCATAGGTTGTAATGCAGAAAACAGGTTCTTCTGTTCTTCGAGCTACTCTTTCTTAAACAGTCAGGAAACACCTCTCAAAATAGCTTGACTTGCTAAGGCAGCTTTGGGCTTCCAATCTGCCACTGATTCTCTCTACAGGGAGGGCAACAGCCTGTTCAACGGGTCTGCTCCTCATCAGAGCCCAGGATGGGGGTGGGAAGTACTGCCCGCCATTTTGTCTGCCTTCTTTTATTAGAAACTCAGAGACTCGTCATCTTAGCCTGACAAGAAAACTCTTTGTCTTCTTTGCACACATGATCTCTCAGAATGGGACCCTGAAGGACACTGTGTAAAAAATATGATAGATTCTAAAAGTTTCTGTAACACCATCTCACCTGTGCTTACATTTAAAACAACTCACCATTTCAGCTGATAACCAGATGCAAGAACCGGATGGAGCTGAGGAAGGAGCTCTTCTTGAGTTATCTTCTCCTACTGTGCATGTGTGCTAAGTCATTTCAGTCATGTCCGATTCTTTGTAACCCTGTGGACTGTAGCCTGCCAGCTCCTCTGTCCATGGGATTCTCCAAGCAAGAATGCTACAGTGGGTTTCCATGCACTCCTGCAGGAGATCTTCTTGACCCAGGGATTGAACCCATACCTCTTATGTCTCCAGCATTGGCAGGCAGGTTCTTTACCACTGGTACCACACTGGAAGCCCCTTATCCCATTACAGCCTCACAAAATTTAAGGGGAAATTGCTTCCCAAGTCGATACCAAAGTGAGTGTTTTTTTTGGAAAGATTTTCCCTGTCATATGCTAGCACTATGAACTACAGAGTATTTCATAGAGTTTCCACCCTCAAGATTGTGAAAATCTGCGTGGGAATACAAGACAGAGAAAGACTAACTAGAGAAGATTCTAGATGTGCTTGAAAGTCAGATCAGAGGGCACAGCCCATGGCCCTGAGCAGTTGGACTCCACACCTGCGCTTGGCTCTTTGCTTCCTCCTCACCTGAGTGCAGTTGGGCAACGATGGAAGTAAAGTCCATATATGGATACATCAGGGTGTCATGATCCCCAGGGAACCTTAACATCCCCCTACATTTCCCTCCCACATTCCTCTCTCCCAAAGCCAGAGGCTTCCCTCTACAGCCTATGACCATAGGTTGTAATGCAGAAAACAGGTTCTTCTGTTCTTCGAGCTACTCTTTCTTAAACAGTCAGGAAACACCTCTCAAAATAGCTTGACTTGCTAAGGCAGCTTTGGGCTTCCAATCTGCCACTGATTCTCTCTACAGGGAGGGCAACAGCCTGTTCAACGGGTCTGCTCCTCATCAGAGCCCAGGATGGGGGTGGGAAGTACTGCCCGCCATTTTGTCTGCCTTCTTTTATTAGAAACTCAGAGACTCGTCATCTTAGCCTGACAAGAAAACTCTTTGTCTTCTTTGCACACATGATCTCTCAGAATGGGACCCTGAAGGACACTGTGTAAAAAATATGATAGATTCTAAAAGTTTCTGTAACACCATCTCACCTGTGCTTACATTTAAAACAACTCACCATTTCAGCTGATAACCAGATGCAAGAACCGGATGGAGCTGAGGAAGGAGCTCTTCTTGAGTTATCTTCTCCTACTGTGCATGTGTGCTAAGTCATTTCAGTCATGTCCGATTCTTTGTAACCCTGTGGACTGTAGCCTGCCAGCTCCTCTGTCCATGGGATTCTCCAAGCAAGAATGCTACAGTGGGTTTCCATGCACTCCTGCAGGAGATCTTCTTGACCCAGGGATTGAACCCATACCTCTTATGTCTCCAGCATTGGCAGGCAGGTTCTTTACCACTGGTACCACACTGGAAGCCCCTTATCCCATTACAGCCTCACAATTTGGTGAAAGGAGATATTAGAAGGGTTGGGCAATCAAAATATGCTTCCCCAAGCCCAGAGGAGTTAACAGATGCTTGAAAAGTATTTCCAATCAGCATGTAAAGCAATGGTTAGAAGAAGTGATTAAAGGATCTCAGATGTGGGAACTGGCAAAGGTACAAGAGAAAGCAACATGGCACAATTATAGTGACATGACATGTAAATGAGCTGGGGTAGGATATATACAGAATTCCCTGGTGGCTCAGATGGTAAAGAATCTGCCCACAGTACAGGAGACCTGGGTTCAATCCTTGGGTCAGGAGGATCTGCTGGAAAAGGAAATGGCAACCCACTCCAGTATTATTGCCTAGAAAAGTCCATGGACAGAGCAGTCTGGAGGGCTACAGTCCATGGGGTCCTACACAACTGAGCGACTAACAGAATACAAACATTCATATGTGTTTATTTATATTAAAGGACATTTCATACCACAAAAATGCATCTGCACACATTACCTCAGATTACCTTGATTTTCACAACAGATCTATTGGATTGGCAAGATATAATTCTTTATGTCACAGGGAAGAAGTTCAAACAGAGAGAGAGAGAAGTCATTTGTTTAATTCCTATAGTTAGTAAATATGGAACTTGGATTTCAAGCCACAAGTTCTGATTCTAGATTCAATGTATTTTCCAGATCCCCTCTTCCCTCTCCTTTCTCTTCCTCTGCTCTCCCTCTTCTTCTTCCTCTTTCCCTTTCGCATCCTCTTCTCTCTTCATTTCTCTTTGTTTTCTTCCCTCTTTCCTTACCCCCTCCATCTCCCTCCTTCTCTATCACTATGGTTATTTCCACCTGCATCTCTTCCTCTCTCCCCACCTCTAACTCCATTGATCTCTTCATCTCTCTCTGGCAATCCTGTGTTCCTGTGCATGGAGAAAAGTTGACCAGGCATCTAGAATAGGGCTCCTGTGTGCCCACTGATACTGTGCCTCTTCCTTCCCCTCAGAAAGCCTGGGTCCCAATCACTCTGACCTCTCCCCATGTGCCATCTCCTTCCTGTTCAAAGTCTGAACCTGCATCTACACATTCTTTTACCACTGGGTAGGAGAACATATCTGAGGCAAAGGGGAATTCTTCTCAGAAGACTTATTTGCTGAGTCAGGGATATGATGTCCCAGGGTGAAGAAAAAAAGAAGAGGTCTTGGGAAATAACAGACATGAAAAAGAAGAAGACAAAAAGGAAGGAAAAAAAGAGGGGGGAATAAAGGTACAAGAGAAAGCAACATGGCACAATTATAGTGACATGACATGTAAATGAGCTGGGGTAGGATATATACAGAATTCCCTGGTGGCTCAGATGGTAAAGAATCTGCCCACAGTACAGGAGACCTGGGTTCAATCCTTGGGTCAGGAGGATCTGCTGGAAAAGGAAATGGCAACCCACTCCAGTATTATTGCCTAGAAAAGTCCATGGACAGAGCAGTCTGGAGGGCTACAGTCCATGGGGTCCTACACAACTGAGCGACTAACAGAATACAAACATTCATATGTGTTTATTTATATTAAAGGACATTTCATACCACAAAAATGCATCTGCACACATTACCTCAGATTACCTTGATTTTCACAACAGATCTATTGGATTGGCAAGATATAATTCTTTATGTCACAGGGAAGAAGTTCAAACAGAGAGAGAGAGAAGTCATTTGTTTAATTCCTATAGTTAGTAAATATGGAACTTGGATTTCAAGCCACAAGTTCTGATTCTAGATTCAATGTATTTTCCAGATCCCCTCTTCCCTCTCCTTTCTCTTCCTCTGCTCTCCCTCTTCTTCTTCCTCTTTCCCTTTCGCATCCTCTTCTCTCTTCATTTCTCTTTGTTTTCTTCCCTCTTTCCTTACCCCCTCCATCTCCCTCCTTCTCTATCACTATGGTTATTTCCACCTGCATCTCTTCCTCTCTCCCCACCTCTAACTCCATTGATCTCTTCATCTCTCTCTGGCAATCCTGTGTTCCTGTGCATGGAGAAAAGTTGACCAGGCATCTAGAATAGGGCTCCTGTGTGCCCACTGATACTGTGCCTCTTCCTTCCCCTCAGAAAGCCTGGGTCCCAATCACTCTGACCTCTCCCCATGTGCCATCTCCTTCCTGTTCAAAGTCTGAACCTGCATCTACACATTCTTTTACCACTGGGTAGGAGAACATATCTGAGGCAAAGGGGAATTCTTCTCAGAAGACTTATTTGCTGAGTCAGGGATATGATGTCCCAGGGTGAAGACAAAAAGGAAGAGAGAGGTCTTGGGAAATAACAGACATGAAAAAGAAGAAGCACCAGTATAGCAGCCGGGTCACCTGCATTGTTGGATCCAATTCATGAAGAGGGTTGTAATATTAAGTACAAATAAACAGAAAAATAACGGAATCCCTGAGGAGGAAAATGGCAGGCAGCAGATGTAAATGTCACTGTAAGACAATCATTCCTGGCCACTCATCTAGCCCAAGTCACATGCCATGGCTCAGAGAGCTTGGGCATGAGCTCGATGTAGCCCTGGTATCTGAGGTCTCCCCTCTTGCAGTGATCTCTAGATTCTTCCTTGGTTTGGGCTGCTCCATAGGAATCCTGGATGCTGCCACAGACACCGTCTCTCTCTCTCTCTCTCCCTCTCTCTCCCTATCTCTTACGTGCGCGCGCACACGCACGCGCGCACACACACACACACACACACACACACACACACACACACACACGTCACTATCCCATCCCACTCACCAACAGGACCCTGAACTGGGACACTCTCTTCATACCAGACCCTCATCTACTCCCCCATCATGCCCTACAGGAAAGGCTGACGCTTTCATTCCAATACAGAAGATAATAACCCAGAAAGGGACTTCCAAGTCATTGTCCTGGGTAAAGTATGTATTGAAGAAGAACATGGCTTAAGGCCAAAGGAAAGGACAAAAGTGCTGCATGGACAGGCATACTTCACTTCCTCTGGCCCCAGGCACTAGCAAGAGGAAGCTCTTAGAAGCTTTAACTTTGGCTCCACCAAGGGAGAGGAGGAGGGTCCTGGCTTCCCTGAATCCCACTCCATTTGCATTTCAGAGAGCTCAGGGCCTGAGGTACTCTCTAGAGAAGAGAATCATGCCCAGAGAAGAGTCTGGGAGGCCGCCTTCCTTCCCCTCAGAAAGCCTGGGTCCCAATCACTCTGACCTCTCCCCATGTGCCATCTCCTTCCTGTTCAAAGTCTGAACCTGCATCTACACATTCTTTTACCACTGGGTAGGAGAACATATCTGAGGCAAAGGGGAATTCTTCTCAGAAGACTTATTTGCTGAGTCAGGGATATGATGTCCCAGGGTGAAGACAAAAAGGAAGAGAGAGGTCTTGGGAAATAACAGACATGAAAAAGAAGAAGCACCAGTATAGCAGCCGGGTCACCTGCATTGTTGGATCCAATTCATGAAGAGGGTTGTAATATTAAGTACAAATAAACAGAAAAATAACGGAATCCCTGAGGAGGAAAATGGCAGGCAGCAGATGTAAATGTCACTGTAAGACAATCATTCCTGGCCACTCATCTAGCCCAAGTCACATGCCATGGCTCAGAGAGCTTGGGCATGAGCTCGATGTAGCCCTGGTATCTGAGGTCTCCCCTCTTGCAGTGATCTCTAGATTCTTCCTTGGTTTGGGCTGCTCCATAGGAATCCTGGATGCTGCCACAGACACCGTCTCTCTCTCTCTCTCTCCCTCTCTCTCCCTCTCTCTCACGCGCGCGCGCACACGCACGCGCGCACACACACACACACACACACACACACACACACACACACACGTCACTATCCCATCCCACTCACCAACAGGACCCTGAACTGGGACACTCTCTTCATACCAGACCCTCATCTACTCCCCCATCATGCCCTACAGGAAAGGCTGACGCTTTCATTCCAATACAGAAGATAATAACCCAGAAAGGGACTTCCAAGTCATTGTCCTGGGTAAAGTATGTATTGAAGAAGAACATGGCTTAAGGCCAAAGGAAAGGACAAAAGTGCTGCATGGACAGGCATACTTCACTTCCTCTGGCCCCAGGCACTAGCAAGAGGAAGCTCTTAGAAGCTTTAACTTTGGCTCCACCAAGGGAGAGGAGGAGGGTCCTGGCTTCCCTGAATCCCACTCCATTTGCATTTCAGAGAGCTCAGGGCCTGAGGTACTCTCTAGAGAAGAGAATCATTCCCAGAGAAGAGTCTGGGAGGCCCCGCCTTCTGCTCTGCTCCAGGGCTGCAGATCTGGCTCCCGGAGAGGTGGTGGTTAGTGGGACAGCCGCTGCAGGGAGTGAGACTTGACTTTTCTCACTCATCTGCTTCCAGCACCATCCCTAGTCTCTATAAGTGGAAGTCCTCAGAGGGCCTCAGCGGAGCCCACAGAACCCTTTGGATTGGTTTCTATTAATACCTCCCATCTTATGAGAACAAGTCATCCCACCATGATCTAAATCGCATTGTGGTTTCACCCCTTATGAGTCTCAGGAATTCTCAAAGCTAGGTATTTAAGAGACAAGCCATTCTTCTCACGCTCCTGCCCCCTTGCCTGTCCAAGTCTCTCCAGATGTGTGTCTTACCCTCCAAGGTTTTCTCCTCACTTTGTTCCTCAGGCAGGTAGGGTCTGTGGTGCCAGCAATGATGACTTGTTAGGACAGTGGGGCTGGCATCTCTCTGGAAAGAGGGGTGGAAGAACAGGGCCCTCTCTCTAAAGGGAACCAGGGCAAGCAAAGGCATTGATGGCAGAAATGAGCTAATTGAGAAAAGGACCTAGGGCTACTGGCCTCACTGGAGACAACGGGCTCTGGTGGGAAGGAGGCATCGTGAGATCAGAGAATAGAAATGATCAAGCACACTGACTGACCCACAACTATTAGATACAACCCTGCCCTGTATGCTTTGCTTGGAGTGCTCACCCCAGGAGCATTCCATGGGGATGACCTTCTTCATGACTAGAGCATTTGTAGTCAGAACCCCAGCTCTGTACCTGATCAAACACAGCTTTAAACTTGAAGCAGTGCCATTCCAAAGCACACTTCTCTTTAAGCATTGTATGTCTCTATGAGTCTTACCTGCAAAGAAACTACCAGCTCTTCTAGGGAAAGGACCACATATCTCCTGGCACTGCTTTTCCTTCCCACCACCTGCTCTATCTCAGGGCAGCATAGGATGTGCAGGAATACAGCACATGTTATTACTATGGGAGACACTATGTTTGGAGATCTAGGCTTGCAAGAGACCTGGGCTTTAACCTTGGAACTAATTATCTTGTGGCTTTGGGGAATTCACCTGAATTCTGAGTCTTTCCTTTCTCACCTGTAAAGCAACACTTGAGCTATTTTACTTCTTTAATGGAAAATCAGCTTTAAAATGCCTTGAATTAATATACGCTATTCAAATTTTATGTAAATATGACAAACTCTGCTAAGACATTTCAGTCGTGTCCAACTCTTTGTGACCCAAAGGACTGTAGCCTGCCAGGCTCTTCTGTTTATGGAATTCTGCAGGCAAGAATACTGGAGTGGGTTCCCATGCCCATCTCTAGGGAATCTCCCTGACCCAAGGATCAAACCTGGGTCTCTTAAGTCTCCTCCTTTAGCAAGCAGGTTCTTTACCACTGGTGCCAGTTAGGAAGCCCATGACAAGCTCCGCCAGTTACATATTCTACTGTTCCATTTTGACTGCTTGCAAGAGACACATAAGTCCCATGGTATGACAAGAAGTCACCATTTTTCTGTGGTCTGAATTCTTTCAGGTGCCAGTAAGGCTGAAATAGCTGTATTCCTAGTGGGGGAGCCCAGGTGACTGGCCAGCATCCATCCTTCCCCAAGAGCAATCCTCACCTTGCCTTAGAAATATGAATTCTTTATTGTCTTGAATTCCTCCACCTGTCCACCCTTGTCTAACTAATCTTCCTTGGATTGTTGCAATGTTTTCCTAACCAGTTGTCTTACTTCTGACCTTCATCCTTCATGGTCTCTCCTTAACACCCTGGCTGGTATTCTTAAAAATCATAAGATAGATTCTGTCATCCCTTCATCCAGACTCTCACAGGTCTCCCCAGTCTCCCCATCACACCTGGGGAGAGGGTTATCTGGGGACAAAAAGTGCTGTGGACAGCTCCTGGATGGCCCTGAGTAAATATTGGTCGAATGATTGATTGCTACTGTGTTTGTGAAAAGAAGGAATTATACATGACTGTGGTTTTCATGTGTTTGAGGTTCACAAAAGCCTCGGGATATAATCTTGCAGACATCAAGACTCTCCCATACTACAATAGTAAATAATCCATACATTATTTAACTGTATACGGGAATGAAGTGAATGACATCTAAATCCACATTTCCAGACAATGCCCAGAATGGGTGTACAGATAAATCCAGGATTCTGCATTGAAGCATGAGGTTAACACACACACAGCCCAAGAGAGGATGGGGTCATGGAACAGGATGAGAGGGCAGGAGTCCTGGATAGGCACAGAGAGCCCT
Source organism: Tragulus kanchil (assembly GCA_022376925.1). NCBI lineage: Eukaryota > Metazoa > Chordata > Mammalia > Artiodactyla > Tragulidae > Tragulus > Tragulus kanchil. The sequence goes on from JAIOJX010000003.1 coordinate 108,860,635, forward strand.
CCTGTAGCTGACAGGAGCAGGACAGCGATCACTGCCCAGAGGGGAGAGTAGCTACTCTGGGGACTAGCTAAAAGAATTCTGTGGAGTATGTTAATTTCTTTGGGACTCCAGAGACCCCATAACTCTTGGAGATTAATAAGAACCTGGGAAGTATCTGTCTTTGCCGGCTGCTTTCATTTGTGCAGTAATAAAGCTCTCCTTTCTTGTTTAATAAAAACAATGTGGAAACAAATGGTTCTGTGCACACTGGAACTTCAGAGAAATGAATTCGGTGGAACAGAGGCAAGCCTTTCATCACACTGCTGGCTCCCCAAATCCAAAATAGAAGCCATGTTTCCTCTCTCTCACCCACTGTTGCACACCTCACCCCACATTTTAGTGGTACACCTGGACCACTCCCTTGTTGTAGAGGACTGGGACATCAGATGGAGAGAGACAGGCAAGACCCCTGCTTCTGTTGGCTTGCACTTGTTCCTAAAACAGAGGAAGCCAGAGCTTGGCTCCTGAGATCCCAGTAGCTGCAAGGAGGTGGGTGGAAGCCCAGTTTCAGGCAATAAATATGATGGGGAAAGACCAGATCTCCTGCAAAGGGAAACATGCCTTTGAAGAGTAACAGGCTGAGAAATGGTTTAGAGGTATCACTGGAAAGTTGATTGCTAATGGGTTCTGGGGGAAAACTGGATCACATAATCCACTTTTTTGCACAACATGCTCAGGCAGATGACACGTGCAGGACAGACAATCCCCCACTCCCCCCAATAGCCTTCACCAGTAACAGCATCCAAGCACCTGTGAAACAAGCTGTCACTCTGACCCCAACATGCTTCCGCTGCCCCCCACCCCTCATTTCTCCACTGAGGACGTTTGAGCTTCCAATGTAGATGTAGCTTAAAAGCAACAGGTTTGGGCTTCCCTTATGGTCCAGGGGGTACAGTCCACCTTGCAGTGCAAGGGGCACCGGTTCGATCCCTGGCCCGGAAAGATCCCACGTGCCACGGAGCTGCTGGACCAGTGTGTCGGATTACTAGTCAGCACTCTGGAGCACATGCGCCCGGGGCAGTGCTCTGCAAGGAGAGGGGCCACTGCCATGGGAGGCCCACACAGGCTAAAGAACAAAGATGAATGAAAATAAATAAATAAATATATAAAAAGAGGCATGATGGGGAAAAAAGAAAAAGGCAACAGGCTTTTCTGTAAGGCTGTGCTTTCTCTTTAAGGTCCTCTGTGACCAAGGAAAAGGGGCACTGAGACTGGCGAGGATCTAAATGATGCTTTATGATGAGGAGGAAGACTAGTGGTCAGCCTCCCACCGTGGAGGAAACTGAAAAATACAGGATTTATTAACTGCCTACTGGCCCGGTTCTGTGCACACTGGAACTTCAGAGAAATGAATTGGTGGAACAGAGGCAAGCCTTTCATCACACTGCTGGCTCCCAAATCCAAAATAGAAGCCATGTTTCCTCTCTCTCACCCACTGTTGCACACCTCACCCCACATTTTAGTGGTACACCTGGACCACTCCCTTGTTGTAGAGGACTGGGACATCAGATGGAGAGAGACAGGCAAGACCCCTGCTTCTGTTGGCTTGCACTTGTTCCTAAAACAGAGGAAGCCAGAGCTTGGCTCCTGAGATCCCAGTAGCTGCAAGGAGGTGGGTGGAAGCCCAGTTTCAGGCAATAAATATGATGGGGAAAGACCAGATCTCCTGCAAAGGGAAACATGCCTTTGAAGAGTAACAGGCTGAGAAATGGTTTAGAGGTATCACTGGAAAGTTGATTGCTAATGGGTTCTGGGGGAAAACTGGATCACATAATCCACTTTTTTGCACAACATGCTCAGGCAGATGACACGTGCAGGACAGACAATCCCCCACTCCCCCCAATAGCCTTCACCAGTAACAGCATCCAAGCACCTGTGAAACAAGCTGTCACTCTGACCCCAACATGCTTCCGCTGCCCCCCACCCCTCATTTCTCCACTGAGGACGTTTGAGCTTCCAATGTAGATGTAGCTTAAAAGCAACAGGTTTGGGCTTCCCTTATGGTCCAGGGGGTACAGTCCACCTTGCAGTGCAAGGGGCACCGGTTCGATCCCTGGCCCGGAAAGATCCCACGTGCCACGGAGCTGCTGGACCAGTGTGTCGGATTACTAGTCAGCACTCTGGAGCACATGCGCCCAGGGGCAGTGCTCTGCAAGGAGAGGGGCCGCTGCATTGGGAGGCCCACACATGCCAAAGAATAAATGATGAATGAAAATAAATACAAAAAAATATATAAAAAGAGGCATGATGGGGAAAAAAGAAAAAGGCAACAGGCTTTTCTGTAAGGCTGTGCTTTCTCTTTAAGGTCCTCTGTGACCAAGGAAAAGGGGCACTGAGACTGGCGAGGATCTAAATGATGCTTTATGATGAGGAGGAAGACTAGTGGTCAGCCTCCCACCGTGGAGGAAACTGAAAAATACAGGATTTATTAACTGCCTACTATGTGCCCTGCCCTGCTGGCCACCATCTCCAGGGGAACAATGAATCACAATAATGAATTAGAACCTCTTTAAATTAGACAAGTAGGGGGTCTGGCCTATCTGCATTAATGAAGATCTGATTTATTAACCATCTTTAAAGAAATGCAGTTTTATTACTTTCAAGTATAAGCATTGATTCATATCAAGTGCCAACAAGTATTGCCAAGTGGAGGTCCTGATGGCCCTGCCTTAACAAAAAGATAAGATTAATTTGTAATTAACAGCATCCATTTGCATGGAAACAATTAATGGGCTAAAGTCCTCATAAAAACAGTGCAATCTATTAACTAGATTAATAATGCCCTCTTTACAATCTCAGAAAACTTATTAGTTTTTTCCAGAAAAGGCAAAGGTCAGCTCTCTGGGAGCTTGGGTGCTATGCTGAGCCCAGAAAAAATTATAAAGATGTCCAAGCTTGTTTGCATGGTCCCAAGCTCCCTTATCTCTTTTTTCCTTCTTAGTTTTTCCCAGTTGGCATTTATTGGGAGCAGCTAAAAGAAATTTACAGAGAAAACTAAAGGATAATCTTTGACCTCAAAGAGCTTACAGCTTGGCTAGGAGACAAACACAGACCTACTAAAATATCAGGGATAAATTCAAGTGCTCAATCAAAGCAACACATGAGTAGCAAGATGCAAAAGTGGTGGAACCCCTTAGTTGTGCTAGCCCCTGTAGGAATCCTTTGACATGTATATGTTAATATGTAAGCAACGCTGGGAAGTAGGCATTATAGGTTCCTTTCCTGGTTGACAGATGAAGAAACAGAAGCACCGAATGCTCAATACCTGGTCTACATTCCCACAACTAAGACATGTTATAATGAGCCCTTAGAAATAGTGCTACAATGATCTGTACCTCCTGCCATTCATATATCACTGTGTGGATTTAGAATCTTGAAACTGGGCTGGTTCTATGACTCTCTTTTTATTTTATTTTATTTTATTTATTTATTTTAAAGGTTTTACAGATTTTTGTTGTTCACAGACATGCATGTTCCCAGTTCAGTCATATGCATATCCCTGGTCCCCTCCCCTTTCCCAGGCCACCCCATCCCACCCCTCCAGGCTGTCGCACCAAGCACTTGTAGGAACTCATCCAATGAATCACAGTAATGAATTAGAACCTCTTTAAATTAGACAAGTAGGGGTCTGGCCTATCTGCATTAATGAAGATCTGATTTATTAACCATCTTTAAAGAAATGCAGTTTTATTACTTTCAAGTATAAGCATTGATTCATATCAAGTGCCAACAAGTATTGCCAAGTGGAGGTCCTGATGGCCCTGCCTTAACAAAAAGATAAGATTAATTTGTAATTAACAGCATCCATTTGCATGGAAACAATTAATGGGCTAAAGTCCTCATAAAAACAGTGCAATCTATTAACTAGATTAATAATGCCCTCTTTACAATCTCAGAAAACTTATTAGTTTTTTCCAGAAAAGGCAAAGGTCAGCTCTCTGGGAGCTTGGGTGCTATGCTGAGCCCAGAAAAAATTATAAAGATGTCCAAGCTTGTTTGCATGGTCCCAAGCTCCCTTATCTCTTTTTTCCTTCTTAGTTTTTCCCAGTTGGCATTTATTGGGAGCAGCTAAAAGAAATTTACAGAGAAAACTAAAGGATAATCTTTGACCTCAAAGAGCTTACAGCTTGGCTAGGAGACAAACACAGACCTACTAAAATATCAGGGATAAATTCAAGTGCTCAATCAAAGCAACACATGAGTAGCAAGATGCAAAAGTGGTGGAACCCCTTAGTTGTGCTAGCCCCTGTAGGAATCCTTTGACATGTATATGTTAATATGTAAGCAACGCTGGGAAGTAGGCATTATAGGTTCCTTTCCTGGTTGACAGATGAAGAAACAGAAGCACCGAATGCTCAATACCTGGTCTACATTCCCACAACTAAGACATGTTATAATGAGCCCTTAGAAATAGTGCTACAATGATCTGTACCTCCTGCCATTCATATATCACTGTGTGGATTTAGAATCTTGAAACTGGGCTGGTTCTATGACTCTCTTTTTATTTTATTTTATTTTATTTATTTATTTTAAAGGTTTTACAGATTTTTGTTGTTCACAGACATGCATGTTCCCAGTTCAGTCATATGCATATCCCTGGTCCCCTCCCCTTTCCCAGGCCACCCCATCCCACCCCTCCAGGCTGTCGCACCAAGCACTTGTAGGAACTCCTATTCCCTTAGTGCAATGACTATAGTTATCTTTTTCACATATGATAGTATAAGTTTCCATGTTACTCCCTCTATGTCTCTCACCCACTGTTCATTCCCGACAATGTCCATATGTCTATTCTCTGTTTTTCCATGGGTTCACTGTGTGTGTTATCATTGCCCTTTTACTAGATTCCATATATATGTGTTAGTATGCTGTACTTGTCTTTTGCTTTTTGACTTACTTCACTTTTTATGATAGGTTATAGATCCAACCACCTCATAAAGACTGATTCTTCTACATTTCTTTTTACAGCTGTGTAGTATTCAATTGTATATATGTACCAGCGCTTCTTTATCCATTCATTTGTATGACTCCCTTTTGACCAGTAAGAGCCTTTCAGAAGTGTTGCTCTGTGACTTCTGCAGCCAAATCATAAGAAGCCTTATAGTACCTGCCCAGGTCTCTTAGAACACTTCCTCTAGGGGAAGACAGCCACAGTGTAACAAGTTCAAATACCTTGATCCTGACATGCTGTGAGGAAACACAAGCTAGTCACATGAGGAAGCTAGATAGCAAAAGAAAGACATCTTGGTGGCCCCTTGCAGCCATGACCACTGAGGTGCCAAGCATGTAAATAAAGTCTCCACCTCAGACATATAGCCCTATTGAGCCTTCAGTTAATTCCAGCACTCCACCATCTGACTACAGCCACAACCAAGAACCAACCAGTTGAGCCCAGCCAATCCAGGGAACCAATAAAATATGGTTTTTCCCTTATGATTCTCTGCACTAGATAACCAGAACTAGTTGATAAAGACTGAATGACAGCAGTCTAATTCCAGAGTTGCAATTTTAGCCACCAAGCCCAGATCAAAAGCAGCTGGGTGTTATAGACCATTTTGTGATAGACACCTTATCTCTTAGACTGGAGTATCCCAAGCAGGCCTGCTCCTTCATTCAGATTCTTGTCCTGTAAGAACAGTATCCAGTTTGTGAACATGCTTCAGAGAAGCAGTAGCCCCACCCAGCCTCTGTGGATCCGGATCCATGACACAGGTACTAAAACACAGGGCAAAGGGCAACTATACCTGAACTAAAGCCCATTTTAATGCCATCCTGTGGCTGCTGTGAGAGTCTATCCTAAGTACCTACTTCAGCTTATGTCTGTCTGGTGTGAGCGCCAAACGCTGGTCCCTACTTTGAAGTCTATGCTCCCTTCTCCTCTATACATGATTGTCCTTCTGGATTCATGGGAGCTAGACTGTTGAGGCTGCTGGTACTTAAGTTTGCTTGAGATCTAGAGTCTGACCAATCCCTCAGATTTTGGTCTGTATTGATCAACCCCTCAGCAAAAGTGAGTTCTTACTAAATAAAGCTTTGTTCCGTGGTCTGTTCTGGCTTTAGGCTCTGCTGGCCTTAACAGCACCACCCAGGGGCTGAGACACATGTACACTAAGGTAGACAGATGATGAGAACAGCTCAAAATGTCACACTGCCTTGACTGCCAGCAAGGAATCTGCATTTTATATGAGATAGTCTATTACTAATAAAGTGAAGCCCTTAATGTGAAATTCCTGACATCCTTACATTATGGTCTATCTGCTTTGATGAGTCTCTTTTCAAAATCCCTAGACATTCCACCAGGTCACCGCTGTCATGTATATGTACAAGTGAATTGATCTCTGGTGACCGTTTCCATCCCTACGATTTTATTGGGATTCTTTTCTATAGCTTAGAAGAAAACCTGGAGTTCAATTGGAAAATGAGACTGTAACAAAAGAACGACATCTCCCTCTCCCTTCCTCTTAGCTATCCACACCTCCCAGCCCAGAGGGCTCTAAAAGAAAGTTCCAGATAAGATACCTCCATCCTGGAGATGCATGTGACAAGCAAGTACACAGTACATGTGGAAGATGGAAGGTGACTTTCTGGAGACATCACTGGCTGAAGGCTCTGACTAAATCCCACTGAGGCAATTCTCACGGCAAGGGTCAGGGGCCCTGATCTGGAGGTGACACCTGAGTATAGACTTGGACCTTGTTACTTCCTCACTCTGAGGCACCAAGCAAGTTTTTTAGCCTCTAAGACTAATCTTCTCCTCTACAAGATGAAGTTATTAGGGCCTATTGCATAAAATTAAATGAGAAAATATTAACAAAACTCTTATACAAAATAATAATGATATCTGCTAGCAGTGGTTGCACATATGCTCACTTTTCATATTTTTGAATCAACCTGTAAGTTTTCAGTATTTGATCCCAAATTGTACCTCCAGATTTAATTCAAATGCACAGAATAAGAAATACTGTCATTGTCAGATTCTACAGAATCCTCACAAAATCACTACCACAACTACCTTCTTTTAATGAAACTCAGATATGGAGAGGTGCAATAACTTGTATTATCATTTGAATTTTGCAATTTAAGAATCTAAGAGTAATGAATTGGCCATGGTGGACTACCTCCCTGAAAAGAGAAGACAGGTGAATTTTATCTTCAAATTTGAAATTAAACTCCAAGCCTATGACCATGCACCTTGACTTTCTCTGTACCATGAGTTATCTGCTCACCAACAGGCACTTGTTGGAACACTTACTTTCTGCTCAGTCCTAGAAAAGACAAGAGAAAAAAATCCCCAGGCCTTAGTTCATGATCTAGCAGGAGAGACAAGAGAAATGTCAGCACTATAATGATTGCTTTAATGAGAATACAGAGAGCATTTTTAGATGTGTGCCAAGTTTAAGAAGGCCTATAGCAGTTTCTAAATAAGAAGAGTAAGACCTGGAAGATAGGTATTAGGGATGTGCATCAGGGTCCTTCCAGGAAAGAATGAGACACTCAAATTAGAGGGTTTCTTTGTGGAGCATTTATTACAATGAGGCAGGTAGGATGATGAGGAAGCAAGAGAAGGGCCAGAAAGAGCAGCAGCAGAGCTGTGACTGGGCCCAGACTAAAGGGATGAGGAGAGAGGCGGGCACTGAAAAGGAGAGAGCATTAATTCCATAGAACATTGATGGGACAGGGCCTTATAGTGACAGGAAGTGTGGCCCCAAGGGAGGGAAGGAGGAGAGGAAAGACCTTGCCCACATAAGTCCTTCCTTATTGGTCCAACCAACCAGAAGCCAGAGGAGTCACAAGCCTATTAATGAAACCTCTCTAGGGCATCGGGCAGGACAGAGGGCAAGCAAGGAAAGGATCTGGAGGGCCAATGGGAGAGATGCAGTGTAGAATGGCTCATTCAGTCAGGAGAAAAAGGTGTTATGGAGGGAGCTAGTGTTTGAAGGCAGAATGAGGGTGTGAGGCCAGTAGAAGGCAGTGGAAGGTGAGAAAACTGGCCTAGTTGAGCTGGCTAGACTTGGTAAATGAGGAGTGGAACTTGAGGCTAGGCCAAATGTTCTGAATTACGGATTAGATCATCAGACCATCCAGCATGATGCCCAGCACATAGTTCAATTCAATTTAGTCACTCAGTCGTGAATGACTCTTTGCAACCCCATGGACTGCAGCATGCCAGGCTTCCCTGTTCTTCACCATCCTCAGAGCTTGCTCAAACTCATGTCCATTGACTCAGTGATGCCATCCACAGAGAGCCTCGCTCTCTGTCATCCCCTTCTCCTTCTGCTTTCTATTTGTCCAGCATCGGGGTCCTTTCCAATGAGTTGTCTCTTGGTACCAAGTAGTCAAAGTATTGGAGCTTCAGCTTCAGCATCAGTTCTTCCAATGAATATTTAGGGTTGATTTCCTTTAGGACTGACTGCTTTGATCTCCTTGCAATCCAGGGGACTCTCAAGAGTCTTCTCCAACACCACAGTTCAAAAGCATCAATTCTTCCGCACTCAGCCTTCTTTATGGTCCAACTCAGTATATAGTAGGATCCCAGTGAAACTTTTTGAAGAAATAAAGCAGCACAACTATTAAATACATGACTATGAGAATGTGAAATGGAAAATAAAGCCCATCCTACGTCCTACATAGGAAGGGGACCTAGTACAGACAAATGGGGAGAACAGGTTGTGTGCCTTTCACAAGAACTTTCCCCTTCCTGGGCTGTATTTGTGTAATCATTCCCCTGCTGTGGAACTCTATGATATATACCCCATCAGGGCAGATATGACTTAATGAGGACCAGCAGAGTCACATTTCCTTCAAAGAGAGTCAAGTTCTAGGGTTTCACCACCATTTTTATCTTGAGCAGAAGCCCAAAACACATATTGAAATTACTGGAGGGAGAATCTCTGGGTAGTAGAGGATATTTGTGTGTGTGTGCATACTCAATCATATCCGACTCTTTGTGACCCCATGGACTGAGCCAGCCAGGCTCCTCTGTCCATGGTATTCTCTAGGCAAGAATACTGGAATGGGTTGCCATTTCCTACTCCAAGTGATCTTTCCAACCCAGGGATTAAACCCATCTCCAATGTCTCCTACATTGGTAGACAGATTTTTTTTTTTACCACTGCACCACCTGGGAAGCCCAGCGAAGAGTATAACAGGGCAGAAAAGAGCAAGGAGGGAGCCAAATGAAGAGGTATGGTCTCTAGACCACAGTCTGAAAGAGAACAGCCCCAGCAGGTTTTAGCCCCCACCTCAAATTTAAGGACTCCCTCTATCTATGCTCCAAATTAATTCTCAGGGCAGGACTCCACCAGGCAGTCAATAACATGGAGAAATTCTACTGTCTGCATCTTTGCATCCCTCTGGGACCTTGTGCTGATGTGTCCATTAAATACTTGTGGAGTGAACAGAATAAAAGGAAAGAAGGCAAGCATGGAGGGAAAAGGGGGTTCTCTAACAGTTACCCCTACCAAGTTACCCCCATCAGAGAGGCTATCTTGACCACCATTGATGTCTCTCCAGAATAACACAGGAGACCATTGAAAAGACAGGAGAAGTCATAGTTCAGTGGGAGAATAAGATGGTGGTAAAAGGCATTCACCAAGTACCATCATTAAATGGCAGGCTGACAGGCCAAAGAACAAGGATGGATGAAAATAGATAAATGAAAGACCAACAGAAGTGGCCGTCCTGCCCTTCTCCCTCCCCAACCCACCCCCTGCCCAAAAAATGAAAAAAACATGGCAGGCTGAGTAACATGAAACTTGTCATGACTGTAAAAAATGAACACATAAAAACTACAAGTCAAGGGAGTGTGAGACTGAGTGGCTCAAAGGATTGGGTTCCATTTTGATAGGACAAGTGGACGCAGGAGGTTTCCCAGGTGAAGGAAAGAGCCTGAATGAAAGCAAAGAGGTCAGAACAACTGAAGCCAGTGTCTAGAGAAGATGCCCTCAATTCACCTCTGCGAATATTGACACGCTCTCACCTCAATACTGGCTACAGTGCAAGGCGCTGAAGATTAGAAACACAGAGCTTCCACTCTCCAGAAGCACCCAGGTTGTTACCAGCTCTGAGAATTCAGGAGTGGAAAGAACCCAGCCAGGCCTCTTACCTCAAAGAGTCTTTTCAGAGAACAATGGAACACGGATACCCTGGTTTCTGCTGAGACATTCCCAGAGAGCAGATGGCATAGGGTCATCTCAGTTCTCTCTTGGACAGTTTTAATTGACAGAGTTTATCCCATAATGACCTGGGAAGCCAGCGAAGAGTATAACAGGGCAGAAAAGAGCAAGGAGGGAGCCAAATGAAGAGGTATGGTCTCTAGACCACAGTCTGAAAGAGAACAGCCCCAGCAGGTTTTAGCCCCCACCTCAAATTTAAGGACTCCCTCTATCTATGCTCCAAATTAATTCTCAGGGCAGGACTCCACCAGGCAGTCAATAACATGGAGAAATTCTACTGTCTGCATCTTTGCATCCCTCTGGGACCTTGTGCTGATGTGTCCATTAAATACTTGTGGAGTGAACAGAATAAAAGGAAAGAAGGCAAGCATGGAGGGAAAAGGGGGTTCTCTAACAGTTACCCCTACCAAGTTACCCCCATCAGAGAGGCTATCTTGACCACCATTGATGTCTCTCCAGAATAACACAGGAGACCATTGAAAAGACAGGAGAAGTCATAGTTCAGTGGGAGAATAAGATGGTGGTAAAAGGCATTCACCAAGTACCATCATTAAATGGCAGGCTGACAGGCCAAAGAACAAGGATGGATGAAAATAGATAAATGAAAGACCAACAGAAGTGGCCGTCCTGCCCTTCTCCCTCCCCAACCCACCCCCTGCCCAAAAAATGAAAAAAACATGGCAGGCTGAGTAACATGAAACTTGTCATGACTGTAAAAAATGAACACATAAAAACTACAAGTCAAGGGAGTGTGAGACTGAGTGGCTCAAAGGATTGGGTTCCATTTTGATAGGACAAGTGGACGCAGGAGGTTTCCCAGGTGAAGGAAAGAGCCTGAATGAAAGCAAAGAGGTCAGAACAACTGAAGCCAGTGTCTAGAGAAGATGCCCTCAATTCACCTCTGCGAATATTGACACGCTCTCACCTCAATACTGGCTACAGTGCAAGGCGCTGAAGATTAGAAACACAGAGCTTCCACTCTCCAGAAGCACCCAGGTTGTTACCAGCTCTGAGAATTCAGGAGTGGAAAGAACCCAGCCAGGCCTCTTACCTCAAAGAGTCTTTTCAGAGAACAATGGAACACGGATACCCTGGTTTCTGCTGAGACATTCCCAGAGAGCAGATGGCATAGGGTCATCTCAGTTCTCTCTTGGACAGTTTTAATTGACAGAGTTTATCCCATAATGATGCAAACAGCCCAGCTACTCGCATGTAAGGTTGTTTTTGTTGTCACAGTCATCATCATTTTTATTAGAGACATGCCTCTTACTATGTCCACACCCCCTCCTCTCTCTGGATTCTCCTGGGATACCACCAGACTCTGCGAGATTGCTGGGACTGCCATCCTCCAGGACAAGGTCTGTGCTGATGGCCCTACTCTTTCTCAGGCACAAGGACCCTAGGTCAAGGAACCACACATTGCCAGCACCCTTGTCCTCTGTGTTTTGATCATGGCGGGAAGCCCACTGAAGGCTTCAACCCAGCAGGAGAGCCCGTGCTCCTGGGCATCAACTAGCATGAGAAATGGTGAGTGTGATGTTACAGAGCCCCACCCACAGCCTGCCCTGTTGACACAACCCCACAAAGCTGTGGGGAAGCAGGAAATGGTTCCTCTTCTTTTAAACAAGGACACTCTTTAAAATGCTTAAGCAGACTTCTAGTCAAAAATTAGCACTTTTATACAAAGGAAAGGAGAAAAGGTACAGCAGGAAAGTCCAGTATATCAGATTGAATTAGTTTTTCTTGCCACAACATGTAAACAAATCTGTTTAATTAGAACACCTTTTTTTTATTGCCTTCTGAGTAATTTTTCAATGATGAGCAATAAAATAAGAGAGTGGGGAAGGTCTGCTGAAATCTTTCAGAGACCCTCAGAGATCTTCTCTGCTTCCCCTAATGAACCAACTCCTGGGGTGTCCCCCTGCATTCCCTATAAGTGCCCTGGGTACTCTCTCTTCCCACTCATCCCCTCCCCCAGGTACCTTTGTTTGCAGAGATTATAGCAGATTGTATGCATGAAAGGGAGATGAGGTGTGGTCTCTGACATGATAACACGGGGTCCCCAAAAACTGGACAGAGGAAAACCCTCAAAGTCCCACCAAGGCTCCAAATAGAAACTGGTAGAATGGAGCAAGCCCTGGGCTGAAGTCCAGCCTGTGGTCTTGAATCCGATGCTGCAGAGGGGCGCTGTGGGCTCCATCACCTGCTGGGGCCTCTGACTCTACAGTTATGTAGGAGAGAGACCCTTACCAGTCCCCACACTCAAGGATCCAGACCTGCACCTTGGACCTCAAACGACCCTTTACACTCTCCCGGTACCCAAAGGCCTAAACCATGGGCTCTGAGCAAGGTTTGTACAAAGCAACTTCTTGTGTCTCAGCCCGCTCAGGCCCAGATGATGCCCGGTCCCCAACCTGCTGCGGTTCTCCCCTCCCCTCCTCAATGTGCACACGTCCTCACACACACACACACACACATGTTTCTCCCCTCACCCCCGCTGTGGCACTCACATCTGCAGGGGTGTGAGTGTTTGTATTTTTGGTTTCGGGTTGGTTTCTGAATAAGCAGAAGATTTAAGCTTCTAATCCATCTGTTGGGTGCAAAACATAATATATTCTGGGAGTGGATTAGGGGACTAAATTTGGGAAATGTGTTGTCAAAATGTGGTTTTGCAATGCAAGCTTATTGATGAGGGTGTCATTTGGAGTCTGAAGGCCTTTTGGAAGCCATCGTGTAAAGACAGGCTAAGGTGGGGAGAGACAGGTGGGCAGGATTCACCCCCACAAAATGGTAGAGGTGGAAAATTCCTTCTGGGGGACCCCAACCACAACTTTCCAACATCCCCTCTCTTCTGCTTTCCTGTAGCAGGACCTTTCAGGATCCCTCCCCTCTACAGTAGCACTTTCAGAACACTGGCATATTTATTCACACTCAGGAGTGACATCTAATAATGAAAATATAAATCTCAACTTCTTTCTGGGGTATGTGCATTTTAAGGATGTTCAAAGTCTGATGTTGTCATAGTAGGAATGCAGGCATCAATCAACATTTAGAGATGATCCCAAGGCGTGGAGGTAAACCAGGAGACCCATCTGGGAGACCCAGATACAAGTGCCCACTGGTAGCTTCTCAGCCATGTGACACCTGGGATCACTTTGGTCCTTAGAACACAGATACCATCTTGCCATAGATGTGGCTGAAAAAATGCCTTCAGTGTATCTTTTTTGTTGACATTACTCACCATATCTTTCTCCTGTGCCCCTGGCCTTAGATGGGGGTGATGGGAGTGTGTCACCGGGATGGTGGAAGTCAGCTGCTGACTTGGGAGAAGCAAGCAGCAGTGATAGGGTTACAGGGTTAGAGAGCAGGTGGAGCTGAGGGATATGAGGTGGGGCTGGAATAACATCCTAGAACTCATCACTAGAGTGATGGGCGCAAGTGGGACTGAGTGGAAAACACCAGGGTTCTAAGAGAACATCTACAACAATGTAGCCAACCCCAGGATCCATGACTGGTAACTCCAAGCTACAGTAGATTATCCCCAAGGAGGGAAAGGAAAGCTCACCAGCTCTCACAGAGGCTGACCACCACGCTCCCACTGTGAACTGTGGAGACTGAGGAGACAGGACTGACTCCCAACACGTCAATAGACCAGGAAGACCAGTCTTGTAAATTTGATATAAAAGGTTGGGACAAAAATCTCCCCATCAAACCTATTTTGCCCTTTTCCCAGCTAACTTAAAGATGGAGCTGAAATCTTTCCCAGTTTGCAGACTTTTCTCCTAATAGAGCACTAGAACTTCCCCTCCCAAGAAGTGCCAAATATTAATCAATCCATGTCCTCCTTCTCCAGACAGGGTATGTGCCCTGGAGCACGTGGGAAATACAGCCCTTGGCTTCAGAAATCTCACAACACATGTGGGCCTGAGGGAGAAATTGCTCCTAGGACACAGTGATATCAATTGGGACATGGGAACAGTGGAAGGCTGTAGGATAGGATATGGATGCATAAAGGTAAGGGAAAATGTAAGATCCTCCAGGGGGAAGCCACAGACAGTGGAGACCCCACCCCTCCCCAAACCACTGTCACTACCTTGCCTTTGAACAGGAAAGCCCTCACCTGACACATTTCTTGTTAAAAATCTCCCAAACCGTGAATCCTACCCATCCCTTTCTTTCATGGTCAGTCCCTGTTTGTCTCAACATGACCTTGGTGTCTTAAAATAGAGACTGTCTGGATCGCTTCATGGACTAAGGTCACGGAGCCCAATTCTGCTTTCTCGTGGTCCTCCCTGTGCAACAAAGGGAAGCACATGGGCAACGGTTCAGGGTTCCATATTTAGAAAATAAATGCCCTGGGGCTTCTGTGCCTTGAGTGGAAGGATAATAGACAACAGCGGAGGAAACGCTGATGCTAATGATGGGACTGAGACTACCAATGGGACTTGATGCATTCATTTAACAGGAGGGAATCATAATCATGTAATGAATATCCCAACCGGGTAAGGAATACCAGGAGTAAAAAGCCGGAAAGGCTTGAGCAGTTCCTTTCATGGTTTCCGTGTCACTATCCTTTCTCCTGTTCTCTCCTGCATTATGAGTGTTTCACTCTCTACAGGATGATCACCATCTGCACATAAACATGCCATTATGTCTGCCATTACAATGAGCCTCTCTTGACCTTGCTTGTCTCTAACTACTGACCCATTTCTTTCTCTTCACTTTCTCTTTCACCCACTTTTTCACAAATACCTCTCAACCAAAACTTTTCTTATCAAAGTGCCTCATGCCCTTCACATTGTTGAATGTACCCATCAACTCCCAGTCTTGATCACACTTGACCTTCCAGCACACTTGGCTTCCTCAGGTCTCCACACTCTGTGCCTGTGGAGGGCTTTGAAGCACCTCCTTGGTCTTCGTTTCTACCAGGGCTCACTCTCCTACTGACATGACCAGCCCCCTGACTTCAAGTACTGGTATGGGCTCATGAATCCCAAATTCATTTCTCATCAAGATTTTGCTACTGATTTCTAGAAATGTGCCTCAAACTGCCTATGTGACCATCTCCACTTGAATGTCTAAGATAGGATATGGATGCATAAAGGTAAGGGAAAATGTAAGATCCTCCAGGGGGAAGCCACAGACAGTGGAGACCCCACCCCTCCCCAAACCACTGTCACTACCTTGCCTTTGAACAGGAAAGCCCTCACCTGACACATTTCTTGTTAAAAATCTCCCAAACCGTGAATCCTACCCATCCCTTTCTTTCATGGTCAGTCCCTGTTTGTCTCAACATGACCTTGGTGTCTTAAAATAGAGACTGTCTGGATCGCTTCATGGACTAAGGTCACGGAGCCCAATTCTGCTTTCTCGTGGTCCTCCCTGTGCAACAAAGGGAAGCACATGGGCAACGGTTCAGGGTTCCATATTTAGAAAATAAATGCCCTGGGGCTTCTGTGCCTTGAGTGGAAGGATAATAGACAACAGCGGAGGAAACGCTGATGCTAATGATGGGACTGAGACTACCAATGGGACTTGATGCATTCATTTAACAGGAGGGAATCATAATCATGTAATGAATATCCCAACCGGGGTAAGGAATACCAGGAGTAAAAAGCCGGAAAGGCTTGAGCAGTTCCTTTCATGGTTTCCGTGTCACTATCCTTTCTCCTGTTCTCTCCTGCATTATGAGTGTTTCACTCTCTACAGGATGATCACCATCTGCACATAAACATGCCATTATGTCTGCCATTACAATGAGCCTCTCTTGACCTTGCTTGTCTCTAACTACTGACCCATTTCTTTCTCTTCACTTTCTCTTTCACCCACTTTTTCACAAATACCTCTCAACCAAAACTTTTCTTATCAAAGTGCCTCATGCCCTTCACATTGTTGAATGTACCCATCAACTCCCAGTCTTGATCACACTTGACCTTCCAGCACACTTGGCTTCCTCAGGTCTCCACACTCTGTGCCTGTGGAGGGCTTTGAAGCACCTCCTTGGTCTTCGTTTCTACCAGGGCTCACTCTCCTACTGACATGACCAGCCCCCTGACTTCAAGTACTGGTATGGGCTCATGAATCCCAAATTCATTTCTCATCAAGATTTTGCTACTGATTTCTAGAAATGTGCCTCAAACTGCCTATGTGACCATCTCCACTTGAATGTCTAAGAGCCCTCTCAAGGTCAGCATATGCAAAATTCAAAACCCAATCTTTGTACCACCCCAGTCCTACTCTACTCACACCACTTCCCTGCGTCCTAGGTACTGAGGCCATGGAGTCATCCTTGGCTCGTCTTTCTGTATCGCATCCTGTATGTAATCTGCCAGTATATTTTGTTGCCTCGACTTTCAAAACATCCAGATTCAAGATGCTCACCCGTCTTCTGTCACCATTCAACGCCAGTTGACTATTCCTGTCTTCCTTGTGTATTCTCACAGCCCTCCTTGCCTTCTTGGACATATTCTTAACACAATAGCCTCTTGCTTTAAAACATATGCTTCATGGCATTTGACATAAGAACCATATCATGCGTTTAAAACCCATTCCACTGAAACTAAACTGAAGCCTTTGCAATGACCAGCAGGCCCTCCCCCGCCACAGACTCTCCAACCTCAACCCCTTGACTCTTCCCCTCGTCCCTTGTCCCCAGCTGCACTGACCTCCATGCTGTTCCTCAAGCATGCTCACCATCCCTTCCTTAAGCCTTTGCTCTGGAGTTACCCTAACCAGAACATTCTTCCCTCAACATCTGCTTGGCTCACTCCATCTCCTTATTTCAGATCTTTGGATCTGCTTCCTCAACAAGTCCATTTGACCAATCTATTTCATCCCGCAAGCTGCCTTCACACCATCACACTCCACCCCTTACTCTTCTCTACAATCTCTCAGAGCATCAACATACTGTATCATTTACTTATTTCTCTGTTTTTTATGCCTATAACCTCCTCCGCTGAAATATAATCTTCACATGGACGAGAAATTTCGTCTGCTTTGTTCTCAAATCTATCCCCAGGTGCAGTGCGTGGCATACAGGTGTTCCACAAATGTTTGCTGAATGACTAAGTTTTCTTTTTTCTGCCCAAACACAGCCTGCTTAATCAGCTCTTTCCAGCTTAGTTCTCTGTTGAGTCTTGTTCTTCCAGATAACATGTCCACATTTCTGACAACACAGTCACAACAGCCACAGTAGCTTAGTAATGTGCCTCAAACTGCCTATGTGACCATCTCCACTTGAATGTCTAAGAGCCCTCTCAAGGTCAGCATATGCAAAATTCAAAACCCAATCTTTGTACCACCCCAGTCCTACTCTACTCACACCACTTCCCTGCGTCCTAGGTACTGAGGCCATGGAGTCATCCTTGGCTCGTCTTTCTGTATCGCATCCTGTATGTAATCTGCCAGTATATTTTGTTGCCTCGACTTTCAAAACATCCAGATTCAAGATGCTCACCCGTCTTCTGTCACCATTCAACGCCAGTTGACTATTCCTGTCTTCCTTGTGTATTCTCACAGCCCTCCTTGCCTTCTTGGACATATTCTTAACACAATAGCCTCTTGCTTTAAAACATATGCTTCATGGCATTTGACATAAGAACCATATCATGCGTTTAAAACCCATTCCACTGAAACTAAACTGAAGCCTTTGCAATGACCAGCAGGCCCTCCCCCGCCACAGACTCTCCAACCTCATCTCCTTGACTTTTCCCCCTCGTCCCTTGTCCCCAGCTGCACTGACCTCCATGCTGTTCCTCAAGCATGCTCACCATCCCTTCCTTAAGCCTTTGCTCTGGAGTTACCCTAACCAGAACATTCTTCCCTCAACATCTGCTTGGCTCACTCCATCTCCTTATTTCAGATCTTTGGATCTGCTTCCTCAACAAGTCCATTTGACCAATCTATTTCATCCCGCAAGCTGCCTTCACACCATCACACTCCACCCCTTACTCTTCTCTACAATCTCTCAGAGCATCAACATACTGTATCATTTACTTATTTCTCTGTTTTTTATGCCTATAACCTCCTCCGCTGAAATATAATCTTCACATGGACGAGAAATTTCGTCTGCTTTGTTCTCAAATCTATCCCCAGGTGCAGTGCGTGGCATACAGGTGTTCCACAAATGTTTGCTGAATGACTAAGTTTTCTTTTTTCTGCCCAAACACAGCCTGCTTAATCAGCTCTTTCCAGCTTAGTTCTCTGTTGAGTCTTGTTCTTCCAGATAACATGTCCACATTTCTGACAACACAGTCACAACAGCCACAGTAGCTACAGTAGTAGTAATGTGCATTGCTTACAAGATATGTGACCTAACACCACATGAAACGTGCACAACATACCAGGCAGACTCCATAACAAGGATTATCTCTTTCCATTTTTCCCATAGTTCAGAAAGGTAGCATAATAAAATGCATTACTGGATCCAATATGTCACCCCTCACCCCACCTGCTGTATCCATTCCATTGGGGTACCCTTATGATGGGCCTGGCATATTCCCTCTCTTCTTAACTTTGAGTGTGACCATGTGACTTGTTTCGACCACATCAAGTTCCAAATTTAGAAGACATTGTGTGTGTCCCCTTGTCTTCTGTCGTCCCCAGGAGATCGTGCCTAAGCTGGCCCACTGGTACAGGAGACTTGGATACACCTCAGTGAAATCGAGCCTAGATCAAACACCCTTTCCTGACCCACAGTCACATGAGCAGTATGAACGGTCATCATTCGAAGCCACAAAGTTTTAGGGTGGTTTGTAACACAGCAATAGTAAAGTGGTAGAGCTGCTGCCATGTTTCATGTTCACTTCTCAAAGGTAAGAAACCCACTCAGGATCTCAGAGACAGTGGGTAGTAAAACCAGAGTCCATCTCTGCACTCTGCACAATAACCTCCAGAAAACACCACCCACTGCCTTCTTGCCTTCTTTGTTCTTCACCAAACACTGATTGGACACATTCTGAAGTCTTCTCCAAATGTATTTATTCATTCATTTGTTCGATCATCCATACTTTCAAAAAATAAAAGTTGATTATCACACTGTGCCAAAAATTTGTAAGTTGCTGGAAAGGCTGAGAAAGAACCTGAGCTATGTGAACAGAAATGTACCAGAAAAGGAGAAAACACAAAAGGAGCGTAGTTAGAGAGTGATGTGCCCAAGATGAAACTGAGGGAAATCACAAAGCAGACAGTGTTGGGGACACTGTTGTGAAGGTTCCCAGAAAGCAGACCCTGACGCGGCCTGGAGCCCCCAGTGGGACCAGCTGCTTGAGATAACGGGACAGTTTCTCTCCTGGGTGCTGGGTGGAGCCAGCCCTCCCTCCTTAAAGATACTCCTTAACCCCCATGACTTCTCTCTCCTCTCATAATAGAATAAAAGAACCTAATATTATTAGTTACTGCCACTCAGTGTTAAAAATAGAGGAGCCATTTTCAGGCATCATCAAAACAATATCATGATGAGTCACTTATTTTCCAGGTTTTGAATATCCAGAAAACACTGAAATGTTCCCAAGACAACAAAGCAGCTCGGATAAAACACTTACTGGATCCAATATGTCACCCCTCACCCCACCTGCTGTATCCATTCCATTGGGGTACCCTTATGATGGGCCTGGCATATTCCCTCTCTTCTTAACTTTGAGTGTGACCATGTGACTTGTTTCGACCACATCAAGTTCCAAATTTAGAAGACATTGTGTGTGTCCCCTTGTCTTCTGTCGTCCCCAGGAGATCGTGCCTAAGCTGGCCCACTGGTACAGGAGACTTGGATACACCTCAGTGAAATCGAGCCTAGATCAAACACCCTTTCCTGACCCACAGTCACATGAGCAGTATGAACGGTCATCATTCGAAGCCACAAAGTTTTAGGGTGGTTTGTAACACAGCAATAGTAAAGTGGTAGAGCTGCTGCCATGTTTCATGTTCACTTCTCAAAGGTAAGAAACCCACTCAGGATCTCAGAGACAGTGGGTAGTAAAACCAGAGTCCATCTCTGCACTCTGCACAATAACCTCCAGAAAACACCACCCACTGCCTTCTTGCCTTCTTTGTTCTTCACCAAACACTGATTGGACACATTCTGAAGTCTTCTCCAAATGTATTTATTCATTCATTTGTTCGATCATCCATACTTTCAAAAAATAAAAGTTGATTATCACACTGTGCCAAAAATTTGTAAGTTGCTGGAAAGGCTGAGAAAGAACCTGAGCTATGTGAACAGAAATGTACCAGAAAAGGAGAAAACACAAAAGGAGCGTAGTTAGAGAGTGATGTGCCCAAGATGAAACTGAGGGAAATCACAAAGCAGACAGTGTTGGGGACACTGTTGTGAAGGTTCCCAGAAAGCAGACCCTGACGCGGCCTGGAGCCCCCAGTGGGACCAGCTGCTTGAGATAACGGGACAGTTTCTCTCCTGGGTGCTGGGTGGAGCCAGCCCTCCCTCCTTAAAGATACTCCTTAACCCCCATGACTTCTCTCTCCTCTCATAATAGAATAAAAGAACCTAATATTATTAGTTACTGCCACTCAGTGTTAAAAATAGAGGAGCCATTTTCAGGCATCATCAAAACAATATCATGATGAGTCACTTATTTTCCAGGTTTGTGAATATCCAGAAAACACTGAAATGTTCCCAAGACAACAAAGCAGCTCGGATCATTAAGAAACATGATTCTTTATAAGATTTGTGACTCGCCAGGTGCCATATGGCTAATAAGTGGTATAATGAGAGTGAGGATCAGAGTATTTAAAGATGAACAAGACAGTAGATGGAAACAGGAGACACATCACTCTTTGACCTTGGATGTTTCTGTATTAATCAACCGGAAATGAAAGTACCTAGTTTTTAAGATTGTGGTTAAGCTTAGTTAAGTTAAAAAAATAACAGTAAAGGGCCCTACAGGTGTTTATAACTAATCATTGGGTACCAATGTAGCAACATGCCGTCCATTCAGTAAATATTCTGTGAATGTCCACCACATGCTAACCTCTATGCCATGTCCCAGGAATGCTGAGATATACATCATGGACCTCTCCTCTCCCCCTGGACCCACAGTCTAGTAAAGAGTACAGGTAAGTCAGACTGGAAGATCCCCTAGAGTGAGCCATGTGCGCTAGTGGATTACATACAGGGGAAAAGGGGACGCTGGCCAGTTTGCAGTTTCAGACTTAGAGCTCCCAAGCCAAAGGCACTTGTCAACACCTCAGAAGAGATTTCAAATGATAGTGTAAAGAACATATTCACCAGAATGTACGTGCCCTGTCACAAGATGGGAAAGACCCTTTCCAAGAATTCTGAAGACACAACCACAGAATGGGAACTACCAGACTGAAAATGGTCTGTATGAACTGTATGAAACTGCATTCAACCAGGGCCTCTGCTTGTCCTCATTCTGCATGAATCCCACCTATGTAACGAATGTTTATCCCATGGCCCCACATAATTCTCACAACAGTCCTGTGAAGTTCATGCTGATATTTATCTTCTCTTCATGGATGAACGAACTGGTCCTTCAAAGGATGAAAACTGGTCTCTTCAGGGCAGCCAGCCCTCCCTTATCCAAATCCCCCCATAATAGAATAAAAGAACCTAATATTATTAGTTACTGCCACTCAGTGTTAAAAATAGAGGAGCCATTTTCAGGCATCATCAAAACAATATCATGATGAGTCACTTATTTTCCAGGTTTGTGAATATCCAGAAAACACTGAAATGTTCCCAAGACAACAAAGCAGCTCGGATCATTAAGAAACATGATTCTTTATAAGATTTGTGACTCGCCAGGTGCCATATGGCTAATAAGTGGTATAATGAGAGTGAGGATCAGAGTATTTAAAGATGAACAAGACAGTAGATGGAAACAGGAGACACATCACTCTTTGACCTTGGATGTTTCTGTATTAATCAACCGGAAATGAAAGTACCTAGTTTTTAAGATTGTGGTTAAGCTTAGTTAAGTTAAAAAAATAACAGTAAAGGGCCCTACAGGTGTTTATAACTAATCATTGGGTACCAATGTAGCAACATGCCGTCCATTCAGTAAATATTCTGTGAATGTCCACCACATGCTAACCTCTATGCCATGTCCCAGGAATGCTGAGATATACATCATGGACCTCTCCTCTCCCCCTGGACCCACAGTCTAGTAAAGAGTACAGGTAAGTCAGACTGGAAGATCCCCTAGAGTGAGCCATGTGCGCTAGTGGATTACATACAGGGGAAAAGGGGACGCTGGCCAGTTTGCAGTTTCAGACTTAGAGCTCCCAAGCCAAAGGCACTTGTCAACACCTCAGAAGAGATTTCAAATGATAGTGTAAAGAACATATTCACCAGAATGTACGTGCCCTGTCACAAGATGGGAAAGACCCTTTCCAAGAATTCTGAAGACACAACCACAGAATGGGAACTACCAGACTGAAAATGGTCTGTATGAACTGTATGAAACTGCATTCAACCAGGGCCTCTGCTTGTCCTCATTCTGCATGAATCCCACCTATGTAACGAATGTTTATCCCATGGCCCCACATAATTCTCACAACAGTCCTGTGAAGTTCATGCTGATATTTATCTTCTCTTCATGGATGAACGAACTGGTCCTTAGAGACAGTTAGTAATGTCTTAGAATTGAGAGGAACTTACAGGACTGGGTCTCAAACTCAGGTCACCTTAAGCAGTGAGGTTCCTTCTCTTCTCACTACTCATGAACCTGTCTGGTGAAGCCAAGGGGCCTCTTGTAGGGAGCTCTTGCGTACCTAAGCCTATTTATGATTGCTCCATTACCAAGAACTGCAAGACCAAATTGGGGTCATAAATATAAGCGCTATGGGTGATCTATGCAGTTTGAGTTATTCAAGAAGACTTTGAAATAGAGTTAGGACTTCAATTCGTCCCTGGGTGGAGAAGAAAAGCAGCATCCGTTCTGTAATTCTTTTGATAAAGATGCATGATCTGGGCCCTGAGCTGCAGTTTCTTTCTTATCTGTTTGCTTTTGTCCTCTTTCTTAGAACATCTTAAACAACAGAATTACTTCTATTACTGTAATTACTGTATGACAGCACTGAGATTGGAAAGTAAACCACTTCAGAAGCTGGGGGAAGAGGGACAAATGTAAAGGGAATCACTCGTACCTTTAAGAGGACAGGCGACAGGGCTGCTGATGAAGAATGAAAGTTCTCAAGATTCTTATCTGTTTCTTCTAGCAAGCCCAGCACAACCCAAATCAGAAACCGGTTATTAGCTCATGATTCTAGCTGTTCCTGGCCCTCCCAACAAGAATAGTTCTCTCTTTTATAGCCCTTATAACTCATTAACTGTGCCTCTTTGAGGGAGGTGGGGATTTGGGACTTTCCATTTGTGTGATGTCAACACCTCAGAAGAGATTTCAAATGATAGTGTAAAGAACATATTCACCAGAATGTACGTGCCCTGTCACAAGATGGGAAAGACCCTTTCCAAGAATTCTGAAGACACAACCACAGAATGGGAACTACCAGACTGAAAATGGTCTGTATGAACTGTATGAAACTGCATTCAACCAGGGCCTCTGCTTGTCCTCATTCTGCATGAATCCCACCTATGTAACGAATGTTTATCCCATGGCCCCACATAATTCTCACAACAGTCCTGTGAAGTTCATGCTGATATTTATCTTCTCTTCATGGATGAACGAACTGGTCCTTAGAGACAGTTAGTAATGTCTTAGAATTGAGAGGAACTTACAGGACTGGGTCTCAAACTCAGGTCACCTTAAGCAGTGAGGTTCCTTCTCTTCTCACTACTCATGAACCTGTCTGGTGAAGCCAAGGGGCCTCTTGTAGGGAGCTCTTGCGTACCTAAGCCTATTTATGATTGCTCCATTACCAAGAACTGCAAGACCAAATTGGGGTCATAAATATAAGCGCTATGGGTGATCTATGCAGTTTGAGTTATTCAAGAAGACTTTGAAATAGAGTTAGGACTTCAATTCGTCCCTGGGTGGAGAAGAAAAGCAGCATCCGTTCTGTAATTCTTTTGATAAAGATGCATGATCTGGGCCCTGAGCTGCAGTTTCTTTCTTATCTGTTTGCTTTTGTCCTCTTTCTTAGAACATCTTAAACAACAGAATTACTTCTATTACTGTAATTACTGTATGACAGCACTGAGATTGGAAAGTAAACCACTTCAGAAGCTGGGGGAAGAGGGACAAATGTAAAGGGAATCACTCGTACCTTTAAGAGGACAGGCGACAGGGCTGCTGATGAAGAATGAAAGTTCTCAAGATTCTTATCTGTTTCTTCTAGCAAGCCCAGCACAACCCAAATCAGAAACCGGTTATTAGCTCATGATTCTAGCTGTTCCTGGCCCTCCCAACAAGAATAGTTCTCTCTTTTATAGCCCTTATAACTCATTAACTGTGCCTCTTTGAGGGAGGTGGGGATTTGGGACTTTCCATTTTGTGTGATGTTTATGGACAAGAGCAAGTTACTACTTCTGCTCAGACTTACTACCATGCAGGCGGCCTCTGTTTTAACATGTCTTTGAGCCCCTCACAGCAGACTCTATATTTCATTAATGTTCACCAAAGGAATGAAGGTACAGCTTTATCCCTTAAAGTGGGGGAAACAAACTTTCCTTGATCACTCTAGCTTCCTTTGAGGATCTAGATGGATGGGGGTGAGGGGAAAGTACTGGGGTCCTGTTCTCAATTTCTATTCAACAATGTCTAGTCCTTGGCGATTTCTGTTTAAGTCTCAGGGGAGTGATAACTGCTAAGGTCAATTGATGAAGACCTTGGGCAAATCCTCCATCAAATATTTAGAATAAGAGCCCAAAGTGAAAGATAATAAATTCAGCAGACTCCTCTCTGCGTCCCTGCACCACTTGCTCGCAGCTTCTCTCCCTCTCTCTGCACCATCAGCGGCCATCCCCAGCCCTGCCTCAGCCTAGGTCCCCATCCTCAGATATTGCCCAAGCTCCTGACCTCAGTCTCTCCCCAATCCCTTTTAACCTGTGCAATGTTTCTGGATGAACTTTCTGAAACTCTTAAGTTAATTATATTGAGAAATGAATAAGCACAGCGGTTGAACACAGAGCTTTGAAAATAGCCAGAGTTGGACTCCGTCCCAGCCCTCCCATTTACTAAGCCTCAACCATCTCATCTATAAAATGATGATAATAATAGTACCTGCCTCATAGTCAGTGGTGAGAATTAAATGAAATATTGTGTATTTTTACCAGAGTACCTGACTCCTCACAGGTCCTCGAGAGATGTTCAGGAACAGAAAAGAATAATTCCCCAATTCTCCAACCTGCAGTTGTTCTTAATATTATAAGGCATCCCTCCCCCTTTGCCTGGCATCCCAGGCCCTCCAGAAGGTAAGTGCAGTCAGCCCTGAAGCTCTGCCTCCTCACACAAGCTCCCCTCTACTTCAACCAGAATCACACAATTTCTCCCTTTAACAGTGCTGATTTCTCCCTCTACTGATCTAAATCCTGTCATCCTACATTTGGGTAAGTATTTGGGGAAAAATCTTTAGTAGATCCCCCCTCCTAAGAATATATCTTAAAATATAATCCAGATTGATCTGAAAATTCAGTGTTTTATGTATGAGTATGGGTGTGGGTGTGGGTATGAACACAAAAGAAAAACAAGGTAAAATTGATCTGTTATTATTAATAAGGCCTTTCATACAAGAAAGAAAAAGAAAAATATATAAATAAGATTACTAGACTTGATCACACAAGAAGCTTAAAAAAACTCCCTCCATCTAAAACTTCATCACAAATCTGGAAAACAAAAAGATGAAATGAGAAAAAAAAAGCACCATATATGCTAAACAAAAGAGTAATAATTTATAAAGCACTGTTACTAATCAATAAGAGGAAAATGATAACAGAAAAAATAGAAAGAATTCGAACCAGCAAGTCATCTTTTAAAAAACACTCAGATGATAAACACATATATAGGAAAATGCTACCCTTCTAATAATAAGATAAAAATCAGAGTAAAGCCCCAAGTTCCACTTTGGTCTTTCAAATATAAAACTATCTTTTGCAACCGGTAACAATATTGACAAACTTGCAGATACACAGGGACTCACCCTGCTGGGACGGGCAGCTAGCATGACCTATCCTACAAGTCACTATGTCAAGATATGCAAAAGGTTTCTAAAATACGGATAACTTTTGACCAGTAATTCTACATTTAGGAATTAATCATAATAAAATAATCATAGATGAGCACCAAGATTTCTGCATCAAGGTTCTCATCAGTGTATTTTGTTTTGTCTTGTTTACAATAGAAAAAATGCAACCATTTAAATTTCTAGCAGTAGGTGATTTAAAAGTAAATCTAATCGCAGGGACAGAGGAGCTTGGTGGGCTATAGTCCATGGGGTTGCAAAGGGTTGGACACCAATTAGCACACACTCATGCATATTTACATGATAGAACGCTTTGCAATGGTTCAACATTATATTTAGAAATATGTTTAATAGTTTAGGAAAACACCCACAAAATACTTTCAGTAAGAAAAGCTAAATAGAATTGCAAATCTGTAATACTGATCCATTCCCAGTGGGGTAGGAAAAAAAACTGAGGGAGATACACCTGGAA
This sequence comes from Tragulus kanchil, assembly GCA_022376925.1. Taxonomy (NCBI): domain Eukaryota; kingdom Metazoa; phylum Chordata; class Mammalia; order Artiodactyla; family Tragulidae; genus Tragulus; species Tragulus kanchil. The sequence continues at coordinate 108,887,437 of JAIOJX010000003.1, forward strand.
ATGCTAAGTAGGTGTCTCATTGGTCAAAGGAGGAATTACTGATGATTATAACTTTGGTTATTATCATTTCTTCTCTGTGTTGGTAAAAAATGAGTATAAATTAAACATAAGCAAATGGACCCTAGACTTCCCTGATGGCTCAGACAGTAAAGAATGTGCCTGCAGTGTAGGAGACCTGGGTTTGATCCCTGAGTGGGAAAGGTCCCCTGAAGAAGGAAATGGCAACCCACTCCAGTATTCTTGCCTGGAGAATTCCATGGACAGAGGAGCCTGGAAGGCTATATATCCATGGAGTCAAAAAGTGTCAGACATAACTGAATGACTAACACTTTCACTTTCTTTCTTTCAAATGGATCCTACACAGGCTTCAAAGTCAGCTCAAAAACCTATTTCTTCCATGAAGCTTGTTCTACCTCTCTCTTTTAGCCATAATTATCCATGCTACAAAATCACCCATATGATCATATGCTTCTTACCATGATTGACTAATTACTGCAGATTAGTCTCATTAATTAATATTACTTCTTCATCAAGATTTCATTTCAGGCCATTCACATTTGGATCTAACTCCCCTTTTCAAGATGGCTGAAACAAGTTCTCCATATGCTGTTCTTTCAGTTGACATCGAATGAAGAGGCAGGTCATGTTCCTCACCCTGGAATTTAAGGTAGCTCATGACTAAGGTATGAGTCTTATGACGCCTGAAGCCAGGACATACAAGAGGATAGTGCTCCTACCCAGTTCTCTTGAGATTCTCCCTTTTTTCTTTCTTTTTTTTTTTTGGAAATCAACTGCATTCCGTGAGGAAGTCCAAGCCACATGGAGAGTCCAAATATAGGCGATTAGTTGAAGTTCCAGTCAACATTCAGCAACCACCATCCGTATGCAAGTGAGAAAGCCTTTATGATGACCACAGCCCCTCCCCCACAACTATCTGCCTGCAAATACCTGGGAGACCCTGAACAAGAATCCCCGCCTCAATTGCACACTCATGCATATTTACATGATAGAACGCTTTGCAATGGTTCAACATTATATTTAGAAATATGTTTAATAGTTTAGGAAAACACCCACAAAATACTTTCAGTAAGAAAAGCTAAATAGAATTGCAAATCTGTAATACTGATCCATTCCCAGTGGGGTAGGAAAAAAAACTGAGGGAGATACACCTGGAAATGCTAAGTAGGTGTCTCATTGGTCAAAGGAGGAATTACTGATGATTATAACTTTGGTTATTATCATTTCTTCTCTGTGTTGGTAAAAAATGAGTATAAATTAAACATAAGCAAATGGACCCTAGACTTCCCTGATGGCTCAGACAGTAAAGAATGTGCCTGCAGTGTAGGAGACCTGGGTTTGATCCCTGAGTGGGAAAGGTCCCCTGAAGAAGGAAATGGCAACCCACTCCAGTATTCTTGCCTGGAGAATTCCATGGACAGAGGAGCCTGGAAGGCTATATATCCATGGAGTCAAAAAGTGTCAGACATAACTGAATGACTAACACTTTCACTTTCTTTCTTTCAAATGGATCCTACACAGGCTTCAAAGTCAGCTCAAAAACCTATTTCTTCCATGAAGCTTGTTCTACCTCTCTCTTTTAGCCATAATTATCCATGCTACAAAATCACCCATATGATCATATGCTTCTTACCATGATTGACTAATTACTGCAGATTAGTCTCATTAATTAATATTACTTCTTCATCAAGATTTCATTTCAGGCCATTCACATTTGGATCTAACTCCCCTTTTCAAGATGGCTGAAACAAGTTCTCCATATGCTGTTCTTTCAGTTGACATCGAATGAAGAGGCAGGTCATGTTCCTCACCCTGGAATTTAAGGTAGCTCATGACTAAGGTATGAGTCTTATGACGCCTGAAGCCAGGACATACAAGAGGATAGTGCTCCTACCCAGTTCTCTTGAGATTCTCCCTTTTTTCTTTCTTTTTTTTTTTTTTGGAAATCAACTGCATTCCGTGAGGAAGTCCAAGCCACATGGAGAGTCCAAATATAGGCGATTAGTTGAAGTTCCAGTCAACATTCAGCAACCACCATCCGTATGCAAGTGAGAAAGCCTTTATGATGACCACAGCCCCTCCCCCACAACTATCTGCCTGCAAATACCTGGGAGACCCTGAACAAGAACTGCCTAGCCAAACCTAGTCAATCCTTGAACTTTGAGAGGTTAAAAAAATAAAATGATTGCTATATTCTAAGTTATTAAGTTAGAGGGAGATCTGTCACATAATGATTGATAACTGGAACTTAATTATACTTCCTTTTCTCCTTTGCTGCCCCACAACTCTCTCTGGGACACTTTCAGTCCCTAATACTTTGGCCCTATAAAAATTAATTTGCATATATTTGTTGTATAATTGATTGTATGAATGAATGAATGGGAATTCTACATGTTACTATGTTTCTTGGTTTCTATATGTTACTACGTTTCTTGGTTTCACATGCTCATGAGTCTTCTTAGGAACTTCTGGACCTAAGAGAACCACTAAAGTAAATCCTTTTTAGCCTTTTCTAGTCTGAACCTGTTCTGCATATTTCCATTCAGTTACATTTCTAGCCACCCAGCATGCAGAAAAATTTTACTCCCTAAAAAAGAAGAGTGAATAAAACAAGAGGACCAATGAAAAAAGTCACACCTCTTCACCTTCCTTTTCTCAGGAAGAAGCCACTTTCTGGGAAAAGGTGGGCCCTCTTTACCAGCCAACAGTTAGCAGGATATTGTTAGCTTCATTCCTCCAGTCAATACGGAAACAAGCTACAGCACCACAGTGCCAAAGGGCAGAGCTCCCATTTCCATTAAGCGACCATTGCTACACTCCTAGCACATGGCACCACCTTTATGGTGTGGTTTACAGGGCAAAGGGTCTTCTCTGTGTTAATCTACCACTTCAGATCCCCTTTAGGGGTAAGCCCTTTCTTGTCCAGGCTCTCTCATCAAAGAAAATTCCCTGGGAAGGGAGTACATGTTCACAGTGTAATGGATCTGGCAGCACCACATTGTTATACTGTCTTCACATCATTGAGTGTGTTCCTGGGATTGTGTCCCTGGAAGGGTGGGATAATTGTGTACAACTGAGGAAGTGGTCCATGGGTGAGGACGTCCACAAAGAAGGGAAAAAATGAAAGGAGAACAAGCTCAGACTCTGAAATCAAGCTTCTCATGTTTCACAGTGTCACCAAAAAGTAGTGCTTCCAGGATCTCTCTTTTCTTGATGATAAATGATTAAATTTGGTTCATCTTTTTTATCTCTTAATTCTTTGGGGAATCAGTGAAATGAGGATTACCTAGAACTCATGCCACCCTTCTCTCACTAGTCCTTGGAGACCTTACCCTTTCCCCTGCTGTCACAGATGCTATTGGTGCCATGGTCAAGAGTCAAGTCTCAAAAATTCCTTTGACTTAATGCTGCCATCTCACCAGTTGAACCCAGTGACTCAGAAAGGCAAGGATGGGATTTCCCTGGTAGCTCAGTGGTGAAGAGTTTGTCTCGCAATGCAGGAGACAGAGGTTCAATCCCTGATCTGAGAAGATCCCACATGCTGTGGAGCAACTAAGTTTGTGAGCCACACCTATTGAGCTTGTGCCCGAGAGCCTTGGAGCCGCAACTGTTGAGCCCATGTGCTGCAACTACTGAAGCCCGTGTGCCCTAGAGCCCGAGTTCTACAACAAGAGAAGTCACTGCAACAAGAAGCCTGCTTATCTCAACTGGAGAGTTGCTCCTACTCCCTGCAACTAAAGAAGAGTCTGTGGCAGCAGTGAAAACCCAGAATAGCCAAAAATAATAAATAAATCAAAGTACAGAATAAAGAAAAGTGAGGACGTTGGGACTCAGATTGGAAACAGCTGTAGAGGACTTATCGTAAGCAGACCCTCACATGAAATGCTCCTCAAAAGCAGTGGGATGCTTTCAGATCTTGAAGAAGAGTTTGATGATTGGCTTTTCACATGCTTCCTCTCTAAACACTGTTCAGCAGACAATGAGGATGACTGGCTTCCTCTTGGTTTTAACCTTACACTTGGGAGATCACAGGTTTGGCCATAGCCATTAGCATCAACTTGGGTTTGCACCTTAATGTACACTGCTCTGGGTCCACTAGAAAGCTGGGGCCATGTTGTAATATACCTGGTAGAACTGACAGCAAGTATTTGGTTAGATAGACTTTTCTGGTGGCTCAAACTGTAATGATTATGCCTACAATGCAAGAGATCTGGGTTCAATCCCTGAGGTAGGAAGATTCCTTGGAGAAGCAAATGGCAGCCCACTCCAGTATTCTTGCCTAGAGAATCCCATGGACAGAGGATCCTGGCAGGCTGCAGTCTGCGGGGTCCCAAAGAGACACAACTGAGAGATTAACACTTACTTACTTATTTGGTTAGATAGAACTGACCACAGAAAATGGTACTTTCTTCTCCCCTTTATTTTTTTGTTTGCCAATAATTTACTTTCCCAGATTGAAGAAAGTGAAGTTCACGCTAAGGTTTATCCCTTAGATTTTTCACCAAACTGCTAAAATCATACTCCCTGCTCTTCTTACCCCTGTCACTGTAACCATCCTCACCACGTGCCCACAGCTCCGTCTTTCCCATCACCCAGTTAGGTGGCCTCAACTGGAGAGTTGCCCTTACTTTCCACATCTCCATCATTAGTGCCAATTAATCATCACCATTAGCATCATCAGAATAATGCCTTTAGCAAACCCAACTGGGAGATGCCTGTTCCCACCACTACAGGAATTTCCATATTAAGACTTCTGAGCCTGTCAGCTCTGGAATTTACTAATGGAGAGAGACTGTGTTGGAAAATACCCATGGGAGAAGCAGGGCGGGAAAGCACGCCCCAGTCACCTCTCAAAATATCCAGCAAGAAGCCATTGGGGAGCATGCGCCCGTTCTTTGAACTCTCTCAAAGTACCTTTCATCTGTTCTAAATCCAGGATCGTCTTTGTACAGGGCTTGCTGTTTCTGGATCCATCCTTGGCCCTTGTTCAAGCCCTGGACTGTGTCAGGATGTTCCGCAGACCCCAGCAGGGCAGCACTGCTAAACCAGCTTTTGCAGCGGGACCCTTTCTTGTGACACGGATTCCAAACACCAGCCCAGAGCGCCTGCGCTCAGCGGTACCACACGGCAGCAACCGTGTCCTCATCTCATTTCAACTCCCGTCTTCCTGGAGAAGGTCCCCACACCCACCACAAGGCAGTCAGGGGCTGATCTTTCTTTCCTGAGGCACTCTATTTTCGGCTTCATATCATATCACTGACTCTCTTTCCCTGTGGAGCAAGCTGGCGAAACATTTTTCCTTGCCTAGAGGCACTCTAAAAGGGTCCTTCGGCTTCATATCATATCACTGACCTCCAGTATTCTTGCCTAGAGAATCCCATGGACAGAGGATCCTGGCAGGCTGCAGTCTGCGGGGTCCCAAAGAGACACAACTGAGAGATTAACACTTACTTACTTATTTGGTTAGATAGAACTGACCACAGAAAATGGTACTTTCTTCTCCCCTTTATTTTTTTGTTTGCCAATAATTTACTTTCCCAGATTGAAGAAAGTGAAGTTCACGCTAAGGTTTATCCCTTAGATTTTTCACCAAACTGCTAAAATCATACTCCCTGCTCTTCTTACCCCTGTCACTGTAACCATCCTCACCACGTGCCCACAGCTCCGTCTTTCCCATCACCCAGTTAGGTGGCCTCAACTGGAGAGTTGCCCTTACTTTCCACATCTCCATCATTAGTGCCAATTAATCATCACCATTAGCATCATCAGAATAATGCCTTTAGCAAACCCAACTGGGAGATGCCTGTTCCCACCACTACAGGAATTTCCATATTAAGACTTCTGAGCCTGTCAGCTCTGGAATTTACTAATGGAGAGAGACTGTGTTGGAAAATACCCATGGGAGAAGCAGGGCGGGAAAGCACGCCCCAGTCACCTCTCAAAATATCCAGCAAGAAGCCATTGGGGAGCATGCGCCCGTTCTTTGAACTCTCTCAAAGTACCTTTCATCTGTTCTAAATCCAGGATCGTCTTTGTACAGGGCTTGCTGTTTCTGGATCCATCCTTGGCCCTTGTTCAAGCCCTGGACTGTGTCAGGATGTTCCGCAGACCCCAGCAGGGCAGCACTGCTAAACCAGCTTTTGCAGCGGGACCCTTTCTTGTGACACGGATTCCAAACACCAGCCCAGAGCGCCTGCGCTCAGCGGTACCACACGGCAGCAACCGTGTCCTCATCTCATTTCAACTCCCGTCTTCCTGGAGAAGGTCCCCACACCCACCACAAGGCAGTCAGGGGCTGATCTTTCTTTCCTGAGGCACTCTATTTTCGGCTTCATATCATATCACTGACTCTCTTTCCCTGTGGAGCAAGCTGGCGAAACATTTTTTCCTTGCCTAAGCATTTGCCTTGTATCTGATTCAAATCTCTAACCTGGATATCGGGAGAGTCAGCCAACAGGACACCATTAGGAGGGCCTCCTGCTCTGCCCACAGACTGCGCCTCAGTCCAGGGACTTACAGTGTGATGGCTGAGCTGATACCCTTCTCTCTGAGCTGCCATCTCACAACCCATGGTCAGAGGCAGGTTTGAACCACCCGCTTCCTGGAAGGAGCAGAAAACTTACCCTTTTTTCCAATGCGTATCATCACAATCTAACACTTTTCCCTTGGTACTTTTTCCTTTTTTCCCCCTAATTGTCAAATGATTCTTTATTGAAACATTTAACTAGCTGGGCATCCTGCTGCAACACTGTCGATGTCACGTATGAATGTCATGAAGGCGGCCGTCAAAACTGCAACCACAGACTGTGCAGTCCCCAGGATCTCTTTAGCAGCTCCAGAGAGTTCCCTGGCTAAAGATAACTGCTGCATCTGTCAGGTAATGTTGACAGAGTCATAGGAAGTGGTATTTCCACTGTGCTTAATATTTTTCTACTATTTTCTGTCTGGGTGGTTCCTTGAGGACTTGGTGATGATCAAGGCAGACATAGCACTTCTATATGAGCCTGGCTCTTCTGAATGCTCAATGCCACTAGCATTTTAGACCCATCCATACACCTGCTGCCTTGGTTACATCATCATCAACATTTATTCGCGATAAGTTCTGGGGTGTGGAGTGCCCAGCACACCAGTGGCTTCCCTAGAGATACAGCTCAGGTACGTGACTTTTATCTCCTCAGGGTCAAACCTGGCAGCATGGCAGAGGCAGCTGGGGTAGGATGAACCCAGAGACAGGATAACCAAAGCTGAACCTAGGCCTCCTGCAAACCAAGTGCCAAGAGCTTCCTAGCTATTTTTACACAGCCTCTATCTCTTCAATGCATTTGCATTCAATGTGTCACATAAGCCACAACCTGTGTGCAACACAAAACGGTCTCATTCCCATTTTACAAATAAGAACACAGATCAAAAGTAGTAGGCACCTCTTTCAAGGACTTGGCTCTTTGGAAAGCAGCCACGTGGGACCTGGAGCCCAGCTGTCCTAACAGCAGGAGCTAAACTTCTTACACTTCCCACTCACTGCCCTGCATGCAATGAACATGAGGAAGTCACAAAACAAGCCTGAAATCAGCAGATGGGAGCAAGAAAACTATGAGTGGATTGTGAAATGTGAGTGAACTGTGAAAAGTATCCCTTTAAATATGCCTCTCCCTCCTATGGGAAGGATGTTGTTGTTGTCTGACTCTTGCTAACCCATGGACGGTCACCTACCAGGGTCCTTTGTCCATGGGATTTCCTAGGCAAGGATGCTGGAGTGGATTGTCATGCCCTACTCCAGGGGATCTTCCTGACCCAGGGATGGAACCTACATCTCCTACATTGGCAGGCGATTCTCTACCACCAAGCCATGTGGGAACGCCACCCCCTCTTCCTGCTGCCCAACCATGGGAATGCTCTCATGCTAAAACAGAAAGACCCATGGGTCACTAAGAGTTACAGACGTCACTCCATGCTAAAGATAACTGCTGCATCTGTCAGGTAATGTTGACAGAGTCATAGGAAGTGGTATTTCCACTGTGCTTAATATTTTTCTACTATTTTCTGTCTGGGTGGTTCCTTGAGGACTTGGTGATGATCAAGGCAGACATAGCACTTCTATATGAGCCTGGCTCTTCTGAATGCTCAATGCCACTAGCATTTTAGACCCATCCATACACCTGCTGCCTTGGTTACATCATCATCAACATTTATTCGCGATAAGTTCTGGGGTGTGGAGTGCCCAGCACACCAGTGGCTTCCCTAGAGATACAGCTCAGGTACGTGACTTTTATCTCCTCAGGGTCAAACCTGGCAGCATGGCAGAGGCAGCTGGGGTAGGATGAACCCAGAGACAGGATAACCAAAGCTGAACCTAGGCCTCCTGCAAACCAAGTGCCAAGAGCTTCCTAGCTATTTTTACACAGCCTCTATCTCTTCAATGCATTTGCATTCAATGTGTCACATAAGCCACAACCTGTGTGCAACACAAAACGGTCTCATTCCCATTTTACAAATAAGAACACAGATCAAAAGTAGTAGGCACCTCTTTCAAGGACTTGGCTCTTTGGAAAGCAGCCACGTGGGACCTGGAGCCCAGCTGTCCTAACAGCAGGAGCTAAACTTCTTACACTTCCCACTCACTGCCCTGCATGCAATGAACATGAGGAAGTCACAAAACAAGCCTGAAATCAGCAGATGGGAGCAAGAAAACTATGAGTGGATTGTGAAATGTGAGTGAACTGTGAAAAGTATCCCTTTAAATATGCCTCTCCCTCCTATGGGAAGGATGTTGTTGTTGTCTGACTCTTGCTAACCCATGGACGGTCACCTACCAGGGTCCTTTGTCCATGGGATTTCCTAGGCAAGGATGCTGGAGTGGATTGTCATGCCCTACTCCAGGGGATCTTCCTGACCCAGGGATGGAACCTACATCTCCTACATTGGCAGGCGATTCTCTACCACCAAGCCATGTGGGAACGCCACCCCCTCTTCCTGCTGCCCAACCATGGGAATGCTCTCATGCTAAAACAGAAAGACCCATGGGTCACTAAGAGTTACAGACGTCACTCCCAAGACATGAGTGCTGGAAGAGGACTTGGTGGGGGAGGGGGGGCGGGGCAGGGAGGTGTTGGGGTCAGCTCACATTTTATAAAGGAGGAGAACAAGGTCACTGACTAGTCCAGGCCACTCCAGGAACCAGAGGTTCATTGGATGCCTGTTTCTAAAAGCTTTCCCTTCAGCACCTTTCTCCCTCCTTGTATGAGAAGGACGTGACCTCCTCACAGTGGTAGAGGCCTTGGCATTTCACTGTATGCCAAGGCAGTTGGCCCTAAGCCATGGATGCAGTGAAACTGAACATCCAGCCAAGGAACTTGAGAGCCATTAAGAGGAGCATCCTGTGGAGCCATCTCTGTAGCCTGCCTCGGTGCCTGGACTTCCACCTTCAGGTCCACAGATATATAGCACAGAATCAAAATGTAAATGTGAGAAGACCACATAGGATTACTGATGGCCAGAGCAACTTTTAGCCATTGTGCATGCTCAGTTGTTTCAGTCCTGTCCAAATCTTTGGACCCCATGGACCATGAGCCCACCACGCTCCTCTGTCCATGAAATTTTCCCAGCAAGAATACTGGAGTGGATGGTCATGCCCTCCTCCAGGGGATCTTCCCAACCCAGGGATCGAACTGCAGCTCCTACACAGCAGGTCGATTCTTTACCACTGACCCACCAGGGAAGCCCCTTTAGCCATCAATAGCCTACTATAATTTGATCAAATGAACCTTAGCAGAGGGCAGGGCCCTGAAGAAGTGGAGCACAGCACAGGAGTGTTTTGCCATAAAGAAGAGGGAATAAGTGGTTCCTGGCCAGAAACTTGGAATCTGGACTAAGACTCCTCAGTCTGGAGGAGAGCCCTGGGTACTTGGGCAACAAAGGAATCCAGGGGTGGGGAGAAAGACAACATTATGTGGATAGAAAACCCTTCCTGGGGCAAGTAGTAAAAATTCCAGCAAACTGGCTTAAGCCTGTTTATTTTATTTTAAAATAAAATAATAAAATGAAAAAATAAAATAAAACAGAGTATACCAGCTTATGAAACCCAAAGATCCAAACGCACACTGGCCTCAGGCTCAGCTGTCTCACCTTTTTGCCTTCTCCAAGTTCATCTGGGTGGGCCACAATCTCCTCAAGGAAAGCAACAGCAGCCCTGCAATGCCTGCAGAAAAGGAACCACTCCTACCCAGAGTGCAAGAATGAACTCTGACTGGCTAACCTTAGACCACCTGGCCCTGCCTAATCACTGGGCTCTGATCGGCCAGGTCTAGATCCTGGGCTTTCTTGAAGCACTGTTGGACTGACAGTCTCAATTTTCATTCAGGAGGCTGGTTCAGCCTGTGCATTGTCATCAGCCTTGTCCCTCACCTCCTCAAGCCTTTGTCACACGAGGTGGGGAGAAAGAAAGGTGGGACTGTGAAAGCGACCCACACCTAGACACACTTAGGAGCACCTCTGCCACCAGGACTACTCCACGTTATTTGTTTTTCAGGGTACACAGAGCTAGAAAGAAACCCAGAGTCCCTCCAGTTTTGAGCAGGACAGTCCCTGTAGAAGGGAATTTTCAAAGCCACTGTCCGAAGTAGCATTGCTTGTTTAATTGTCTATCGTTTGCTGCTGTTCTCGTCCAGCATAAGTATTAGCTCTGTGAGGTCAGAGACTGAATGTTTCCTTGCTTGTGGAACCACCAGCATTGAGAATGGGTGGTCCCTGCCTGGGGCATGAACTCAGTGAATGTTTGAGGTTGTATCACGGAAATGTCAAGTGTCCCTCAGGCTGCCCTCTGAGCTTCACCCCTCTGAGCCCCTGCACTGCCGCTGCCCCTCTGAACTCCAGGGGCAGCTTAGGCTGGCTATAAATGGACATATCCTTTTCCGTGCATCCCCCAAACACAACAGAGACTGATTTAGCTCTCATCTCTCCAGGTTGCAGGAACAGAGGGGCCCTGCTCTCCCCTCCTCCCACTAGAGCCTACTTACTCTTGGCAAAGTGAAGCCACGGAGTTTTGCCTAGGTGAGTATCATGCCCATAATAGGCAAATCGTGGAGGGAGCTCCAGGAGAGGCGTTAAGGGCCTGGGTGGTCCAGATCACTGTGGCCTGAGTAAGACACTAGGAAGCCAGGAGCACCAGGAAGATCCTGGGGACTGCATGGAAGGAAGTCCTGCTGCTGGGGGAAGGGAACAGGAGAGCAAGAAGAAGTGGAAAGTGGCCTGGGCAAAGCTTTGCTTCCCCGATCCAGACCTCTCATCTCTTCTGTCCCTGGGAGGTGATGAGGGGGCTGCTGTTGTCTTCCTTTCTGCACAGACACCTGTAATCACGGGCTCCCTCGACTCCCTATCTCTGCGTGGAAGCTGCTTGCCACAGTGAGGACCTCAGCTCCAGACTGGAGTTGCTTAGCAACTCAGAGTCCTAAAAAGAAAGCGAGATAGCCGAGGAGCCAGATAGGAAAGGACAGAAGGAAGTGGGTCTGGCAGGAGGAGGAGATACTGAGAGCAGACAGCTTTGTGCCCAGGCTCTCAAGTCCTTAGGATCTATCCACCTGCCTGCAGCTGTCCTCTCACAGGCCTGACCTGCCACTGGAGGTGTTTCCTTTTCAATCCACTCATCTCCTTGAACTGCAGATCCTCTCTCTAGAGAGGCTCTGTCCTTGGCACTGTCCCACATGAGTGTGGAAGGAGTTAATAAGACCTCCGGGGAGGGGGGGGCGGGGAAGAAAAGGGGAAATGTGGAAAGGACATCTTATCCCAATCTAATCTGCCCTGTGCTTCCCACCATATTCTATGTTAATTCAGTGCATTCCACTCTTTTCCATCCGAAATGTGTCCACTGGTGCAGGGCCTAGATAGGAGACTTGCATGTTTGACAGCCAAATCTGTAGGGAACTCAGTGAGCTGCTTACCTCTTGGTGTCTCAGTCCTATTTAAAATAAGCTTCAGTCATGAAACTGTCATCAAAGTTAGGGAAAACGACACATTTGAGAATAATTGGCATGATGTTTGGCACGTAGATGACACACCTATATGCCACTTTCCCTTTCTGAAGATTGAAGACATCATACCAATGTCACTGGGACCTTTGGGGTATAGATAAGCCCCCCTACTTTGGTGCAAACTAGCCAGACTCTCAACCTAATTTTTGAGGTGAAATTTAGCTCTAAGACTACAGAAATCCCTGGAACCAAACTCTGACATTAAAACAGACTTCAATCCTTGCTCTTAGGGAACACACCATCCAGTGGGCAAGGCAGAGCCCGGAGAGAGTTAATCCTCAGGAAGGTTGATAGGAAGGCTAGGGGATCCTCAGGAAGGAGAAGGAAGAAGGGGAACAAACATTTTTAGATGAGGCGCCTTCACCTTGATTGCCACACCTTTGACAATAAATCTATTTTGCCTAAGACTTTAAACCTAGAGCTAATGTTTCTAACAACAGTGTATCTTGCTGAAGTACATGTTTCACTTTCTTATACCTATACTGTCTAAAGATGTATGTTGTGAGTGTTGATCTGGTAAGACCTCTACCATCTTAAAATATTCTCTTGATCTATTGTTTATAACCAACTGAAAAAGTACATAATGTCCCTCCTTAACTAGCTGCTCGGGGTACTCTCCTACCCCCTTCCAGTGCCTTTTTCTCCTTCAGAGGTCACAAATCTGACACCATTCACTGTAAGCTATCTTCTGTCACCTATCAGCCCCAACAGCCAGGAGTGTCAGAGAAGAATAGACAATGACAGTATGTTTTGCTTCTGAGTTAACCCAGTGTTGTGTTGGCTTTATTTTTCCAGCACCGTTGGGATCCTTCTTGCATCTGGCAGCCTTTGATGGGTCATTTCAGGTGACCTATGGTAGTTCTTATGACTTTAGTTTACCTATTATCACAGAGATGGAAGTCAGGGCTGGGACTAAGAATTTGTCTGAAATTGAGTTTGCCATCCTTTGGCTGGTGCTAGACCTCTGGATGAAACCAAAGCTCTGTTTCAGATTCTTGGAGCTTGACTTAAGATCAAGATTTGATTGGCAAAAGGAATATGATTTTGTAAACTCATAATCTTGTGCTTATCCATCCTTCTGTCCATCCTGCACTCACTAAGTTAGACCCAGTTGTGCACTAAATATAAAGAATACATAAGAAAGAAGAAAATAGAGCCTGCATTTTCTACATAATAAAAAAACATTATAAGATAGCCCATCATTCAAATCCAAATAGATCGGTTCCTCTTCTCAGGGCAAGAGTAGTTCAGAGAAGGAGCTGGAAATAGTATGGTCAGGGTGAGAGGGCTTCTGGGGCAGAGAACTTTTTGAAGCACTCAAACCCACACAAATTACTGAAGTGTATATGAAGATAATTTGACCTTCTCCAATATTCACATTCCTAGACCCGACTGAACTTTGGAGAAAAGTATACGTAAGAATGGAGAGAAAAGTGACAGGCAAGCAAGGACCCCGAAGCTTGAAGGATATTAGAACTGAGAGAAAATTGACAGGAGAGGAAAGAAGAGGGGACAAGAGTGCCCCCAGTGCCCTTTCTATAGCTACCTATTGGGTGTCTGATCAGCATTCTTATCCATCAGCTCAGTCCTGAGTCTTCATTCGTTCACTGCTGTCCAACTAGAGCAGTTCTGTCCTCCATGTTCCTAAGGCTGGTGAGTACATGTGTGTATGCCTGCGTGTATGAGGGGCACCTACAGTGCGTGCAGGTGGAGTCTGAATTGTGTGTGTGTATATAACCATGTGGATTCACAATGGAAAACACTGATAGAAAAAGATGATGTATATGTGTGCTCAGTCACTAAGTCAGGTTTGACTCTTTGTGACTGCATAAACTGCAGTCCACCAGGCTCCTCTGTCCATGGGATTCTCTAGGCAAGGGTACTGAAATGAATTATCATTTTCTTCTCCAGGGCATCTTCCCAAACCAGGGACTGAACTTGCTTCTCCTGCATTGCAGGCAGATTATTGATCACTGAACCACCTGGCAAGTCAAAAAAAAAAAAAGTGATATTAAATAGTAAACCGATAATAACTGACTTGAAAGCCAGAAGCCCCCAGAACCTCTGTAAATAGATGGCCATCTTGTTTCCTGAGAGACCTCTGCCCAGTTTTATTCCTGGCACCAGCATGTTCAGCATAGAGACAGACTCAGACCAGAGCTCCTTTTCTCTGAGTTGCCCGCCATCCTGATGATGATCTGAGCATCCCTTCCATGGGCTGTGGTCGTATTTCACATTTATCTTGAGGGGGTTGGTCTCCTCTGCAATGGGTGACCCACTTTTAGGGAAAGACGGAAGTCTTGGGCATCAGAGGTTTGGTCTCTGCCTGATGTCTCATTCACTGGGAAGGGTACTGGCAGGGAAGGGACCCATAGCCACCTCCTTCTATCCCTCATTTCTGTCTTAATCCAGAGCTTTCTCACTAGGATGTGGCTTTTCATTCTTGCTGCTGGACTCTGTCTGTATTGTGCCCTCTAGCAGGAATTCTCTCCTCTCCTGCTCTCCCCCTTCAGACTCTGCATTCTACCTGGGGGCCCAAGAAACCCATAACAATGCCCCCATCTCTCTGTGCACACTGTGCACTCCTGTCTTCCCTCAGACTGACTGTGCAAACCACTCTGGGGGAGTTATATTCTGTCTTCTGATCATTTCTAGCCAAATTCTCTCTCTCTAACTGAGGCAGGAGATTGAAGAGGGGCTCCCTTCTTGGACACCTTCTCCCTTGACACAGTCTTTGGCTTAGAGTGGGCCCTTAGTAAAACCTGCTTTGCTTACTTGCTCAGTCGTATCCAACTCTGTGTGACCACCATGGACTGCAGCCCTCCAGGCTCCTCTGTCCAAGGGATTCTCCAGGCAAGAATACTGGGGTGGGTTGCCACACCCTCCTCCAGGGGATCTTCCCAACCCAGGGATCAAACCCTGAGTCTCATACATTGCAGGCAGATTCTTTACAAGTTTAATAAAACCTGCCTGTTTCCACTGAATTAGCTGTAGCAGCCCTGTTGAAAGACTCACAATGGATGGATCATAATTTACGCGAGTTGAGGACTTTAGTGTTTGCACCAAGCCACTTTTAATGAATCATGTAATTGGAGCCTGAGAATTCCTCTTTGAGGAAGCCAGGAAAGGGTTTATTGCCTCCAGGTTACAGACTAAGGAAGGTGAGACTCGGAGAGATTCATGGTTTCCTCTAAAGTCATGTAGGCAGGTGAGGGCACCCGGGTAGCCAGTCCCGACCCTATAGATCCTACACTCTTTTCCCCATCACATGTGTCCTGGATATTACCTTAACTCACGTTCTCACTTCGACTGTTTGTCCTCGCCCATTGCCCTCCAGGTGATTCCCTGCAACTACCTTCTCAATGATCTCCAAAACGCCACCAGTTGTGCTAAATCTCTGCTCATATTTCTACTCCAGCCACATTGGAAAGAGGTTTAGAAACTTGATCACTATTGTTGAAGGTCAATAGAATGAGGAATTAAATATGAACACTTCAAAGGGGATGTGAGTTGGAACAGCGATGATCCTTCAATCCACACCCCTCTCCTGGCCCAACTGGCAAAATTTTGGAGGAAAATGAAGACTGGGAAAGGTCAGTTTTCATCCCAATCCCAAAGAAGGGCAAATGCTCAAATGGGTTTCAATTGTCAACAACTACGTAACTGTGCACTCCTGTCTTCCCTCAGACTGACTGTGCAAACCACTCTGGGGAGTTATATTCTGTCTTCTGATCATTTCTAGCCAAATTCTCTCTCTAACTGAGGCAGGAGATTGAAGAGGGGCTCCCTTCTTGGACACCTTCTCCCTTGACACAGTCTTTGGCTTAGAGTGGGCCCTTAGTAAAACCTGCTTTGCTTACTTGCTCAGTCGTATCCAACTCTGTGTGACCACCATGGACTGCAGCCCTCCAGGCTCCTCTGTCCGTGGGATTCTCCAGGCAAGAATACTGGGGTGGGTTGCCACACCCTCCTCCAGGGGATCTTCCCAACCCAGGGATCAAACCCTGAGTCTCATACATTGCAGGCAGATTCTTTACAAGTTTAATAAAACCTGCCTGTTTCCACTGAATTAGCTGTAGCAGCCCTGTTGAAAGACTCACAATGGATGGATCATAATTTACGCGAGTTGAGGACTTTAGTGTTTGCACCAAGCCACTTTTAATGAATCATGTAATTGGAGCCTGAGAATTCCTCTTTGAGGAAGCCAGGAAAGGGTTTATTGCCTCCAGGTTACAGACTAAGGAAGGTGAGACTCGGAGAGATTCATGGTTTCCTCTAAAGTCATGTAGGCAGGTGAGGGCACCCGGGTAGCCAGTCCCGACCCTATAGATCCTACACTCTTTTCCCCATCACATGTGTCCTGGATATTACCTTAACTCACGTTCTCACTTCGACTGTTTGTCCTCGCCCATTGCCCTCCAGGTGATTCCCTGCAACTACCTTCTCAATGATCTCCAAAACGCCACCAGTTGTGCTAAATCTCTGCTCATATTTCTACTCCAGCCACATTGGAAAGAGGTTTAGAAACTTGATCACTATTGTTGAAGGTCAATAGAATGAGGAATTAAATATGAACACTTCAAAGGGGATGTGAGTTGGAACAGCGATGATCCTTCAATCCACACCCCTCTCCTGGCCCAACTGGCAAAATTTTGGAGGAAAATGAAGACTGGGAAAGGTCAGTTTTCATCCCAATCCCAAAGAAGGGCAATGCCAAAGAATTGTAAAACTACTGTACAATTGCGCTCATTTCACATACTAACAAGTTAATGTTCAAACTCTTTCAAACTAGGCTTCTACAGTATGTGAACTGAAAACTTCCAGGTGTACTATCTGGATTTTAAAAAAGCAGAGGACCCAGAAATTAAATTGCCAACATCTGTTGGAACATAGGGAAAAAAACAAAAGGAATCTCAGGAAACATCTACTTCTGCTTCATTGACTGTGCTAAAGCCTTTGACTGTGTGGGTCACAACAAACTGTGGAAAATTCTTAAAGAAATGGGAGTAACAGATGGCATTACCTGCCTCCTGAGAAACCTGTGTGTGGGTCAAAAAACAGTTAGAACTTGACATGGAACAATAGATAGGTTCAAAATTGAGAGAGGGGTACGTTAAGGCTATATATTGTCACCTTACTTCTTTAACGTATATGCAGAGTACATCACTCGAAATGCCAGGCTGGATGACACAAGTTGGAATCAAGGTTGCCAGGATAAACACCAACAACCTCGTATGTGCACATGATATTGTCCCATGGAAGAAAACAAAGAGAAACTAAAGAGCTTGTTGATGAGGGTGAATGAGGAGAGTGAAAATGCTGGCTTAAAACTCAACATTCAAAAAACAAAGATGATGGTATCTAGTCCCACCACTTCACGACAAATAGTTGCAGTAAAAGTGGGGAAAGTGGTAGATATTCTTTTCTTTTGGACTCCAAAATTACTACAGATGGTGACTGCAGGCATGTTTGCTCCTTGAAACACTCTTTTCCCCATCACATGTGTCCTGGATATTACCTTAACTCACGTTCTCACTTCGACTGTTTGTCCTCGCCCATCCTTTCCTAAATTTTGATCTCCAAAACGCCACCAGTTGTGCTAAATCTCTGCTCATATTTCTACTCCAGCCACATTGGAAAGAGGTTTAGAAACTTGATCACTATTGTTGAAGGTCAATAGAATGAGGAATTAAATATGAACACTTCAAAGGGGATGTGAGTTGGAACAGCGATGATCCTTCAATCCACACCCCTCTCCTGGCCCAACTGGCAAAATTTTGGAGGAAAATGAAGACTGGGAAAGGTCAGTTTTCATCCCAATCCCAAAGAAGGGCAATGCCAAAGAATTGTAAAACTACTGTACAATTGCGCTCATTTCACATACTAACAAGTTAATGTTCAAACTCTTTCAAACTAGGCTTCTACAGTATGTGAACTGAAAACTTCCAGGTGTACTATCTGGATTTTAAAAAAGCAGAGGACCCAGAAATTAAATTGCCAACATCTGTTGGAACATAGGGAAAAAAACAAAAGGAATCTCAGGAAACATCTACTTCTGCTTCATTGACTGTGCTAAAGCCTTTGACTGTGTGGGTCACAACAAACTGTGGAAAATTCTTAAAGAAATGGGAGTAACAGATGGCATTACCTGCCTCCTGAGAAACCTGTGTGTGGGTCAAAAAACAGTTAGAACTTGACATGGAACAATAGATAGGTTCAAAATTGAGAGAGGAGTACGTTAAGGCTATATATTGTCACCTTACTTCTTTAACGTATATGCAGAGTACATCACTCGAAATGCCAGGCTGGATGACACAAGTTGGAATCAAGGTTGCCAGGATAAACACCAACAACCTCGTATGTGCACATGATATTGTCCCATGGAAGAAAACAAAGAGAAACTAAAGAGCTTGTTGATGAGGGTGAATGAGGAGAGTGAAAATGCTGGCTTAAAACTCAACATTCAAAAAACAAAGATGATGGTATCTAGTCCCACCACTTCACGACAAATAGTTGCAGTAAAAGTGGGGAAAGTGGTAGATATTCTTTTCTTTTGGACTCCAAAATTACTACAGATGGTGACTGCAGGCATAAGAGAAAAAGACGTTTGCTCCTTGAAAGAAAAGCAATGGCAAACCTAGACAGCGCATTCAAAAGCAGAGACATCATATTGCCCACAAAAATCCATATAGTCAAAGTTATGGTTTTTCCAATTGTCATGCATAGATGTGAGAGTTGGACCATAAAGAAGACTTAACACTGAAGAACTGAGGCTTTCTAATGATGGTGGCAGAGAAGACTCTTGAGAGTCCTTTGGATGACAAGATCAAACCAGTTAATCCTAAGGGAAATCAACCCTGAGTACTCATTAAAAGGACTAATGCTGAAGCTGCAATACTTTGGCCACCTTATGTGAAGAACCAATTCATTGGAAAAAGCCCTGATGCTGGGAAATATTAAGGGCAGAAATGGAAATAGGGGATGAGATGATTGAATATCACTGACACAATGGACATACGTTTGAGCCAACTCCAGGAGACAGTGAAGTACAGGGAAGCCTGGTGTGCTATAGTCCATGGGGTTGCAAAGAGTTGGACATGACTGAGTAACTGAACAAGACCCATTCCATCCTGTATGGTGGCTGCCAGCCATATGTGGTTACTTGAGAAGTGCGTGTGTGTTCAGTCACATCCAACTCCTTGGGACCCCATGGACAGTAGCCCACCAGATTCCTCTGTCCATTGAATTTTCCAAGCAAGAACACTGGAGTGGGTTGTCATTCCCTACTCCAGGGGATCTTCTCAACTCAGGGATCAAACCAGCATCTCCTGTGTCTCTTGAATTGGCAAGTGGATTCTTTACCACCAAGCCACTTGGGAAGCCCACTTGAGAAGTAGCTGATTCCAATTGATTTATACTTTATTTTTTAATACTACTATATTTTATCTAATATTTACTTAACCACATTTTAAACATTTTTCCACATAAATGTAAATGAATCTGCCTTTCTTTGTAAAGTTATGGGTAGATACATAAAAATTCCCATATTAACTATTTCATTGTATAGTTTCTTATTAAGCACATTCATATTGTTGTATAACCAATCTCTAGAACTTGTTCATCATGCAAAACTGAAACTCTATTCATTTTAAAAAACTTTCCATCCAGTTGATATATACTTTAAATGTAAATAAACAGAAAGTCTCAGTGTCTCATTAAGTCTCTCTTAATGCCTACAAACAATAAATGCTGGAGAGGTGGTGAAGAAAAAGCAGAGACATCATATTGCCCACAAAAATCCATATAGTCAAAGTTATGGTTTTTCCAATTGTCATGCATAGATGTGAGAGTTGGACCATAAAGAAGACTTAACACTGAAGAACTGAGGCTTTCTAATGATGGTGGCAGAGAAGACTCTTGAGAGTCCTTTGGATGACAAGATCAAACCAGTTAATCCTAAGGGAAATCAACCCTGAGTACTCATTAAAAGGACTAATGCTGAAGCTGCAATACTTTGGCCACCTTATGTGAAGAACCAATTCATTGGAAAAAGCCCTGATGCTGGGAAATATTAAGGGCAGAAATGGAAATAGGGGATGAGATGATTGAATATCACTGACACAATGGACATACGTTTGAGCCAACTCCAGGAGACAGTGAAGTACAGGGAAGCCTGGTGTGCTATAGTCCATGGGGTTGCAAAGAGTTGGACATGACTGAGTAACTGAACAAGACCCATTCCATCCTGTATGGTGGCTGCCAGCCATATGTGGTTACTTGAGAAGTGCGTGTGTGTTCAGTCACATCCAACTCCTTGGGACCCCATGGACAGTAGCCCACCAGATTCCTCTGTCCATTGAATTTTCCAAGCAAGAACACTGGAGTGGGTTGTCATTCCCTACTCCAGGGGATCTTCTCAACTCAGGGATCAAACCAGCATCTCCTGTGTCTCTTGAATTGGCAAGTGGATTCTTTACCACCAAGCCACTTGGGAAGCCCACTTGAGAAGTAGCTGATTCCAATTGATTTATACTTTATTTTTTAATACTACTATATTTTATCTAATATTTACTTAACCACATTTTAAACATTTTTCCACATAAATGTAAATGAATCTGCCTTTCTTTGTAAAGTTATGGGTAGATACATAAAAATTCCCATATTAACTATTTCATTGTATAGTTTCTTATTAAGCACATTCATATTGTTGTATAACCAATCTCTAGAACTTGTTCATCATGCAAAACTGAAACTCTATTCATTTTAAAAAACTTTCCATCCAGTTGATATATACTTTAAATGTAAATAAACAGAAAGTCTCAGTGTCTCATTAAGTCTCTCTTAATGCCTACAAACAATAAATGCTGGAGAGGTGGTGAAGAAAAAGGAACCCTCTTGCACTGTTCATCAAAATGCAAATAAAAACAGCCATTATAGAGATTAGTATGAATATCCCTTCAAAAACTAGTAATAAAACTACCATATGAAAAAAAAAGTAATAAAAAGGGTCAAAAAAAAATCTACCATATGACCCAGCAATCCTACTACTGGGAACATATCCTGAGGAAATCATAATTGAAAAAGACACATCTACTCTAGTGTTTATTGCAACATTATTTATAACAGCTGGGATGTGGAAGCAACCTAGATGTCCATCAACAGATGAATGGATAAAGAAGTTGTGGTACATACACACAATGGAATATTACTCAATTCTAAAGTGGAATGTATTTGAGTCAGTTCTAACGAGGTGGATGAACCTAAAGTCTATTATACAAAATGCAGTAAGTCAAAAAAATATATAAATATAGCATATTAACACATATGTATGGAATCTTAATGGCTTCCTCAGTGACTCAGAGGCAAAGAATCCACCTGCAGTGTAGGAGACACAGGAGACACGGGTTCAATCCCTTGGTCAAGAAGATCTCCTGGACAGGGACATGGAAACCCACTCCAGCGTTCTTGCCTGGATAAGCCCATGGACAGAGGAGCCTGATGGACTGTAGTCCTTAGGGTCACACAGAGTTGGACATAACTGAAGCAACTGGGCACTCATGCAGGCATATATAGAATCTATATAATGGTACTGATGAACCTACCTACGGCAGCAAAGGAAATGCAGACAAAAAGGACAGATTTTCGGACACAGTAGGGGGAGAGAAGGTGGGATGATTTGAGAGAGTAGCACTGAAACACATACATTACCATGTAAAGTAAAAAGCCAGTAGAAATTTGCTGTATGACACAGGGAACCCAAATCCAGAGCTCTATAACAACCTAGAGGGGTCGGGTGGGGAGGGAGGTAGGAGGGAGGTTTAAAAGGGAGGGCACATATGTATATCTATGTCTGATTCATGGCAAAAGATGGCAGAAACCATCACAATATTGTAAAGTTATTATCCTCCAATTAAAAATTTTAAAAATTTTGAAAAAAATTTAAGACGTTATAAACAGGGTATAAACATCTTATTAATAATTTCTTATAGTGACAATATGTTGAAATTAGAACATTTTAGATGCAGTGAATTAAAATATATTCATAGCATGAACTTCACCTGCTTCTTTTTACTCTTTTAATATGTCTGCAAGTAAACTTTACATTTTATTTGTGGCTCAAATTATATTTCTATTGAACAGCATTGGTGTAGGTTATACCCTTCCACTGCCAGAACTCTTCAAATAACTCACTCCATGCAAGTAGCCGTATGCTCTGATTGTGTTTGAAGTCCCATTGGATGTAGCACTAAGAATTTAGGACAGTCTTTCAACAAGATGGTACTTGTTTCCTTCCAAGAGTTGTCCTTAGTGGTCAGCTTCCCTGACCTCCATGGACTGACGGTTGGCCCCAGCACAGAAGCGTCAGCATCCCTGGCAGAGCAAACCCTGCCTGACTTCCCTGAGCCAGGCTCAGCTCTAGGCAGGGCGTCTCTCTAGTGCCTCTGTCTCCCTGCATATCCAGGTCTGGCCCCACCCCAGAGGGAGGACCACTCATTAAAGCCATGCCTTGACATGCTCCACACTGCCATGTACTGAGAGGCTGTGCATGCTCACTACTGAATCTCCGAGAGTCTTCTAAGAGGTTGCTGGCTTTGACTAAAGTGAAGAAACAAACTGAGGCTAGTTCAGAACAATTAAGTTTGATCAACAAATAGTGATTGAACATCTCTTAGTAAGATTTGTATTCTTGTGTAATACATGTGCTGTGCACATAGAAGCAGTTAATGTAGTCTTGCCCTCCTTAAATATTAAATTTACTTGGGCCTCAGTTCTATCTTCATATTTTGAAGATGAGGCATGGACTAGTTGACCTCTTGAGCTACTTGCAATTCTGGCCTCCTTGAATGTGGCAATTGATCCTTTAGCATGCCCCCACAAAAGCCCACAGAAGCTGTTTCAAACTTTTGGTAATACAGAGCTCCCTCCTTGCAAGATATCTCTGTTTTTCAGCTTCCCTTCTCTCTGAGCTGCCATTACAGTCTCTCTAACTTCCACCTGCAAATTGGTACCTAATGGATAAGTAGATATAAGTTTCTCTGGGTTTCAAAGGGAGCCAGGGCTTGCCAAATGGAGGCATGAAGAGCTAGTCCAGGAAGGGGATGAAATTTCAGTGAAGCCTTCAATAATGCATAATATTGGACATACAAAAAGCAAGATGGTAGAATAAACCAACACAAAAAGGAGGGAGGGATGGAAGGAAAGAGGGGAGGAAAGGAAGGAAGGAAAGAGAGGAGGAAGGCAGGAGAGGTAGATGAATTAATTCATAAAAAGTATGAATTTGTTTCTGTTGGCACTGAAAAGAACCTGGAAATTTAGAATAACAGATGAGGATCAAATGTCTTCAATAGAGACCCCACTCCATAAATGCTACTTGCAGGGTAAGAGTTGTTCCTTAGTGGCCCCAGGCTTTCCTTTGACCTCCATGGACTGACGGTTGGCCCCAGCACAGAAGCGTCAGCATCCCTGGCAGAGCAAACCCTGCCTGACTTCCCTGAGCCAGGCTCAGCTCTAGGCAGGGCGTCTCTCTAGTGCCTCTGTCTCCCTGCATATCCAGGTCTGGCCCCACCCCAGAGGGAGGACCACTCATTAAAGCCATGCCTTGACATGCTCCACACTGCCATGTACTGAGAGGCTGTGCATGCTCACTACTGAATCTCCGAGAGTCTTCTAAGAGGTTGCTGGCTTTGACTAAAGTGAAGAAACAAACTGAGGCTAGTTCAGAACAATTAAGTTTGATCAACAAATAGTGATTGAACATCTCTTAGTAAGATTTGTATTCTTGTGTAATACATGTGCTGTGCACATAGAAGCAGTTAATGTAGTCTTGCCCTCCTTAAATATTAAATTTACTTGGGCCTCAGTTCTATCTTCATATTTTGAAGATGAGGCATGGACTAGTTGACCTCTTGAGCTACTTGCAATTCTGGCCTCCTTGAATGTGGCAATTGATCCTTTAGCATGCCCCCACAAAAGCCCACAGAAGCTGTTTCAAACTTTTGGTAATACAGAGCTCCCTCCTTGCAAGATATCTCTGTTTTTCAGCTTCCCTTCTCTCTGAGCTGCCATTACAGTCTCTCTAACTTCCACCTGCAAATTGGTACCTAATGGATAAGTAGATATAAGTTTCTCTGGGTTTCAAAGGGAGCCAGGGCTTGCCAAATGGAGGCATGAAGAGCTAGTCCAGGAAGGGGATGAAATTTCAGTGAAGCCTTCAATAATGCATAATATTGGACATACAAAAAGCAAGATGGTAGAATAAACCAACACAAAAAGGAGGGAGGGATGGAAGGAAAGAGGGGAGGAAAGGAAGGAAGGAAAGAGAGGAGGAAGGCAGGAGAGGTAGATGAATTAATTCATAAAAAGTATGAATTTGTTTCTGTTGGCACTGAAAAGAACCTGGAAATTTAGAATAACAGATGAGGATCAAATGTCTTCAATAGAGACCCCACTCCATAAATGCTACTTCGCAGGGTAGAGTGTCTTTCCCTTCATTCACCCCTTAGAATGCATGCTGCTGGAGAGAGGGTAAGTTCAGGAGGGTGAGACCGTTGAGCTGAAGTCAATGGTCAAGTTCTGGTCAAGAAATACAGGGTTGCCCAGGAAGGCCTTCACTGTCCAGCCTCCATGAGATGGATCCCACTGGCCTCTGCTCTCACATACTTGTCACCTTAGCCTGTCTCCAAAGATGCCACATAAGCCAAAGGAGACCTCCCTCAGAGGCCACCACCAGTCTCAGTTCCAGCAAGAAGCTTTGAGTAAAGCAATAAAAAGGAAACTACAAACAGCCATTTCCCAATATAGCAAAGTCTCAGGATCCCCTGAAACATGAATCCACAAAACTAAGAAAGTCTGTAGATCCAAGGCTGCCCCTCACTCTGAGGTGGGGGTAGGTTGGGGGTACGTAACAATGTCATTTCATATGATTAAAAAATATTGCATAAGCAGGGCCAAGGAAAATAGAATAAAATATAAACTAAAAATAAATGGTTGAGTCAACTCATCTTTAATGCTTTTCTGTGTAACATCTATTTTGTATAATGGAATACGACTTTCATACTCCGACTGCAAATTTAACCTTGGCCACAAGTTATGATGTACATTACAATACACTTTTATTATGTTACACAGTATTGTGGTGGTTTTTTTTAATCTATTGCTAAGCCCCTAACAGTATGTCTGCGTCAGTGAAGCCCATCTGTCACAACCACAGTGGAGATATTATTATGTAAATAGTTCTAGGGCCTCCTTTTCAGGGAATTTAATATACCGTCCTAATATCCCAGCCAGGAAAAAAAAATGTTTATGAAAAAAACCTCCTTTTTTTTGGTTTGTTTGTTTCATTTGTAGAGAAAGACATGTTGAGTTGCTGAGGGTTTTTTTTAATAGCTCAAATCTCTTTCCTTCTCTGTCTCACTCACAATGTCTTTAAAAGCTAATGATATGGCTCCTAATAAAATAAAATAAAATACATGAGAGACTTCTTTTAAACACACCAACTCAAGTGTAGAGCATTAATATCTCGGAGCCTAGTGCATTAGCCATCTTTTCTATATTACAGTCATATTTCAATAAACTAAGTTTTCTTAGCAGGTGCCATCTTGGATTATTTCTTTATTAGACTGAGTTATAAAATATGCAGAATGGTAGGCTGAATTTTTTGCTATTTATTATCAGTTTAAACCTTTGCCAAAATCCATACAACTAAATCTCCCTCCTTGGAGATGGAGAGGCAGCACCTGGAAGGGACCTATAGGCACTTTTGCTCTCAGGGCTGCCAATCAGGTGGCTTAGGGGACAAGGACAGGACAGGACTGAGTGTGACTTGCAAACAGAAGACACCAGGTCTCCTGACTTCTCAGTGTGTCTTAATTAAACAAGTCCGAACTTTAGGGAAATGCAAGGAAAAGAGCTATGGGGACCTCCAAACACACACCAACCTTGCCCGAGCTTTTACTCTACCAGGCAATGAAGCTTTGCTGAGCCCTAGCCATGCAGTGAGTGCTTCGCAGGAAGCAAGAAAAGCAAATTTCATGTACTCTAAGATCTCAAGGGGCACTCGTCTAGATGGGAGAAGTGATACCAGGTAGAGAACTGCTTGGGGGCTCTTAGTCTGTTCGTGCCACTGTAACAAAGTACCATTGACTGAGTGTCTTGTGAACCCCAGAAATGTATTGCCCCCAGTCTGGAGGTTGAAAGTTCAAGATTAAGGTACTGGCAATTTCAGTGTCTGCCCCGAGAGCCTCCTTCTTTTGGTACAATACACTTTTATTATGTTACACAGTATTGTGGTGGTTTTAATCTATTGCTAAGCCCCTAACAGTATGTCTGCGTCAGTGAAGCCCATCTGTCACAACCACAGTGGAGATATTATTATGTAAATAGTTCTAGGGCCTCCTTTTCAGGGAATTTAATATACCGTCCTAATATCCCAGCCAGGAAAAAAAAATGTTTATGAAAAAAACCTCCTTTTTTTTGGTTTGTTTGTTTCATTTGTAGAGAAAGACATGTTGAGTTGCTGAGGGTTTTTTTTAATAGCTCAAATCTCTTTCCTTCTCTGTCTCACTCACAATGTCTTTAAAAGCTAATGATATGGCTCCTAATAAAATAAAATAAAATACATGAGAGACTTCTTTTAAACACACCAACTCAAGTGTAGAGCATTAATATCTCGGAGCCTAGTGCATTAGCCATCTTTTCTATATTACAGTCATATTTCAATAAACTAAGTTTTCTTAGCAGGTGCCATCTTGGATTATTTCTTTATTAGACTGAGTTATAAAATATGCAGAATGGTAGGCTGAATTTTTTGCTATTTATTATCAGTTTAAACCTTTGCCAAAATCCATACAACTAAATCTCCCTCCTTGGAGATGGAGAGGCAGCACCTGGAAGGGACCTATAGGCACTTTTGCTCTCAGGGCTGCCAATCAGGTGGCTTAGGGGACAAGGACAGGACAGGACTGAGTGTGACTTGCAAACAGAAGACACCAGGTCTCCTGACTTCTCAGTGTGTCTTAATTAAACAAGTCCGAACTTTAGGGAAATGCAAGGAAAAGAGCTATGGGGACCTCCAAACACACACCAACCTTGCCCGAGCTTTTACTCTACCAGGCAATGAAGCTTTGCTGAGCCCTAGCCATGCAGTGAGTGCTTCGCAGGAAGCAAGAAAAGCAAATTTCATGTACTCTAAGATCTCAAGGGGCACTCGTCTAGATGGAGAGAAGTGATACCAGGTAGAGAACTGCTTGGGGGCTCTTAGTCTGTTCGTGCCACTGTAACAAAGTACCATTGACTGAGTGTCTTGTGAACCCCAGAAATGTATTGCCCCCAGTCTGGAGGTTGAAAGTTCAAGATTAAGGTACTGGCAATTTCAGTGTCTGCTGAGAGCCTCCTTCTTGGTTCATGGGCAGCTATCTCCTTGCTGTGTTTTCACATGGTGGAAGCAGCAAGCTCTCTGGTGTCTCTTTTATGAGTGCGCTAATCCCATTCGCTAGATCTCCATCTTCATGACCTTATCTCCCAAAGTTCCACTTTCAAACACCATCACTTGGAAGATTAGGTTTCATCTAGGAATTGGACAGGGAGGAACACAAACATCCTATCTATAGCAGGGATAAAGTGGTCACACAGCTGTGTGGGTGGTTCTGACCAAGGGCTGTAGGAGTTGAGCAGACGGAGCTGTGGTGCAGGGCTGCCTGATCAAGGGAAGCTTCCCAAGGCGGGGGACGGGCCCCAAGGAAGTAGGATTTAGCTGGTTGGAGAGAAGTTGCCACCAGACATCATGACACAGGTATGCATCTGCACTTGTTCCAGGCAGGGGAAAGGGCTCGATGGAGATCTAGAGGCAGAAAGGATGCAGAGGAGGTGATAAAGAAGCAGATGGGGTCACACAGTAGTGCATCTCTCATTTCAGCTTGCTGGGATCAAGAAAGGCCTGGACACCAGGTGAGGGGAACCCCTCCAGCATGTATTTTGTGAGGAGACAAGCAGCTTCCTGGCAGAGAACTCTCAAAATAAGCAGGAGTCAGGGGGCCAGGCTTGGCCCAGGCACAGAGGAGCAGTGGCTGCTGGAGAAACATTATGCTGGGAGCCGCATGATCCTTGCTCCTCACACAACTCCTCCCAGTCCAGCCCTCCCTCAGGCTCAAGAGGAAAAGTGGATACAAGTAAAATCCATAAAATGCCACTTCACCAAAGACACTGCCCAGCATCGCAACACAGGCTTCTTGTGACTCCATCCAAGGCCCACAGACAGGTAAGGAGGCATCCTCTGACGTGTGGACGGCACACAGCCTCAGCCCTAGCATCACCTGCCATGGAGGAGATGGCCACAGCAGCAGTGGGGCCCTGTGGCAGATTGCAGGGTGCATGAGACAGGAGATGGGGAGGGAACCTGGGCCAGAACAGAGGACTGGGCCCAGAGGAAGCAGGGCTAGCCAGTAGTAGTGACAGCAGTGTCTGGTGGGTGGGGCCGCTCTCTAGATTTACAGGAAAGCATATCTTGGGACACAGGGTGTGGCATTGACAGCAGAGCTATCCATGGCAGCTCGAGGCCACAGGCCATCAGCCATCGTCTGTACTCTGTGTTCAGTCAGGATCCAGCTAAGTTGGACCCTCCCTGCCCCAGCTTCCAGACAAAGCACAACCAGGCAAACAAGATCCCAAGAGAAGTCCCTGTGGTTTAGCTATGTTTGGCAATAGGTTTCTCCATCTGCATGGACCACGTAGATAGATGAGACCACGTAGAGACAAGACATCTGAGCAAACCAGGAGTGCCTAGTCTCAACAGGAAGAAGCCCCATGTGCAGGGAGAATGTCCTCAGGTCTCCCTCACTCACTGCAGGAGCTCAGGGTCGCAGGAGAAAAGGAGAGGGAATGAGAAGCAGGAAGGAAGAAACCTCCCAGCAGGGCTCAGGCTGTAATTGGCTTTGAGAAGTGACAAGAATTTGACTTGGGAGTAAAGGGGGTGGGGCACTCCCCTGGGAGCGAGGGACAGCAGTGCCCCAGTGTCCCCTTTGTCTTTTTTCCCCAAGACAGGATCCAAACAGGACAAGTTCCTCTTAAAACCCCAGCCTAGAAATCCCAGCTCTGCCCTTGCTTCCCTGTGATCTTACTCTATTTTCATAATCTTTCTGAGCCCTAGTGCCCTCATCTGTAAAGGACAAGACAGCACCCACCTAGCAGGACTGTTGTGAGGGGCAGATGAGCCATCAAGGGCCACACAGGTGTGTTCAACAAATGGCAAGTCCCTTTCTACTTGTAGGTCCATTTTTGGTGTTTGCGATTTATATCTCCAACACATATAAACACACCTGAGGCATCTAATTACATTTCAAACTGCACCGCACCTTTCTCTCCAGGTGAGTAGTGAATCCCAAAGTCATTGCCTTCTCCAGGGACCTCTGTGGAGATTCCTCGATGTTCAGACATACCCTCCCAGGGTCCACTCTCAAGTCCCACGATTCATCTGAGGACATATACACTCTGGGTGTGTGAGAGTCACGCATCCTGCGGGTAAATTAACAGGATAAGGGCAGGGCTAGCCAGTAGTAGTGACAGCAGTGTCTGGTGGGTGGGGCCGCTCTCTAGATTTACAGGAAAGCATATCTTGGGACACAGGGTGTGGCATTGACAGCAGAGCTATCCATGGCAGCTCGAGGCCACAGGCCATCAGCCATCGTCTGTACTCTGTGTTCAGTCAGGATCCAGCTAAGTTGGACCCTCCCTGCCCCAGCTTCCAGACAAAGCACAACCAGGCAAACAAGATCCCAAGAGAAGTCCCTGTGGTTTAGCTATGTTTGGCAATAGGTTTCTCCATCTGCATGGACCACGTAGATAGATGAGACCACGTAGAGACAAGACATCTGAGCAAACCAGGAGTGCCTAGTCTCAACAGGAAGAAGCCCCATGTGCAGGGAGAATGTCCTCAGGTCTCCCTCACTCACTGCAGGAGCTCAGGGTCGCAGGAGAAAAGGAGAGGGAATGAGAAGCAGGAAGGAAGAAACCTCCCAGCAGGGCTCAGGCTGTAATTGGCTTTGAGAAGTGACAAGAATTTGACTTGGGAGTAAAGGGGGTGGGGCACTCCCCTGGGAGCGAGGGACAGCAGTGCCCCAGTGTCCCCTTTGTCTTTTTTCCCCAAGACAGGATCCAAACAGGACAAGTTCCTCTTAAAACCCCAGCCTAGAAATCCCAGCTCTGCCCTTGCTTCCCTGTGATCTTACTCTATTTTCATAATCTTTCTGAGCCCTAGTGCCCTCATCTGTAAAGGACAAGACAGCACCCACCTAGCAGGACTGTTGTGAGGGGCAGATGAGCCATCAAGGGCCACACAGGTGTGTTCAACAAATGGCAAGTCCCTTTCTACTTGTAGGTCCATTTTTGGTGTTTGCGATTTATATCTCCAACACATATAAACACACCTGAGGCATCTAATTACATTTCAAACTGCACCGCACCTTTCTCTCCAGGTGAGTAGTGAATCCCAAAGTCATTGCCTTCTCCAGGGACCTCTGTGGAGATTCCTCGATGTTCAGACACACCCTCCCAGGGTCCACTCTCAAGTCCCACGATTCATCTGAGGACATATACACTCTGGGTGTGTGAGAGCTTTAAGGAAGCAAAAACTAAAAGAAACTGAAAACAGATGATACCAAGGTCCCATGTGAACCTCACCCTGAAAGAGGCTGGAAATACCAGGGGGATCTTCCTCAGTTTTCAGTTCAGTTTAATTGCTCATGTGGTACTCTTTGTGACCCCGTGGACTGTAGCACACCAGTTTTCCCTATCCTTCACCATCTCCTAGAGCCTGCTAAAACTCACATCCATTGACTCAGTGATGCCATCTAACCATCTCGTCCTCTGTCATCCCCTTCTCCTTTCACCTTCTATTTTCCCCAACATCAGGGTCTTTTCCAATGAGGCATCTCCTCGCATCTGGTGGCCAGAGTATTGGAGTCTCAGCTTCAGCATCAGTCCTTCCAATATTCAGGGTTGATTTCCTTTAAGATTGACTGATTTGATCTCCTTGCAGTACAAGTTTTGTTTAGATCCCCACAAATGTTCAAGATTGGAGAGAAAGCATTGCCCTAACCCTACCGTCACTGTCCCTTAAAAGGGTCTTGGCAGGGTAGATGAGAGCTGAGACCACCCCAGGGAAGGACAGCTCCCCAGGGCAGGAGGGTTCAGGAAATGCTGGGATCCTGGGGTGGCTTCACCAGCAGTCTGACTCTCTAGGAAACCGATAGGTGCTCAGCCATGGAGCCAAATTTGGGCAGCACCTCTTCCCCAGCCTCTCCCACTATCAAGTAGTGCTCATCAGACCAATCAAGAGCCAAAATTAGGCAAGTGCCTACCTACCTCTATTTTCATAATCTTTCTGAGCCCTAGTGCCCTCATCTGTAAAGGACAAGACAGCACCCACCTAGCAGGACTGTTGTGAGGGGCAGATGAGCCATCAAGGGCCACACAGGTGTGTTCAACAAATGGCAAGTCCCTTTCTACTTGTAGGTCCATTTTTGGTGTTTGCGATTTATATCTCCAACACATATAAACACACCTGAGGCATCTAATTACATTTCAAACTGCACCGCACCTTTCTCTCCAGGTGAGTAGTGAATCCCAAAGTCATTGCCTTCTCCAGGGACCTCTGTGGAGATTCCTCGATGTTCAGACACACCCTCCCAGGGTCCACTCTCAAGTCCCACGATTCATCTGAGGACATATACACTCTGGGTGTGTGAGAGCTTTAAGGAAGCAAAAACTAAAAGAAACTGAAAACAGATGATACCAAGGTCCCATGTGAACCTCACCCTGAAAGAGGCTGGAAATACCAGGGGGATCTTCCTCAGTTTTCAGTTCAGTTTAATTGCTCATGTGGTACTCTTTGTGACCCCGTGGACTGTAGCACACCAGTTTTCCCTATCCTTCACCATCTCCTAGAGCCTGCTAAAACTCACATCCATTGACTCAGTGATGCCATCTAACCATCTCGTCCTCTGTCATCCCCTTCTCCTTTCACCTTCTATTTTCCCCAACATCAGGGTCTTTTCCAATGAGGCATCTCCTCGCATCTGGTGGCCAGAGTATTGGAGTCTCAGCTTCAGCATCAGTCCTTCCAATATTCAGGGTTGATTTCCTTTAAGATTGACTGATTTGATCTCCTTGCAGTACAAGTTTTGTTTAGATCCCCACAAATGTTCAAGATTGGAGAGAAAGCATTGCCCTAACCCTACCGTCACTGTCCCTTAAAAGGGTCTTGGCAGGGTAGATGAGAGCTGAGACCACCCCAGGGAAGGACAGCTCCCCAGGGCAGGAGGGTTCAGGAAATGCTGGGATCCTGGGGTGGCTTCACCAGCAGTCTGACTGGGACAGATCTGGAGGTAAACTACAGAAGTAGTGCTAGCATCAGACTAATGAAAGGAGCCAAAATTTGGGCATGTTCCACCTCTTCCTCCAGCCTCTCCCCACTATCCAAGCTGAGTGGATCCCCTGAAATCATCTCCCACTCTCACAGAAGTAAGGCCGTGGAGGTGGCCTAGCCTGACCTGGGCAAGTGTGGGGAAAGAAGGAGACAGAAAAGGAAAAGGAAGGACCAAGAGAAGCGCCATCTGGGGAAAGAGCAGGATGCCCTTTAGAAGTGAGACTTCCAGGTAAAAGCTAAACCAGAACCTCTTCTCATCACATGAGCAGTTAGAGTCTTTCAGGTCTTGTGGCAGCTTCACAGAGATTAATTATCTGTCAACTGAGAGGCAGCGTGGGGTGGATGCCCAAGGGTGACCTCAGAAGAGGAACTCTGAAAAGATGAAGGGGACACCATAGAACCCAGGGAGGCCTAGGGGACAAGCTTTCCCTCCTCCAAGGGCTGAAGGTTGGCCCTGAACATGAAACCACCTGGCACCCTCCTCCAGGATGGGCACTACTGCAGAGGCCCCTCCAGCCAGACCCCGCCACATGCCTGAGGCAATACAGCAGGGTGAAAGGCTTTGAGGAGATGATGCGAGCTTGCAACTTTTATCTGAACCCTCTCTATTGAAACTCAGGAACCAGACAACAAAGGATGCTAAAATAAGATTAACAGAATATTTGTCCACAAAGTTATCAGAATAGAACTTAAGCTCCTTATCTTACAGATGTGGAACTGACACTCAAGAAGAATGCAGTGTCTCTACCCACCCCGCAAACTCCCACTCCCATTTCCATGTTCATTGCCACTAGGGTTGATTTCCTTTAAGATTGACTGATTTGATCTCCTTGCAGTACAAGTTTTGTTTAGATCCCCACAAATGTTCAAGATTGGAGAGAAAGCATTGCCCTAACCCTACCGTCACTGTCCCTTAAAAGGGTCTTGGCAGGGTAGATGAGAGCTGAGACCACCCCAGGGAAGGACAGCTCCCCAGGGCAGGAGGGTTCAGGAAATGCTGGGATCCTGGGGTGGCTTCACCAGCAGTCTGACTGGGACAGATCTGGAGGTAAACTACAGAAGTAGTGCTAGCATCAGACTAATGAAAGGAGCCAAAATTTGGGCATGTTCCACCTCTTCCTCCAGCCTCTCCCCACTATCCAAGCTGAGTGGATCCCCTGAAATCATCTCCCACTCTCACAGAAGTAAGGCCGTGGAGGTGGCCTAGCCTGACCTGGGCAAGTGTGGGGAAAGAAGGAGACAGAAAAGGAAAAGGAAGGACCAAGAGAAGCGCCATCTGGGGAAAGAGCAGGATGCCCTTTAGAAGTGAGACTTCCAGGTAAAAGCTAAACCAGAACCTCTTCTCATCACATGAGCAGTTAGAGTCTTTCAGGTCTTGTGGCAGCTTCACAGAGATTAATTATCTGTCAACTGAGAGGCAGCGTGGGGTGGATGCCCAAGGGTGACCTCAGAAGAGGAACTCTGAAAAGATGAAGGGGACACCATAGAACCCAGGGAGGCCTAGGGGACAAGCTTTCCCTCCTCCAAGGGCTGAAGGTTGGCCCTGAACATGAAACCACCTGGCACCCTCCTCCAGGATGGGCACTACTGCAGAGGCCCCTCCAGCCAGACCCCGCCACATGCCTGAGGCAATACAGCAGGGTGAAAGGCTTTGAGGAGATGATGCGAGCTTGCAACTTTTATCTGAACCCTCTCTATTGAAACTCAGGAACCAGACAACAAAGGATGCTAAAATAAGATTAACAGAATATTTGTCCACAAAGTTATCAGAATAGAACTTAAGCTCCTTATCTTACAGATGTGGAACTGACACTCAAGAAGACTCACAGACCATGCAGTGTCTCTACCCACCCCCGCAAACTCCCACTCCCATTTCCATGTTCATTCCATGAACTCAGTCATTCAAGCAGAGGTCAGGGCAGCACTGATGCAGCCAGTCAGCTCCTCCAGCAACTGGCATTGTGATGTCCAAGAGCAAGCACTGCTTCCCCTGGCTGACCCCATGGTTGCCCAACTGCTCGCCGGATGCCTATGTCCAGAGCTGACTTAGCTATTTGGACATGAGTAGCTGATTAGTAAGAGGAAGAGCAAGCATGAAGGCAGGGGTCTAACGAGGAAGGCCTGCCCGTGTGCTGAGGAGGAAGTCCAGGGAAGAGGCAGCTCCATTTGGAAACACCCCCACCAGGATGCAGATGTTCCAGCAGCTGGCTGGGCAACAGACCCGGCAGGAAGCTGCTCTAGCTCTGACCCCAAGACCATGCCTCTCCTTCAACCCCCTTCTCACCCCTTCCCTTCACTCTCTCCCTGTCTTCCCCACCCCCTATTCTGTTCCCTATTCCTACTCTTCTCAACTCTTCCTCCTCATTGCTGGATTTCTCACCCTCTCTGTCGCTTACACCTTGTCTCTTCTCCCTTTCCCTTCTTGTCATTTGTCCTCCTGCCCTCTCATTCTCTGACTCCCTGCCTTCTCCATCCTTCCTTCTGTTGCTCCTCCCTTCCTTCCTCATCTTAACTTTCTGGTGCTAAGTAGTTCATCTGGGAAAAACAGCTGACCTGGAAGTATCTGGGTCTGTTTCTTTTGGACAAAACCAGGGAGTGCAGATCCAAGCAAAATGTACCCAAGAGAAGAGGAGGAAGAGAAATCTCATCTAAGGACACATTTCATTCTCATGCTCCCTCCATTGGATAGACGGATGGGAAAAGAGAAGATAATCACCCCATTGAACAGTTGAAACTCATCAGCACAGACATGAAATCATTTCCCAACCCCTGTTACCGATAGGGAAAATTCCTTTTCCCAGCCTCAGTGATAACCCAGGCATATCTCATTGCAGGTTAATAATTTATGATTGTTGAAAAAGCACAAACGAGCTCAATTTTGT
The DNA here is from genome assembly GCA_022376925.1 of Tragulus kanchil. Classification (NCBI taxonomy): domain Eukaryota; kingdom Metazoa; phylum Chordata; class Mammalia; order Artiodactyla; family Tragulidae; genus Tragulus; species Tragulus kanchil. The sequence goes on from JAIOJX010000003.1 coordinate 108,922,779, forward strand.
TTGGAACTCCATCATATATCCAATAAGGCATCATCTTTTTCCTTCCCCCAACACTAGCCAGGCTCTGGCCTAGGAACAAAGAGGTGATAGAGGGAGCTTGGTCTACTCCTAAGACATCTCCTGCTCCCTCACACCTTTCATGTATCCAGGTAAACAAATGTAACAAAGATGGAAAGTGACTAGTGTCCTCTACAGGAGTGGTACTGAAAGGGTTTTATCTCAATTTGAAACTTAAACCGAGGACCCAGACCTGATCAAACCTTGCCTGGGACTTGAACCCACTTGGCTGGAGCTTGAATTTCAGCCAAAACCTGGTTTGGAACTCAAACCCACGTGGCTAAGGCTTAACCCCAGCCAAAACCCTGTCTGGGACTTGAACCCACGCAGCCGGGACTTAATCCAGCACTCACCCAATGTCTGGACCCTTTGAGGCTCAGGTTCTTCATGCCTCAACACAGAAGAAATTCAGTGAGAGGCAGAGTGATAGGCAAGAAGAGGATTTATTAGGAAAGGGTACTTGTAAGAGGTGCAAGCAGGCAGACAGGAAAGCTCTGCTCTGCTCTCCCTTAGATTGAGTGGGCAGCAGTATATATATATATATATATATATATATAGGATGGTAGAAGACCGCCTCCCTCAAGAAGACGCAGATGCAGGACATACATCATTGGTTGCTTCTTCACCAGCTCCTCCTTCATCAGCTGTTTATACCCAGTCGAGCCTGCTTTACTGAACAAGGAGCAGCTCTCCCGAATTTTCATCAACTCACTAGCCTCCCAACCTTTCTTAGATGTCTCCCTTCTACCTACCATCCCCTACTAGGACTCTACAACCACCTACCTATTCTACTCTGTCCCTATTAGTACTATGGTAGTCCTTCTTTGAATTAACTGACCACCGCTGCCTGTAGGCTTTAAAACCTCACTTGCTCAAACATGGTGGCCATTTTGGAATCTTTGTAGGCTACTCATAGAGCTTGACTCTGATCAGTGCCCTGAAGAGGGAGATTCTGTTTCTTCTCCACCTATTTACCCTCTGATCATCTTTTTCACCTCTGCTACTGGGTTCCTCTCCCCAGCCAGTCAACCCACTGTAGATGGACTAGGGGCAAGCATGATGAATGAAGAACCGAACTCTGACATTTTAGAACATTCTCTGGCTGGGAGATCCAGGATTCCATGTTCTGGTCCTCACAAGCTAGCTCTGTGTCAATTGACCTTTTTTTTTTTTTTAATTTTTATTATTATTTATTTATTTGGCTGGTTTTGGTGTTAGGTGCAACATATGGGATCTAGTTCCCTGACCAGGGATTGAACTCAGGACCTCAGCATTAGGAGCCCAGAGTCTTAACCATTAGAACACCAGGGAAGTCCCTCAATTGACCTTTGAAGTTAGCAGTGCTGGGTCCTTAGTTGCTCAGTCATGTCCAACTCTTTGTGACCCCAGTGAACTGTAGCCTGCCAGGCTCCTCTGTGCTTTCCTGGTGGCTCAGATGGAAAAGAATTTGCCTTCCATGTGGGAGACTGGGCCTTGATCCCTGAGCTGGGAAGATCTCCTGGAGAAGGGTATGCCAACTCACTCCAGGATTCTTGTCTGCAGAATCCCCATGGATAGAAGTTAGCAGAGCTGCATTCAAATTTCAGTTTATAATGTGCTCACTGAGTGACTTTGACCAGTTATCAGCCTCTTTTGTACCCCTGTTGTTTTACCTGCCAAGTGGGGGTAATAATGTCTTCCATCCAGTGCTGCCAAATTTGATCAAAATTAGCAAAGGACTGGCACATGATCAATGCCCAGTAAGTACTTTGCACATTATTTTGCCTCTTGTAATCCCAGTTCACCTCATATGTAAAGAGGAGAGTTGTAAACTCCCAAGTTCCTTTTCAGTTCTCTGGAGGGTACACATTTATCTCCTCCAATGGGGTATTATCTATGCCTATGCCAGCAGGAATACAAATGTTCTTCCATGTTTGCCAAAGTACGTATATTATATGGAAAGGCTGGGGACTCAGATATAAACTCAACACTATGTAGATCAGTCAGCATCACTCAGGACCTGAGCTACACACCCAGGCTGGACCCTTTGCCAAGCCTAAGAAAAAATGGGATGGATAATTCAGCATTGTGCATACCCAGTGCTAGAGATGGAACAACACACTCTACTCAAAGGAGTCAGGACTGCCATCTGGGTATCTGGAAAAATCATAATTTCTCACTCTGATATTTTTGTTTCTAAAGTCACAAACCACACACCAACACACAAACCACCTCTAGTAGATGGATCAGAAACTGCAATATCATTCTCCTACTGTATTTTGGGGAATTGAAGAACATAAAAGAAACTTCCTTTGCCCAAGGTCACACAGTATCTAGAAATAAAGCACTCATTATTTCATAATTAGTCTCCTGGCCAAATGGCCTCTAAAGCACTCTTCTCCCTCTCCTGAGCCATCCCTCAGGCTCTGCTCAGAGCAGGGAGAGGAGACCTGAGACCTCAGGGATGCCTGGTACTTTGTTCTCTTTCCAACCTGATCAGACTCCAAGAGCCACTGAGACTCAGTGAGGGAAGAGCAGAGCTTTGCAGGTTTGGAATAACTCCAATTCAGAGCATTCTCCAGTATCCCTAGGCTGCCAGGGAAGACAAAACCAACAACCCCAGGACACAAAAAAGGATTCAATAATATATGGGGATTTCCCGAGTCATGACCAGAATCCCCATGGATAGAAGTTACCCTATTCAAATTCCAGTTTATAATGTGCTCACTGAGTGACTTTGACCAGTTATCAGCCTCTTTTGTACCCCTGTTGTTTTACCTGCCAAGTGGGGGTAATAATGTCTTCCATCCAGTGCTGCCAAATTTGATCAAAATTAGCAAAGGACTGGCACATGATCAATGCCCAGTAAGTACTTTGCACATTATTTTGCCTCTTGTAATCCCAGTTCACCTCATATGTAAAGAGGAGAGTTGTAAACTCCCAAGTTCCTTTTCAGTTCTCTGGAGGGTACACATTTATCTCCTCCAATGGGGTATTATCTATGCCTATGCCAGCAGGAATACAAATGTTCTTCCATGTTTGCCAAAGTACGTATATTATATGGAAAGGCTGGGGACTCAGATATAAACTCAACACTATGTAGATCAGTCAGCATCACTCAGGACCTGAGCTACACACCCAGGCTGGACCCTTTGCCAAGCCTAAGAAAAAATGGGATGGATAATTCAGCATTGTGCATACCCAGTGCTAGAGATGGAACAACACACTCTACTCAAAGGAGTCAGGACTGCCATCTGGGTATCTGGAAAAATCATAATTTCTCACTCTGATATTTTTGTTTCTAAAGTCACAAACCACACACCAACACACAAACCACCTCTAGTAGATGGATCAGAAACTGCAATATCATTCTCCTACTGTATTTTGGGGAATTGAAGAACATAAAAGAAACTTCCTTTGCCCAAGGTCACACAGTATCTAGAAATAAAGCACTCATTATTTCATAATTAGTCTCCTGGCCAAATGGCCTCTAAAGCACTCTTCTCCCTCTCCTGAGCCATCCCTCAGGCTCTGCTCAGAGCAGGGAGAGGAGACCTGAGACCTCAGGGATGCCTGGTACTTTGTTCTCTTTCCAACCTGATCAGACTCCAAGAGCCACTGAGACTCAGTGAGGGAAGAGCAGAGCTTTGCAGGTTTGGAATAACTCCAATTCAGAGCATTCTCCAGTATCCCTAGGCTGCCAGGGAAGACAAAACCAACAACCCCAGGACACAAAAAAGGATTCAATAATATATGGGGATTTCCCCAAAAACCTATGGGGAACTTGGCCAGCCAAAGGACATCTCAACAGCTTTTTTGATGAGTTCAATGTAAATGAATTAGAAACAGATGGGCTAAGTTTCCCTTCAAATATACATATACTGGAGAGTTATAGCTGAGAAAATGCTTAGATCCATGCATTTCCAGGGACTGGTCAACTCCAAACAGAGTGGGATGTTTTGCTGAGTCCCACATGCTGGCTTCTTCTGTCCCTAAAAATAACTGAACTGTCCAGCTGCTGGATGGATATTTTCTCTTTCGGTTTTATTTCATTTGCTTTTCTCACAAAGTACCAGGGTGATAAATGACTTCAAAACCTGGTAGAATGTTCGAGAGAAATCAGGTGTCCAGAAAAGTCAAAAAAAAAAAAAAAAAAATCTGCTACTCTGTTCACATCATTCCCCTCATTGGGCATCTTGCCCCTTGAACATTACCTGTCATTACTTAGCCATCTGTCAATGTCAACCCTGAGATCTACTTTCTCTGGGAAATCTTTGGGGATTATTTTAGTCTTCCTGGACATAGAAATCGATCATGGCGATAACATTTTGAATGTCTAGTTTGTGCCCACTGTATTCTATGAATGTCTAAAATAAGGCCCTTGCCCACAGTGAGTTTTTTCTCTAATTAAGAGGCTCCTACAAATTTGTGTAGCAATTAAGAGATAAACACAGGTGGTATGGAGAGGTCAAAATTAATGACACAAACCTTAGGTGGCTTTGGGAATTCAGAGAAGGCACTGTATATATCAAAGAGGTCAGAAATCCTGATAGTAGCCAACATTCCATTAACTACTGTGATTGGGGAGTTTCACAAATGTTTTCTCTTTGGATTTTTACAAAGACCCCTTAACACAGACAGGGATTGATTTTACAGAAAGGAAACAAGGATTCAGGAAGATTAAATGTCTTGTTCAAGGACACACCATGAGTAAATGGTGAAGTAGGATTAGAGCCCAGACCCGTGGCATCTAACCCAGGAATTCTTGCCTTCCGTTATACCACATTTTGCAAAGGCCTGTTATAGTCAGATAGGTAAGGCTTCCTGGTGTAACTACAGCCTTATCTTGGAATATTCTTTTTCTCTTTTTCTTTTTTTGGAATATTCTTATATGTGGAATCTCCTGGACATTTAACTGTGAAATCTCCTGGACACTGAATGTCTCCTGGACACTCCCGCTTCCCCTTTTGCTAATGAATTGCACTCACCTGGAACTTTCCCCTTTCTCTGCCACTTCTAAATCTGTACCATGGGGTTTCCCTGGTGGTCCAGTGGGTAAGGACACCGCCTGGCAGTGCAAGGGGCGCTGGTTCGATCCCTGGCCTGGGAAGATCCCACGTGCCACGGAGCGGCTGAACCGATGTGTCCAATTGCTGAGCCAGAGCTCTGGAGCGCATGCGCCCAGAGCCAGCTGTGCGACAACAGAGGCCACCGTGATAGGAGGCCTGTATGGGTCAAAGAATGAAGATGGATGAAAATAGACAAATGAAAGACCAATAGAAGTAGCCCGCCTGCTCCCCTCCCTCCCCACCGCTCCCCCCCCAAAATAAATAAATAAATAAATCTTAAAAAAAAATAAATAAATCTGTACCATGAATTTCTTCCACCTAAATGTTTTCTCCTTTAGGGGTAGAAGAGGTAGGACTTCTTGTGAGCATCCCAGCTGGTGCTAGTGGTAAAGAACCTACCTGTCAATGCAGGAGACACAGAGACAGTGGTTCCATTTCTGGGTCAGGAAGATTCCCTGAAGAAGGAAATGGCAACCCATTCCAGTATTCTTGCCTGAAAAATTTCATGGACAGAGGAGCCTGGCGGGTTATAGTCCAGGGAGGTCACAAAGAGTTGGACACACCTGAGAAACTGACTCAGGGTGACTTGCTTCAGTTGAAATAAGTCACAGGTGCTCCTGAAAGAGGATTCAAGTGAGCCTTGAAGGCAAGGAGGGCTAAGTGGATAGAAGTTGTCCCCTGTAGGGAGGGAGGAGAAGACAAATGCATAATCCTGTGGTAAACGGCCAGTGCAATCTGGAAGGAGATAAAAGACCCAGACCCGTGGCATTACCCAGGAATTCTTGCCTTCCGTTATACCACATTTTGCAAAGGCCTGTTATAGTCAGATAGGTAAGGCTTCCTGGTGTAACTACAGCCTTATCTTGGAATATTCTTTTTCTCTTTTTCTTTTTTTGGAATATTCTTATATGTGGAATCTCCTGGACATTTAACTGTGAAATCTCCTGGACACTGAATGTCTCCTGGACACTCCCGCTTCCCCTTTTGCTAATGAATTGCACTCACCTGGAACTTTCCCCTTTCTCTGCCACTTCTAAATCTGTACCATGGGGTTTCCCTGGTGGTCCAGTGGGTAAGGACACCGCCTGGCAGTGCAAGGGGCGCTGGTTCGATCCCTGGCCTGGGAAGATCCCACGTGCCACGGAGCGGCTGAACCGATGTGTCCAATTGCTGAGCCAGAGCTCTGGAGCGCATGCGCCCAGAGCCGGCGCTGTGCGACAACAGAGGCCACCGTGATAGGAGGCCTGTATGGGTCAAAGAATGAAGATGGATGAAAATAGACAAATGAAAGACCAATAGAAGTAGCCCGCCTGCTCCCCTCCCTCCCCACCGCTCCCCCCCCAAAATAAATAAATAAATAAATCTTAAAAAAAAATAAATAAATCTGTACCATGAATTTCTTCCACCTAAATGTTTTCTCCTTTAGGGGTAGAAGAGGTAGGACTTCTTGTGAGCATCCCAGCTGGTGCTAGTGGTAAAGAACCTACCTGTCAATGCAGGAGACACAGAGACAGTGGTTCCATTTCTGGGTCAGGAAGATTCCCTGAAGAAGGAAATGGCAACCCATTCCAGTATTCTTGCCTGAAAAATTTCATGGACAGAGGAGCCTGGCGGGTTATAGTCCAGGGAGGTCACAAAGAGTTGGACACACCTGAGAAACTGACTCAGGGTGACTTGCTTCAGTTGAAATAAGTCACAGGTGCTCCTGAAAGAGGATTCAAGTGAGCCTTGAAGGCAAGGAGGGCTAAGTGGATAGAAGTTGTCCCCTGTAGGGAGGGAGGAGAAGACAAATGCATAATCCTGTTCCCAGGCATCAGAAGCGGTCCAGAGGAAGTGCTGATATCTGGAAGGAGATAAAAGATGTCCAATGACATACAGATGGCCCAAAAGCACATGAAACGATGCTCAACCTCGCTTTTTTTAGAGAAATGCAAATTAAAACTACAATGAGATATCACTTCACACCCGTCAGAATGGCCATCATCAATAAATCTGCAGACAATAAATGCTGGAGAGGATGTGAAGAAAAGGGAATCCTCTTGCATTGCTGGTGGGAATGTAAATTGATACAGCCTCTGTGGAAGACAGTACAGAGACTCCTTCCAAAACTCAAAATAGAAGCACCCTATGACCCAACAATCCCACTATTAGGCTTATATCCTGATGAAATCAAAACTGAAAGAAGCACCTGTACCCCAATGTTCATTGCAGCTCTCTATACAATAGCCAGAACATGGAAGCAACCTAGATGTCCATCGACGAATGAATGGCTACAGAAGCTCTGGTACATATATACAATGGAATACTACTCAGCTGTTAAAAGAAATGCAGAAGACTCAGTCCTAATGAAGTGGCTGGCTCTAGAACCTATCATCAAAAGTGAAGTAAGTCAAAAAGAGAAAGACAAACACAGTATACTAACACACATATATGGAATCTAGTAGGATGGTCTTGATAACACACACAGTGAACTCACGGAAAAACAGACAGAGCATAGACATATGGACATTGTGGGGAAGAAACAGGGAGGGGGAGGCATGGAGGGAGTAACATGGAAACCTATACTGTCATGTGTGGAAAAGATAGCTAGTGTCATTGTGCTAAGGGAATAGGAGTGCTCACAATGGTATGTGGCGATGGTCCGGAAGGGTGAGATGGGGGGGAACTGGTGGGGTGGGGACCAGGGGTATGCATATGACTGATCTGGGAACATACATGTCTGTGAACAACAAAACTCTGTAAAACTTTTAAAATAAAGAATTTTAAAATATATATATATATATGTCCAATGGGACTGGGTCTGAGAGCTGAGGAAACGATCACCAGAACCGTGTGTGGAACCTAAGCTTTCTCTCTTCTCTTTCACAACAGAGGCAGGCGTCATTTTCCCATAGCAAGATCCTGGGTTGGTTCTTCTGTGACCGTGGGGCATGGTTTCAGCAGCTGCATTGTCAGAAAGGAAGGTATCAGCATAACCCTTCCACTCCTCCTTTGAAAGCCTCTCTCCCTGCCCCTAGAGACTAACTTCTAGGGTGCCTTGAGGTTCCCCCAAGAACAAGACGCTGCAAAGAGCCTCACCGAGGCTTAAGGACGCAATCAGCTGGTGTCATTGAGTCTCAAAAGGGAATCCTCTTGCATTGCTGGTGGGAATGTAAATTGATACAGCCTCTGTGGAAGACAGTACAGAGACTCCTTCCAAAACTCAAAATAGAAGCACCCTATGACCCAACAATCCCACTATTAGGCTTATATCCTGATGAAATCAAAACTGAAAGAAGCACCTGTACCCCAATGTTCATTGCAGCTCTCTATACAATAGCCAGAACATGGAAGCAACCTAGATGTCCATCGACGAATGAATGGCTACAGAAGCTCTGGTACATATATACAATGGAATACTACTCAGCTGTTAAAAGAAATGCAGAAGACTCAGTCCTAATGAAGTGGCTGGCTCTAGAACCTATCATCAAAAGTGAAGTAAGTCAAAAAGAGAAAGACAAACACAGTATACTAACACACATATATGGAATCTAGTAGGATGGTCTTGATAACACACACAGTGAACTCACGGAAAAACAGACAGAGCATAGACATATGGACATTGTGGGGAAGAAACAGGGAGGGGGAGGCATGGAGGGAGTAACATGGAAACCTATACTGTCATGTGTGGAAAAGATAGCTAGTGTCATTGTGCTAAGGGAATAGGAGTGCTCACAATGGTATGTGGCGATGGTCCGGAAGGGTGAGATGGGGGGGAACTGGTGGGGTGGGGACCAGGGGTATGCATATGACTGATCTGGGAACATACATGTCTGTGAACAACAAAACTCTGTAAAACTTTTAAAATAAAGAATTTTAAAATATATATATATATATGTCCAATGGGACTGGGTCTGAGAGCTGAGGAAACGATCACCAGAACCGTGTGTGGAACCTAAGCTTTCTCTCTCTTCTCTTTCACAACAGAGGCAGGCGTCATTTTCCCATAGCAAGATCCTGGGTTGGTTCTTCTGTGACCGTGGGGCATGGTTTCAGCAGCTGCATTGTCAGAAAGGAAGGTATCAGCATAACCCTTCCACTCCTCCTTTGAAAGCCTCTCTCCCTGCCCCTAGAGACTAACTTCTAGGGTGCCTTGAGGTTCCCCCAAGAACAAGACGCTGCAAAGAGCCTCACCGAGGCTTAAGGACGCAATCAGCTGGTGTCATTGAGTCTCTGCTTTACTGAGAGGTTATCTCTGTTCCACAAAGAGATTTTTCAAAGGGGAAAGGAATAAGTCAGCCAACTTTCAAAGCTCCCCACCTGAGGGAGGCCCTTGAGTCTGTTCTCAGAATCTTACATTCCTTCTCCTTCCTTATTGTGGCAGCCAAGAGAAAGCCTTTCCTGGACTTATGTGGAACATAAATGACCAAGGCCTCCAAATCCTAATATTTTAAATCCATGGACTTTGGCTCAAGGACTCCCATAGGCTTTGTAGAACTTTCCTTAAACTAACTTCTTTATAAAACTCCATAGTTGTCCATAGAGTCTGCACAATTCTATTTTCTCACGAACAAGGCCAAGGGTTTCAATTTCTTCTAATCTTAACCAACACGTGGTTTGGTTTGGTTCTGTGTTTTATCATAGCCACCCTATCAGGTGTGAATTGATATTTCATGGTGGTTTTGATTCACATTTCCCTTCTGATTAGTGGTGCTGAGGATCTTACCATATACCTGCTGTTCATTTGTATGTCTTTTTTGGAGAAGCATCTGTTCAAGTCCTTTGCCATATTGTCAAGTGATCTTCAAAAAAGGTGCCAAGGTTACACAATGGTGAAAGGATAGTTTCTTCAACAAATGGTTGAGAAGACTGGATATCCACTTGCAAAAGAATGAAATTGGACCCTAACTTACACAATACACAAAAATCGATTCAAAATAAGCTGAAAACTTACACCTAAATCCTGAAACTGTAAAACTCCTAAAAGAAAACCTAAGGAAAAAGCTTTATGACACTGGTTTGGCAATGATTTCTTAGAAACGACATCAAAAGCACAGACAACAAAGGCAGAAATAGACAAATAGGTCAACATCTAACCAAAAACTTTCTGCACAGCAAAGCAAGCAATCAATAGAATGAATAGGTAACCCACAAAATAAGAGAAAATATTTGTAAACTGTATATCTAATAAAGCTTCCCTGGTGGCTCAGTGGTAAAGAATCCGCCTGCTAAAGCAGGAGACATGGGTTCAATCCCTGGGTCAAGAAGATTCCCTGGAGAAGGAAATGGCAATGCACTCCAGTATTCTTGCCTAGGAAATCCCATGGACAGAGGGGCATAATGGGCCATAGTCCATAGGGTCACAAAAGAGTCAGACACATCCTAAAGACTAAACAACAACATATATCTAATAAGGGGTTACAACTCAATAGCAAAAGGAGAAGTGACTATCTGTAACCATCCCTGGTCCCCTCTCTCTTTCTGGTCATAGAGACTGTTCCCTCTTTCACCTTTCCCTATGCTCAGAGATCAGGCATGGAAGATAATATCAAAGATTCCATTCTCATAGAGGTACCAGACACTGAATATGTCTCTAACATTTTCCTCCAAGAGGCAACTGCTATTAGGAGAGTCTTGAGAGAAAAATTATAAACTAAAGTAATAAATCCCTAAGAGGTTGCAGTAATAAATCCCGAAGGGGTGGCAGGTGTGGGTGAAGATTCAGGTACTTTAACAGGCAGTGAAGGGTTTGCTTACCTTCCTTTCCAAGAGCCAGAGAAGGCTTAGCGTGCTCAATATTGATCAGGTCTGCCAACAGTCACAAAAAGATAGGTAATATTCCTTAGTCCAAGAATTCAAAGCATTACTATCACCATGAACAAGAAGTATTTTAAAATCTCAACCAAAGTTTATTCACTGCCTTCAGAGCTCCAAATCCTAAACCGTATGACTCCTCCCGCCCCCACAACTGCAGAGACTAATGGAATGTGGAATGTACTACAGATGGGCCTCGAGGTAACTAACGATTCCAGGCAGTTCTTTTTTCTTAACATATATCTACCAGGATACTTTTCTTTGAAGACTAAAAAATTGGAAAAAGGAAAAAAACCTTAAAGAAAGGATGTTTATTTCTTCTTACATAAAATAATTCTAGAATGTGTGGACCTAAAGAGGCTCAGGAAAAAGAAGCAGGAAGAGGAGGAAGAGAAAAAGAAGAAGGTAGAAGGTAAGTGTTTGTTTCTCAGCAATATTGCAAGTTTATATGTGCAGAAATGTACCTGAAATATGTCTACGCCTTAATAAATAATTACATTACCCAGATCAAGATAAAGATATTTCCAGCATCCAAGATACCCTCCAGCTGCCTCTCTCTCTCTCCAGCCAAAGTTAACTACTACCATGATCTTTTTGATAATCAGGTGTTTGCTTTTCTTTGTAATCTGATTATCTAATTGGCATTCCTAAACACCACTGTTTAATTTTGCCTGCTTAGAACCTTATATAAAAGAATCACATATATATCCGTTTTTAACTTTTTACTTTGTATTGTGGTATATACAATTAACAATGTTGTGATAGTTTCAGGTGAACAGCAAAGGGACTCAGCCAAACATAGACATGTATCCATTCTCCCCTAAACCCCATCCCATCCAGGCTGCCGCAACATTGAGCAGAGTTCCATGCACCATACAGTAGGTGTTTGTTGGTTATCCACTTTAAGTATAGTAGTGTGTACATGTCCACCCCAAACTCCCTAACTATCCCTTCCTCCTGAAAATTCGTTCTCTAAGTCTATGAGTCTATGTCTGTTTTGTAAGGAAATTCATTTGTATCTCTTTTTTTTAGATTCCAATATAAAAGATGACATACAATATTTCCCCTCTGACTGACTGACTTCACTCAGTATGACAATATCTAGGTCCATCCGTGTTGCTGCAAATGACATTATTTCATTCTTTTTAATAACTGAGTGATATTCCACTGTATACATGTGTACTACATCTTAATCCATTCCTCTGTCAAATCCTAAACCGTATGACTCCTCCCGCCCCCACAACTGCAGAGACTAATGGAATGTGGAATGTACTACAGATGGGCCTCGAGGTAACTAACGATTCCAGGCAGTTCTTTTTTCTTAACATATATCTACCAGGATACTTTTCTTTGAAGACTAAAAAATTGGAAAAAGGAAAAAAACCTTAAAGAAAGGATGTTTATTTCTTCTTACATAAAATAATTCTAGAATGTGTGGACCTAAAGAGGCTCAGGAAAAAGAAGCAGGAAGAGGAGGAAGAGAAAAAGAAGAAGGTAGAAGGTAAGTGTTTGTTTCTCAGCAATATTGCAAGTTTATATGTGCAGAAATGTACCTGAAATATGTCTACGCCTTAATAAATAATTACATTACCCAGATCAAGATAAAGATATTTCCAGCATCCAAGATACCCTCCAGCTGCCTCTCTCTCTCTCCAGCCAAAGTTAACTACTACCATGATCTTTTTGATAATCAGGTGTTTGCTTTTCTTTGTAATCTGATTATCTAATTGGCATTCCTAAACACCACTGTTTAATTTTGCCTGCTTAGAACCTTATATAAAAGAATCACATATATATCCGTTTTTAACTTTTTACTTTGTATTGTGGTATATACAATTAACAATGTTGTGATAGTTTCAGGTGAACAGCAAAGGGACTCAGCCAAACATAGACATGTATCCATTCTCCCCTAAACCCCATCCCATCCAGGCTGCCGCACAACATTGAGCAGAGTTCCATGCACCATACAGTAGGTGTTTGTTGGTTATCCACTTTAAGTATAGTAGTGTGTACATGTCCACCCCAAACTCCCTAACTATCCCTTCCTCCTGAAAATTCGTTCTCTAAGTCTATGAGTCTATGTCTGTTTTGTAAGGAAATTCATTTGTATCTCTTTTTTTTAGATTCCAATATAAAAGATGACATACAATATTTCCCCTCTGACTGACTGACTTCACTCAGTATGACAATATCTAGGTCCATCCGTGTTGCTGCAAATGACATTATTTCATTCTTTTTAATAACTGAGTGATATTCCACTGTATACATGTGTACTACATCTTAATCCATTCCTCTGTCAATGGACATTTAGATTACTTTCACATCTTGGCTATAGTAAACAGTGCTGTAGTAAACATTGGGGTACATGTATCCTTTTGGATCATGATTTTCTCCAGATATATGCCCGGGAATAGGATTACAGATCATATGGTAGCGCTATGTCTAGTTTTCTAAGGAACTTTCATAATGTACTCCATAGTAGCTATACCAATTTACACTCTCACCAATTGCATAGGAGGGTTCCCTTCTTCACATCCTCTCCAGCATTTATTGTTTGTGAACTTTTTGATGATAGCCAGTTTGATGGATGTGAGGTGATATCTCATTGTAGTTTTGATCTGCATTTCTCTAATAATTATCAATGTTGAATTTCTTTTCATGTGCCTCTTGGCCATCTGTATGTCTTCTTTGGAGAAATGTTTAAGTCTTCTGTCCATTTTTTGATTGGGTTGTTTGTTTTGATGATATTAAGCATCATGAGCTGTTTCATGTTTGTACACACTTGCTTACCATCGGCCTTGTGAAATTCATCCAGGTTTTGCATGCAGCAGTAGTTTGCTCACTCTCTTTGCTGGATGGTATGCCACTGTATGAATATCCCGAATTGTATTTATCCATCTTACTGGTGATGCACATTTGGGTTTTTTCCAGATTGGGCTACTGTGAATGTGCATGTGTGTGCATGAATTTCTGTTGACGATACACTTAATGGTGCAACTGTTAGATCATAGGATATGAATATCTTAAGCTCTGAGAAGCACAACCAAAGTGATTTCTGACATGGTTGTATCGATTTACACTCTCACCAGTATCGTACATGAGATCTCATTGTTCCATATCCTTTTAAAAACTTTCTGATAGGTTTTTTTAATTAACCATTCTGTAGTGATATAATGTTATATCATTATTTTTTAATTTGCATTTTCTCTATTATTATTGATTACAAATGAAAAAGGACATGTCACATAAACACATGGTCTTTTTGCGGGAATCCTGTTGAAGTCTCTTGTCCATTTTTCTCTTGGGTTGTCCTTTTCTTATTAGTCATATTTAGAAGTTCTTTCTTCTGGAGCTAGTTTTATGTGTTTCAAATATCTTTTCTCACTCTTGGACTTTCTTTTTCACCCTTGGTGGTTTCTTTTAATGGACAGAAATTCTGAATCTGAGTGTGGATAAACTATCAAATATTTTCTATTCAATCAGTGTTGTTTCCCATTTAAAAACCTTTTCCTAGGCTTCCCCTGGTGGTCCAGTGGGTAAGGACACTGCCTTGCAGTGCAAGGGGCGCCGGTTCAATCCCTGGCCTGGGAAGATCTCACGTGCCGCGGAGCGGCTGCACCGATGTGTCCAATCACCAAGCCAGAGCTCTGGAGCGCACGCGCCTAGAGCCCTGCAGCGACAGACGCCACCGCGATGGGAGGCCCACAGGAGCCAAAGGACAAAGACAGATGAAGATAGAGAATGAAGGACCAGTGAAAGTGGCCCGCCCACTCCCCTCTCTCCCCAACCCAACCCCCGCCCAAAATAAATATATAAATCTTAAAAAAAAAAAAAACCTTTTCCTCTTTTGAGATTATAAAGTATTCTCTATCTTATCTTCTGTAAGATTTATTATTTTACCTTTTATATTTATATATAAATAATGCACCTGTAATTTTTTTAATGTTGTTAGGTAAGGCTCATAATCTTTTTCTTTCTTTTAAAAACTTACAGAGATCTGTTTTGTTTAGCAAGAACTTATTGAAAATACCATTCTTGGCCCAATGCAATGTAGTGTAACATTTTTCATAAACCAAGTGCCCATTTGTATACACAGGGAATTTATTCTGTCTCATTAATCTATTAACCTCTTATTGAAATAATACTATACCATCTTAATTATTGTAGCTTTAAAAGAAATCTTAATATTCAATAGAATAAACCTTCTTATTCTTCTTCAAGACTCTCTTGGCTATTTCTAGCATAATTTACATTTTGCTTGTCTTTTTTTTAAATTTATTCTTGAAATTTAATTTTATCTCTCTGATGATACTATAAATGGTATATTTGTATTTTAAATTCTGATTGTTTATGACTGGTGTTTCAAACACAATTGATTTTGTGAGTAGTGACCTGTTTACAGAACACTCAGTAAAATCACTTGTAAATTCTAATGATTTGTCTATAGATTTGTTTTGGTATTTTTTAACATATACAACAATATAAGTTATGAATAAACACTGAAGATTTTATTTCTTACTTTCCAATTAAAATTATGTTATTTTTCCACTAGTCACAGTTCATAGATTGGGGCATCCATTATAATGTTGAATAATGATAGTGGGCACATTGACCCTGGCCATGATTTCAAAACAAAATCTACCAGTGTTTATACATGATGTATTAGAAAATACTTTATTGAGATAGGCTTGACATACAAAAATTTGTATATGTTTAATGGCTACAGCTTGATGAGTTTGGAGATAAGTATAAACCTATGAAACTATTTCCACAATCTATGTCATAAACATATCCATCACATCCAAAAGTTTCCTCTTGCCCTTTTAATTATATTAATTCTGTGATAAGCATTTTTAACATAAGATCCACAGTCTCAGCAATTTTTGAGTAGATAGCATTGTATTCTTAACTGTGAGATCTATGCTTCACAATAGATCACTAAGGTACAAAATTAACCCTTTGTGTTGTTCTTCAGTCATTAAGTCTTGTTCAAATCTTCGTGACCCCATGAACTGCAGCACACCAGGCTTCCTTGTTCTTCCCTACTTCCAAGACTTTGCTCAAACTCATGTCCATTGAGTCAATGATGCCATCCCACCATCTCATCCTCTGTCACTCTCTTCTCCTCTTGCCCTCGATCTTTCCCAGCATCAGCGTCTTTTCCAATGAGTCAGCTCTTTGCATCATTATGGCCAAATCCCACAGACATCCTGCCCTCCTCCCAGCCCTTGACCCCACTATTCTGCTTTATGCTTCTATGGGTTTGACAATTTTAGATTTCCCGTATAAGTGATAACATCCCCCATATAAGTGATATAAGTGATATTCACTCTTTGCGCTGGTTTATTTCAACCCAAGTGAAAAATGAGCAAAGTAAATGAATATATGTTTCTTCAAAAAAAGATATACAAATGACCAAAGCAGGTATATGAAAACACACTCAACTCTATCGAATTACTAATGGCATTTTTCACAGAACTAGAACAAAAAATATCACAATTCATATGGAAACACAAAAGACCCCAGATATCCAAAGCAGTCTTGAGAAAGAAGAATGGAGCTGGAGGAGTCAACCTTCCTGACTTCAGACTATACTACAAAGTAACTATCATCAAGACAGTATGTTCTGGCACAAAAACAGAAATATAGACCAATGGAACAAGATAGAGAGCCCAGCAACAAACCCACACATCTATGGGCACCTTATTTTTGACAAAGGAGGCAAGAATATTCAATAGGGAAAAGACAGCCTCTTCATTAAGTGGTGCTGAGAAAACTGGACAGCTACATGTAAAAGAATGATGTTGGAACACTTCCTAATACATTATGCAAAGATAAACTCAAAATGGATTAAACACCTAACTGTAAAACCAGAAACCATAAAACTCTTAGAGAAAAGCATAGGCAGAACGCTCGATAACATAAATCAAAACAAGATTCTCTATGATCTGCCTCCTAGAATAATGGAAATAAAACCAAAAATAAACAGGTCGTACCTAATTATACTTGAAAGCTTTTGCACAGCAAAAGAAACTATAAACAAGGTGAAAAGACAACCCTCAGAATGGGAGAAAATAATAGCAAATGAAACAACTGACAAAGAATTAATTTCAAAAATATACAAGCAGCTCATACAACTGAACATCAAAAACAAACAAACAACCCAATCAAAAAATGGGGAAAAGAGCTAAACAAACGTCTCTCCAAAGAAGACATACAGATAGTCAACAAACACATGAAAAGATGCTCAGCATCACTCATTATTAGAGAAATGGAAATCAAAACTACAATGAGATATCACCTCACACCAATCAGACGAGACTGGGCACATTCAGGATGGTATGGTCGTAGACTCCTCACACCAATCAGAATGGCCATCCTCAAAAAGTCTACAAACAATAAATGCTGGAGATGGTGTGGAGAAAAGGGAACCCTCTTGCACTGTTGGTGGGAATGTAAATTGATACAACCACTATGGAAGACAGTACGGAGATTCCTCAAAAAATTAAAAATAGAACCACCATATGACCCAGCAATCCCTCTAGTAGGTATATACCCTGAGGAAATCAAAATTGAAAAAGACACATGTATTCCATTGTTCATTGCAGCACTATTTCCAGTAGATGGAACCGGAAGCAACCTATATGTCCATCTTCAGATGAATGGATAAAGATTCTGTGGTATACACTGGAATATTACTCAGCCATAAAAAGGAATGCATTTGAGTCATTTCTAATGAGGTGGATGAACCTAGAGCCTATTACACAGAGTGAAGTAAGTCAGAAAGAGAAAGAGAAATATTGTATACTAAATGCATATATATGTAATCTAGAAAGATGGTACTGATGAATCTATATGCAGAGCAGCAGTGGAGAAACAGACATAAGTAACAGACTTATGGACATTGTGGGGAGGGAGAGAGATGTATGGAAAAAGTAATATGGAAATAAAACCAGAAACCATAAAACTCTTAGAGAAAAGCATAGGCAGAACGCTCGATAACATAAATCAAAACAAGATTCTCTATGATCTGCCTCCTAGAATAATGGAAATAAAACCAAAAATAAACAGGTCGTACCTAATTATACTTGAAAGCTTTTGCACAGCAAAAGAAACTATAAACAAGGTGAAAAGACAACCCTCAGAATGGGAGAAAATAATAGCAAATGAAACAACTGACAAAGAATTAATTTCAAAAATATACAAGCAGCTCATACAACTGAACATCAAAAACAAACAAACAACCCAATCAAAAAATGGGGAAAAGAGCTAAACAAACGTCTCTCCAAAGAAGACATACAGATAGTCAACAAACACATGAAAAGATGCTCAGCATCACTCATTATTAGAGAAATGGAAATCAAAACTACAATGAGATATCACCTCACACCAATCAGACGAGACTGGGCACATTCAGGATGGTATGGTCGTAGACTCCTCACACCAATCAGAATGGCCATCCTCAAAAAGTCTACAAACAATAAATGCTGGAGATGGTGTGGAGAAAAGGGAACCCTCTTGCACTGTTGGTGGGAATGTAAATTGATACAACCACTATGGAAGACAGTACGGAGATTCCTCAAAAAATTAAAAATAGAACCACCATATGACCCAGCAATCCCTCTAGTAGGTATATACCCTGAGGAAATCAAAATTGAAAAAGACACATGTATTCCATTGTTCATTGCAGCACTATTTCCAGTAGATGGAACCGGAAGCAACCTATATGTCCATCTTCAGATGAATGGATAAAGATTCTGTGGTATACACTGGAATATTACTCAGCCATAAAAAGGAATGCATTTGAGTCATTTCTAATGAGGTGGATGAACCTAGAGCCTATTACACAGAGTGAAGTAAGTCAGAAAGAGAAAGAGAAATATTGTATACTAAATGCATATATATGTAATCTAGAAAGATGGTACTGATGAATCTATATGCAGAGCAGCAGTGGAGAAACAGACATAAGTAACAGACTTATGGACATTGTGGGGAGGGAGAGAGATGTATGGAAAAAGTAATATGGAAATTTACATTGACATATATAAAATAGATAGCCAATATGAATGTGCTATAAGACTAAGGGAACTTAAACAGGGACTCTGTAACAACCTAGAGGGGCAGGTTGGGGAGGAAGATGACAAGGAAGTACAAGAGGGAGGAAATATATATATACTTATGGCTGACTCATGTTACTGTTTGGAAGTAAGCAACAAAACTCTGTAAAGGTACTATCATTCAGTTAAAATATATTTAAAAAATAAAGAAATGTAAAGAAAAAATAAATACTCAACTAGCTGTCACCAATTGGCAGAAAAATGCAAATCAAAACCACATGAGGGGCTTCCCTGGTGGTCCAGTGGGTAAGGACACCACCTTGCAGTGCAAGGGGCGCTGGTTCGATCCCTGGCCTGGGAAGATCCCATGTGCCGCGGAGCGGTTGGACTGATCTGTCCAATTACCGAGCCGGAGCTCTGGAGCGCGTGCGCCCAGAGCCGGTTCTCTGCGACAACAGACGCCACCGCAATGGGAGGCCCACACGGGCCAAAGAACAAAGACAGATGAAACTAGACAAATGAAAGACCGATAGGAGTGGCCTGCCCACCCCCCTTCCTCCCCACCCCCGCCAAAATAAATAAATAAATTTAAAAAAAAAAAATCACATGAAATATCACCTCCCATCTGTTAAAATAGCTATTTTTAAAAGATAATAATTTAAATTTTTTTAATAAAAATAATAAAACATTTAAGTGCTGGCAGAGATATGAAAAAATTAGAACCTCTGTGTATTGTTGATGGGAATGTAAACTGGTATAGTCACAATGGAAAAAAATATGGAATTTCTTCAAAAGTTAAAAGTAGAACTATCATATGATACAGCAATTCCACTCCTAAAACACTGAAATAGTTATTTTGAAGAAATATTGCCTTCCCATGGGAAATCTGCATTCCCATGTTCACTGCAACATTATTTACAATGACCAAGGCATGAGAGAAACCTAAATGTCTGTGACTGTATAAATAGATAAAGAAAATATTAAACACACACACACATGAATATTACTCACCCATAAGAAGGGATATCCTACCAATTGTGAAGACATGGATGTACCTAGAACACATTATGCTGAGTAAATTAAGTATGACTTAAGGTAGGGGTTTTGTAGACATCTTTTATGAGAAAGATCATCCTTTATGAGAATGAGGTTTACTTTTATTGCTAGTTTGCTAAAGATTTATATGTGTCATAAATTTTATCAATTTTCTTGTATCTATTTAAATAACTGCATAATTTTTCTGCCTTTGTCTATAATTTGGCAGTATTATTAATTGATTTTCAAATATCAGGCCAATTCTATATTCACAGAATAAACACAATGCAGAAAGCGACAGATTATATCTTTCCACATATTGTGGATTTGGTTTGCTTTTTGTTTAGGATTTCTGTCTAAATTCAGAAGACTCTGGGATTTACCTGTATTTTTCCTTTATTTTTCACAGACTTTATTATCAAATTTATACTGGCCTCATAAACAAGTTGGAAAATACTTTCCTTTTGTCCCTCTAAAGATGAGTTTGGTTAAACTGGCACTATTTCTTTCTTAAAGGCTTGGTAAATTTTTTGATGACACATTCTGTTTCTAAAGTTTTTCTTTTGAGGAAATTACAAATTAAATTTCTTAATTAGCTGGACAATTCAGATTTTCTATTCTTCTTGTGTTATGTTTTGCTGTTGTTCAGTCACTCAATCATGTCCAACTCTTTGAGAATCCATGGACTGCCGCACGCCATGCTTCCCTGTTCTCCACTATCTCCCATAGTTTGTCAAACGTATGTCCATTGAATCAATGATGCCATCCAACCATCTCCTCCTCTGTTGCCTCTTCTCCTCCTGCCCTCAATTTAAATATAATCAGTGATGAAGAAACTGGTAATAAGTAGAACTAAATTTCATATGATACAGCAATTCCACTCCTAAAACACTGAAATAGTTATTTTGAAGAAATATTGCCTTCCCATGGGAAATCTGCATTCCCATGTTCACTGCAACATTATTTACAATGACCAAGGCATGAGAGAAACCTAAATGTCTGTGACTGTATAAATAGATAAAGAAAATATTAAACACACACACACATGAATATTACTCACCCATAAGAAGGGATATCCTACCAATTGTGAAGACATGGATGTACCTAGAACACATTATGCTGAGTAAATTAAGTATGACTTAAGGTAGGGGTTTTGTAGACATCTTTTATGAGAAAGATCATCCTTTATGAGAATGAGGTTTACTTTTATTGCTAGTTTGCTAAAGATTTATATGTGTCATAAATTTTATCAATTTTCTTGTATCTATTTAAATAACTGCATAATTTTTCTGCCTTTGTCTATAATTTGGCAGTATTATTAATTGATTTTCAAATATCAGGCCAATTCTATATTCACAGAATAAACACAATGCAGAAAGCGACAGATTATATCTTTCCACATATTGTGGATTTGGTTTGCTTTTTGTTTAGGATTTCTGTCTAAATTCAGAAGACTCTGGGATTTACCTGTATTTTTCCTTTATTTTTCACAGACTTTATTATCAAATTTATACTGGCCTCATAAACAAGTTGGAAAATACTTTCCTTTTGTCCCTCTAAAGATGAGTTTGGTTAAACTGGCACTATTTCTTTCTTAAAGGCTTGGTAAATTTTTTGATGACACATTCTGTTTCTAAAGTTTTTCTTTTGAGGAAATTACAAATTAAATTTCTTAATTAGCTGGACAATTCAGATTTTCTATTCTTCTTGTGTTATGTTTTGCTGTTGTTCAGTCACTCAATCATGTCCAACTCTTTGAGAATCCATGGACTGCCGCACGCCATGCTTCCCTGTTCTCCACTATCTCCCATAGTTTGTCAAACGTATGTCCATTGAATCAATGATGCCATCCAACCATCTCCTCCTCTGTTGCCTCTTCTCCTCCTGCCCTCAATCTTTCCCAGAATCAGGGTCTTTTCTGAAGAGTGGGCTCTTCGTATCAGGTGGCCAAAATATTCCAGCTCCAACTTCAGAATCAGTCCTTCCAAGGAATACTCAGGGTTTATGTTTAGTCAGCATTATGTTTAGTAGGTGGTATTTTTTTCTATAAATTTATATATTTCAAATAAATTTTCAAATTTTCTTCCTAGAGTTTCTTATAGTACATTCTTTTTTTTCTTTCTTATCTTTCCCAAATTCATACTATTCAGTTTTTCATTATTTGTGCTTTTTCTCTTTATTCATGCTTAGTCCCACCAGGAGTTTATCTATTGTTATTCTTTTCAAAGACTGACTTTTAGTTTTATTTGTCCTTCACTTTGTTTATTAGTTTTCATCCTATTTTTCTAACTTATACATCAATGGACATAAAATTTCCCTCTAAATACTTCTTTTGCCAAATTGTACAACTGAATGTATTTTATGTTTTTTTATAATCCGTTTCTAAATAACTTCTATTTGACTTTTTGATTTCTTCTTTCATCAGTGACTTATTTAGAAGTACATATCTTAATGTGCAAACAAATGAGAATTTTTCCAATTACCTTTTTATTTATGTTGTGATCAGAGAACAAACTATGTAGGATGCAATACTTTAAATTTGAGCCTTGCTTTATGGCCAAGGATGCAGTCAAATTTTATCAGTTTTTCTGTGTGTGTGTGTGTAAAAAAATGTACATTCTGCAGTTGTTAGGTGCAGTGTATATATATATGTTAGGTCAAATTTGTTCATCACCTTTTAAAAATCTCTTTTATTCCTACTCATTTTTTCTCTGTGTGCTCTAGTACTAGGACTAACAGAGAACCTAATGTATTTATTGTAGTTGTGGACTAATTTTTCATTTTAGATTTGTCATCTTTTACTCTGTATACTTTAGAGTCATATTTTTAGATGCATGCAAATTTTTTTTATAATTAGAGATGCTAAAAAGATTTATTTTAATATATTCAGGGGATAATAATTCACAATGGAAAAATATATTGCATTTAGGAAATAGTGTTTAAAATTGATCCTGTCTTCTCTACTTAAGTTATTCTTTTTTTTTTTTTTTTTTAGGTTTTACAGAGTTTTGTTGTTCACAGACATGTATGTTCCCAGATCAGTCATATGCATATCCATGGTTCCCACCCGCCCAGATCCCCCCATCCCACCCCTCCAGACCTTCGCCCCAAGCCATTGTAAGCACTCCTATTCCCTTAGCACTATGACACTAGCTATCTTTTCCACACATAACACTATAGGTTTCCTTGTTACTTCCTCCATGCTTCCCCCCCTCTATTTCTTCGCCACGATGTCCCTATGTCTATGCTCTGACTGTTTTTCCATGAGTTCCCTATGTGTGATATCAAGACCGTCCTACTAGATTCCATATATGTGTGTTAGTATACTGTATTTGTCTTTCTCTTTTTGACTTACTTCACTTTTGATGATAGGTTCTAGAGCCAGCCACTTCATTAGGACTGAGTCTTCTGCATTTCTTTTAACAGCTGAGTAGTATTCCATTGTATATATGTACCAGAAGATGCATGCAAATTTCGAAAGGTTATTTATTCCTAGTAAATTGAACCTTTAATCATTAAGAAATCTTCTCTATATCTAGTAACATTTTTATTCTTATCCTAGTTTTTCTGATCTTAATATAGTATCTTTTTCTAGCCTCTCATTATTTATTATCTTCTCATATATCAAAAAACAAGTACAATTAGGATGTTTTTAATCCAGTTTTACAATATTTATCTTTTAATTGGAGTCCACTTACATTTAATGTAATTCTTAATATATTTGAGTTTAAATCTACCACTTCATTATTTGTTTATGTATGTCTGTCTCTCTTATTCTTTGTTGCTTTTTCTCTCCTTTCTTTTTTTCTCATGGTTGGATTTGTTTTCAGAGGATGGTCATGTATTTGCTTGTTAGACACACATTTATTTTTCTTTTGTGTTAGTGTTTAAACTAGAAACTAAGGGTGGCATCTTTAACTTTCCAAAGTCTAATGGTAAGTGAAACTTTGCCCATTTTCTGGGCAGGAAAAATACTTTGGTGTACTCTTATTTTATTTATGCCTCTCTTAAGTCACATGCTACTTTTGCATTTATTTTAATTATATATTAATTTTAAACCCCACAAGATAATATTATCATTATTTTATTCAATCAATAGCAATTTAGATTTAGTCATATATGTACTCTGTTTTTATTCTTCATTTCGTCTTGCATCTTCACTTCTCTATTTAAGCTCATCCTTAGCTTTTCAATTAGTATAAGATTGTTGGTAACAAATTCCCTTTTGTTTATTACAATAAAAAGATCTTTATTTTACCTTCATTCTTGAATAATATTTCCTCAGGGGTAAAATTCTAGATTGCAAGTTATTTCCTTTCAGCGTATTAAAAATACAATTCTGTTATCTTTTGACCATCTTTCTCTCTTTATTATGTTTTCCTATTGTAAAGCTACTCTTCAGTCTTTTTATTGTCCCTTAAGGGTAATTTACCTTCCACCCATAATTGCTTTTAAATTTATTTTGTTTTTGGATTTCTGCCCTTTTAAAGAAATAGTTTACAAGAAATTTTAGTTTTTTGTTTTGTTTTGTTTTTTGCTTGTGGTTCATGGCATTTTAAGTATTGACTTAATGTTTTTTTTTTAACATTGCTGGAAATTTCTAAGATATTATTTTTTCAATTTTTTCTTCTACTCCAGTGTCTCTTCTATTTCTGGGATTGCAGTTAAATGTGATAGAACACATCACTGTTTCCTCTATGTCATTTTCTCTCTCTCTTTTTTTTTTTTTTTTTGGTTTTCCTTTCCCTACCTTTTATGTGATTAGATTCATTCTGATATATTATTCTAGCATATATTCCAGTTAACTGATTCTCTCTTCAATTATATCTAATCTTCAGGTATGTCTGTCTCTCTTATTCTTTGTTGCTTTTTCTCTCCTTTCTTTTTTTCTCATGGTTGGATTTGTTTTCAGAGGATGGTCATGTATTTGCTTGTTAGACACACATTTATTTTTCTTTTGTGTTAGTGTTTAAACTAGAAACTAAGGGTGGCATCTTTAACTTTCCAAAGTCTAATGGTAAGTGAAACTTTGCCCATTTTCTGGGCAGGAAAAATACTTTGGTGTACTCTTATTTTATTTATGCCTCTCTTAAGTCACATGCTACTTTTGCATTTATTTTAATTATATATTAATTTTAAACCCCACAAGATAATATTATCATTATTTTATTCAATCAATAGCAATTTAGATTTAGTCATATATGTACTCTGTTTTTATTCTTCATTTCGTCTTGCATCTTCACTTCTCTATTTAAGCTCATCCTTAGCTTTTCAATTAGTATAAGATTGTTGGTAACAAATTCCCTTTTGTTTATTACAATAAAAAGATCTTTATTTTACCTTCATTCTTGAATAATATTTCCTCAGGGGTAAAATTCTAGATTGCAAGTTATTTCCTTTCAGCGTATTAAAAATACAATTCTGTTATCTTTTGACCATCTTTCTCTCTTTATTATGTTTTCCTATTGTAAAGCTACTCTTCAGTCTTTTTATTGTCCCTTAAGGGTAATTTACCTTCCACCCATAATTGCTTTTAAATTTATTTTGTTTTTGGTTTTCTGCCCTTTTAAAGAAATAGTTTACAAGAAATTTTAGTTTTTTGTTTTGTTTTGTTTTTTGCTTGTGGTTCATGGCATTTTAAGTATTGACTTAATGTTTTTTTTTTAACATTGCTGGAAATTTCTAAGATATTATTTTTTCAATTTTTTTCTTCTACTCCAGTGTCTCTTCTATTTCTGGGATTGCAGTTAAATGTGATAGAACACATCACTGTTTCCTCTATGTCATTTTCTCTCTCTCTTTTTTTTTTTTCTTGGTTTTTCCTTTCCCTACCTTTTATGTGATTAGATTCATTCTGATATATTATTCTAGCATATATTCCAGTTAACTGATTCTCTCTTCAATTATATCTAATCTTCAGGTATAAAGTTCTTCACTTACAGTTTTTTCCTGCAGTTTCTATGTATCTAATTTATAAAATGTATTATGTCAATCTTACAGATTTTGTTCTTTGCTGAAATTTTGACCTTGTTTTAATTGCTTCAAATAATTATTATGAAGTCTGTACCTGATACTTTATGTAGATACTCTGTGAGCCTTTCCTTGGGCACATTCTTGTCCATGATGCTTTTTTCTCTACCCGAGTCTGATTACCCTTGACTGTATGTCAGACAATGTGTTTGGAAAATTATTTATGGAAATAATATAAGACCTAGAAGGTCATGATTTTCCTCCAGAGGTGATTTTTTACTTGATTTCGCTGTATGTTTGAGAACAATAATAATCTTGGATGGCCTTAGCCAAGTTTCAAGTATCAAGAATTTCTGGCTATCCAGTGACTCAAGCCCGACTAGAGCGTGGAGAGAATTCCTTTACTTCTGCTTCACCTGTCCTTTCGAAGTCTCAGCCTCAAACGAAGGTGATTTACCAGTGCTTCATCTCTGGATTTTTATCTTCTCCTGAGAAATTCTTCACAACTTTGTTAGCTCTTCAGTGCTTCAGGGTGCTTCTTTTTGTCATTCTTCGTCTTTTCTAGTCCTCAACAGAAGAGTTTGTCCAAATTAATTAGTCTTCTAATTCTGGTACTGTCTCATATTTAATGCCTAGGAATCCTATACTACTTCTGACTCCAGAGAGACCTCTGCCCCCCTCCACCCCTTAGCGAGACTCACGTTACTACCAAAAGGAATCAGAAGCCTTGTAGATGGTTACCCAGTGACTCAGTGGCAAGTCACCTCTGCCCCAGTCTTGTCTTAACCTCATGTCTCAATACTATGAATGAGCTACTATCTTATCCTTGTGACCAAGTAGCACCCATCGCAGTTCCGGTAAATGCATCTGCTTCTTTTTCTTTGCACCTGAAGACATTCTCTGCTCTCCGTGTCCTCCAGAACTGATCTCCACCTTGTTCAGGAGTTCCCAGCCTTGCACTGTGACAGCTCTTTGTGTATAATGCCAGAACCCTGGAACCTGCCAGTGTTCCTGGGATGCCACCTACTGGCCAGGTTCTCAGCTGCTGACATGATCCCTCCTGGCCCTTCTAGGACTTCCCTGAAGATGTTTGTTAGGGCATCATCTGGCTTTTCCTAGCACTCGCTGTGAGAGTCTTTCCTGCAAAGCTAGTCTTCCATCTACCCTTGCCCATAGGTTTGCCCATCTAGGAATGTTCTTGCCTTTAGCTGGGCTCCAGCTGAGTGTACCCAGGCTGCCAAATTCCATCATACCTGCCCTCCGGGCACCCAATGCCACCAGGAAGCAACCTGTCACAACATGAGGTGAAGCACCTAAGTCACAATAAGGGAGACTATAAAGCTTTCATTCATTTATTCATTTTCATCTTCGTGACCTGGTATCCTAGAGTGAGGAGATAGGCACATGTGTAAGTAAATGAGGCATAATACTTGTAAGTAAGTGAGGCACATTTATAAGTAGTAATGTATTCTCTTTTTTTCTTGGATAACATTTTTTTTTATTTTGCTTTTTTGATTTTACAGAGTTTTGTTGTTTATAGATATGTATAATTCCAGATTAGTCATATGAGTAATGTATTCTAATTAGCAATAGTTTAACTACTCAAAAGCTATTGGGTTTAATCTTACCATCAAGTTTCCCTTTCAACACTGACTGTATGTACATGATAATACTAGGTCTGGGAGACCAGTTTGTCCAGGAGTTGGCTAAGAACCATAAACTTTATTTGTAACCGAATGCCTATTTTTAAATGAACACAATATCCATTTTTATGTAAAGATTGTTCTATGGAAGCTTTCCTTTAATTATTCACTGAAATGAAACATTTATTTAGGTTGGTTCTGACCTGGGGATACAGATAAAGGAGACTGGAGCGTTGTCCTTGAGGGGGTCCCAATCTGTTGCATTGTGCTACGGGTCATAATAGAGGGTGGCAGGCACAGAGGACTTGAGAGTCTATGGATCCAGAATTCAGGGAGGACTTCCTGAGCATTCACACTGGGCTTGGCAGTCAGCTGGATCCCGCCCTCTTTCCCACCTCCCGCTTCCCTTCTGACACTGCTCGCTGACTTTATAGATACATTTTTCATAGTGCAAAAGCAAAATTCAGCCCAGTAGGTCTGAGCGATTGCTTACTCTAGATTAGTGGAGTTTGAGTTAATGAGGCTGAAGAGGGTCATTTTTCTCCTTATGGTCAAGTGAGTCCACAGTCTGCCCATGAGGCCCCTAGAATAAGACCTTGTTTTAGATCCTCAGGTCCTATCTGACCATTCAGTCTCCTCATTCGAAGGTCTAATTACTGCCTATTTAACAAACTGACCTAAAGTCCTCCAAAGTTCCCATCAGGAGGGGTGGAAGGCCATATCCTCTAATATCTCAGTTATGTTTTCCTGTTTACCAAGCATCATAGGCATTTAATAATCTCCAACTGTATACCTGGGCTTCCCAAGTGGCACTAGTCATAAAGAATCCATGTGCCAATGCAAGAGACATAAGAGATGTGGGTTTGATCCCTGGATCAGGAGAATCTCCTAGAGGAGGGCATGGCAACCCACTCCAGCATTCTTGCCTGGAGAATCCCATGGACAGAGGAGCCTGGAGGGCTATAGTGCATAGAGTCACAAAGAATCAGACACACTGAAACAACTTACCACACATGCATGTATGCCAAGTATGCTTATAATCTATGTCAGTGAAGAAGAGATTTAACATGGGCAGTACACATTTATTTACTTCACAAATAATTGCTGAGTATTGAATATTGCTGGGCACTGCGCTAGACATCAGATCAGAAGTCCTAAGCCATTAGGACAAAGGACAAGCTAACGACTACAGTAAACACCACTTCCAAGGGCTCTTTTCACTTGGGTCCCTGTGGTTGTACAACACCCTCCTCCACAACCCTCTGACCACAGCTGGTTGGATTGGATCAGATCTGGGGTGAGCACCTAACTCAGAAAAAGACAATGTCTGTGTTATCCACCAGCCTTTGAAGGGGTGGGCACCCAAATTGTGAGCAAACAGGCTCAATGGTAATCAGATGGATATATCATATTTTCTCTGCTGAAAACAGAAATTTATGGGAAGAAAGAAACTGGGCCAGTAGATAATAGGACCACATAAATCACAACAAAAGCAGCCAGGTCATAAGTCTTGAGTTTTCTCAAATAAACAGAAGCTACAAGTAAACAAAAATGCTAAAACCAGACAAAGTAGTAGTGGAAGTGATGATTATTAATGGGGGAGAGTCTAAGGACACGTACTGGAAGCCTGCAATTGTTACTCGGGAAAACTGAAGAGGGTCATTTTTCTCCTTATGGTCAAGTGAGTCCACAGTCTGCCCATGAGGCCCCTAGAATAAGACCTTGTTTTAGATCCTCAGGTCCTATCTGACCATTCAGTCTCCTCATTCGAAGGTCTAATTACTGCCTATTTAACAAACTGACCTAAAGTCCTCCAAAGTTCCCATCAGGAGGGGTGGAAGGCCATATCCTCTAATATCTCAGTTATGTTTTCCTGTTTACCAAGCATCATAGGCATTTAATAATCTCCAACTGTATACCTGGGCTTCCCAAGTGGCACTAGTCATAAAGAATCCATGTGCCAATGCAAGAGACATAAGAGATGTGGGTTTGATCCCTGGATCAGGAGAATCTCCTAGAGGAGGGCATGGCAACCCACTCCAGCATTCTTGCCTGGAGAATCCCATGGACAGAGGAGCCTGGAGGGCTATAGTGCATAGAGTCACAAAGAATCAGACACACTGAAACAACTTACCACACATGCATGTATGCCAAGTATGCTTATAATCTATGTCAGTGAAGAAGAGATTTAACATGGGCAGTACACATTTATTTACTTCACAAATAATTGCTGAGTATTGAATATTGCTGGGCACTGCGCTAGACATCAGATCAGAAGTCCTAAGCCATTAGGACAAAGGACAAGCTAACGACTACAGTAAACACCACTTCCAAGGGCTCTTTTCACTTGGGTCCCTGTGGTTGTACAACACCCTCCTCCACAACCCTCTGACCACAGCTGGTTGGATTGGATCAGATCTGGGGTGAGCACCTAACTCAGAAAAAGACAATGTCTGTGTTATCCACCAGCCTTTGAAGGGGTGGGCACCCAAATTGTGAGCAAACAGGCTCAATGGTAATCAGATGGATATATCATATTTTCTCTGCTGAAAACAGAAATTTATGGGAAGAAAGAAACTGGGCCAGTAGATAATAGGACCACATAAATCACAACAAAAGCAGCCAGGTCATAAGTCTTGAGTTTTCTCAAATAAACAGAAGCTACAAGTAAACAAAAATGCTAAAACCAGACAAAGTAGTAGTGGAAGTGATGATTATTAATGGAGCAAACAGGAGATTATGAGCTCCTGCCTCTAAAGGAGCACCAAGATAACCTGGGCAAGAGAGCCAGCCTGCTTAGAATCTAAAATCCCCCCCAGACCCTGAGCATCGGTCTCAGCATGGCCCCACCTCCTGAGTTACTGACCTAGGAGGTTTAGCATGTGTCTCTGGGAACGCCACCTGATGTACACCCCAACTCTTACTGTGAAAGGAGCATCTTCTACTTTAAAGAGTCTGAAAAATGTGACAGCAGAGGCTTCTGGACAGCTAGTGAGTACCCAGGGAGGCCATCCTATCCTTTATCCTGAAGTCTGAGTCCGCAAGGCACACAGGCCATGACCCTGTGCAAGCTGCTGACAGAGACACAGTGCTAAGTGGCTACAGTCGTGTCTGACTCTTGGTGACCCCGTGGACTGCAGCCCACCAGGCTCCTCTGTCTACAGGATTTCTCAGGCAAGAATACTGGCATGGGTTGCCACTTCCTTCTCCAGAAGATCTTCCCCACCCAGGAGTGAACCCGTGTCTCCAGCATTGGCATGCAGGTTCTTTACCACTAGTGCTACCAGAGAAGCCCTGGGGACATGATGGTTACAAAATAAATTACTTATGGTGAAGCCAAGTGCAAGCACACAGCTGCCTGGGAAAAGGGAAAGGAAGGGCACCCCCTGAGTGAGGCAGGCCTTGGACCCACTTGGAAGACAGGCCATCCATCCTTCATCATCCTCCAGCTTTCTCCCATGCTCTGGTCCCCAGATCTGGGTCAGGACCACAGCTGGTTGGATTGGATCAGATCTGGGGTGAGCACCTAACTCAGAAAAAGACAATGTCTGTGTTATCCACCAGCCTTTGAAGGGGTGGGCACCCAAATTGTGAGCAAACAGGCTCAATGGTAATCAGATGGATATATCATATTTTCTCTGCTGAAAACAGAAATTTATGGGAAGAAAGAAACTGGGCCAGTAGATAATAGGACCACATAAATCACAACAAAAGCAGCCAGGTCATAAGTCTTGAGTTTTCTCAAATAAACAGAAGCTACAAGTAAACAAAAATGCTAAAACCAGACAAAGTAGTAGTGGAAGTGATGATTATTAATGGAGCAAACAGGAGATTATGAGCTCCTGCCTCTAAAGGAGCACCAAGATAACCTGGGCAAGAGAGCCAGCCTGCTTAGAATCTAAAATCCCTCCCAGACCCTGAGCATCGGTCTCAGCATGGCCCCACCTCCTGAGTTACTGACCTAGGAGGTTTAGCATGTGTCTCTGGGAACGCCACCTGATGTACACCCCAACTCTTACTGTGAAAGGAGCATCTTCTACTTTAAAGAGTCTGAAAAATGTGACAGCAGAGGCTTCTGGACAGCTAGTGAGTACCCAGGGAGGCCATCCTATCCTTTATCCTGAAGTCTGAGTCCGCAAGGCACACAGGCCATGACCCTGTGCAAGCTGCTGACAGAGACACAGTGCTAAGTGGCTACAGTCGTGTCTGACTCTTGGTGACCCCGTGGACTGCAGCCCACCAGGCTCCTCTGTCTACAGGATTTCTCAGGCAAGAATACTGGCATGGGTTGCCACTTCCTTCTCCAGAAGATCTTCCCCACCCAGGAGTGAACCCGTGTCTCCAGCATTGGCATGCAGGTTCTTTACCACTAGTGCTACCAGAGAAGCCCTGGGGACATGATGGTTACAAAATAAATTACTTATGGTGAAGCCAAGTGCAAGCACACAGCTGCCTGGGAAAAGGGAAAGGAAGGGCACCCCCTGAGTGAGGCAGGCCTTGGACCCACTTGGAAGACAGGCCATCCATCCTTCATCATCCTCCAGCTTTCTCCCATGCTCTGGTCCCCCAGATCTGGGTCAGGACAAGTGGGAGGTGAGAAGGAAGAGGAGTGTGAAGTGATAAACCTCAGGTGACAAAGAGGGAAAAGGGCACAGGACAGATTGCTCCTCCAAGGGACACTGAAAACTGTGCCAACGCCTTATGCAAATAGAGACCATATTTATGCAAATACCCACAAGAGCTCTCCTAGTTGCCAGAGGCAAAAAGGCAAGTTCTGAGGGAAGAGAGTTGCTGACCTCCCTACCTTCCCTACAGTCAAAGGATTGGGATACAAATCTTCAACTGTTCAGTCTTTAGGAAGCTCAGCTCAAATTATAAACAGATATGACTTCCTTGAGCAGACCCAGAGCTCCCTTTTGAGGGTAGCCAGCCTCACTGCAGTTAGATCCAGAACCCAGGCTTGCCTCTCTCTGTCTCTTGCTAGTTCCACCCTGCTCTCTTCCCAGTGAAATACCCCAGTGAAATTCTCTCCCTTCTCTGCTCTCCACACATTTTACCCATCAGCTCACCACCCTAAGAGATAAGTAACTCAATCCGCATACTGTTATCTCAATACACATTTCTCTTAAAACAGTCAAGCATCATACTCATCTGAAAATGTACCTTCAGTGCCTTCATCTAAAAGATAAGCATCTCATAATGAAACTCCAAAAAGATACATATGTCGGATGGTGAGAGGCAGAAGCCTCCCTTAGGTTCCCAAATTCAGCTGCACAAGCAACACCCCCTCTCTCAGTAATGACAATGAGGCCCCCACCCATGCTCACTCAGTACTTTCTGGGAATCTTCAATTCTGCGTGTTAATTTTCATTTCCCACATGGTCCTGCACCAGAGGCAACTCCTTTGAAGAAAAAAAGGCCCAAGGTGTGGGTTGGGGGGCTGACTTTTTAGGAAACATCTTCCCTGGAAGCACAGCCAGAGCTGGCTTCTGGAATTCATTTTCCAGTTAAGCACTTTAGCACCATGTTACCTGTGGTTATTAGCACGAGTGACAACAGTCTTTTCCTCCCTGAGCCACAAAGCTGAAGGAAACCTAAGACTACATTTCTAAAATTGTTCCATTTCAACCCACAGAGAATCAATACAAGAGAAGAGCAGTGCCTTAAATGCTACTGTTATCCAAACTCAAATTCATTTTTGATGGATTGGTGGTTGGGTTTTCTTAAGGCGAGGCCAGGATAAATATACACATTTCCTGAGACGCTTCCTCTTCCCTAGCAGCAACCCCCTCTCCACCCCTCCGCGCACATGGAGGGGGTAGGAAATGGAGACGATGCACTTACACCCGTCGTTCTTTCAGGACACAATCTGTATCAGGGAATTGGGAACCTCCTTCTAGCAGGCAGGTCCTGTGGCTCTGCTAGAGCCATCTGCCAGCACTGACTCTGTGACCCAGGGGTCCACAGTCTAATGGGAGTCTCCCGGCACCAGCTGCAAAGAACCCTGGGTGCAGGGTGCAGACAGACACCAGAGGGGTCTGCAGTCACGGTTCAACCCAGCCCTGCCCCAACTGGTCTGTGTGGCTGGACTCCCTTGATTTTGCCACAGCCACCATCACCACCATCACTGCGCATTCAGATGATGCTCAGGACCACACATGGCCTGAAACAGGAGCGTTTGAAGCTCCAGGTCCACACATTCAGGCTCAGCATCCAGTCATCACAGGCCTCAGATGTCTGCTTTACTCACCCTTCTGCTCCCTGAATGCCTGTCTTCACTTCCTCAGGCATCAACTTAAACATCACCTCCCCAAGGAAAGCCTCCAGACCCTCTTGTAGGGTCGGGCTTCCTCTTCTCTCTCGTCATTACACCCAGGCATACCTCTACTGGAGAGATGTGCCACTATTTGATGAGACCAGCTGTGCAAGGTGCACATGTGGAAGGCATGTGGCTGTTTGTGTACCTCCCATGTTATAATATGAACTACCTGACTGCACCATCCATAGTTACTCAGCAGCAGACCTGAGGTGGCACCTGTCACATGGTGGATAATTTTTTTTTAATTTGAGAAAGGAAGAAAGGAAGGGAGAAATAATTGAATGAACCCCAACCTGGACCTGGTGCCCAATAAACAAACAAAGATTCTGCTTTCATTCCTACAACTGTATTGAAAACTTCCACGCTGTTCAGTTCCTGCCATCAATAAATGGATTTTTCTGGCTTTCAGCACAGAATGTGGCTGTGTGTTTCGCCCTGGCCAATGGAATTTGTATTAGCAACTGTGACCCAAGCAGAGACTTGGAAACTCATGCTCAGTGGAGCTTACCCTCTCTTGCTAGGAATTCTGCTCACACCATGTGAACAAGCCTGAGCTTCCTATAAAAGAAGGAACTACCTCTTAGATGTTGAACAGCCTTGCTCGGAGACGATGCACTTACACCCGTCGTTCTTTCAGGACACAATCTGTATCAGGATGGGAACCTCCTTCTAGCAGGCAGGTCCTGTGGCTCTGCTAGAGCCATCTGCCAGCACTGACTCTGTGACCCAGGGGTCCACAGTCTAATGGGAGTCTCCCGGCACCAGCTGCAAAGAACCCTGGGTGCAGGGTGCAGACAGACACCAGAGGGGTCTGCAGTCACGGTTCAACCCAGCCCTGCCCCAACTGGTCTGTGTGGCTGGACTCCCTTGATTTTGCCACAGCCACCATCACCACCATCACTGCGCATTCAGATGATGCTCAGGACCACACATGGCCTGAAACAGGAGCGTTTGAAGCTCCAGGTCCACACATTCAGGCTCAGCATCCAGTCATCACAGGCCTCAGATGTCTGCTTTACTCACCCTTCTGCTCCCTGAATGCCTGTCTTCACTTCCTCAGGCATCAACTTAAACATCACCTCCCCAAGGAAAGCCTCCAGACCCTCTTGTAGGGTCGGGCTTCCTCTTCTCTCTCTCGTCATTACACCCAGGCATACCTCTACTGGAGAGATGTGCCACTATTTGATGAGACCAGCTGTGCAAGGTGCACATGTGGAAGGCATGTGGCTGTTTGTGTACCTCCCATGTTATAATATGAACTACCTGACTGCACCATCCATAGTTACTCAGCAGCAGACCTGAGGTGGCACCTGTCACATGGTGGATAATTTTTTTTTAATTTGAGAAAGGAAAAAAGGGAAAGGGGAGAAATAATTGAATGAACCCCAACCTGGACCTGGTGCCCAATAAACAAACAAAGATTCTGCTTTCATTCCTACAACTGTATTGAAAACTTCCACGCTGTTCAGTTCCTGCCATCAATAAATGGATTTTTCTGGCTTTCAGCACAGAATGTGGCTGTGTGTTTCGCCCTGGCCAATGGAATTTGTATTAGCAACTGTGACCCAAGCAGAGACTTGGAAACTCATGCTCAGTGGAGCTTACCCTCTCTTGCTAGGAATTCTGCTCACACCATGTGAACAAGCCTGAGCTTCCTATAAAAGAAGGAACTACCTCTTAGATGTTGAGGCCCAGCTGCCCCCACCATTCTTGCTGTCCTGGCTAGGTCCCTAAACCTGTAAGGGAAGCCACTCTAGACCACCTAGTTTCAGCTACAACACCCAGATCAAAAGAACTCTACAGAATCATAATAGATAATAATAATCATGAAAAAAGTAAAAGTATCAGTCACTCAGTTGTGTCCAACTCTTTGCGACCTCATGTACTGCATTCCCCCAGACTCCTCTGTCCACGGAATTCTCCAGGCAAGAATGTTGGAAAGGGTAGCCATTCCCTTCTCCAGGGGAATCTTCCGACCCAGGTTCCGAACCTAGGT
Source organism: Tragulus kanchil (assembly GCA_022376925.1). Taxonomy (NCBI): domain Eukaryota; kingdom Metazoa; phylum Chordata; class Mammalia; order Artiodactyla; family Tragulidae; genus Tragulus; species Tragulus kanchil. Next base: position 108,958,697 of record JAIOJX010000003.1, read on the forward strand.
CTCCTGCACTGCAGCCAGAATCTTTACTGTCTGAGCCACCAGGGAAGCCCAGTGATCATAAGGAATAATAAAGCAGTATTCTTTATGCCCCTAAATGTTAGGTTGGTTGGTTGGTTTGCACAAGCTCTCTACCTATTGTGGCTCCCTTAGCTATGCCAGCTTCAGTAACCTGACCTCTCCCCCTGCTCATTCTCCCACCATCCCCATCCCCTTCACTCCCTTCAACAAGCCAAGGTTCTTCTGACCAGGACATTTGCTACACTGTGTTCTCTCCGTTACGCTTCTCTCTTTTACTTTCCAAACCTAGCCAACTCCATCTCATCCTTCACATCTCGGTTCCTTTGGTTATCCACATCAAACACTGCTCTCCACACTTTAGATCATTCTCCGACCACCCCCACCACCAATTATGTGCTCTCTTAGCACTATTTCCTTCACAGATCTTTTTGCAATCAGTAATTATTTCATGCACTTGTTGATTAGTTTTAGTTTCCTTCCACAGACCCTTTCCATACCTGGTGCCCAATAAACAAACAAAGATTCTGCTTTCATTCCTACAACTGTATTGAAAACTTCCACGCTGTTCAGTTCCTGCCATCAATAAATGGATTTTTCTGGCTTTCAGCACAGAATGTGGCTGTGTGTTTCGCCCTGGCCAATGGAATTTGTATTAGCAACTGTGACCCAAGCAGAGACTTGGAAACTCATGCTCAGTGGAGCTTACCCTCTCTTGCTAGGAATTCTGCTCACACCATGTGAACAAGCCTGAGCTTCCTATAAAAGAAGGAACTACCTCTTAGATGTTGAGGCCCAGCTGCCCCCACCATTCTTGCTGTCCTGGCTAGGTCCCTAAACCTGTAAGGGAAGCCACTCTAGACCACCTAGTTTCAGCTACAACACCCAGATCAAAAGAACTCTACAGAATCATAATAGATAATAATAATCATGAAAAAAGTAAAAGTATCAGTCACTCAGTTGTGTCCAACTCTTTGCGACCTCATGTACTGCATTCCCCCAGACTCCTCTGTCCACGGAATTCTCCAGGCAAGAATGTTGGAAAGGGTAGCCATTCCCTTCTCCAGGGGAATCTTCCCGACCCAGGTTCCGAACCCAGGTCTCCTGCACTGCAGCCAGAATCTTTACTGTCTGAGCCACCAGGGAAGCCCAGTGATCATAAGGAATAATAAATCAGTATTCTTTTATGCCCCTAAATGTTAGGTTGGTTGGTTGGTTTGCACAAGCTCTCTACCTATTGTGGCTCCCTTAGCTATGCCAGCTTCAGTAACCTGACCTCTCCCCCTGCTCATTCTCCCACCATCCCCATCCCCTTCACTCCCTTCAACAAGCCAAGGTTCTTCTGACCAGGACATTTGCTACACTGTGTTCTCTCCGTTACGCTTCTCTCTTTTACTTTCCAAACCTAGCCAACTCCATCTCATCCTTCACATCTCGGTTCCTTTGGTTATCCACATCAAACACTGCTCTCCACACTTTAGATCATTCTCCGACCACCCCCACCACCAATTATGTGCTCTCTTAGCACTATTTCCTTCACAGATCTTTTTGCAATCAGTAATTATTTCATGCACTTGTTGATTAGTTTTAGTCTGTTCTACCCCATGCTCCAAAAGCTAGTGTGGTCTGTTCATGTACCAACTTGTTCCAGGACCCAGCAGTTACTGGCATGTTCATTAATTCTTTGGTGAAAAAAATAAAGGTAGAAGGGAGGAAATAGCCACCTTAGTCCATCCTAGGATGTGGTACTTCTCAGTTCTTGGCATTCCCTTTTAGATAACCAAGGGTTGGTCCCTAGCTAGTGACTCACAATGCCTACTCACGGACTTTGCACCTGCCTTCATGTACCCCACTGCTGATCCAGTTGCTGTTACTGAAATGTGGTCTGTGAGTATTCTACCAGGGGTCACTGTGCTTTATTCACAGGCTTGAATCTCCTTCCTAAACTGTTTATGAGGCAGATCAGCCCTCCATTGGCAGCTCTGGAGTGCATGCAGACCAGATCTTCTGGCTCCCAGTAATTCTAGCTTATGCCTGGCTGTCTTCAAATATGTTCCGACTAGAATTACCCAACAAATATTACAGACATGACACATAAATAAAACTACTTTTATATCTAGGAGGGTCAGGGTACTATCAACATTTCTGATCCACTGGAGTCCATTCAGGCCAACCAAAAAGGCAGCTTGGAAAATCAACACTCAAGCAGAGTTCTAATAGAGAACAGAAAAGGTCAAATGCAGCCCCGCCCTATTCTTGATTGTCAGGAGAAATTAGTGAGAGGGGAGAGTAGGCAAGTGACATGGAAAAAGAGGAAACATCAGGAATCTAGTAAGATGGTACTGATAAATGCACACTCAGAACAGCAATGGAGAAACAGACATAAAGAACAGACCTATGGGCTTCCCCTGGTGATCCAGTGGGTAAGGACACCGCCTTGCAGTGCAAGGGGCGCCGGTTCGATCCCTGGCCTGGGAAGATCCCAAGTGCCACGGAGTGGCTGGACCAATGTGTCCAATTACCCAGCGGGAGCTCTGGAGCGCATGCGCCCAGAACCGGTGCTCTGCAGGGACAGACGCCACCGCGATGGGAGTCCCACAGGAGCCAAAGAACAAAGACGGATGAAAATAGAGAAATGGAAGACCAATGGAAGTGGCCCGCCCGCTCCCCTCCCTCCCCATCCCGACCCTCGCCCAAAATAAATAAATAAATATTAAAAAAAAAAAAAAAAAAAAAGAACAGACCTATGGACATTGCAGGAGGGAAGAATGAGTGAGAGGTTTGGAAAGAGTACCATGGAAACCTACATTACCATATGTAAAAGAGATAACCATTGTGAATGCATTGTGGAACTAAGGGATCTTCCACGGGGGCTAGGCAACAACCTGGAGGGGTGGGATGGGGCGTAGTCAGAGGGGGGCTCAGGCGGGAGGGGTTAAAGATATGCCTATGACGGATTTGGGATTATATAGAGCTGTAAACAAAAAAACTCTGTAAAAGCAAAATAAAATAAAGAGGAAACATCAAACCATAGTCAACAAACATGACAAAGGACTAACTGTGGACCAGCACCAATGTCTTCAGCTGAAAAAAATACAAAAATATAAATACTAGCATAATAGGAAGCTGGGTCATCCACAAAATGACCAACAATTAATCTAACCCCTGGTGACGTGTTCCTGAATTGTGGATGAGGTACAAAAGAACATGGTTCCAAGTTAGGAAAGGAGTACATCAAGGCTGTATACTGTCACCCTGCTTATTTAACTTATATGCAGAGTACATCACGTGAAATGTCGGGCTGGATGAATCACAAACCAGAATTAAGTTTGAAGAGAAAAATATCAATAACTTTCAGATATGCAGATGACACTACCTCAAAGGCAGAAAGTGAAGAGGAACTAAAGAGCCTCTTGAAGGTGAAAGAGGAATGTGTGATCGCTGTCCTAAAACACAAAGTTCAAAAAATTAAGATCATGGCATCTGGTCCCATCACTTCATGGCAAATAGATGGACAAGCAGTGGAAACAGTAACAGATTTTATTTTTCTGGGCTCCAAAATCACTGCAGATGGTGACTGCAGCCATTAAATTAAAAGACACTAGCTCCTTATAAGAAAAACTATGAGAAACCTAGACAGTGTATTAATAAGCAGAGATATCACTTTGCTGGCAAAGATCTGTCTAGTCAAAGCTATGGTATTTCCAATAGTCATGTACAGACATGAGAGGTGGACTGTAAAGAAGACTGAGTGCTGAAGAATTGACGCTTTCATATTGTGGTGCTGGAGAAGATTCTTGAGAGTTCCTTGGACAGCAAGGAGATAAAACCAGTGAGTCCTAAAGGAAATTAATCCTGAATATTCATTAGAAGGACTGATGCTGAAGCTGAAGCTCTAATACTTTAGCTAGCTAATGCAAAGAGCTGACACAGTGGAAAACACCCTGATGCTGGGAAAGATTGAGGGCAGGAGGAGAAGGGGCAACAGAGGAGAAGATGGTTGGATGGCCTCATGGATTCAATGGACATGTGTTTGACAAACTATGGGAGACAGCGGAGAACAGGGAAACTTGGAATGCTGCAGTACACAGTGTCTCAAAGAGTCAGACACGACTCAGTGACTAAACAGCAAGAAGATAGGGCAGAGGTTAATGGGGGTTGGGTGAGCAGGTTTTCTGGGAGAAGGAGGTATGAGTGGTGAACATAACATGGGCTGGGCCCCAACCCAGTTCAGAAAGCAGCAGGGGAGGGTGTAGACACAGCCCTGGTCCTAAGCCCTACAAGCCAATCTTTGGTCCACTTGTGCTCTCCCTTCCTAAGGAAAGGAAAAGCTGGGATCTAGTCCAAAAGAGAGCTACCTCACCTCAACATTGGCCAGTGATTAAAAAGTAGCATTTTTCATTAGAATATCCTATCCTACCCAGATTCAGGTTTGGGATAAACCAAGGTTAGTCCAAAACGTCTGAAGTAGACAGCTTAGCAGATACCCTCAAGGTTGTCTGTTTATTAATCATTTGTTCGATGATTCAATACATTTATTTAATCAGAGAAACACGCCTGCCCACGAAGTTGATGGTGGAGTCACATCTGACTCTGACATTGCTATGAAAGAATCAAGTCAGTCAGCTAGGCAGGGGAAGAGTAAAGGCTCTCCCTTGCATCACCATTGCAGAATCAAACACTCCAGGCTACCTTACATTTAATGGCAGCCTTCTGTTTGCTCCAGTTTCTGCAATCCACCCATTTTCTCTTTCTGTAGTACTTACTCTATGCTATTCATTCTGACTTCAATCACATCAACCTTGTCTGGGCAATACCAAGAGCAGATCTCTGCTTCTCCCCAGGGCTAACTTCAGCCCTGTCTAAACTTGATTCATTCAAACATAAGCAACTGTCTATAACACCTGATCTAGCTCCTAAATATAATTTATCTTAATCATGCTTTATTGTTTCCTGTGGGGAATTCTAGGTCCCCAAAACTTCCCTCAAGGGAATAGGTTTTCTCCTTCTCTTTGTCTCCTTGTATAGGACAGAGTATACAGAGCTTAGGAAAAAACCTCTCAAATGAATAAATCAAAGGCTCAATGGATTGATTTGACAAACTATGGGAGACAGCGGAGAACAGGGAAACTTGGAATGCTGCAGTACACAGTGTCTCAAAGAGTCAGACACGACTCAGTGACTAAACAGCAAGAAGATAGGGCAGAGGTTAATGGGGGTTGGGTGAGCAGGTTTTCTGGGAGAAGGAGGTATGAGTGGTGAACATAACATGGGCTGGGCCCCAACCCAGTTCAGAAAGCAGCAGGGGAGGGTGTAGACACAGCCCTGGTCCTAAGCCCTACAAGCCAATCTTTGGTCCACTTGTGCTCTCCCTTCCTAAGGAAAGGAAAAGCTGGGATCTAGTCCAAAAGAGAGCTACCTCACCTCAACATTGGCCAGTGATTAAAAAGTAGCATTTTTCATTAGAATATCCTATCCTACCCAGATTCAGGTTTGGGATAAACCAAGGTTAGTCCAAAACGTCTGAAGTAGACAGCTTAGCAGATACCCTCAAGGTTGTCTGTTTATTAATCATTTGTTCGATGATTCAATACATTTATTTAATCAGAGAAACACGCCTGCCCACGAAGTTGATGGTGGAGTCACATCTGACTCTGACATTGCTATGAAAGAATCAAGTCAGTCAGCTAGGCAGGGGAAGAGTAAAGGCTCTCCCTTGCATCACCATTGCAGAATCAAACACTCCAGGCTACCTTACATTTAATGGCAGCCTTCTGTTTGCTCCAGTTTCTGCAATCCACCCATTTTCTCTTTCTGTAGTACTTACTCTATGCTATTCATTCTGACTTCAATCACATCAACCTTGTCTGGGCAATACCAAGAGCAGATCTCTGCTTCTCCCCAGGGCTAACTTCAGCCCTGTCTAAACTTGATTCATTCAAACATAAGCAACTGTCTATAACACCTGATCTAGCTCCTAAATATAATTTATCTTAATCATGCTTTATTGTTTCCTGTGGGGAATTCTAGGTCCCCAAAACTTCCCTCAAGGGAATAGGTTTTCTCCTTCTCTTTGTCTCCTTGTATAGGACAGAGTATACAGAGCTTAGGAAAAAACCTCTCAAATGAATAAATCAAAGGCTAAACAATGGATTATCTATTAGTTATTGTAGATATGGAAATACCTTACATTTGGAAATTGAGTCATCTACAGGTTAACTTATACTAAAATGTGAATGGCTGATGATTACAAATTGAATTTCTGCAGAATGACATTTACATTTAGTCAGGGATCTTCAGAGTTTTAGCCCCTTGAAATATGTTACAGTCAATCATTGAGTTAGATGAATATAGTCTAAACTCATGGTGCAGTAATCCAGTTAACCATTAATAAGCCTTGACTTCCCTTCACAATATTGTCACTATCAGCAGTCAATTCGATAATCATATTACAAGCAGAAGTCTGTGTGTTTGATGAAACTTAATGTTAGCGGGCATATGAGTATCCCCAGCCCAGCCCATGTCAGCAAGCTCTGACCTCCCAAGCAAGAAAGCAACTACCACCACTTCCCTATCAACCCCACATCCACCACCAATGTACACACATGCACATGCACTCATACACACACACACACACAAACATTCCTAGGAATCTCAGTTACCTGTAGAACTGCTTCTCTCAGGAGAGAATGAAATTTTTTTTAATTTTTGGCCTCTTTTATTGGTTTTTTATTTATTTGTTTTCATCCATCTTTATTCTTTGGCCTGTGTGGACTTCCCATTGCAGTGGCCCCTCTGGCTGCAGAGCACCAGCAGGGCCCCTCTGGGCACATGCACTCCAGAGCGCTGGCCCATAACTGGATACACTGGTCCAACTGCTGTGCGGCACATGGGATCTTCCCGGGCCAGGAATCAAACCGGTGCTCCTTGCACTGCAAGGCGAACTCTACCCACTGGAACACGAGGGAAGCCCGAGAATGGATTTTTAAGATAGATTCCTTTAAAGGTCATGTGCCTGCCAGCCACTGATGCAAAGAGCATAATTCAGAAGGAAAACAACCAAATCCTATGAAGAACAGAGGCAGACCAACTGGAAAAGCCCTCTAATTTTCTTCAGGGTTTTTTCCCCAAAACTTCCCTCAAGGGAATAGGTTTTCTCCTTCTCTTTGTCTCCTTGTATAGGACAGAGTATACAGAGCTTAGGAAAAAACCTCTCAAATGAATAAATCAAAGGCTAAACAATGGATTATCTATTAGTTATTGTAGATATGGAAATACCTTACATTTGGAAATTGAGTCATCTACAGGTTAACTTATACTAAAATGTGAATGGCTGATGATTACAAATTGAATTTCTGCAGAATGACATTTACATTTAGTCAGGGATCTTCAGAGTTTTAGCCCCTTGAAATATGTTACAGTCAATCATTGAGTTAGATGAATATAGTCTAAACTCATGGTGCAGTAATCCAGTTAACCATTAATAAGCCTTGACTTCCCTTCACAATATTGTCACTATCAGCAGTCAATTCGATAATCATATTACAAGCAGAAGTCTGTGTGTTTGATGAAACTTAATGTTAGCGGGCATATGAGTATCCCCAGCCCAGCCCATGTCAGCAAGCTCTGACCTCCCAAGCAAGAAAGCAACTACCACCACTTCCCTATCAACCCCACATCCACCACCAATGTACACACATGCACATGCACTCATACACACACACACACACAAACATTCCTAGGAATCTCAGTTACCTGTAGAACTGCTTCTCTCAGGAGAGAATGAAATTTTTTTTAATTTTTGGCCTCTTTTATTGGTTTTTTATTTATTTGTTTTCATCCATCTTTATTCTTTGGCCTGTGTGGACTTCCCATTGCAGTGGCCCCTCTGGCTGCAGAGCACCAGCAGGGCCCCTCTGGGCACATGCACTCCAGAGCGCTGGCCCATAACTGGATACACTGGTCCAACTGCTGTGCGGCACATGGGATCTTCCCGGGCCAGGAATCAAACCGGTGCTCCTTGCACTGCAAGGCGAACTCTACCCACTGGAACACGAGGGAAGCCCGAGAATGGATTTTTAAGATAGATTCCTTTAAAGGTCATGTGCCTGCCAGCCACTGATGCAAAGAGCATAATTCAGAAGGAAAACAACCAAATCCTATGAAGAACAGAGGCAGACCAACTGGAAAAGCCCTCGCTTCCCTGCAGCTTTGGGCTCAAGAGCGCTCCACAGGTGAGAAAACAAAGTGTGAGTGGAAAGGAACACACAAATAAAATAAATGGTATATGTATGGAGCTCTGCTGAGCATCCCCTACACCACCCCTGCTGCCTCGACCCCCGAGGTCACCTTTCAGTCTCAGGCTGGGTCACTATGTTTCAAGATGCTCTTTCCCAAAAGCCCCAGATGTCTTAAGTGAACTCAGGTGAGACTCGTGCTGAGTGCTCACCAGGGCAGGTGGAGACAGAGGGAATGCCTAGAGGAGGGACAATGAAGCCGAGGGCTCTAAGAATGACTTCAAATCAGTGCCCAAGAGCCCCCAAAGGGTCGTGATGTAGTAACCTTGGCTCCAGTGGGCCCTAAGAACACCAGCTCAGATGATGGGAAGATTCAGCAACACAGGCTAGATGGCCAGTTGGCAGGTTTGGGTGAGGGCAACATCCTCGCCTGAGATATTTGGTTCACCTAGAGACAGGAATTGTCCACTAGCTTGAGAGGCAAGGAACAGGGTCCAGGCTCACAATCTAGGCAAACACTTGCTAGAAAGTGAAAGTCATACCCATGTGGCCTGTTTCAAGGCAACATTCTGTCCTTTCCAAAGGATTAGATGACAAAATAGAAAACAGCAGAAACTCCTTGAGGCTTGTATCATTAGGGGTTATGAGATTGAATTTCAAAAACAGGTAGATATGGGCTGAAATCCAGCCTCTTCACTTGAAAAATGGGAAGAATCCCTTCCTGTGGAACTGCTGTAAAGATTGAATGAGATAAGGAATGAAAAGTGATGAGTGCAGAGCCAGGCACAGTCGTGGTACCAGGATGGTGCTGGTGGCAGAAATCAGACTGCTGGTATTGAACTTTTAACAGTGACATCTAGTGCTGTTCAGATTCTAACTGGATCATGGAGTCAGGTGGCTAAAAGCTAATCAGCTGGGTCAGGAATATGCAGGAAGTGAAGAACTATAAGCTGAAAGGAGCTCCACTGCTGGAACTGGCAGACACTGTGCACAAAACATAGACACCTCCCACAGGCACCACCATCGGCAAAGCCCGAGAATGGATTTTTAAGATAGATTCCTTTAAAGGTCATGTGCCTGCCAGCCACTGATGCAAAGAGCATAATTCAGAAGGAAAACAACCAAATCCTATGAAGAACAGAGGCAGACCAACTGGAAAAGCCCTCGCTTCCCTGCAGCTTTGGGCTCAAGAGCGCTCCACAGGTGAGAAAACAAAGTGTGAGTGGAAAGGAACACACAAATAAAATAAATGGTATATGTATGGAGCTCTGCTGAGCATCCCCTACACCACCCCTGCTGGCTTGACCCCTGAGGTCACCTTTCAGTCTCAGGCTGGGTCACTATGTTTCAAGATGCTCTTTCCCAAAAGCCCCAGATGTCTTAAGTGAACTCAGGTGAGACTCGTGCTGAGTGCTCACCAGGGCAGGTGGAGACAGAGGGAATGCCTAGAGGAGGGACAATGAAGCCGAGGGCTCTAAGAATGACTTCAAATCAGTGCCCAAGAGCCCCCAAAGGGTCGTGATGTAGTAACCTTGGCTCCAGTGGGCCCTAAGAACACCAGCTCAGATGATGGGAAGATTCAGCAACACAGGCTAGATGGCCAGTTGGCAGGTTTGGGTGAGGGCAACATCCTCGCCTGAGATATTTGGTTCACCTAGAGACAGGAATTGTCCACTAGCTTGAGAGGCAAGGAACAGGGTCCAGGCTCACAATCTAGGCAAACACTTGCTAGAAAGTGAAAGTCATACCCATGTGGCCTGTTTCAAGGCAACATTCTGTCCTTTCCAAAGGATTAGATGACAAAATAGAAAACAGCAGAAACTCCTTGAGGCTTGTATCATTAGGGGTTATGAGATTGAATTTCAAAAACAGGTAGATATGGGCTGAAATCCAGCCTCTTCACTTGAAAAATGGGAAGAATCCCTTCCTGTGGAACTGCTGTAAAGATTGAATGAGATAAGGAATGAAAAGTGATGAGTGCAGAGCCAGGCACAGTCGTGGTACCAGGATGGTGCTGGTGGCAGAAATCAGACTGCTGGTATTGAACTTTTAACAGTGACATCTAGTGCTGTTCAGATTCTAACTGGATCATGGAGTCAGGTGGCTAAAAGCTAATCAGCTGGGTCAGGAATATGCAGGAAGTGAAGAACTATAAGCTGAAAGGAGCTCCACTGCTGGAACTGGCAGACACTGTGCACAAAACATAGACACCTCCCACAGGCACCACCATCGGCTTGGGGTGTAGAGTTAAAAGACACATTAGCCGTCAACTTGCCCATGCAAGGAGAGAGATCTGCACATGATCACCCAGCTGGTTTGTAACAGAGCAAGAACTGGAACTGAGGCTTCCTAACCCAGAACCTAGTATTCTTGCCATTCTGCTGGCATTCTTCACCTTCATGGTGATTGGGATGCAGGAAGGCATCCATACCTCCCTCCCTCCTTTCTTCACTGCCCCTATCAGCACACAGATCTATTCTTCTAGGCTTGGGTAGCTCTTCCTGTGGGAAACAGGCCTGCACCAATGAAGAGGACAGGAATGGAGAAGCTACACATACTGCAGGAGACTTCCTTTCCTGGCTATGGAGGCCACCTCCTCAGTAAGTAAGCAGAGGGAGTGGGCCTATGCCATGATGATCACACCATTGGAGAGGTGCCAGCACTCCCCAAGAATTCAGGTACCAGTCCTGCCCATTTTCCCCCATATCTTTCTTGTTGTTATGAGACACCAACTACTCTTCCAAACACGGGGCATGAATCAGAACTAAAATTCTGTTTCTTAAATTCACAATTGAAAAACAACAGCATTTACATTAGTTATTTTTGTCTAGGATACAAGGGCAGTCTATGAATAAAATACACACAGTTGGAGAGGAGGAGACAATTCATCCCACATCTCTCTGCCAACCCAAAGGCCAACTGAACTAGCTTCGTGACTTTCCATAGTTAAGAACAGACCACCAGCCAACTAGAGTGGTTTAACCAATGCTTAGAATACTGAATTCAGTTCTCATCTGAGCCGATTTGGGTTGTTGATTTAAAGTAAATTTAACTTCATGAATTACTGAGTTAAGTTATTTGAAGTAAAATAAAATGAAGGGAATCTAGGTTAGTTTATTTTTAGATTCAGAATAACCAGGGATTTTAACACTGAGTTGATAATCAACAGATGTGTGTTGACCTTGAGTAACTGATTGTTCTGGAAACCTGATGCCCAGGCAGGGTCATGTACAATGCTATTGATGATTCCTGCAGTTAAGGGCCACCTGGGACTAGGGAATCTAGGTGGCACTGGGTGTTTATCCTGGGCCATCCTGAAAGTCCACACATCAAAGGGAGACAGGAAATTTAGACTGCTTCATGACTTGGGCAAATTCTTTAGTATTCTTACCTTGTTCACAACCTAACCTCTAAATTTAATTCAATCTTCTTTGTCACTGTAGAATTCAAATGTTGGTCTTAAAATTAAGAACCATATGGGTATGGTGTTGCTTAAAAGAGACTATGTGGGTCAAACCATACAAACCAAGAGAATATTTTAGATATTTTCAGTGTCTTCTACTCTGCTGCCAGGTAGGATTTTGTCTTTTATACAGTGCATATTCACATCTTCCCCCTTCTCCACCAAGAACACGACTTCTACCAATTCTTTCTTCTGATTCCCATTGTTATGTAAGCTGAGTGTCTTGGAAATAGGCATATATCTTAAAAATAGGCCTATCCATATAATTTAGCTGTGAATGTGGTATTCAAGCAGTCACCAACTTAAGAGCAGGCTCTGTTCCAAAAGTTTGAGTGGATGTCATTTTCTGATACTCAAAATGCATTTTCCCATAGAAACCATGTTACGCGTGGTGGTTAGGGCCACAGGCAACCCACAGAAGCCTGCTGAAGCCCCGTGAAACTGGAGTGCGATGCTGTTCTAATAGGTAGGTCCCAATGTTTTCTATGAAAAAGCACATTGGGGGTCCCAACTGGGGGTTCCTGCTCCCCTCCAGATCCCACCTCTGATGATTGTGCAATTGGTCACTGGATCTCCTCAAGCTCCCAGAAAGATGGATCTCAAACCACTGAAAATTCTGAACACCTCTCCTGGAATTCATCATTCTGCTTTTCTTCCACATCTTACCATTCACAGTCAAATAATGTTTTTCCCCACAACCCACCAATCCAAAGCAGGGAATCAGACAGATGTTCCTCCAGCTGTCCTGACTTCAGGAAGGAGAGGAGTGGAGAAAGGCCTCACCAGGGAGGCAGGTGGCAGGTTCACCTTGTATATCCTATCAGGCCCTGGGTGGCTGGTGGAGAGAGCAGGAGGGAGTCCAAGGAGAGTAGATGAGAGGGTGTTTAAGGCTCATTTCGTTGTCTTAAGAAGCACTTTGAGTGCCCAGAACTGTGCCAAACACCTCCAAGAAGGAAGAAATATAGCTAGGGGGATAAGGTCCAAATAGAGGAAAAGCTGATTATGTGTCCCTTTAAAACAACAGGCATCTCTGGGTACATTACTAGGTGCAAACAGAATGAACAAGAGGAAATGAGACAGAATGGAAGGTGAAGGAGGAGGTGCCATGGCTGAGTGCCCTCCCAGTGGGCCAGAGAGCACCCTGCCCACCAATGTGCATCCTCCTGACAGCCTATAGCAGCTCAGGTATGGGGGAGAAATTCCCTTGGGCCCCCTAGCAAAATGATTTCTCCGTTGCTCCTGATTAGAGTTTTGTTTTTTTCAAGTTTTGGTTTCTGGTTTTAGTGTTTAGCCTGGAGTCATCTATTCAATAAAGAATTGATATAAATAATGTTTGGAGACATAGAGTCTATTTTTTAATTATTTATGAACCATGAGGTAGATAACTCATTCTCACAACTCTCATAAATTCTATCTCCAGCTTCCATGAAAATACTGGAGAAAGGAAAATAACTCCATGCCCAAAGTTTTGGGGCCTTCTCTCAGGTTCAGAAGGGTAAGCACCACAAATCTTGGTGCTGATAGGGTAAACACCACAACTCTGTGGGACAAACAGCTCAGTGGATCTTAGCCATCAGGAAGAACACAAGGGGTTACCAAGCCCACTCACGATCTCACACTCTAGTCCTTTAGACATCATTTCTGAAAAACATATGGGCTTCCACCATCAACAACTGAATAAACAAAATGTGATCTATGCATACAATAGAATATTATTCAGCTATAAAAAAAGAGGGAAATTCTGACACATGCCACACTGTGAAGTATTAGGCTGAATGAAATAAGCCATACAAAAATATTATATGATTCCACTTACTTGAGATACCTAGAGCAACAAAATCCATATAGATAGAAATGTGATTTTAAGGGTTGTGGAAAGGGAGACAATGTGGAGTTATTGTCTAATGGGTTCAGAGTTTCAGTTTGGGATAATAAAAAAAATCCTGGAAATGGATAGTGGTGATGGTTACACAACAATATGACTGAACTTAATACCTCTGACCTATACACTTAAAATGGTTTTAATGGCAAATTTTTATCCTATATATATTTTACCACACATACAAAAGAATCTACAGGCTTTCAGCCTCTGCTCAAACACTCTACTTCATTCTAAAAGCATCCATTGAGGGAGGACTATATGCCAATTGTTGTTCAAGGTTGGAGGAGAAAGAGAAGGGTTGTAATTTTAAATAAGATGATCAGAGAAGGGCTTATCATAAAGGTGAAATCTGGACAAGGACTTGAGTGGAGGACACCATGGAAATATGGGGAGACAGAGACAGGAAAACCAGTGCAAAAGCCCTGAGGCACTGGATGATTGGATATACAGGGAGCACAATGATGCTGAGAGACGCTGCTTGGATTTATATAATTAAGATCACAATAATGTTGGAATTTCCAAGCAGAGAGGTTCTGCAGGTTGTTGATATTGGATTAGTAAGTGGTCAGGAATGGAAATAATCAATTCAAATCTTATCCACATGGAAACAATGAAGCTACTAACATAGGCCCAGAATAGTCTTCATTTAAGCATTCTTGTCATTAAAGCATCAAACTTGACCCTCTGTTGTGACCAGTGACGCAGAGTTGGGGCCAATGAGGTTCAGTTTATCCAGAGACTAAAATTCCCTTCCCCAGTCACAGTGTGAAACTAGGAGCTAGAGTCATCCTAAGTAACATACCACTCCTCAAACAGAATTTCAACCACTGCATTTTTTTACTCCAATTTATTTTTTAAATCACAGCACTTGGTCTCACCTTTGGGGCAGGAGGGAGCTGGAACCTCCATTTCATTTTGTTGAGTAAAGGGCTGAGTGGGAAAATAAACATCATACCTGAAACCAAAAAGACTCTGGTGTCAGAATATTAGTTTGGATTCCAGGGGCTCTTGGAGGTCTGGTGAGAAGGGGAAATCACAGAAAACTTTGGAGGAACTGGAAATTGCATGAAAGGCAGGGACTGCTATGAATGGAGGAAACTATGGGCCCAGAGCCAAGTGTCCAGAATGCTGTAGAGGCCTTATTGAAAATGTATCCTGGAACTTGGGTTCAAAATGCCAATGTGTATCCATACACACTTGGATTATACCCAGGGGTCCCATCAAATTCTAAGCCTTCTGCTCTTTTTGAACACATTTTTTCTTGTTAGGCTCCCACTAAGAAAGGTGCAATAGGATCTCCAAGAATTCTTGCTACTCTGGTAAACAACTTTGTCATGTGAGGTTGCATGTGGCATCTGGACTTCCCAACCATTTTTAGGGTGTTCAAAAATCTTAATGTATCTCACTCTATTTCCAGAGTATACATCCCCCTCACAAAAGCCATGACCTCATTGAAGAAAACAAGAATGCCGTATTCATTGCTGTAACCTATGTTCACAGCATGGCATCTAACTATAATTGGTACTCAGTAAGTAGTCAGGGAATAAATCAATGACTATTATTGATGCAACCATAATTAAAAACACTGAGCCACATTCAGCGTTGAAATGTGTCTTAATACCCATTCTAGACTTCAATCTTTCCTGCTTCTGTTTTCATGGCTGAAATCTGTTTCTTAACAATTTCAGCATTATTCTTTGTCTTTTCCTTTCCTGTTCCTCCCTTTCTTGGCCATAACTGAAGCTGGATACGGAGAAAGGGTCAGGTTCATGAAGCAACAAGAATACATGTAATAGGATGAGTCTAGAGAGTTTGAGGGCAGAGCTCTATGGCGGAAGGTGTCTAAAGGCAGATGAAGAAGTGAAATGTATCCATTGCCATCTTCATAAACACTGCAGTGCCACACTTCAGTCAAGGATCTGAAGGGTGAAGACCAAGATGGCGGAGTAGAAGGATATGTACTCATCTTCTCCTGCAAGAGCACTAGAATTGTAACTAGCTGCCGAAAGCCATTGACAGGAGGAAGTTTGATCCCATCGAAAATAAGATACCCCACATCCAAGAGCAAAGGATAAGCCACAATAAGTCAGTAAGAGGGTGCAATCGCGTTTAGACACTGGGAGAAAATTAGCCACAGAAAACTTTGGAGGAACTGGAAATTGCATGAAAGGCAGGGACTGCTATGAATGGAGGAAACTATGGGCCCAGAGCCAAGTGTCCAGAATGCTGTAGAGGCCTTATTGAAAATGTATCCTGGAACTTGGGTTCAAAATGCCAATGTGTATCCATACACACTTGGATTATACCCAGGGGTCCCATCAAATTCTAAGCCTTCTGCTCTTTTGAACACATTTTTTCTTGTTAGGCTCCCACTAAGAAAGGTGCAATAGGATCTCCAAGAATTCTTGCTACTCTGGTAAACAACTTTGTCATGTGAGGTTGCATGTGGCATCTGGACTTCCCAACCATTTTTAGGGTGTTCAAAAATCTTAATGTATCTCACTCTATTTCCAGAGTATACATCCCCCTCACAAAAGCCATGACCTCATTGAAGAAAACAAGAATGCCGTATTCATTGCTGTAACCTATGTTCACAGCATGGCATCTAACTATAATTGGTACTCAGTAAGTAGTCAGGGAATAAATCAATGACTATTATTGATGCAACCATAATTAAAAACACTGAGCCACATTCAGCGTTGAAATGTGTCTTAATACCCATTCTAGACTTCAATCTTTCCTGCTTCTGTTTTCATGGCTGAAATCTGTTTCTTAACAATTTCAGCGTTATTCTTTGTCTTTTCCTTTCCTGTTCCTCCCTTTCTTGGCCATAACTGAAGCTGGATACGGAGAAAGGGTCAGGTTCATGAAGCAACAAGAATACATGTAATAGGATGAGTCTAGAGAGTTTGAGGGCAGAGCTCTATGGCGGAAGGTGTCTAAAGGCAGATGAAGAAGTGAAATGTATCCATTGCCATCTTCATAAACACTGCAGTGCCACACTTCAGTCAAGGATCTGAAGGGTGAAGACCAAGATGGCGGAGTAGAAGGATATGTACTCATCTTCTCCTGCAAGAGCACTAGAATTGTAACTAGCTGCCGAAAGCCATTGACAGGAGGAAGTTTGATCCCATCGAAAATAAGATACCCCACATCCAAGAGCAAAGGATAAGCCACAATAAGTCAGTAAGAGGGGTGCAATCGCGTTTTTAAAAATCAAACTTCAAACACAACAGAACCACTGGGAGGGCACAAACAAAACCTTGTGCACACCAAGACCTGGAAAAGGAGCAATGACCCCTACAAGAGACTGAGCCAGACCTACCTTAGAGGGCCCAAGTGCCTTCTGAAGAGGCAAGGGTTAGAAGTGACCTACAGCAGTCCTCGGAATCACAGCATTTGGCATAAGTCCTCTTGAAGGAGGTCATCATGAACCAGACTATAGAGCCACCTAGCAGGACTGGGGAAACAGACTCTGGAAGGCACAAACAAGACTTTGCATGCACTGAGATCCAGGAGAAAGGAGCAGTGATGCCACAGGAGACTGAGCCAGACTTGCCTCTGAGTGTTCTGGAGTCTCTGGCAGAGGCATGGGTTAACAGTGGCCTGACGCAGGCTCGGACACGGAGGCAGTGGTCCTGGTGCAGCATGCTGGAGTAGGTCTTTTTGCATAGGGTCGCCATTACCCCTACCATAGTTTGGCCAAATTAAGCTCAAACTACAGGGAGGGAACAGAGACGCACCCATCAGCAGATAATTGGATTAAGGATCAAGTGCCTGATGGGCCCCAGCCAGGGCAGATCTTTTAGTCCTTCAACAATCAGAGCTGTAGGGAAGAACCAGTAAAAGAGGCCTTCTGATCCAACTACAGCCAGAGGCAAGGAAAAGACCATGATAGGACCATAGGTCCTGGGGCTGAGCAGTCTGTATCCCTGAACACTTGGAGTCGCCAGGGTCCCTGCTACCCAAGCTGCTGTGCCTCCTTCGCGCGCAGTCCTCACAGGGGTAGACCTGCCACAGGCTAGAAGAAGCGCTCATAGAGCTATATCTCCTCTGGCAATAGCCGCCCATGCTTCTGTAGAGCCAGCAAGGGAAAGGTCGCTGACCTCAGAGACCCCAAAAATATTTATTACTTGTACATTTTGACTTGCCCATACTTCTGATTTGAAAACACTGCAGTGCCACACTTCAGTCAAGGATCTGAAGGGTGAAGACCAAGATGGCGGAGTAGAAGGATATGTACTCATCTTCTCCTGCAAGAGCACTAGAATTGTAACTAGCTGCCGAAAGCCATTGACAGGAGGAAGTTTGATCCCATCGAAAATAAGATACCCCACATCCAAGAGCAAAGGATAAGCCACAATAAGTCAGTAAGAGGGGTGCAATCGCGTTGTGAAAAATCAAACTTCAAACACAACAGAACCACTGGGAGGGCACAAACAAAACCTTGTGCACACCAAGACCTGGAAAAGGAGCAATGACCCCTACAAGAGACTGAGCCAGACCTACCTTAGAGGGCCCAAGTGCCTTCTGAAGAGGCAAGGGTTAGAAGTGACCTACAGCAGTCCTCGGAATCACAGCATTTGGCATAAGTCCTCTTGAAGGAGGTCATCATGAACCAGACTATAGAGCCACCTAGCAGGACTGGGGAAACAGACTCTGGAAGGCACAAACAAGACTTTGCATGCACTGAGATCCAGGAGAAAGGAGCAGTGATGCCACAGGAGACTGAGCCAGACTTGCCTCTGAGTGTTCTGGAGTCTCTGGCAGAGGCATGGGTTAACAGTGGCCTGACGCAGGCTCGGACACGGAGGCAGTGGTCCTGGTGCAGCATGCTGGAGTAGGTCTTTTTGCATAGGGTCGCCATTACCCCTACCATAGTTTGGCCAAATTAAGCTCAAACTACAGGGAGGGAACAGAGACGCACCCATCAGCAGATAATTGGATTAAGGATCAAGTGCCTGATGGGCCCCAGCCAGGGCAGATCTTTTAGTCCTTCAACAATCAGAGCTGTAGGGAAGAACCAGTAAAAGAGGCCTTCTGATCCAACTACAGCCAGAGGCAAGGAAAAGACCATGATAGGACCATAGGTCCTGGGGCTGAGCAGTCTGTATCCCTGAACACTTGGAGTCGCCAGGGTCCCTGCTACCCAAGCTGCTGTGCCTCCTTCGCGCGCAGTCCTCACAGGGGTAGACCTGCCACAGGCTAGAAGAAGCGCTCATAGAGCTATATCTCCTCTGGCAATAGCCGCCCATGCTTCTGTAGAGCCAGCAAGGGAAAGGTCGCTGACCTCAGAGACCCCAAAACAAAAATATTTATTACTTGTACATTTTGACTTGCTCCAGAGTTACTTCTGGATTTGCTGTTTCTTTTTTTTTCCTCCTCCCCCTGCCTCTTTTCTTTTTTCTCTTCATCCTCTGCTGTTGTCATTGCCAATTTTATTAGTACTACTAAACATATTCAAGTTTTTAAGATTTTTTTAATCACATATTTTATTTTGGTTATATACTTCTGCTTTTACATTGGCCTTTTGTTGTTCTGTGGGGGTTTTGGTTTGGTTTTGTTTCTCTATATTTTTCCCTCTCTTGTTTTAATTTTTAAATTTTTTATATCCATTATTTTTTTTTACAACTATTCTTTTGCTTTCTCTACTGTTCTTTTCCTTTTGCACTAAGCTTTAATATATACAATTCTTCTTTATCATCCACTATTTAACTCTGCGTTACTATTCTTTTTCTATATTTCCTTTCTTTTCTTTCTTTTCCTCATCATATATCTTAGCTTGTTTTGTTTTCATTGTTTTATCCCCAATTGAGACCACGCTCTAATATTATCTTCCAATTTGTGCTTTAGTTAGTTTGGTTCTTAACTGGTAGATATCATTTTTTGGCTTCCTCTATTCATCAGATTAATCTATTGCACCAATTTTTGGGGTGACTGGGTATTTTTATGGGTGTACATGTTTGTGTGTATATTCCAGTATGTAAGATAATATTTGCATGATATTTTAATTGCTATTTATCAGGGGTACACCTTCCATTTCTCATCTGTGTATATTTGTTTTAATACCATTTAATGCCATAACAAATCAGCCATGGAATCTCCATTCCCCTGCCAGAGATCCAGCCCTGGGACTTGGGAGAGACAGCACTGACTCTAGGACCCTACACTACAAGAGAACACCTAACACTAGAGAGCACTGAACAGTGAGAACTCCCACAAAGGCAAGCACTGGTATGCACGACCTGGTACCACCCAACCACCGGTAGCACCCTGAGCAATACCCATTTCCTGCTGTACTTAGAATCACTGGTGAGAATGTTGCCATTTCACAGATCAGTCACATAAGGAGAATATTAGTTATCTACTGCTGCAAAACAAATCACCCCAAAACTTAGTGGGTTAGAATAGTCCATATTTATCATTTATTATTATCTGCACTATTTTCCTTTTTCTGTGAATCAGAAATCTAGGCATAGCTTCTGCTTCACTGACTGTGATCCAGGTTAGCTGGAGCGACAGTCCACTCAAGGTTCAGAGGGGGCAGGTTCTGACCTGTAGCTCACACAGCAGTTATCAGCAGGGTCAGGTTCTTTGAGGGCCACAGGACTGAGGGTCTGTCTCAGTTTCCCAGTGGCTGTTATCTAGAGGCTACCCTTGGGTCCTTGCCACGTGGGTCTCTCCAAAACAACAGTGGGGCTTCCCATGGTGGTCCAGTGGATAAGGACACCGCCTTGCAGTGCAAGGGGCGCCGGTTCGATCCCTGGCCTGGGAAGATCCCACGTGCCGCGAAGTGGCTGGACTGATGTGTCCAATTACCGTGCCGGAGCTCTGGAGCGCATGCACCCAGAGCCGGCGCTCTGCAACGACAGACGCCACTGCGATGGGAAGCCCACAGGAGCCAAAGAACAAAGACGGATGAAAATAAGAGAAATGAAAAACCAATAGAAGCGACCCACCTGCTCCCCTCCCTCCTCAACCCGACCCCCGCCCAAAATAAATAAATAAATAAATCTTTAAAAAATAATAAATAAATAACAGTGTACTTCATGAGACCTGTTATAAGCTAATCCCAACACTTTCACAATAGTCTATTCCTTAGAAACAAACTGCTAGGTGCAGCCAACACCAAGGTTGTGAATTCTACACAGAGACATAGAGAACTCTAGACAGAGATCATTGAGACCTATTTAGAAGCAGTTGACCACATGGGGCACGGAAGGTACCTCAGTTCTTCATAATCGTGTGAATGGATTGAAAGTCACAGTGGAGCTATGGGCTCTCCACTCTCTTTCCCCATTCCCATCCCAGATGGTGCCATGGGCAGGCCTGGTAGCATGCAGATGTAAAGGGACCAGAACAAAGAGTAAGGAAAGGAGGACCAGTAATTTGCTTAAATCTACCCTGAAGCAGCTTTACATCTTCCTGCTGTACTTAGAATCACTGGTGAGAATGTTGCCATTTCACAGATCAGTCACATAAGGAGAATATTAGTTATCTACTGCTGCAAAACAAATCACCCCAAAACTTAGTGGGTTAGAATAGTCCATATTTATCATTTATTATTATCTGCACTATTTTCCTTTTTCTGTGAATCAGAAATCTAGGCATAGCTTCTGCTTCACTGACTGTGATCCAGGTTAGCTGGAGCGACAGTCCACTCAAGGTTCAGAGGGGGCAGGTTCTGACCTGTAGCTCACACAGCAGTTATCAGCAGGGTCAGGTTCTTTGAGGGCCACAGGACTGAGGGTCTGTCTCAGTTTCCCAGTGGCTGTTATCTAGAGGCTACCCTTGGGTCCTTGCCACGTGGGTCTCTCCAAAACAACAGTGGGGCTTCCCATGGTGGTCCAGTGGATAAGGACACCGCCTTGCAGTGCAAGGGGCGCCGGTTCGATCCCTGGCCTGGGAAGATCCCACGTGCCGCGAAGTGGCTGGACTGATGTGTCCAATTACCGTGCCGGAGCTCTGGAGCGCATGCACCCAGAGCCGGCGCTCTGCAACGACAGACGCCACTGCGATGGGAAGCCCACAGGAGCCAAAGAACAAAGACGGATGAAAATAAGAGAAATGAAAAACCAATAGAAGCGACCCACCTGCTCCCCTCCCTCCTCAACCCGACCCCCGCCCAAAATAAATAAATAAATAAATCTTTAAAAAAAAATAAATAAATAACAGTGTACTTCATGAGACCTGTTATAAGCTAATCCCAACACTTTCACAATAGTCTATTCCTTAGAAACAAACTGCTAGGTGCAGCCAACACCAAGGTTGTGAATTCTACACAGAGACATAGAGAACTCTAGACAGAGATCATTGAGACCTATTTAGAAGCAGTTGACCACATGGGGCACGGAAGGTACCTCAGTTCTTCATAATCGTGTGAATGGATTGAAAGTCACAGTGGAGCTATGGGCTCTCCACTCTCTTTCCCCATTCCCATCCCAGATGGTGCCATGGGGCAGGCCTGGTAGCTGATGCATGCAGATGTAAAGGGACCAGAACAAAAGAGTAAGGAAAGGAGGACCAGTAATTTGCTTAAATCTACCCTGAAGCAGCTTTACATCTTCCAAGTCATCAAAGAGTTAGGCACAAGTGAAGGGTGACTGCAAGAATGGATCTATTACCAGTAATGCAAAAGCTGTTCCTAATAATACTTTAAAACATTTCCATAGCGTGCATCTGTTCAGTTCACATTTATAATTGGGGTCTGGTAAAAAGCACAGTGGTGTTCCAGGAATGCTGAAAAACTGTTTCTGTCCCTCGGCCCTTGGTGTGCAGATTTTCTGATAGAGCTGGGAGTTGTCTGGGCTGCTTTTGGTCAAGAAATGACTCCTGGTGATTTTAGCCACTGAAAACTCCCCCACTCCTCTTCCCATCCTGTGGCATCACTCAGCCATCACCTCCCCCTGTGGACAGAGAGAAAGAGCTTGGAAAACAGCACTGGGCCTGGGGAATGGGCCCTCAAGTTCACAAGCCACGTGAGTAATGAATTTAGATGATTCTAGACCTAAACACCTTCCCCTCCTCCATCCGTAATTCCCCTGCCTGGGCCTCCCTTCTGTGTCCTCGGTTTTTTTTCTGCTGTGGGTTTAGCTTTTCTCATTCCAAACCAGGCTTGTGTGTGTGTGTGTGTGTATGTGTGTGTGAGAGAGAGAGAGAGAGATGGGACGAGGGACAGAGATGGAAGGAGGGCGTGAGAGCAGCAGCATGATAAGAACAAGAAGTAACTGTGGACAATGAGCTTTAAAGGTGGGGAGAAGCAAGTGGTGAATGAAAGGAGGAGAGAGTTCCATATCTAGGACATTTCTTTCCTCACTTTTCAATTAGGTCTTCCTAGCTGAGGAACAAGGAAACTGAGGCTCAAAGAGAGGAAGTGGCTCATCCAAGGTGACAGAGTGGAGGATCCAAAGCATGATCTCAGCACCATGTGATGTGCCTTGGCTGTTGACCACATGGGGCACGGAAGGTACCTCAGTTCTTCATAATCGTGTGAATGGATTGAAAGTCACAGTGGAGCTATGGGCTCTCCACTCTCTTTCCCCATTCCCATCCCAGATGGTGCCATGGGGCAGGCCTGGTAGCTGATGCATGCAGATGTAAAGGGACCAGAACAAAAGAGTAAGGAAAGGAGGACCAGTAATTTGCTTAAATCTACCCTGAAGCAGCTTTACATCTTCCAAGTCATCAAAGAGTTAGGCACAAGTGAAGGGTGACTGCAAGAATGGATCTATTACCAGTAATGCAAAAGCTGTTCCTAATAATACTTTAAAACATTTCCATAGCGTGCATCTGTTCAGTTCACATTTATAATTGGGGTCTGGTAAAAAGCACAGTGGTGTTCCAGGAATGCTGAAAAACTGTTTCTGTCCCTCGGCCCTTGGTGTGCAGATTTTCTGATAGAGCTGGGAGTTGTCTGGGCTGCTTTTGGTCAAGAAATGACTCCTGGTGATTTTAGCCACTGAAAACTCCCCCACTCCTCTTCCCATCCTGTGGCATCACTCAGCCATCACCTCCCCCTGTGGACAGAGAGAAAGAGCTTGGAAAACAGCACTGGGCCTGGGGAATGGGCCCTCAAGTTCACAAGCCACGTGAGTAATGAATTTAGATGATTCTAGACCTAAACACCTTCCCCTCCTCCATCCGTAATTCCCCTGCCTGGGCCTCCCTTCTGTGTCCTCGGTTTTTTTTCTGCTGTGGGTTTAGCTTTTCTCATTCCAAACCAGGCTTGTGTGTGTGTGTGTGTGTGTATGTGTGTGAGAGAGAGAGAGAGAGATGGGACGAGGGACAGAGATGGAAGGAGGGCGTGAGAGCAGCAGCATGATAAGAACAAGAAGTAACTGTGGACAATGAGCTTTAAAGGTGGGGAGAAGCAAGTGGTGAATGAAAGGAGGAGAGAGTTCCATATCTAGGACATTTCTTTCCTCACTTTTCAATTAGGTCTTCCTAGCTGAGGAACAAGGAAACTGAGGCTCAAAGAGAGGAAGTGGCTCATCCAAGGTGACAGAGTGGAGGATCCAAAGCATGATCTCAGCACCATGTGATGTGCCTTGGCTGTAACAGCAGCCTGGCCATGTCTAGGGGGGCAGCTGCCTTTCTACTGAGAGGGGCTTGCCTGAATGATCCTTCTACCTCCATCTTAGAAATTATACACACACACACACACACACACACTCATATGTGCATATGTGGAGAGAGAAAAAAAGAGTAGTACTTGTTGTTTAGTCACTAAGTCATCTTCAACTCTGTGCAACTCCATGGACTATAGCCCACCAGGCTCTTCTGTCCATGGGATTTCCAGGCGAGAATACTGGAGTGGGTAGCCATTCCCTTCTCCTGGGTAACTTCCCAAGCTGGGAGATTAAGAAATAAATTAAATGCTGATGAAATAAAGTAGCCAATTAACTGACTTAAATAGGGAGCTGAGCCTGAATTGCTCAGATGGGTCCAACGTCATCACAAGTGTCCTTAAAGGATGGAAGAGGAAGGCAGAGTGTCAGTATCAGAGTAACAGGCGGTGGGGACTCCACCGGCCACAGTTGACTTTGAAGATGAAAGGGGGCCAGGAGCCAAGGAATGCGGGCAGCCTCCGGAAGCCAGAAATAGCAAAAAATGATTCATTTCAAGACACTCCAGAAGGAATGCAGCCTTATCAACACCCTGATGTTAACCCAATGGGCCTTCTGACTTCCAGAAATGTGAGATAATACAGTTGTGCTGTTTTAAACCACCACATTTTCAGTTACTTGTAGTAGAAGCCACAGAAAACTAGTAGAAAACCATGTGGGTTTATCTAAGTTCAGAGAGAAATTCTGAGGGGTCCCGAGAAACAGCCTAATCCCTCCCCTGATGTGGGGCTGGGAAGGGCAGGGTGTCACCTAGCCTGGGCAGTGCACAGCCATGGAGTTAGAGGTAGGTCTGAGCAGGCGCGTCTCCCTCCTAAGTCATCACGGGCTGCTGGGGAGAACCCAGATACAACCAGATAAGCCTTAGCCCCATCTCTGGGAAGCTTGGGGGTCCACGGTTAAGACAGAATTAAGGAACCACTACCCAATAACAGTCACCAAGAGGACCCAGCATCTTTGACCTCTCCGTCATCGCGTCCATTTTATTTCCCCTGAAATGACTGGTAGAGTCATTACAAGAGTTTCTTTGAACTCTTTAAGGGAAAAGTCAAGTTGCTCAGTTGTGCCTGACTCTTTGAGACCCCATGGATGAGCCATGGAATTCTCCAGGCAAAAACACTGGAGACTGCCTTCTCCAGGGGATATTTCCAACCCAAGGATCGAACACAGGTCTCCTGCATTGCAGGCAGGTTCTTTACCAGCTGAGGCCACAATTCTCCAGGCAAGAATATTGCAGTGGATAGCCTTTCCCTTCTCCATGGAATCTTCCTGATCCAGGAACCGAACTGAGGGTCTCCTACATTGCAGGTGGATTCTTAACCAGCTGAGCCACAAGGGAATCTCACTTTAAGGAAAGGGCCTTATAATTTCTGTCATGGAAAACAATGATAAAGAACAAAGCAAACATCTCCAATTCCCCAGCCAACCAGCATTGCTGCCAAAAACCTGGGATAGAGAAGCGGGTGTTAGCAACAAGGGAAAAACAGAATCCCAGTGGATTCTGGGATGTGTGTGCATGTAAAGTCACTTCAGTCACGCGACTTGTGTAATGCTACGGACTGTAGCCCACCAGCCTCCTCTGGCCATGGAATTTTCCAGGCAAGAATACGAGAGTGAGAGGGGGCCAAGATGGCAGAGGAATGAGGGGAAGATTTCACCAGCTCCCCAACAGAATCACCAGAACTAATCAAGAAATGAAACACCAATGACAAACCAGCCACTAGACGACAGAAGAACTCCTTAGGTCTGCAAGGGTCGAAGAGGGAACAGCCAGAACTTTCCCGGAACTCCTGTTCTGAGAACCCTCTATCCTAACCCCCATGCCGGACCGACGGAGAGCGCGCTAGGGAGTGCCCTAAAAGCCTGAGCAGAGCAAAAATTCCAAAAATCCAGCCGGATCGCCGGCAGAAATTAAGACACTGCGAAGATAAAATACTGGAGCGGGGAGGTGCGGAACGCAATTAGGAACCTCCCCACGGAGTGCTGCTTAGAGACCTGGATAGACCCAAACAGGGAGTGCCCGCCGCGAAAATCGCGTCGCTTTCCCGGGTGAAAATCGCAACTTTCCGCCTGGCACCGGTAAGTTCAAACAGTCCTAGTGGGGGGCTTGCTGAACGGAGAGGGGAAGTCGCCCACGGATTGCTGAACAGGGACTGGGCTCGAGCCAGACGGGAAAGCTCTTGCCTGCCTTTGGGACTTGGACGCGTAATTGGCAGTGCGTGCGCCCCAGTGGCGGAGGAGCACGTGCACCTCCAGAGCTACATCCGCAGCAGAGGAAGCCGGAGAAGGGCAGGTATTGGAAGCTACCGGGAGGTGAGAGGTAGAGCCAGGACGCCCCTCTCCAGCACGGGACTGCGTGCACCGCGGCACCCCCGCCCGACGTACTGGGATCAGCCCGCCACCCCGGCCAGCAACTGAGCTCGCAGAAAAGTCTTTGTTTTGCTGAAAACAAAAGCAGAAACCATAGCAACCGGTGCTGTAAGGGAAAGGCTACATATTAAGACAACACTATCGAGAACAGATTGGCTTCCACCAGACAGATGAGAGGATAAAAACCAGGGACAGTATTTAGCTTTTTTTGTTTATTTGTTGTGGACAGTTTTGTTTATCTGATTGATTGGTCAGGTTTGGGGATTTTGTTGTTGTTATTAAGTTTTTCTTCCCTTTTTAATTTTTGATTTCTTTTTTTTGATTTTTTTTTTTTTTTTAAAGTTTTTTTTTTTTTTTTTTTTTTTTGGGGGGCTGGGGTGGGGAGGGAGGGGAGCAGGCAGGCCACTTCTATTGGTCTTTCATTTGTTTATTTTCATCCATCTTTGTTCTTTGG
Source organism: Tragulus kanchil (assembly GCA_022376925.1). NCBI lineage: Eukaryota > Metazoa > Chordata > Mammalia > Artiodactyla > Tragulidae > Tragulus > Tragulus kanchil. Next base: position 108,985,740 of record JAIOJX010000003.1, read on the forward strand.
CCCGTGTGGGCTTCCCATCACGGTGGCCTCTGTTGTCACAGAGCACCGGCTCTGAGCCCATGTGCTCCAGAGCTCTGGCTCAGTAATTGGACACATCGGTCCAACCACTCTGTGGCACGTGGGATCCTCCCAGGCCAGGGATCAAACCGGTGCCCCTTGCACTGCAAGGCGGTGTCTTTACCCACTGGACCACCAGGGAAGCCCTGATTTTTAATTTTTAATTTTTTTTAATTTTAATTCTTAGAAGCTTCTAATTTTCTTTCCTCTTTGCCACTGCTTCCTCCCTCTGTCTTCTAAATGTAAAACTTTCTCCTATCTACCACTATCCTCTAGATAAATATTTCCTATCTTCCGGTCTCCACTAGTCTCTTCCAACTGCACTAAACAACACACTCATCTTGGCTAGTAACCCTATAAAATCCTTCCAAAAATACCCCTTACACTCCCCTTTACCCCCCATTTGGCGTGTAATTGGCAGTGCGTGCGCCCAGTGGCGGAGGAGCACGTGCACCTCCAGAGCTACATCCGCAGCAGAGGAAGCCGGAGAAGGGCAGGTATTGGAAGCTACCGGGAGGTGAGAGGTAGAGCCAGGACGCCCCTCTCCAGCACGGGACTGCGTGCACCGCGGCACCCCCGCCCGACGTACTGGGATCAGCCCGCCACCCCGGCCAGCAACTGAGCTCGCAGAAAAGTCTTTGTTTTGCTGAAAACAAAAGCAGAAACCATAGCAACCGGTGCTGTAAGGGAAAGGCTACATATTAAGACAACACTATCGAGAACAGATTGGCTTCCACCAGACAGATGAGAGGATAAAAACCAGGGACAGTATTTAGCTTTTTTTGTTTATTTGTTGTGGACAGTTTTGTTTATCTGATTGATTGGTCAGGTTTGGGGATTTTGTTGTTGTTATTAAGTTTTTCTTCCCTTTTTAATTTTTGATTTCTTTTTTTTTTGATTTTTATTTTTTTTTTAAAGATTTATTTATTTATTTATTATTTTGAGGGGCTGGGGTGGGGAGGGAGGGGAGCAGGCAGGCCACTTCTATTGGTCTTTCATTTGTTTATTTTCATCCATCTTTGTTCTTTGGCCCGTGTGGGCTTCCCATCACGGTGGCCTCTGTTGTCACAGAGCACCGGCTCTGAGCCCATGTGCTCCAGAGCTCTGGCTCAGTAATTGGACACATCGGTCCAACCACTCTGTGGCACGTGGGATCCTCCCAGGCCAGGGATCAAACCGGTGCCCCTTGCACTGCAAGGCGGTGTCTTTACCCACTGGACCACCAGGGAAGCCCTGATTTTTAATTTTTAATTTTTTTTAATTTTAATTCTTAGAAGCTTCTAATTTTCTTTCCTCTTTGCCACTGCTTCCTCCCTCTGTCTTCTAAATGTAAAACTTTCTCCTATCTACCACTATCCTCTAGATAAATATTTCCTATCTTCCGGTCTCCACTAGTCTCTTCCAACTGCACTAAACAACACACTCATCTTGGCTAGTAACCCTATAAAATCCTTCCAAGACGAATCTATTCCTTCTCATTACCTATATACTCTCCTCCTCCTCACCCCTAACACATGTCTTAGTTAAAAATTGCTTTCAATGAAATAGTCCAAGCCAGGACCTTGCCCCAGATCTATTTTTCCAGGCACTATTTTAATTAACTCAGAGCTTAATGGGCAAGTATCACCTTTGATTGCATCGTTTGCCAGAAACATTTCCTATGCTTTATCTCTGTAAGACTTGTTAGATGTGGTTATTACTGTATATGAATGTATATCTTACAACTATGTTAGAAAACATCTGCATGCTTTTATGACTGTCACCCATTAGGGACACACCTCTTGCTCCTCACATGCTAGTATTTGAACTAATATCATGGAACACCATAGCAAACCAGACATAGAGCCTACACCTCCTGACCAATCATCAAACCAAGGATCCTCGGAGTGGAAGCCCTGATTCCAAGACCCCACACTATCAAAGAACATACAACACTAGAGATTATTCACCTGTAAATAAGACCTAATACCACCCAAGACACAAACCATTGAACCCTTCTAGAAGGACAGAAACCCAAAGGAAGGGAGAATTCAACCAAGAAGCCTGGTGGGGAAAAGAACTCCATACACACAGACACCCACAAAGAAACAAAAATTAACCTAATAATGAAACGACAGAGAAACACTGCACAAATGAAGGACCAAGCTAAAGAAACGCAGCTTCAAATAACAGAGGAGGAGATAGACAAATTATCTGAAGGAGAATTCAGAAAAGCTATACTAATGAGGATGCAAAACACGGAAAACAGAATATTAGGGGAAATTAGTGCACTGAGAAGAGACATGCAAGAAATGAAAAATAAGCAAATAGAGACCACCAACTCAATTGCTGAACTCAAAAATACTATAGAAGATCTCAACAGTAGAGTATTGGAGGCAGAAGAACAGATAAGTGAGCTGGAAGACAGAATGGTGGAAATAAGTGCTGAAGAACAGAACAAAGCTGAAAGAATTAAAAGAACTGAGGATAGCAGCAGAGACCTATGGGACAATATCAAACGCACCAACATTAGAATTATAGGAGTTCCAGAAGAAGAAGAGGGGAAGAAAGGCTATGAAAAAATTCTTGAAGAGGTTATACTTGAAAACTTCCCCAGCATGGGAAAGGAAATAGCCAACCACGTCCAAGAAGCACAAAGAGTTCCATACAGGCTAAACCCCAGAAGAAACACACCAAGGCACATTCTAATCAAACTAATGCAGACTAAATATAAAGACATTACTAAAAGCAACTAGGCACAAACAACAAACAACATATAAAGGAAACCCCATACGTCTAGCTGTGGATCGTTCAACAGAAACCCTTCAGGCCAGAAGAGAATGGCAAGACACATTTAAACGGCTAAAAGAGAATAACCTCAAACCAAGAATTCTCTACCCAGCAAGAATCTCATTCAGAATTGATGGTGAAGTCAAAATCTTCACAGACAAGCAAAAACTAAAAGAATTCTGTACCACAAAACCAGCCCTACAACAAGTGTTAAAGGGCCTGATATAGCCAATAAATACAAGAGTAGGAGAAGTCCTACAAATCAAACCCCAAACTTCTAAGAAGATGACAATAGGAACATTTGTATCAATAATTACTTTGAATGTAAATGGACTAAATGCTCCAACCAAATGACACAGGCTGGCTGAATGGATCCAGAAACAAGACCCATATATATGCTGTTTACAAGAGACCCACTTCAGACCTAGAGACACTCATAGACTGAAAGTGAGAGGCTGGAAAAAGATATTCCATGCAAATGGAAATCAAAAGAAAGCTGGAGTAGCAATCCTCATATCAGACAGAATAGATTTTAAAGTAAAGAAGATTCTAAGAGACAAGGCAGGTCACTACATCATGATTAAGGGATCTATCCAAGAGGAAGACATAACAGTCATGAATATCTATGCACCCAACACAGGGGCACCTCAATACATAAGACAGATACTTTTAGACATAAAAGAAGAAATCAATAATAATACAATAATAGTAGGAGACTTTAACACTCCTCTCACACCAATGGACAGATCATCCAAACAGAAAATTAATAAAGAAACACAAACCTTAAATGCCACACTAGAAAAGATGGGCCTCATCAATATCTTTAGGACATTCCTATGGGACAATATCAAACGCACCAACATTAGAATTATAGGAGTTCCAGAAGAAGAAGAGGGGAAGAAAGGCTATGAAAAAATTCTTGAAGAGGTTATACTTGAAAACTTCCCCAGCATGGGAAAGGAAATAGCCAACCACGTCCAAGAAGCACAAAGAGTTCCATACAGGCTAAACCCCAGAAGAAACACACCAAGGCACATTCTAATCAAACTAATGCAGACTAAATATAAAGACATTACTAAAAGCAACTAGGCACAAACAACAAACAACATATAAAGGAAACCCCATACGTCTAGCTGTGGATCGTTCAACAGAAACCCTTCAGGCCAGAAGAGAATGGCAAGACACATTTAAACGGCTAAAAGAGAATAACCTCAAACCAAGAATTCTCTACCCAGCAAGAATCTCATTCAGAATTGATGGTGAAGTCAAAATCTTCACAGACAAGCAAAAACTAAAAGAATTCTGTACCACAAAACCAGCCCTACAACAAGTGTTAAAGGGCCTGATATAGCCAATAAATACAAGAGTAGGAGAAGTCCTACAAATCAAACCCCAAACTTCTAAGAAGATGACAATAGGAACATTTGTATCAATAATTACTTTGAATGTAAATGGACTAAATGCTCCAACCAAATGACACAGGCTGGCTGAATGGATCCAGAAACAAGACCCATATATATGCTGTTTACAAGAGACCCACTTCAGACCTAGAGACACTCATAGACTGAAAGTGAGAGGCTGGAAAAAGATATTCCATGCAAATGGAAATCAAAAGAAAGCTGGAGTAGCAATCCTCATATCAGACAGAATAGATTTTAAAGTAAAGAAGATTCTAAGAGACAAGGCAGGTCACTACATCATGATTAAGGGATCTATCCAAGAGGAAGACATAACAGTCATGAATATCTATGCACCCAACACAGGGGCACCTCAATACATAAGACAGATACTTTTAGACATAAAAGAAGAAATCAATAATAATACAATAATAGTAGGAGACTTTAACACTCCTCTCACACCAATGGACAGATCATCCAAACAGAAAATTAATAAAGAAACACAAACCTTAAATGCCACACTAGAAAAGATGGGCCTCATCAATATCTTTAGGACATTCCATCCAAAAGCAGAAGAATACACTTTCTTCTTAAGTGCTCACAGAACATTCTCCAGGATAGACCACATCTTCAGCCACAAATCAAATCTCAGTCAATTCAAGAAAACTGAAATTATATTAACCATCTTCTCAGACTACAATGCAATGAGACTAGAGATCAACTTCAGGGAAAAAAACCACTAAAAACACAAACACGTGGAGATTAAACAACACATACCTAAAAAACCAACTGATTACTGAGGAAATCAAAGGAGATTTAAAAAGTACTAGAAGAAAATGACAATGAATGCACGACTGTGCAAAACCCATGGGATAGCACAAAAGCAGTTCTAAGAGGGAAATTTATAGCAATACAATCCCACCTCAAGAAATTAGGAAAATATGAAGCAGATGACCTAACCCTCCACTTAAAACAATTGGAGAAAGAAGAACAAAAACAGCCCAAAGCCAGCAGAAGAAGAGAAATTATAAAGACTAGAGCAGAAATAAATGAGAAAGAAATGAAAGAAACTATAGTAAAGATAAATAAAACAGAAAGCTGGTTCTTTGAAAAGGTAAACAAAATTGACAAGCCACTGGCCAGACTCATCAAGAGAAAGAGAGAGAAGAACCAGATCAACAAAATCAAAAACGAAAAAGGAGATATTACAACAGATAATGCAGAAATCCAAAGGATTCTAAGAGACTATTATGAGCAACTCTATGGCAACAAACTGGACAACCTGGAAGAAATGGAGAGTTTCTTGGCGAAGATTAATCTCCCAAGACTGAGCCAGAAAAAAAGAGAAACTTTGAACAACCCAATCACAAGCTCAGAAATCAAATTTGTGATTAAAAATATACCCAAAAATAAAAACCCAGGGCCAGACGGCTTCACAGCCGAATTCTATCAAACAGTTAAAGAAGAGCTAATGCCTGTCCTTCTAAAACTCTTTCGAAAAATTGCACAGGAAGGAAAACTTCCAAACACAGTCTACGAGGCCACCATCACCCTGATACCCAAACCAGGCAAAGACAACACAAAAAAGGAAACTTATAGGCCAATTTCACTGATGAACATAGATGCCAAGATCCTCAAAAAAATCCTAGCAAACAGAATTCAATGACACATCAAAAAACTCAGACATCATGATCAAGTCGGGTTCATCCCAGGCATGCAAGGACTCTTCAATATCCATAAATCAATCACTGTGATACACTGTATCAACAAATTCAAAGACAAAAATCACATGATCATCTCAATAGATGCAGAAAAAGCCTTCGACAAAGTACAACATCCATTTATGATAAAAACTCTTCAGAAAATGGGCATAGAAGGAACCTATCTCAACATAATAAAAGCCATATATGAGAAGCCCACAGCGAACATCATCCTCAATGGTGAAAAACTGAAAGCATTCCCTCTAAGATCAGGAACAAGACAGGGGTGTCCACTTTCACCACTACTATTCAACATAGTCCTGGAAGTGCTAGTAACAGCAATAAGAGAAGAGAAAGAAATAAAAGGAATCCAGATTGGAAAGGAAGAAGTCAAACTCTCTCTTTTTGCAGATGACATGATATTATACACAGAAAATCCCAAAGACACTATTACAAAGCTACTAGAGCTAATCAATGAATTCAGCAAAGTCGCAGGATACAAAGTCAACACACAGAAATCACTGGCATTCCTATACACAAACAGGAGAGATTATAACAGATAATGCAGAAATCCAAAGGATTCTAAGAGACTATTATGAGCAACTCTATGGCAACAAACTGGACAACCTGGAAGAAATGGAGAGTTTCTTGGCGAAGATTAATCTCCCAAGACTGAGCCAGAAAAAAAGAGAAACTTTGAACAACCCAATCACAAGCTCAGAAATCAAATTTGTGATTAAAAATATACCCAAAAATAAAAACCCAGGGCCAGACGGCTTCACAGCCGAATTCTATCAAACAGTTAAAGAAGAGCTAATGCCTGTCCTTCTAAAACTCTTTCGAAAAATTGCACAGGAAGGAAAACTTCCAAACACAGTCTACGAGGCCACCATCACCCTGATACCCAAACCAGGCAAAGACAACACAAAAAAGGAAACTTATAGGCCAATTTCACTGATGAACATAGATGCCAAGATCCTCAAAAAAATCCTAGCAAACAGAATTCAATGACACATCAAAAAACTCAGACATCATGATCAAGTCGGGTTCATCCCAGGCATGCAAGGACTCTTCAATATCCATAAATCAATCACTGTGATACACTGTATCAACAAATTCAAAGACAAAAATCACATGATCATCTCAATAGATGCAGAAAAAGCCTTCGACAAAGTACAACATCCATTTATGATAAAAACTCTTCAGAAAATGGGCATAGAAGGAACCTATCTCAACATAATAAAAGCCATATATGAGAAGCCCACAGCGAACATCATCCTCAATGGTGAAAAACTGAAAGCATTCCCTCTAAGATCAGGAACAAGACAGGGGTGTCCACTTTCACCACTACTATTCAACATAGTCCTGGAAGTGCTAGTAACAGCAATAAGAGAAGAGAAAGAAATAAAAGGAATCCAGATTGGAAAGGAAGAAGTCAAACTCTCTCTTTTTGCAGATGACATGATATTATACACAGAAAATCCCAAAGACACTATTACAAAGCTACTAGAGCTAATCAATGAATTCAGCAAAGTCGCAGGATACAAAGTCAACACACAGAAATCACTGGCATTCCTATACACAAACAATGAAAAATCAGACAACGAAATCAAAGAGGCAATCCCCTTCACCAATGCAACCAAAATAATAAAATACCTAGGAATAAACCTACCCAAAAAAACAAAAGAATTGTACACAGAAAATTACAAGACACTCATGAGAGAAATTAAAGAAGACTTAAACAGATGGAGAGATATTCCATGTTCCTGGGTTGGAAGAATCAATATTGTGAAAAGGACCATACTACCAAATATCATCTACAGATTCAATGCAATACCTATTCAACTACCATTGACATTTTTCACAGAACTAGACCAAAGAATAACACAGTTCATATGGAAACACAAAAGACCTCGAATAGCCAACGCAATCCTGAGAAAGAAAAACGGAGCTGGAGGGAGCAGACTCTAAATTCAAACTATACTACAAAGCAACAGTCATCAAGACAGTATGGTACTGGCACAAAAACAGAACTATAGACCAATAGAACAAGATTGAGAACCCAGAGATCAACCCACGTACCTATGGGTACCTTATTTTTGACAAAGGAGGCGAAACTATAAAATGGGACAAAGACAGCCTCTTCAACAAATGGTGCTGGGAATATTGGACAGCTACATGCAAAAAAATGAAGTTGGCACATTCCCTGACACCATACACTAAGATCAACTCAAAATGGATTAAAGACCTAAATGTAAGACCAGAAACCATCAAACTCTTAGAGGAGAATATAGGCAAAACCCTCAAGGACATCAATCAAAGCAAGATCTTCTCTGACTCACCTACTAAAATAGCGGAACTGAAAAGAAAAACTGAAAGATTCCCTCAAAGGGAACAAGACAGGGGTGTCCACTTTCACCACTACTATTCAACATAGTCCTGGAAGTGCTAGTAACAGCAATAAGAGAAGAGAAAGAAATAAAAGGAATCCAGATTGGAAAGGAAGAAGTCAAACTCTCTCTTTTTGCAGATGACATGATATTATACACAGAAAATCCCAAAGACACTATTACAAAGCTACTAGAGCTAATCAATGAATTCAGCAAAGTCGCAGGATACAAAGTCAACACACAGAAATCACTGGCATTCCTATACACAAACAATGAAAAATCAGACAACGAAATCAAAGAGGCAATCCCCTTCACCAATGCAACCAAAATAATAAAATACCTAGGAATAAACCTACCCAAAAAAACAAAAGAATTGTACACAGAAAATTACAAGACACTCATGAGAGAAATTAAAGAAGACTTAAACAGATGGAGAGATATTCCATGTTCCTGGGTTGGAAGAATCAATATTGTGAAAAGGACCATACTACCAAATATCATCTACAGATTCAATGCAATACCTATTCAACTACCATTGACATTTTTCACAGAACTAGACCAAAGAATAACACAGTTCATATGGAAACACAAAAGACCTCGAATAGCCAACGCAATCCTGAGAAAGAAAAACGGAGCTGGAGGGAGCAGACTCTAAATTCAAACTATACTACAAAGCAACAGTCATCAAGACAGTATGGTACTGGCACAAAAACAGAACTATAGACCAATAGAACAAGATTGAGAACCCAGAGATCAACCCACGTACCTATGGGTACCTTATTTTTGACAAAGGAGGCGAAACTATAAAATGGGACAAAGACAGCCTCTTCAACAAATGGTGCTGGGAATATTGGACAGCTACATGCAAAAAAATGAAGTTGGCACATTCCCTGACACCATACACTAAGATCAACTCAAAATGGATTAAAGACCTAAATGTAAGACCAGAAACCATCAAACTCTTAGAGGAGAATATAGGCAAAACCCTCAAGGACATCAATCAAAGCAAGATCTTCTCTGACTCACCTACTAAAATAGCGGAACTGAAAAGAAAAATGAACATGTGGGACCTCATGAAACTTAAAAGCTTTTGTACAGTAAAAGAAATTACAAAAAAGCTGAAGAGACACCCCACAGAGTGGGAGAAAATCATAGCAAATGAAACAGCAGACAAAGAATTAATCTCCAAAATCTACAAGCAACTCAGACAACTCAGCACAGGAAAAACGAGCAACCCAATCAAAAAATGGGAAAAAGATCTAAAGAGACACTTCTCCAAAGGGGACATACAGATGGCTCAAAAGCACATGAAATGATGCTCAACCTCGCTTTTTTTAGAGAAATGCAAATTAAAACTACAATGAGATATCACCTCACACCCGTCAGAATGGCCATTGTCAATAAATCGACAGACAATAAATGCTGGAGAGGGTGCGAAGAAAAGGGAACCCTCTTGCATTGCTGGTGGGAATGTAAATTGATACAGCCTCTGTGGAAGACAGTATGGAGATTCCTTCAAAAACTCAAAATAGAAGCACCCTATGACCCAGCAATCCCACTATTAGGCTTATATCCTGATGAAATCAAAACTGAAAGAAGCACCTGTACCCCAATGTTCATTGCAACTCTCTATACAATAGCCAGAACATGGAAGCAACCTAGATGTCCATCGACAAATGAATGGCTACAGAAGCTCTGGTACATATATACAATGGAATACCATTCAGCTGTTAAAAGAAATGCAGAAGACTCAGTCCTAATGAAGTGGCTGGCTCTAGAACCTATCATCAAAAGTGAAGTAAGTCAAAAAGAGAAAGACAAATACAGTATACTAACACATATATATGGAATCTCGTAGGATGGTCATGATAACACACACGGTGAACTCATGGAAAAACAGACAGAGCATAGACATATGGACATTGTGGGGAAGAAATAGGGAGGAGGAGGCATGGAGGGAGTAACACAGAAACCTATACTGTCATGTGTGGATAAGATAGCTATTGCCATTGTGCTCAGGGAATAGGAGTGCTCACAATGGCATGGGGCAATGGTCTGGAGGGGTGGGATGGGGAAACTTGAAATAGCAAATCAAAGCAAGATCTTCTCTGACTCACCTACTAAAATAGCGGAACTGAAAAGAAAAATGAACATGTGGGACCTCATGAAACTTAAAAGCTTTTGTACAGTAAAAGAAATTACAAAAAAGCTGAAGAGACACCCCACAGAGTGGGAGAAAATCATAGCAAATGAAACAGCAGACAAAGAATTAATCTCCAAAATCTACAAGCAACTCAGACAACTCAGCACCGGAAAAATAACAACCCAATCAAAAAATGGGAAAAAGATCTAAAGAGACACTTCTCCAAAGGGGACATACAGATGGCTCAAAAGCACATGAAATGATGCTCAACCTCGCTTTTTTTAGAGAAATGCAAATTAAAACTACAATGAGATATCACCTCACACCCGTCAGAATGGCCATTGTCAATAAATCGACAGACAATAAATGCTGGAGAGGGTGCGAAGAAAAGGGAACCCTCTTGCATTGCTGGTGGGAATGTAAATTGATACAGCCTCTGTGGAAGACAGTATGGAGATTCCTTCAAAAACTCAAAATAGAAGCACCCTATGACCCAGCAATCCCACTATTAGGCTTATATCCTGATGAAATCAAAACTGAAAGAAGCACCTGTACCCCAATGTTCATTGCAACTCTCTATACAATAGCCAGAACATGGAAGCAACCTAGATGTCCATCGACAAATGAATGGCTACAGAAGCTCTGGTACATATATACAATGGAATACCATTCAGCTGTTAAAAGAAATGCAGAAGACTCAGTCCTAATGAAGTGGCTGGCTCTAGAACCTATCATCAAAAGTGAAGTAAGTCAAAAAGAGAAAGACAAATACAGTATACTAACACATATATATGGAATCTCGTAGGATGGTCATGATAACACACACGGTGAACTCATGGAAAAACAGACAGAGCATAGACATATGGACATTGTGGGGAAGAAATAGGGAGGAGGAGGCATGGAGGGAGTAACACAGAAACCTATACTGTCATGTGTGGATAAGATAGCTATTGCCATTGTGCTCAGGGAATAGGAGTGCTCACAATGGCATGGGGCAATGGTCTGGAGGGGTGGGATGGGGAGAACTCGGGGGGGTGGGGACCAGGGATATGCATATGACTGATCTGAAAACATACATGTCTGTGAACAACAAAATTCTGTAAACCCTTTAAAATAAAGAATTTAACAAAAATAAATTAATTAATTAATTAATTTTTAAAAATGTAAAAATAATAATTAAAAAAAAGAATACGAGAGTGGGTTGCCATTTCCTTCTCCTGGGGATCTGCCTGTGTCTTGTGTCTTCTGCGTTGCAGGCAGGTTCTTAATCTGCTGAACCATCAGGGAAGCCTGGAACCTGAGACAGGGAGAAGGAAAGGGCTTTTGGAGACTGTGAGAAGTTTTTCCACACAGGCGTGGAGCCAGGACACAGGGAGCACATGGCTGCATCCCCAGAAAGGATCACTCGGTGCTCCCCTTGGGGCTGGCATGAAGCTGGCACTCAGCAAATGTGAGCTTCTCTTATTATTATTATTGTCGAATAAGGAGTGTCCTGTAGAGGATGATAATCGGATTACCCACACATTTTTAAAAAGGCTTTACATTCTGTCATATGATGTTTTATCTAATTCTTCCATAACCACGTTGACATGGTAGGACAGTTGGCATTTTCCTCTCCACTTTATGAATTTTAAAATGTCAAAGTGAAACACGTGCTTGCTTTGCGTGAACTTCAGGGGTACGGAGCTCAAAGGGTGCCACTGCTGAGAGGCTGCAAGGCAGAGAAGCAGGGAGTCAGCAGGGGCAGGAAGGCACTGGTCTTGGAGCCCCCTTTTTGACCTCCAGGACTAGTCGAGGAGAAGAGAGAGAGCCCAGAAACCTGATCCCACTGTCCACAGACCTCACAGCTAGCCACTTGATGAGACCCAGGCTCCCGCTCTCCACACAGGCCTGGCACCACCCTGCTCGGAGCTTCCTGCCTGCCCTGTCTTGAGCTAGTTAGGAACAACAAGAAGACCAGCCACCTGGCAGGCTCCCACCTTTCCAAGGCTCTGAGCCACACCCTGGCAAGGCTTCCAGACACTTCAGTCTTCCTCTAGTTACCAAAGGGAAAAGTACTGATTGTAAACATCACTTTAAAAAGCATGCCATCCAACAGCAGGCTCAGCTGCAATACATCAGCCTGAATTGTACTCATTTATGGTGAAGCATTTTATATTAATGTTTTCATTGCTTATCACAGACACTAGCTTTAAAGTGCTTAAGCCAGCTGTACTGAGTTATTTATTAGGCTTTTTTTTCCAAGTTGCCTTTTCCTTAAATAAAGTGTTTGTTTTACTTTCATACATCCAAGAATCCCTCGTGTCTCCTGTCAATCACTTCTGATGGCTGATGTGCATGCACTTCCTGTTTCTCCAGAATATACTCAGAACCTTCTAAAGGAATGTGAACTGAAGCCAGCAAAGCCGATGGAAGGACAAGTTTTTAGTGAGATGGAGAGTTTAGTTTCTACAGAGCCATTTCATTTTTCTTCCTCCATTTCCTTCTTTTTTTCCCACAAACTGGGAAGGTGTTCAATGGTTGCCTAAAGAAAACTGAGTGAACATCCAGGCTGTTGATCCCTTCTGCCTTCCTGGTTCTCCTGACCGCGGCTCTGACCCCTTCATTAACTTCACCCTCTTCTTCTTCCCTAAATACAGGTGGTCCAAGGGTCAGGCCTCAAGTCTGCTCCTTTAGAACCAGCAAGTACATAAAGTCAAGTTTAAAGATGCAATAATGAGATATCTCATTTCCTTCATCTTCTGGGATCTCAGAAGACTGACAATAAGACAGAAAGTTAGAGGGTTTATTACCAGAGGGTCTGACATTTGTGAGTTGACTAACAAAATATCTAGGACCCAATCACTCCACACTAAACTCCATCAGTCAACAAGGTCCACCCACAACCACAGAATTCCAGTCAGGTCCACGGTTCCACACTCTTAAATATGAATAGATAGCCCAGGATTAGCAAGAACTCCAACAACAAAAAAAAAAGAAAACAAAAATTGAAAATAAGGGACTTGGCGGGGGAGAAATGTAAAGCAGGAGGCAAAAGAATTCCTTTTTAAAAAAGCTATAGTTAGGGCTTCCTGAGTGGTCCAGTAGGTAAAGAGTCTGCCTTGCAGTGCCAGGAGCACTGGTTCAATCCCTGGCTCAGGAAGATCCCACATGCCATGGAGTGGCTGGACCGGTGTGTCCAATTACATGCATTGTGTCCAGAGCCAGTGCTCTGCAACAAGAGAGGCCACTGTAATGAGAGGCCCACACAGGCCAAAGAATAAAGATGGATGAAAACAAATAAATAAAAAAATCTTTCTTCAGAAGAATAAGTAACCATGCAACAAGAACAAAAAGCTGTTGTAAGAGAGCAGTCAGAAAATAAAAGTATATGGATGTTAAATATGGAATATCTAAATGAAGATAAATCTAAGAAATCTCATATGGGACTAAACTGATGTGCATGCACTTCCTGTTTCTCCAGAATATACTCAGAACCTTCTAAAGGAATGTGAACTGAAGCCAGCAAAGCCGATGGAAGGACAAGTTTTTAGTGAGATGGAGAGTTTAGTTTCTACAGAGCCATTTCATTTTTCTTCCTCCATTTCCTTCTTTTTTTCCCACAAACTGGGAAGGTGTTCAATGGTTGCCTAAAGAAAACTGAGTGAACATCCAGGCTGTTGATCCCTTCTGCCTTCCTGGTTCTCCTGACCGCGGCTCTGACCCCTTCATTAACTTCACCCTCTTCTTCTTCCCTAAATACAGGTGGTCCAAGGGTCAGGCCTCAAGTCTGCTCCTTTAGAACCAGCAAGTACATAAAGTCAAGTTTAAAGATGCAATAATGAGATATCTCATTTCCTTCATCTTCTGGGATCTCAGAAGACTGACAATAAGACAGAAAGTTAGAGGGTTTATTACCAGAGGGTCTGACATTTGTGAGTTGACTAACAAAATATCTAGGACCCAATCACTCCACACTAAACTCCATCAGTCAACAAGGTCCACCCACAACCACAGAATTCCAGTCAGGTCCACGGTTCCACACTCTTAAATATGAATAGATAGCCCAGGATTAGCAAGAACTCCAACAACAAAAAAAAAAGAAAACAAAAATTGAAAATAAGGGACTTGGCGGGGGAGAAATGTAAAGCAGGAGGCAAAAGAATTCCTTTTTAAAAAAGCTATAGTTAGGGCTTCCTGAGTGGTCCAGTAGGTAAAGAGTCTGCCTTGCAGTGCCAGGAGCACTGGTTCAATCCCTGGCTCAGGAAGATCCCACATGCCATGGAGTGGCTGGACCGGTGTGTCCAATTACATGCATTGTGTCCAGAGCCAGTGCTCTGCAACAAGAGAGGCCACTGTAATGAGAGGCCCACACAGGCCAAAGAATAAAGATGGATGAAAACAAATAAATAAAAAAATCTTTCTTCAGAAGAATAAGTAACCATGCAACAAGAACAAAAAGCTGTTGTAAGAGAGCAGTCAGAAAATAAAAGTATATGGATGTTAAATATGGAATATCTAAATGAAGATAAATCTAAGAAATCTCTTGGGATATAGACAAAGGACAGTGAGATGAAATGAAGGAAATAAATAGTAAGAAAATTAAAGCATCCTTTGAGGAAAGTCAACTTAGTTTCCTAATAGATATTTCAACAAGAGAGCCCAGAGAGGACAAGAAAGATGATTACAAAGAATAAATCCCAAACAGATTCCAAAACTAGAAGGTGTGAAATTTTGTATATAAAGGTTCCATCAAAAAGCCAAAAATGTGAATGAAAAAAAAGACGTGTACCTACATATCTCATTGTGAAATTTCAAAATACCAAGATGAAAGAGTAGAAATAAAAACCTCCAAGGAAGAATGGAAATGAAATTACATATATGAGGCATGCATACAATCACACATACAATCAGGAAAGCACCAGACTTCTTAATAGCAAACCCAGAACCTGAAATAGAGCAACACAATGTATTCCATCCTAGAATTCTATATCCAGTCAACTGGTGAGTCAAACGTGAAGAGATAAGAAGCCTATTCAGGCATGTAAGAGCTCTATGTGGATTAACCTAGAGAGTGCCATACAGGGTGATGTAAGACAGAAAGAGAAAAACAAATATCATATATCAATCCATATACATGGAATGTAGAAAAAATGGTACTGATGGACCTATCTGCAGGGGAAGAACAGAAATGCAGATGTAGAGAGAGAACATACATGTGGACATATTGAGGGAAGGGAAGGTTGAGAAATTGAGAGTAAACGTTGCCACGCGTACACTACCAGGCGGAATGTAGCTAGCTAGTGCGAAGCTGATGTCAAAGCACAGGGAACCCAACTCAGTGCTCTGTAATGACCTAGAGGGGTGGGCTGGCTGGGATGTAGGAGGGAGGCTAGGGAGGGAGGGGAAATATGTAAACAAATGGCTGATGCACTTTGTTGTACTCCAGAAACTAACACAACATTGTGAAGAAATTGTACTCCAATTTTCACAAAAGAAATAAAGAGAGCATTGAAATGTTACCGCATGTGTGTACTCATGAAAAGTTTCTGGAAGAGGATCTTCAACGAAGTTAAAAGAGTGGAACAGAGAGGACATGAGGTCCTGGAAGGTGGGTCTGACTGTGTCAAAGGATTTTGGTAGTTATTAACAGAAAATCAGAGAAGGGATCAATGGTGAGTACATAGAAAACTAGTCAAATTATCAAACCATTTTTAGCTCTTAGAAAAATGAAAGGTTATTTAAGAAAGGAAATCATCATATATGTATTCCTTTATGAACAAAAAATACTTGTTCAATACAAAGTTCCATAGAAGGTGTGAAATTTTGTATATAAAGGTTCAAAAAGCCAAAAATGTGAATGAAAAAAAAGACGTGTACCTACATATCTCATTGTGAAATTTCAAAATACCAAGATGAAAGAGTAGAAATAAAAACCTCCAAGGAAGAATGGAAATGAAATTACATATATGAGGCATGCATACAATCACACATACAATCAGGAAAGCACCAGACTTCTTAATAGCAAACCCAGAACCTGAAATAGAGCAACACAATGTATTCCATCCTAGAATTCTATATCCAGTCAACTGGTGAGTCAAACGTGAAGAGATAAGAAGCCTATTCAGGCATGTAAGAGCTCTATGTGGATTAACCTAGAGAGTGCCATACAGGGTGATGTAAGACAGAAAGAGAAAAACAAATATCATATATCAATCCATATACATGGAATGTAGAAAAAATGGTACTGATGGACCTATCTGCAGGGGAAGAACAGAAATGCAGATGTAGAGAGAGAACATACATGTGGACATATTGAGGGAAGGGAAGGTTGAGAAATTGAGAGTAGCGTTGCCACGCGTACACTACCAGGCGGAATGTAGCTAGCTAGTGCGAAGCTGATGTCAAAGCACAGGGAACCCAACTCAGTGCTCTGTAATGACCTAGAGGGGTGGGCTGGCTGGGATGTAGGAGGGAGGCTAGGGAGGGAGGGGAAATATGTAAACAAATGGCTGATGCACTTTGTTGTACTCCAGAAACTAACACAACATTGTGAAGAAATTGTACTCCAATTTTCACAAAAGAAATAAAGAGAGCATTGAAATGTTACCGCATGTGTGTACTCATGAAAAGTTTCTGGAAGAGGATCTTCAACGAAGTTAAAAGAGTGGAACAGAGAGGACATGAGGTCCTGGAAGGTGGGTCTGACTGTGTCAAAGGATTTTGGTAGTTATTAACAGAAAATCAGAGAAGGGATCAATGGTGAGTACATAGAAAACTAGTCAAATTATCAAACCATTTTTAGCTCTTAGAAAAATGAAAGGTTATTTAAGAAAGGAAATCATCATATATGTATTCCTTTATGAATATTTTCATAAATATACATAGGAAAATACTAAAAAGTCACAGAAAATTGCAATATAACAAAGATGGGAGAATGGAAGAAAGAGAGGGGGTGTTGTATTGGCTGAAAGAGAGAAAGCCTGCACTTCTGTCGATGGCAATTTTTAAAAATCCTGTACTGAAGATATAACAGTATAGCAACATATTTAGAAATATGAAGGTAAATACCAGCAGTAAGAGTTCCAAAATTTGAAAATGGTGATTCTAGGGATTAAGACTTGGGAGTGAGGAATAGAAGACAGAGGAACAGCCAGGTTTTTTCGTTAAGTCTTGTCATAAATTTGAATTTTTTAATCATGTTCATGTATTACTTTGCTCGAGAGTAAAAAATTACTTCATGTGTATAAACTTAAGGAGACACAGCAAAGCTGTGTATTCTAGAAAGGACAAGAGTCCACGAGGAGCAGGTGTACAACGGGGAGCAGGAGCAGATGCAGACGCCGCCCTCTTGGAACCCCTCTTTAAGCAGCACGCTGCATGCTACCTCTGTGCACCTGGCACAGGGCACTCTGTCCACTCATGGTCTGGAAAATGCTGGCTCAATCAAGGCCCCTTTCACACCTTCTCTGATTCCCACAGGCAGCTGTTCCTCCCTGGGTCTGCCTGTCTTTGTGCAAATCTCCATTGCAGCCTCTGTCTCCTTGTACTGAACTTGTGTATTTCTAGGCCTATCTCTCAGCCAGTCGTGCAAGGACTTCATTTTACCCTGTGTGCATTCATAGCCCCCAACAGAGTCTGACTCGTATCCAAGCCCTGCAAGTGCTTGGCAGATAAAGGTATGCATGGATGCATGGATGCATGGATGGGTGGACACATACCTAGAGGACCTAGCTATCACCTGAAGGAAGGAGCAGGACTGGCTGGTTAAATAAACAAGACAGGGACAGCAGGAAATTGATTGGGCTACCTTCCGAGCTAGGCATACAGGCTGCACAGAGTAACCCACTAGCACCTCCGTGAAAGAAAAACAGCTATATTTTTGCTTCCACAATACATGGGACCCAATGTGATCCAAAACAATGTGCACACACAAGAGGGCAGAGGGAAGGGACATGGAAAGCAGGGCAGAGACCTTAAACGTGTGCCAGACACACGTTGCTGGCAGTGTTGCCTGCCCCTGTTGTGACTTCCAGCAAGAAGCTCAAATACCTCTGGGGTGCTCCTGAATGCTGCTCTCAGTTCACAGTGACCACAAAGGCAGAAGCCAGGGCACCTTGAGCAAGGACATCCATGGCCAGAACTGGGAGGCAGAGCTCCTCTCAGGCCCAGCGTGCAGATGTCGTGAAAACTGCTTACATTCATTCTTTCCACAGAGCTCCCCAAGTGCACAGATCATTTGCAAGTCCCCTCCTGCCCCTGCCCCATCCAGCACAGTCCTTTCCTTTACTGGCAACATCAGCTCCACAATCTGAGTCTAAAAGGCAAGGGACATTCACCAAAGACTCCAAGAAAACGTCTAAAGTCCTCCCGATGCCATTTTGCTCCCACCAAAAGAATCTTCAGCAATTGAGCATTAAATGAATGTCTCACACATTCGTCCAACCCCAGATCATAGCTGGTCAGCTCTGCGGCATGATTTAAGGGCTGTGAAAGACCTCACTTCCCCAAAATATCTCCCCACTGGCCTGAAATTCTTCATTGCACTTTATAACCAGGCCTGAAATTCCACCAATTAGAAACGCATTTACAAGCCCCTCTTGTAAAATGTGCAAGAGTGATTAGCTTTATTTGATGCCGCTCCAGAATCTAAAATTAGGACCAATGGTTGGGCCTAATAAAGAGAAATTGATGGGCTTCAGTTTGACTGAAAAAGCCTCTTCTGTCAGTTCTTGCTCTTCAGCAGTGGGACTGGCAACTCCCCTGAATGACAGATGAGCCATCGCTTAAGACAAAATCTTCTCCTTCTGGACAGCTCTGAAGGGGTAGAAAGTTCTCCCTCCCAGTGGATTACAATTTGCTTCCCAGCACTCTCAGCGGTTTGCCCTAGTTCTGCTCTCAACAACACAAAGGGAGTCTAATCACCACCCCCTTGTCATATATTTTAAGCCGGGCCCCTTCACCCCAGGAACTCCCTGCGGTCCTTCCTCCATGTCTAACAGCTGGGCAATCTGTGTGCATTGATTCGACTAAATGAGGCATGGCTCCAGGATTCCTTGCCTTCCCAACAGAGACTGACCTCTCATCGGGTAGATGCTGCAGTGTCCGCATCATGCAATAAGTCTTGTATTCTCCACTTTCCATGGACAACCTGTTCTGGCCATGTGAGGCATGAAGAATCACGTAGATGTATTCATGGGGACTTCCCTGGCAGTCAAGTGGTTAAGACTGTGTTTCAACTGTAAGAGGAGTGGGTTCAACCCTTCTTGGGGAATTAAGATCCCACATGCCTCGCGGTGGAAGGAGGGAATGTGCAATCCCTCCTTTTTTTCCAGCCAAAAAAAGAGAGAGAGAGAGAGAAAGAAGGGTTCAAGAATGTATTGACATCTGGGCTGATTGGGTTTGACAAGACCTCTGCAGGGTGCAGGAGCCCCCGAGGATATGGTCTGTTGCCACATCAGAGGCTGTTTGCTCTGTTTTTCTCGATAAAAGACCCACTCTTGAAGGCTTAAGGTCTGGCCTTCTGTCCCGGATCAAACCCTCACTAATGGAGGCTATGAGCAAGTCTCCTAGCTCCTCCAAGCCTCTATGTCTTTTTTGGGGGTGAAGTGGGGAGGGAGGGGGGTGGGTGGGCCACTTCTATTGGTCTTTCATTTATCTATTTTCATCCATCTTTGTTCTTTGGCCCGTGTGGGCCTCCCATCGCAGTGGCCTCTGTTATCACAGAGCACTGGCTCTGGGCGCATGCGCTCCAGAGCTCCGGCTCGGCAATTGGACACATGGATCCAGCCTCTCCACAGCACGTGGGATCTTCCCAGGCCAGGGATCGAACCGGCACCCCTTGCACTGCAAGGTGATGTCCTTACCCACTGGACCACCAGGGAAGCCCCGAATCTCTATTTCTTAATGAGACCTATTCTATCTGGCATCTGGATAGAGTTTTGTGAGAATCTCATGAGATAGTGGTCTTGAGGATGCTTGGAAGGTTGTGGAGCAAAGTGCTGCACAATGGCCCAGCGTGGAGATCATGGTTGACTTCTGTTCAGCTGGGGACAGCCCAGGTCCTCAGCTCCAAATTAAGGGCAGAAGGAGAGCCAACACCCTGCCAGGAAGCATGTTTCCAATTCAGGCAGGATCCAAGTGCTCCAGATTTTTGCAACAAAACAATATCTGATGAAACTCTCTATGCAGTTGCATCTTCTCATGTGTTGCATGCAGTTTGCAGGCTGGGGTTGGTCCCTTGGCATGGGGCGGTGCCTCACTGGCCACCTGGGTCCACAGGCCACACAACCAGGTATGAGTAGAGACATCCGTGTGGGTTCCTCACCAGCTAGTCCTACAGAGGATCTTTGCTTTTATAGATACATGGAATACGAGAGCCAGGGGTGGGGGAATGTGGAGTTCCTCCGAAGGCGGGGCAGAATCAGAGACTGAAAAATGACTAAGTCTGCGATGGATTTTCCAAGGCAGCTTTAACTGAAATGCATTTGTTGATCTAATTCTAGATATAAATCAAGACAGGGCATCCAGGAGGCCTGGGTTCCTGCCCTTCTCCTAAATGGGAATGCTACTAGGAATGTCCAGGCCTCAGTGTTCTCACTTGTAACTAAGGGAGCAAGACCAGGTGATATTTATCTGTAACTTTATTTGGATCCTTACATTCTACTCCACTCCACCCCTAAACATGGGTATCTCCTGACATGCTTCAAGACTCAGCCTTTGCGTCACTTTCTCAGGAAGATTCCACTGCTTCTGTGCATAGCCACTTAGTCATGCCTGACTCTTTGCAGCCCCATGGACTGTAGCCCACCAGGCTCCTCTGTCCATGAGATTCTCCAGGCAAGAATACTGGAGTGGGTTGTCCTTGCCTTCACCAGCGGAGCTTCTTGACCCAGAGATTGAACCTAGGTGTCCTGCACTGCAGGCAGATTCTTTACCATCAGGACCACCTGTGAAGCCCAGCGTGGTTTTGCTCTCAACCCCATGCACTGGTCTCCTGCCTCCAGAAATTAGCAGAGCCCTTCCAGTCTCCCTTCCCTCTTCTCCACGTACTGGCCTGGCACAGAGCTAGTGGTCTTGAGGATGCTTGGAAGGTTGTGGAGCAAAGTGCTGCACAATGGCCCAGCGTGGAGATCATGGTTGACTTCTGTTCAGCTGGGGACAGCCCAGGTCCTCAGCTCCAAATTAAGGGCAGAAGGAGAGCCAACACCCTGCCAGGAAGCATGTTTCCAATTCAGGCAGGATCCAAGTGCTCCAGATTTTTGCAACAAAACAATATCTGATGAAACTCTCTATGCAGTTGCATCTTCTCATGTGTTGCATGCAGTTTGCAGGCTGGGGTTGGTCCCTTGGCATGGGGCGGTGCCTCACTGGCCACCTGGGTCCACAGGCCACACAACCAGGTATGAGTAGAGACATCCGTGTGGGTTCCTCACCAGCTAGTCCTACAGAGGATCTTTGCTTTTATAGATACATGGAATACGAGAGCCAGGGGTGGGGGAATGTGGAGTTCCTCCGAAGGCGGGGCAGAATCAGAGACTGAAAAATGACTAAGTCTGCGATGGATTTTCCAAGGCAGCTTTAACTGAAATGCATTTGTTGATCTAATTCTAGATATAAATCAAGACAGGGCATCCAGGAGGCCTGGGTTCCTGCCCTTCTCCTAAATGGGAATGCTACTAGGAATGTCCAGGCCTCAGTGTTCTCACTTGTAACTAAGGGAGCAAGACCAGGTGATATTTATCTGTAACTTTATTTGGATCCTTACATTCTACTCCACTCCACCCCTAAACATGGGTATCTCCTGACATGCTTCAAGACTCAGCCTTTGCGTCACTTTCTCAGGAAGATTCCACTGCTTCTGTGCATAGCCACTTAGTCATGCCTGACTCTTTGCAGCCCCATGGACTGTAGCCCACCAGGCTCCTCTGTCCATGAGATTCTCCAGGCAAGAATACTGGAGTGGGTTGTCCTTGCCTTCACCAGCGGAGCTTCTTGACCCAGAGATTGAACCTAGGTGTCCTGCACTGCAGGCAGATTCTTTACCATCAGGACCACCTGTGAAGCCCAGCGTGGTTTTGCTCTCAACCCCATGCACTGGTCTCCTGCCTCCAGAAATTAGCAGAGCCCTTCCAGTCTCCCTTCCCTCTTCTCCCCGAGTACTCTCTGACCATCTGATCTTTCCATAGCCAGTGTGCCTGGCACAGAGCGGATGTGTAATTTAAAAGAGAGTGAGTGAGTCCCCCTAGTAAAGGGGAAAACACCAGGCCTCTTAGAATGCAAATGGAAACTAAGAAAGAGTCCCCTGTCCTAAGCAAAGGGTTTACTATTGTGATTTTCTGCTAATAATACCAAACTTCTAGCAGGCAAGCATCTTCCATTAAGAACTGGATTTAACCAAAAGAATGTGTGACCTCCAAGCTTAGGCCTCAAAAGTTCTTGTATTCACAAGCAGATTCTTTATGATGGAGGCCTTCAGGGGCTTTCCTGGTGGTCCAGTAGCTAAAACTCTGAGCTCCCAGTTCAGGGGAACCTGGGTTTGATCCCTAGTCAGGGAACTGGACCCAGACAGTCCAGGGGATCTTCTGACCCAGGGATTGAGCCTGAGTTTTCTGCATTGCAGGCAGATTCGTAACCATCTGAGCCACCAGGGAAGTCCCAATCAGTCATAAGAAATAACAGCTAATAACATGTCTATAGTTTTTACTTCATGACAGATACTTGTAAGGACTTTCCAACTATTTTTTAATTTTCAAAACAACTCTATGACATGGTACCATTTTATTTCCATTTTACAGATGAGAACCCTGAGGTTCAGAGTTGCTAAGTAATTCTCCCAAAGTCCAATTGCTAAAAAATGGTGAAACTGGAGTCTGATCTGAATGCAGGCTGGCCTCCAGAATCACATCCTTGCCCTTATTCAGGATGCTAACCTCTGGCAAGAAAGGATGCTGGGACCCCAAAGGGCACCTCCCTTGGGGAGGCAAACTGGTGACCCCAGATGAGTCCTAGAGTTTACAGAGTTTCATGGGGACAAGGTGATTCCGTGAGGAAACTGGAAACGTCTCAGGACCCAGTCCCTCTGGAGAAGCACTTTGGGGAAACAGTGACTAAGCACGCGAGAGTGAGGATCTGAGTGTAGGAAATCCCAGAAATGACAGTGGGTAGAGGGATCTGGACCCATTGAGGCATCCAGGGTACCAGGGAAGGGCCCACAGACAACACAGGCCCTACAGGCCAGAATGCTGCAGAGACACCACTCCACCCCCAAGCAGGTGTATCCTGGTCAGTCGGAGCTTTCCGTTTTCTCTTTCCCTCCTTCTGGGCATGGCCAGGGGTAAGAAATAAGGAAATGGACTTCCTGATAAGAGCAGTTACAATCTGAGATGATTCATCAGGAAAATAAAACAGAAATGACGGCATTTGTGTCCAAAGCAAGTGCAGTGGTCTCAGACATGTCATAAGTATGTCTTGGGTAAGAACTACATGATTTAGAAAGTGCCTTCAAATATCTCATTTGTTTCTGCTAATCCTGCAAGATAGGTAGGACGGCCATCATCCCTGCTTTTCAGATGATGGGAACGTGTCTTTCCAGGGTCACTGAACCCATGGCTGGCAGAGAAAAACGCCAACGCAGGGCTCTGCCCTCCAGATCTAGAACTCCCTTCCACTGCTCCACGGCACCTCTCCATGATCACAAAAAATGCGTAACAAAGAATAGAAGTCAAAGCACAGGACAGGAGTCCAAGAGAATGCACAGGAGTGACTCATTAGCCAAAGAGTGGCCCCAGACCCTAGAGGAGCCCAAAGAAGGTCACCACATACCCCATGAGTCAGCAGGGGCCTCAAGGAAGAGTGGGGGGCTTGAACTCGATTTAATGCACCCAAGCAACACTTTGCTTCACAAACAAATGGTTATTTGAAAAGCTGCTGACGAATTCCATCCAGTTATCTTTTGGCAACAAGTTGCTTGGGGCTGATGTGCAAAACAGTCTGCTACTTGATGTAATCCATTTTCACCCAAACTATTTTATGTGCTAAGCAAATCAGGACCGTTTTTTCACTTTTGCTTCTGTGTTAGCTAACAAACAGGCTGTTTGAGGGTAGCAATCCCAGGTCCCCTTCCCCAACACCTGCTCACTTTGTGCCAAATCCCAGCTGCAGTGGTGGCTTTGCTGACAAACACAACTTTCTACAGCTCACTCTTGAACAACTGGAAAGACACAAAAGCGAAGAGGAATCCCCCACTCACACCCCCAGCATCAGAAGTCAGTTCTTGGGAAATGGATTTTTATTGGGAAGTGGTGTAGAGAAATTGCTGAAATGAGAGGAATTATCATTTCCAGAGTCGTCTTTTGATAACAAATTGCAGAGACCTAACTATCCACAGATTATTCTATCTGAGTTTATCTTGTTGCGACAGATCCACATGCTGTAATCAATCACACTGCGTATCCATAAAACAGCTTGATAGTACACATGTATTCTCCTCAAAATAAAATTGTAACATTTACACATAATAACTTACCACGCTGCAGGCTTTGCCTGACATAGGCTCAATATCATCTGACGTTTTATTGGATCCCACACAAACTTTTGCCTAATGCAGTCGTTCTACAGAGAAAAGTTAATTGAAGCCTTGACTATAATAAAGAAAATCAAAAAGAGAAGGAATTGAGGCAACATGCTCTCGGGGTTCAAGAGAGGAGGGCAAAGACTAGAAGGAGAAAGACAAGATGGGGTTCAAAGCCCGAAGCCAAGCCCATCACCACACTCACTGGTGTGCTCGTCAGACTTCAGTTGGCTTATCCATAAAATAGTTAGCATCACCACATGTTAAAGTGCAAATTACCAGACAAAGTGAGGGAGATGCAGGAGAAGAAGAACCTATCTGGAACTTGAAATCTGCCTTGGGATGATCCACTTATATTCACTCATTTACTCCCTAAGTGGACAAACATATTTGATTCCATTCTATCACGAACTGAGCTGGGTGCTGAGCGTGGAGCAAGGAACAGCAGATAGGGTAGCTAGCTTCACAAACAAATGGTTATTTGAAAAGCTGCTGACGAATTCCATCCAGTTATCTTTTGGCAACAAGTTGCTTGGGGCTGATGTGCAAAACAGTCTGCTACTTGATGTAATCCATTTTCACCCAAACTATTTTATGTGCTAAGCAAATCAGGACCGTTTTTTCACTTTTGCTTCTGTGTTAGCTAACAAACAGGCTGTTTGAGGGTAGCAATCCCAGGTCCCCTTCCCCAACACCTGCTCACTTTGTGCCAAATCCCAGCTGCAGTGGTGGCTTTGCTGACAAACACAACTTTCTACAGCTCACTCTTGAACAACTGGAAAGACACAAAAGCGAAGAGGAATCCCCCACTCACACCCCAGCATCAGAAGTCAGTTCTTGGGAAATGGATTTTTATTGGGAAGTGGTGTAGAGAAATTGCTGAAATGAGAGGAATTATCATTTCCAGAGTCGTCTTTTGATAACAAATTGCAGAGACCTAACTATCCACAGATTATTCTATCTGAGTTTATCTTGTTGCGACAGATCCACATGCTGTAATCAATCACACTGCGTATCCATAAAACAGCTTGATAGTACACATGTATTCTCCTCAAAATAAAATTGTAACATTTACACATAATAACTTACCACGCTGCAGGCTTTGCCTGACATAGGCTCAATATCATCTGACGTTTTATTGGATCCCACACAAACTTTTGCCTAATGCAGTCGTTCTACAGAGAAAAGTTAATTGAAGCCTTGACTATAATAAAGAAAATCAAAAAGAGAAGGAATTGAGGCAACATGCTCTCGGGGTTCAAGAGAGGAGGGCAAAGACTAGAAGGAGAAAGACAAGATGGGGTTCAAAGCCCGAAGCCAAGCCCATCACCACACTCACTGGTGTGCTCGTCAGACTTCAGTTGGCTTATCCATAAAATAGTTAGCATCACCACATGTTAAAGTGCAAATTACCAGACAAAGTGAGGGAGATGCAGGAGAAGAAGAACCTATCTGGAACTTGAAATCTGCCTTGGGATGATCCACTTATATTCACTCATTTACTCCCTAAGTGGACAAACATATTTGATTCCATTCTATCACGAACTGAGCTGGGTGCTGAGCGTGGAGCAAGGAACAGCAGATAGGGGGACATGATCCCTGCTTCATGCTTAAGCTTCACTGCTTAAGAGCTGCCTGCTGTTTCCAGCTTAGTGCTTTGGGAAGCTAACAGTATAGAGAGTTCCAAGAGCTGAAGGAGACACAACTCTTATGAAGAGCCATAGACATTATCTTGATGATTTTCTCTGCAGTCATCCAAGGTTCCATTCTCACACCCTAGTGGGACCTAAGAGACTGAGCTCTCATGTGACTCTCTCTAGGTGGGGCTCCTCGCAAAATAGACACACGAACAAGTTGAGTTTAATCATAAACTCATGAATAATTGCCTGGGAAATGGGTCTGGTGCCTTGGCCCCTCTGTCCAGGTTGGCTGAATTTTGCTGAAGCAGAGATGTAAATCCTTATGAGTTTCTGCGTTTGCTTGGTTACCCATGGCTGGGAGGTGGGGAGGGAAGCCCAGCAGCAGGCTGGACTCCATTAGAAGCAAACGAGCCTAGTATCAGGAAGTTAGGGGTCAGAGTTCTGCCCTCTTCCAGGCCAATCTGCACAAGTGGACATGGTTTGCAGTAGCCTGCGCAAAGCATGAGACAGGAATTGGGGACATTGCCCATGACACTCCATACTTATTCATGGCCACTAGGGCCTGGGTTTGCTCTTACCTTTCTCAACACAGGCCATCCTGTCTCTCTAGAATGACTTGAGCAGTCCCAGGATAGCCCAGCCCTGGGAAATGGTCCAGGTCAGGAGGGATTAATCATCATGCAACGTTTAGCCTTTTCATGTCCTAGTTCCTACTGCCAGCAGGTCCACCCTTTCCTAGCCCGGACCTCTGCTACCTACCACACTGCACACACCCTTCTCCTTTAGTTAACTGAAAGCCAGCCTAGGACTTTCAAAAAAAGAGCTCTTTATTAGGAAACCCTAGGAGCACAAAGAGGAGAAATAGATGAGTGTAATAATGCTTCACATTTGTATAGCACTTTGCAGTTTGCAAAGCACTTGCACATTCATTACCTCATTTACCCAGCATGAATTCCTTCCCCTAACTTAAGTAAAGCCTAGCCAGGGACTGGCACAGGCTTTGCTAGGAGTTTCCTCTAGCCTCACCTGACCACCATTGGCCAGGCGACACCTGGCAATGCTGGCAGCCTGAGTGGGTCCTGATGGTCCCCAAAAGTCTGATTCCTGGTCCCAGGTTTGATACTACTTTTTCCCAGAGGTCACTTTATGAAAGCATTTTTGTTAATGGTGGGTCTAATGACTAAGGGAGTTGAAGATTCTTGTTTCCAAAACAGCACTGGATTTGACGTCTCTCAACTTATTTACTGACTAACCACTCCAGTATCCTTGCCTGGCAGGCTACAGTCCATGGGGTTTCAGAGTTGGACACAACTTAGCAATTGAAAAACAACAACAAAAAAGAAAGTGTATTTACATAGAACAATAATACCGAGCATTCATTGAGCACTTACTGAATGCCAGGCACTGCCTTTTCTATGATAGGAATTCACTTATTTCTCCCTCACAAGAGCCATGCAGACAGCAATATTCCCACTTTACTGATGAGAGGGGGTTAATAAACAGAAGCCATAGTCGATGTTGTACAGGGACTCGGTTGGGTGACGTGCAGGACAACAAAACTGAAGTCCTTTTCTTCATGGATTCATGACCTTGGGGATGCAGGCCTTCAAGATGCATTTACGAAGGTGGCCACAGAGCCCCACAGAGAATCTGTCATGGGTCTTCCTGAGGAGCCCACCAGCCAGCTGGTCCTCACCAGCTTCCCCTACTTTGCTGCAGTCCTACTGGCCAGTCAGGCTCCAGCCCTGGGAAATGGTCCAGGTCAGGAGGGATTAATCATCATGCAACGTTTAGCCTTTTCATGTCCTAGTTCCTACTGCCAGCAGGTCCACCCTTTCCTAGCCCGGACCTCTGCTACCTACCACACTGCACACACCCTTCTCCTTTAGTTAACTGAAAGCCAGCCTAGGACTTTCAAAAAAAGAGCTCTTTATTAGGAAACCCTAGGAGCACAAAGAGGAGAAATAGATGAGTGTAATAATGCTTCACATTTGTATAGCACTTTGCAGTTTGCAAAGCACTTGCACATTCATTACCTCATTTACCCAGCATAAATTTCCCTTTCCCCCTAACTTAAGTAAAGCCTAGCCAGGGACTGGCACAGGCTTTGCTAGGAGTTTCCTCTAGCCTCACCTGACCACCATTGGCCAGGCGACACCTGGCAATGCTGGCAGCCTGAGTGGGTCCTGATGGTCCCCAAAAGTCTGATTCCTGGTCCCAGGTTTGATACTACTTTTTCCCAGAGGTCACTTTATGAAAGCATTTTTGTTAATGGTGGGTCTAATGACTAAGGGAGTTGAAGATTCTTGTTTCCAAAACAGCACTGGATTTGACGTCTCTCAACTTATTTACTGACTAACCACTCCAGTATCCTTGCCTGGCAGGCTACAGTCCATGGGGTTTCAGAGTTGGACACAACTTAGCAATTGAAAAACAACAACAAAAAAGAAAGTGTATTTACATAGAACAATAATACCGAGCATTCATTGAGCACTTACTGAATGCCAGGCACTGCCTTTTCTATGATAGGAATTCACTTATTTCTCCCTCACAAGAGCCATGCAGACAGCAATATTCCCACTTTACTGATGAGAGGGGGTTAATAAACAGAAGCCATAGTCGATGTTGTACAGGGACTCGGTTGGGTGACGTGCAGGACAACAAAACTGAAGTCCTTTTCTTCATGGATTCATGACCTTGGGGATGCAGGCCTTCAAGATGCATTTACGAAGGTGGCCACAGAGCCCCACAGAGAATCTGTCATGGGTCTTCCCTGAGGAGCCCACCAGCCAGCTGGTCCTCACCAGCTTCCCCTACTGCTGATAATATAAAGCAATGACTATTATCACAGGGGCTCCAGAAAACTGCCTAGAGGGCATGACATCCCTAAGAAAGGGGAGAGGGAATCTCCAGCACAGAAAGAAGCAGAAATAAGGGTCCAGAGCTAATAGAGGGCATGAATCATTTAGGAAATCCCGTACCACCCGTCAAGTAGGAAGCGAGAGTTGTATTCTGAGTTAAGGGGTTCAGGCTTCATCCTGACATCACTAAAGCACTATTAATGGGTTCTAAACAGAAATGTGATGCAGAAGGACATTCACCCTCCAAGTTATCTTTTAAATTAAGTTCTTATTTGCCCTATAGTTGTTTCTTTTCAAAAAAAGGAAGTTCAGGTAGAGGATTCATTAAATTAGGCTCTCTGGCCACTGCTAACTAGCTAGCTTTACCACCCTCTACGGGGAGAAAGGTAAGATAATTCTCTCCATCCCTTCCACCCCACGATCTCTCTCCCCTCATACTACAGTCTTTCAGTCACTTAAGCTGTTCTGATCTGACAGATGACAGCAAATTCCAGGTACATGTCTGTGAAATGTTTCCGTTTTTTCTGGATTCACCTTTATCATTGACGTCCATCTGGACTTCCCTGGTGGTTCAGACAATCAAGAATCCTCCTGCAATGCAGGAGATCCAAGTTCGATCCCTGGGTCAGGAAGATCCCTTGGAGAAGGGAATGGCTACCCACTCCAGTATTCTTGCCTGGAGAATCCCATGGACAGAGGAGTCCAGTGGGCCGTAGTCCACAGGGTCCCAAAGAGTCAGATAAGACTGAGTGACTGGGCTTCCCTGGTGGTCCAGTGGGTAAGGACACCGCCTTGCAGTGCAAGGGGCGCCGGTTCGATCCCTGGCCTGGGAAGATCCCACGTGCCGCAGAGCGGCTGGACCAATGTGTCCAATTACCAAGCCGGAGCTCTGGAGCGCGTGCGCCTAGAGCCGGTGCTCTGCAACGGCAGACACCACCGCGATGGGAGGCCCACAGGAGCCAAAGAACAAAGACGGATGAAAATGGAGAAATGAAAGACCAGTGGAAGTGGCCCGCCCACCCCCCTCCCCCCCCAACCCCACCCCCCCCCAAAAAAAAAAAAAAAAAAGACTGGGTGACTAACACTTTCACTTCACTGTTGACATCCATCTACCACAGGGACCACTGTCCACACATGTTGTTAGAGTTCACTGGTTGCCCCTCCACTGATCCATGTCCCATCTGTCAGGAACTAAAGAGCTTGTGCAGATCCTCAAGACACCTGGCTCTGTCGACGTTGCCAGGGGCTGGCCAGGGCCAGGTTTGGAGGAAGCCAGACACTGGTTCCTCCATGCCCTCGGGGAGCTCTCTTTATTTGGTTCAGCATATAATTAAAGCAGACCTCGGCATGGAGAAGCAAGGGTAGAGGGGGCCTTGGCTTGCCAGTCAGGCCCACCAAACCTACTCTGGTGATTGATAGGGCTGCAGGTGACATGGCCAGCTCCTTCTCCTAGCTGGGACTGTCTCGTATGGTCTGAAATGTCTACAGCCCCCAGCTCTGAGTATATATTAGCTTGTCTTTGGCTGTCCCCTTCTTCAGAACAAGGGTTCTGTTTCATTCCACAGATGAGAGCGACCTCAGAAATTGAGTTCTAATCAACATGGTTATGATCTGGGCTTGAGACATCAAGACAATAGACATTGGCTCCCTTGGACCAAGACAGGCTACAGGACTCAGAGTGTTGAGATTCCTACACAACTGTATGGGAAAGGTCTGCCAGATGCTTTCCTCAGACCCCCGAAGGGGTCCACAGTCCCCCTTGGAAGGTTAATAAGCCCTGATCTGAAGGGTGCTGGCTGATCTGCACTCATTGACCTTACAGTAACACTCTGAGCCCAGGGCCAGCCCTCCCCATGGGGGGTTCTGCCCAATCACATTCAGTTGACCCAACTAATGCAAACATGGCAATAATTTATTTCAGTTCAAAGAAATGCAAATTGGGTTAATATCCCTTTCTCTGAACCATCACATATTCAGTGTAAACTAATTCATTTCCACAGCAGTGAATTTTTCTAGAAACAAATGATACTCTGTTCTGCACAATTCAAACTAGCACATTTTTTAATGCAACAAACATTTATAAACCACCCATCCCTCCCCTCCTTCCCCCCTTCCTAAAAATACCCATGGCAGAACCATCTTCAAGCCTACCGCCTGTCAGCCCGAACTGCTGCATTGTATTTTTATAATGGAACTGTTTCCATCCCAGCCATCAAATTACCCTGTTTATTATGATCCCCATTTTACAGATAAAGGAACTAGGACACAAGGAGGTCACCTGCCCGGCGCCAAGCCCCACAGCAGGGCTATCACGAAGAAAACACGTTTCCGGGTTACAGCAGCCTTGGGAGAGCAGAGGCAGGCCGGCAGGCTTGGTTAGGCTTCTAGAGACAGCCAGAGCTTAGGTGGAGAGGAGGCCTGTGATCCTGGACCTCAGGCTAGGGCAAGGCAAGGAAGACCACCATCAGCCACACGATAATACCCCCAGAGCCAGCTGACCTGGACAGATCTGTGTGACGCTGTGTGTCGTCAGGAGTCCCCAGAGGGCAGAGAGGAAGCGACGGGGTGAGAAAGAGACTTCTCAGAGACTAGCAACTGAGAATCGCTCTGAGATCCAGAGCCTTACTAGAAAGGGCGTCTGACCAGCAACCCGGGCCCTAGGCGCCTCTGCCTCTTCATCCCTAGCCCTGGTGTTGCAGGCTGGTCCCACCTCTCTGAGCCTCCATTTCTAAAGCGTGAATGATGGGGCTTCCCTTGTGGTCCAGAGGGTAAGGACACCACCTTGCAGTGCAAGGGGCGCCGGTTCAATCCCTGGCCTAGGAAGATCCCATGTGCCCCGGAGCAGCTGGCCCAAAGTGTCCAACTGCTGAGCCAGCGTTCTGGAGCGCATGCGCCCAGAGCCGGTGCTCTGCCGTGAGAGAGGACCCTGCGATGGGAGGCCCACACAGACCAAAGATCAAAGATGGATGAAAATAAATAAATGAAAGACCAATAGAAGTGGCCAAAAAAAAAGAAAAAAAATTAAACAACAACAACAAAAAAGAGTGAACGATGGCCTGGACTCCGTGATCTCCAATGCCCTTTTAAGAGCACTAAGGACACTTTCGGAAAAGACTCCCGAAATGCCCACCCCAGGTCCCCTCCCCGCACGTGCTGGAGCCCTCCCTGGCCAGAGCCCCCCATCAGGCCCTCTGCCACCACAAAGCATCCCAGGCCTCTGTGGTGGGCGGTCAGGGGTAGGACAGCCCACTAGGCGGATCAGCATCCCAGGCTGAGTGTGGGTTGACGTCATCTTTTATATACACACAGTTTCATACACGTGCACGCATGCACACACACAGCCTGTTCTGAACATGTAGCTGCTGATCTAAAGAACTAAACTCCAGTGATGGGATTTTTTTTGTCTCCCTTCCAAGACCATGATGGCAAAAGCGGGGACGTCAACCTGGTACCCATCAACGTGCCACATCCAGGCACCAACCCGCCCACGAGCTGAGCTGTCAATCTCACAGGCCACCTAAACTGCTCCACCTGTCCGTGTCCCCACCCTGGGGATGCCCCGCGTCTGACCCCTCACACCGTGGCGCCTCAGTGGGCGTGGGCATAGCCGGCGCCTCAGTGGGGCGTCAGAGCAGGCAGAGAGGAAGCGAGGTGAGAAAGAGACTTCTCAGAGACTAGCAACTGAGAATCGCTCTGAGATCCAGAGCCTTACTAGAAAGGCGTCTGACCAGCAACCCGGGCCCTAGGCGCCTCTGCCTCTTCATCCCTAGCCCTGGTGTTGCAGGCTGGTCCCACCTCTCTGAGCCTCCATTTCTAAAGCGTGAATGATGGGGCTTCCCTTGTGGTCCAGAGGGTAAGGACACCACCTTGCAGTGCAAGGGGCGCCGGTTCAATCCCTGGCCTAGGAAGATCCCATGTGCCCCGGAGCAGCTGGCCCAAAGTGTCCAACTGCTGAGCCAGCGTTCTGGAGCGCATGCGCCCAGAGCCGGTGCTCTGCCGTGAGAGAGGACCCTGCGATGGGAGGCCCACACAGACCAAAGATCAAAGATGGATGAAAATAAATAAATGAAAGACCAATAGAAGTGGCCAAAAAAAAAGAAAAAAAATTAAACAACAACAACAAAAAAGAGTGAACGATGGCCTGGACTCCGTGATCTCCAATGCCCTTTTAAGAGCACTAAGGACACTTTCGGAAAAGACTCCCGAAATGCCCACCCCAGGTCCCCTCCCCGCACGTGCTGGAGCCCTCCCTGGCCAGAGCCCCCCATCAGGCCCTCTGCCACCACAAAGCATCCCAGGCCTCTGTGGTGGGCGGTCAGGGGTAGGACAGCCCACTAGGCGGATCAGCATCCCAGGCTGAGTGTGGGTTGACGTCATCTTTTATATACACACAGTTTCATACACGTGCACGCATGCACACACACAGCCTGTTCTGAACATGTAGCTGCTGATCTAAAGAACTAAACTCCAGTGATGGGATTTTTTTTGTCTCCCTTCCAAGACCATGATGGCAAAAGCGGGGACGTCAACCTGGTACCCATCAACGTGCCACATCCAGGCACCAACCCGCCCACGAGCTGAGCTGTCAATCTCACAGGCCACCTAAACTGCTCCACCTGTCCGTGTCCCCACCCTGGGGATGCCCCGCGTCTGACCCCTCACACCGTGGCGCCTCAGTGGGCGTGGGCATAGCCGGCGCCTCAGAACCATGGCATCAGCGCTCTCCAGAGGCAGGACTTGTTATTAATAAACACACTGCTTGGAGCATTTGCTCACAATTGTTTGATATTTCAGTTTTCAGTAATTTTCTCAGTTAATAATTTATTAAATGGATTATTTGTCATTTCAATTTATTAAAAATTGATAAAGGGCTCATTTCTTTTTTCCCAGGCTAGGACACAGAGAGAGACAGGCCAGAGTACAAATTAAAGGTGCCCTGCTTCCTTCCTTCCCTGCCCGGGCGCGGCCCAGTCACCCATATCCACTGAAGCACCCTCGGGTGCTCCCTGCCCAGGGGCTCTGTGCGGCAGAGCCTGCTCCCTGGCTCAGCTATGCGGCTGCAGCGGCCTGCCCCTCCCTCCCCCAGCCCCTTCCTCACCCATCGCCTGGCTTCTCATCTCAGCTGATCCCACAACCGGACAGGAAGTTTGGAGCCTCCTGCGGCCACGCAGCCAGGCGGACTCCTTCCGGGCCTCCCAGCAGCTCCGAACTGCGCATGCCCTGTTCAAGGCGGCCTCGGGTGGGACCTGAGAGCTAGAGGGAGGCGCTGAGAGGGCCTCCCAGGAGGCCTCCGCAAGGCCAACTGCCCTCCCAGTGGCCACACCCCTTGGCAGACAAATCTCTTGCCTTTGGTGCTGCTCAGCTCTCCGTGGTTTCTGTTTTCTGATTATATTCTGATCGTGGCCCTGCCTGTATTTACTGAGCAAGCATCTACAGACATTTGAGGAGAAAGACACAGCAAGAGTGTCTCCTGATCCCTCTCTTCTCTCTCGTCCTTGTCCTCTTCTGCATCCACTGTACACTTCTCTTACTCACCATCTCTCTCTCTTTCCACTCACTGGCCATTTCTGCTCCCTGCTCTGTTCCTTACATCCTTTACACGCACGCATGCACACACACTGTTCTGAACATGTAGCTGCTGATCTAAAGCCCCGTGATGGGATTTTTTTTGTCTCCCTTCCAAGACCATGATGGCAAAAGCGGGGACGTCAACCTGGTACCCATCAACGTGCCACATCCAGGCACCAACCCGCCCACGAGCTGAGCTGTCAATCTCACAGGCCACCTAAACTGCTCCACCTGTCCGTGTCCCCACCCTGGGGATGCCCCGCGTCTGACCCCTCACACCGTGGCGCCTCAGTGGGCGTGGGCATAGCCGGCGCCTCAGAACCATGGCATCAGCGCTCTCCAGAGGCAGGACTTGTTATTAATAAACACACTGCTTGGAGCATTTGCTCACAATTGTTTGATATTTCAGTTTTCAGTAATTTTCTCAGTTAATAATTTATTAAATGGATTATTTGTCATTTCAATTTATTAAAAATTGATAAAGGGCTCATTTCTTTTTTCCCAGGCTAGGACACAGAGAGAGACAGGCCAGAGTACAAATTAAAGGTGCCCTGCTTCCTTCCTTCCCTGCCCGGGCGCGGCCCAGTCACCCATATCCACTGAAGCACCCTCGGGTGCTCCCTGCCCAGGGGCTCTGTGCGGCAGAGCCTGCTCCCTGGCTCAGCTATGCGGCTGCAGCGGCCTGCCCCTCCCTCCCCCAGCCCCTTCCTCACCCATCGCCTGGCTTCTCATCTCAGCTGATCCCACAACCGGACAGGAAGTTTGGAGCCTCCTGCGGCCACGCAGCCAGGCGGACTCCTTCCGGGCCTCCCAGCAGCTCCGAACTGCGCATGCCCTGTTCAAGGCGGCCTCGGGTGGGACCTGAGAGCTAGAGGGAGGCGCTGAGAGGGCCTCCCAGGAGGCCTCCGCAAGGCCAACTGCCCTCCCAGTGGCCACACCCCTTGGCAGACAAATCTCTTGCCTTTGGTGCTGCTCAGCTCTCCGTGGTTTCTGTTTTCTGATTATATTCTGATCGTGGCCCTGCCTGTATTTACTGAGCAAGCATCTACAGACATTTGAGGAGAAAGACACAGCAAGAGTGTCTCCTGATCCCTCTCTTCTCTCTCGTCCTTGTCCTCTTCTGCATCCACTGTACACTTCTCTTACTCACCATCTCTCTCTCTTTCCACTCACTGGCCATTTCTGCTCCCTGCTCTGTTCCTTACATCCTTCCCTCTACCTTTTTTCTCTCTGGAACTTCCTCCCCAAGCACAGAGGATCCGCGGGCTTTTTCAATGCCTGGATTCCCATCTGTGGGCACAGCCTGTGAGAGGCCGCCTCAGAGCTTCTCCACCAGCACCTCTCTGTGTCCCAACATCACAACTGGATCCGTTGCTGTCAGTGGGCTGAGAGCTAAGCCCCACGTACCTAGGTCCCAACCCCAGGTCCCACCCAACCACAGCAAAAAAAAAAAGAAGAAGAAAAAATGACAGTGCCCTCTGGATCAAAAACAATACAGGAGGCCACCCAGCCACCGTGGCACCTCAAGGGCAGAGGAAGGAGAAGAAATCATGGGTGGGCAGGAGGGTGAGCGGAGAAACAGTTGCCACCTCAAAGTCACTTTAGCCAAGAGGGTTTGGTCATCATTTTGCCATTGCTTGTCTGCCTTCACAGGCTCCTTGAGATCCCATGGATCACTGTTGTTCTGGAACGCTTTCCCCCAAGATGAGTTTAATGGCCTTATAAAAGTCACATTGTGCACAAATTGGGAAGTTTCTGAAGCACCTCTCCGGCTCTCATGCATATACACTTGCGAAGTTCCCACAGCTGAGCGGGGAAGGCAATTCAAGGCACAAAAACATCCTTGGGTAAATTACTTCCTATTAGTATGTCACATATTTCTTAGATACGACTGTAGTTCCAGGAGGTGACAGCAGCAGTTGACAATAAAACTTTGCACTCTTTTTTATTTATATTTTCCCTGCCTTTCTATTTTGTTGTGTTTTTTCTTTTCCTTCAAAGTTACATAACATCACATCAAACTCCTTGCTCCCAAGGAAACAATGCTTCCACTCCCAGCCCGAGGCTTTTTCTGACTGTCTCCCTGTGGGGTTGTTCAACTTGACCTATAACCTCAAGAGCCAAGGGGGAAACTCAGGGGCATGCCCACTTCTACAGACATTTGAGGAGAAAGACACAGCAAGAGTGTCTCCTGATCCTTCTCTCTCCCCCCTTTTATCCACTGTACACTTCTCTTACTCACCATCTCTCTCTTTCCACTCACTGGCCATTTCTGCTCCCTGCTCTGTTCCTTACATCCTTCCCTCTACCTTTTTTCTCTCTGGAACTTCCTCCCCAAGCACAGAGGATCCGCGGGCTTTTTCAATGCCTGGATTCCCATCTGTGGGCACAGCCTGTGAGAGGCCGCCTCAGAGCTTCTCCACCAGCACCTCTCTGTGTCCCAACATCACAACTGGATCCGTTGCTGTCAGTGGGCTGAGAGCTAAGCCCCACGTACCTAGGTCCCAACCCCAGGTCCCACCCAACCACAGCAAAAAAAAAAAAGAAGAAGAAAAAATGACAGTGCCCTCTGGATCAAAAACAATACAGGAGGCCACCCAGCCACCGTGGCACCTCAAGGGCAGAGGAAGGAGAAGAAATCATGGGTGGGCAGGAGGGTGAGCGGAGAAACAGTTGCCACCTCAAAGTCACTTTAGCCAAGAGGGTTTGGTCATCATTTTGCCATTGCTTGTCTGCCTTCACAGGCTCCTTGAGATCCCATGGATCACTGTTGTTCTGGAACGCTTTCCCCCAAGATGAGTTTAATGGCCTTATAAAAGTCACATTGTGCACAAATTGGGAAGTTTCTGAAGCACCTCTCCGGCTCTCATGCATATACACTTGCGAAGTTCCCACAGCTGAGCGGGGAAGGCAATTCAAGGCACAAAAACATCCTTGGGTAAATTACTTCCTATTAGTATGTCACATATTTCTTAGATACGACTGTAGTTCCAGGAGGTGACAGCAGCAGTTGACAATAAAACTTTGCACTCTTTTTTATTTATATTTTCCCTGCCTTTCTATTTTGTTGTGTTTTTTCTTTTCCTTCAAAGTTACATAACATCACATCAAACTCCTTGCTCCCAAGGAAACAATGCTTCCACTCCCAGCCCGAGGCTTTTTCTGACTGTCTCCCTGTGGGGTTGTTCAACTTGACCTATAACCTCAAGAGCCAAGGGGGAAACTCAGGGGGCATGCCCACCTTCTGAAGACAAGAGGCTTGGGATGGAGGCTTACTGCCTTTCCCTCCTGCTCCTTCCTGATTCCTACGTCTCTTCAAATCCAGAATTCTGCACTGAACAAATATTGCATGCCTTATACCTGAGCAGGATGAGCTGGAAGAGACAAGAGAAGATGGGTGTCCATCATCTATGAGTGAAAAAGAAAAAAAAAAAAAAGAGGATATGAGAAGAGGCAGTGTGAACTCTTATCCAACCAGGCTGCAGAAGCTGGGCTAGAGGGAGACAAGGTCAGGCTAAAGGAGGCTATGAGCTAAGACTAGACTTTGTAGGACAGGTAGAAGACAGAGCCACTGAGAGCAGAGTTGCCACCCCATCTTCTAGAAGATGAGGCTTCTCTTATGCTGTTCTTTGCCAGCATAATGGCACCTGCATGTTTAAGTACATCTGGATGGAGGATGAGTCCCTAGCAGGGAACTGAAGCAAAATCTTCTCTTGTCTCAGAGAACTGAAAATGTCTCCCCAATACAGGGAGGGCCCAGCGTGCCAGTCTTGAGACTGGGAGTGGAATGTACGAAGCCCTTTGAAAGTGAAAGTGTTACTCACTCAGTTGTGTCTGACTCTTCATAACCCCTCTGTCCATGGAGTTCTCCAAGCAAGCATACTGGAGTGGGTTGCAATTCCCTTCTGCTAACATTCTGCACCTCCAGCCCAGACTCTACCCACACCCAGGATGGAACTGCCCCAGACTTCAAGGGTATGACCTTTAGGGAATCTCTCTGTCCTCAAAGCATAGGTCTGAGCCTCTTGCAGTCATGACCTTGCAGTCATTCCCTCTTCCCACAGCCTAGAGAATTCTGAATCCCACACTCTCCTTTGGAGGAGGAAGGCTCACTTTGCCTTCAGCAGTCTCACTCTCTGGTGCCCTTTGGGCTCTACATGTCCCATTGGCAGAGGCCTGTGTCCTGGGGTCCTCATCACAAGCTCAGAACCAGCCACTGGGCTAATCTGCAGCTCCTTCCCCAGAGTCCCCATCTCATTCTCCTCAGAATTCAGGTCTAAAGACTCTCCCAGTTAAAGTCTGTGGCTGAAAAAGAGGTTTAGCTTCTTTGCCTCAGACATTGCAAGCCTGCTCCGTGGGGTTGTTCAACTTGACCTATAACCTCAAGAGCCAAGGGGGAAACTCAGGGGGCATGCCCACCTTCTGAAGACAAGAGGCTTGGGATGGAGGCTTACTGCCTTTCCCTCCTGCTCCTTCCTGATTCCTACGTCTCTTCAAATCCAGAATTCTGCACTGAACAAATATTGCATGCCTTATACCTGAGCAGGATGAGCTGGAAGAGACAAGAGAAGATGGGTGTCCATCATCTATGAGTGAAAAAGAAAAAAAAAAAGAGGATATGAGAAGAGGCAGTGTGAACTCTTATCCAACCAGGCTGCAGAAGCTGGGCTAGAGGGAGACAAGGTCAGGCTAAAGGAGGCTATGAGCTAAGACTAGACTTTGTAGGACAGGTAGAAGACAGAGCCACTGAGAGCAGAGTTGCCACCCCATCTTCTAGAAGATGAGGCTTCTCTTATGCTGTTCTTTGCCAGCATAATGGCACCTGCATGTTTAAGTACATCTGGATGGAGGATGAGTCCCTAGCAGGGAACTGAAGCAAAATCTTCTCTTGTCTCAGAGAACTGAAAATGTCTCCCCAATACAGGGAGGGCCCAGCGTGCCAGTCTTGAGACTGGGAGTGGAATGTACGAAGCCCTTTGAAAGTGAAAGTGTTACTCACTCAGTTGTGTCTGACTCTTCATAACCCCTCTGTCCATGGAGTTCTCCAAGCAAGCATACTGGAGTGGGTTGCAATTCCCTTCTGCTAACATTCTGCACCTCCAGCCCAGACTCTACCCACACCCAGGATGGAACTGCCCCAGACTTCAAGGGTATGACCTTTAGGGAATCTCTCTGTCCTCAAAGCATAGGTCTGAGCCTCTTGCAGTCATGACCTTGCAGTCATTCCCTCTTCCCACAGCCTAGAGAATTCTGAATCCCACACTCTCCTTTGGAGGAGGAAGGCTCACTTTGCCTTCAGCAGTCTCACTCTCTGGTGCCCTTTGGGCTCTACATGTCCCATTGGCAGAGGCCTGTGTCCTGGGGTCCTCATCACAAGCTCAGAACCAGCCACTGGGCTAATCTGCAGCTCCTTCCCCAGAGTCCCCATCTCATTCTCCTCAGAATTCAGGTCTAAAGACTCTCCCAGTTAAAGTCTGTGGCTGAAAAAGAGGTTTAGCTTCTTTGCCTCAGAAATTGCAAGCCTGATTCTATAATAAGAGGGGACTCCAAACCCTAAAGAAACATCAAAACCAGAAAAGGTGGA
Source organism: Tragulus kanchil (assembly GCA_022376925.1). Taxonomy (NCBI): domain Eukaryota; kingdom Metazoa; phylum Chordata; class Mammalia; order Artiodactyla; family Tragulidae; genus Tragulus; species Tragulus kanchil. Next base: position 109,026,400 of record JAIOJX010000003.1, read on the forward strand.
CAAGATCTACATCCACTGAGGAGGAAGGCAGGGTTGCTCTCAGGGGTGCAGGATGGGACAGACTTTTTAAAGGAAGCATTTCTGAATTCTGTAGAAAATGAAGAGTTTTTTTCCCCATAATTGGACAAGGAATAGAGGATTGATGACCAAGGAGAAGGGGAGAAGGCATGGAACGCTGTTTCATGTAAATGTCATAAAATTGTAAATTCAATTATTTTTAAATTTTCAGCCAAAAACTTTGATAATGCACTCATTGAAACAATGGGGAAAAACTACCACTAAAAGGCCTGTTACTAAACACACTGTCAGATCAACCACCTAGTTGTGAACTATCGTTCACTGCCATCGCTTTGGTCAGTGTAGAAACATCCTGAATATTTTAGGACGTTAGGACCTCAATTCCCTACCACTTATAATTCACAATTGCATCTCCCCCTGCCTTCTCCCAGGACTCTTAATTTCTCTTCCCTCTCCACCATTATTTATTTAAGCCTCCTAACTGTATTATTTATCTTAACACTATATCTGTATTATTTATTTTGCTGTAGCTCCATAAAGATATTATTTAAGTCTATAAAGTAAAGCTTTTTCCCTTGAACTCTCTGTGCAAAACAAAATTGTATTCTACTTAAACATTCTTTGAAATGTCCTTCTTTTCTACCACTGGATAATAATAATAATACTTTGCATTTATATAGTACCTTTTATCCTGGGATTATTTAAGTCTGCAAAAGTAGTCTGTCTGCATCCTCTATGCAAAAATCAAGTTCTATGGAAACACTCTTTGAAATGCCCTTTATTTTTCACCACTGGCTGGTACAGAAATGCTCTGTCTTTTGCACGGTTTTCACCAAGGAATTCCCAGCTGGTTCTCTAAGACTCACCTACTAAAAAGTACCCCCTTTTATCCTGGGATCATGGTAAGCTAAATACTCTCCCAGTTAAAGTCTGTGGCTGTAAAAGAGGTTTAGCTTCTTTGCCTCAGAAATTGCAAGCCTGATTCTATAATAAGAGGGGACTCCAAACCCTAAAGAAACATCAAAACCAGAAAAGGTGGACAAGATCTACATCCACTGAGGAGGAAGGCAGGGTTGCTCTCAGGGGTGCAGGATGGGACAGACTTTTTAAAGGAAGCATTTCTGAATTCTGTAGAAAATGAAGAGTTTTTTTCCCCATAATTGGACAAGGAATAGAGGATTGATGACCAAGGAGAAGGGGAGAAGGCATGGAACGCTGTTTCATGTAAATGTCATAAAATTGTAAATTCAATTATTTTTAAATTTTCAGCCAAAAACTTTGATAATGCACTCATTGAAACAATGGGGAAAAACTACCACTAAAAGGCCTGTTACTAAACACACTGTCAGATCAACCACCTAGTTGTGAACTATCGTTCACTGCCATCGCTTTGGTCAGTGTAGAAACATCCTGAATATTTTAGGACGTTAGGACCTCAATTCCCTACCACTTATAATTCACAATTGCATCTCCCCCTGCCTTCTCCCAGGACTCTTAATTTCTCTTCCCTCTCCACCATTATTTATTTAAGCCTCCTAACTGTATTATTTATCTTAACACTATATCTGTATTATTTATTTTGCTGTAGCTCCATAAAGATATTATTTAAGTCTATAAAGTAAAGCTTTTTCCCTTGAACTCTCTGTGCAAAACAAAATTGTATTCTACTTAAACATTCTTTGAAATGTCCTTCTTTTCTACCACTGGATAATAATAATAATACTTTGCATTTATATAGTACCTTTTATCCTGGGATTATTTAAGTCTGCAAAAGTAGTCTGTCTGCATCCTCTATGCAAAAATCAAGTTCTATGGAAACACTCTTTGAAATGCCCTTTATTTTTCACCACTGGCTGGTACAGAAATGCTCTGTCTTTTTGCACGGTTTTTCACCAAGGAATTCCCAGCTGGTTCTCTAAGACTCACCTACTTAGAAATGGCAGAGTAAATACTGTCTCCACTTCCTGGATGGAGAAGACCTCCATGGACAGGAAAAATGTGTCAATCAGAGGACAGTGAAGTGCACAGTTCCTCCCTGCCTTTGAGACAGATTGTCACAATCGTCCTTCTCCACGCCATCGTCTGGTTTTATCAGAGAAAAGTGGACTGAGCTCTGGAATCAGACTACCTGGGTCTGAATCCACTTATTCCCTGAGGAACATGTCCTGGGGAAGTCTTGAAGCCTCTGTTTGCTCGTCCACACTCAACTTCCTTTGCACCTCCTGTACTCAGCTCAAGCCCTGTCTACATCTAGAACTGCCCTTCCTATTCCTACCTACTTGTTCAATACTCAACTCCAGGTCCACGTCTAGGACAAGCCAACAGCAGCCCCTGACCTTCCGCAGTCATGGCAAGCAGCATCTGCGTTTTCGTTTTGGACAGTCATTTTGTCCAGGAAGGATATACTGCCTGGATCTGGAGGACATGTCATTTTGCAGTTTTTAACTGTCTCTTATGAGTGAACTTTTGTGTATTGATGGATTCACTCAACCAATATTTGAGTAGCTACTATGTCCGAGGCACTCTTCAGCCTCTGAGGATACAACTGTGAACGAAACAAAACAACCAGCGGTTTCAGAGCTGACACTCACGTGGGCAAAGACATCCACCATCAGGTCTGTGAAGCTACATCAACTCCAGCTTCTCTCCTGACTCTCAAAGTGCTGAATGGAATGTGCTCTACACAGCAGGGGATTAGAAGAGACTTTTTACTTGATTTTTTGAAATATTAATGATAGGGAGATAAAAGTCTTTGAAATTATAATTTTAACCATTTTCCCTAGTTTCAAAAATCATTTTTTAGAAGTTACCTCCTCTATACTTCACAATAAAAAGAAGCTGCCACCAGCCCCAAACTGGTTGTTAAGTCCCAAAGTATCCTTATAATGCTTTATACCATCGGAGTAACTCCAGAAATGTCTAGCACTGTGAAGTGGATCAAGTCTACAACCCTTCAGGTTTTTCACCAAGGAATTCCCAGCTGGTTCTCTAAGACTCACCTACTTAGAAATGGCAGAGTAAATACTGTCTCCACTTCCTGGATGGAGAAGACCTCCATGGACAGGAAAAATGTGTCAATCAGAGGACAGTGAAGTGCACAGTTCCTCCCTGCCTTTGAGACAGATTGTCACAATCGTCCTTCTCCACGCCATCGTCTGGTTTTATCAGAGAAAAGTGGACTGAGCTCTGGAATCAGACTACCTGGGTCTGAATCCACTTATTCCCTGAGGAACATGTCCTGGGGAAGTCTTGAAGCCTCTGTTTGCTCGTCCACACTCAACTTCCTTTGCACCTCCTGTACTCAGCTCAAGCCCTGTCTACATCTAGAACTGCCCTTCCTATTCCTACCTACTTGTTCAATACTCAACTCCAGGTCCACGTCTAGGACAAGCCAACAGCAGCCCCTGACCTTCCGCAGTCATGGCAAGCAGCATCTGCGTTTTCGTTTTGGACAGTCATTTTGTCCAGGAAGGATATACTGCCTGGATCTGGAGGACATGTCATTTTGCAGTTTTTAACTGTCTCTTATGAGTGAACTTTTGTGTATTGATGGATTCACTCAACCAATATTTGAGTAGCTACTATGTCCGAGGCACTCTTCAGCCTCTGAGGATACAACTGTGAACGAAACAAAACAACCAGCGGTTTCAGAGCTGACACTCACGTGGGCAAAGACATCCACCATCAGGTCTGTGAAGCTACATCAACTCCAGCTTCTCTCCTGACTCTCAAAGTGCTGAATGGAATGTGCTCTACACAGCAGGGGATTAGAAGAGACTTTTTACTTGATTTTTTGAAATATTAATGATAGGGAGATAAAAGTCTTTGAAATTATAATTTTAACCATTTTCCCTAGTTTCAAAAATCATTTTTTAGAAGTTACCTCCTCTATACTTCACAATAAAAAGAAGCTGCCACCAGCCCCAAACTGGTTGTTAAGTCCCAAAGTATCCTTATAATGCTTTATACCATCGGAGTAACTCCAGAAATGTCTAGCACTGTGAAGTGGATCAAGTCTACAACCTTCAGTTGTTCATCAGTCACATGGGACTGGTGCTTTGGGGTGTTATTGAGAGAAAACAATGAGACAGAAATTCAAGAGGCAACACCATGCCTGGCACACAACAGCACCTTAATAAACCACAATATCACTTCATGTTGCATCCTTTTCCTTCCCTAACTCCATGTGATGATGGAGATGGAAAAGTTTAGGCTACCCGCTCTTCCCCCCAAGGTCCCTGCTTAACCTCTGGAATGCACAGCAGGACTCCGGTCTTTCTGGTGGTCTGCACTTGAGCACCGAGCACTGCACAGCTTTTGTTAGAGGCATTATGCCCCGTCACGCTGGGTTGAGATCTCATCTTTACTCTGCCAAACCTCTTCCACCTTCCTTTGCTCTTTTAATCCCCTGCCCTCACAGCTTGATTCTGTGTTTACTGTGTATTTGCATTCCCTTCCATTCTTCTCTGGGCTGTTTCACTCTAATCAATTTCCAGGTAAATATTTCTCCTTATCTTACCCATTTCCATCTTGGTATGCTGACAGAAAGAGGATGTGGTAGATGCTCAATAAACATTATTTGCATGGAATTGAGGCTGGTGTGGATGTAGTATAATTATCCCTACCTTAATAGATCAGAAAGGGAAATCTGCCCACCACAAGTGCCTCTCACTTCTGCGCCGAGCTGCCTCCTTTCCCTCAGAGAATAGAATCATTCCTCTCCAAAGCTGTACATGGTGTGTCCTTCCTGAGTACTAGTCTATAACTGTGCTGGGCACTGAGAATACACAGAGGAGCAAGCCACAGTCTCCTGCCTGCAGACACCACAGTCTAGCGGGGAGGTATACAAAAATAAGCAACCAAAATACTGTGTGGATATACCATGGGATAAAGTACAGGTTCTCATGGAGCCACATCCCATGGTCTCCTAACCCAGCCATATCAGGTCAGAAGGCTTTCTGACACACGGAGTGAGCCAGAGAGAGGGATCAAAGAGATGGCAGACCTTCAGGAGCATGGAACATTCAAAGGTCCTGAGGCAAGCAAGCATGTTCAATGAAGCATGTTCAGGGTCTCTGGAGCCAAGGTCATATCATAAGGGGTCTCCCAAGTCCCACTAAGGAGTTGGGGCTACTCCCTGAGGTTACTGAAAAATAAGTGGAGTCACTGAAGCTGATTAATTGGAGAAGCAGTATGATTAGAAACAGAGAAAGCATCCACGAAGGTGGCAGTGGATACCAGAAAGAAACGCAGGTGAGAGATAAGAAAACCCTTTGAAGGACTGACTTAGAAACTATTTTGCTTAAAAGTTTCTAAAAATGATCTTAGATGTAGAAAACACTAAACATTTCACAAAAAAAGTCTGTTTGAGACAATAAATTCAGTAAAGTTGGAGGATACAAAATTAACACACTAAAATCAGTTCTACTTCTATACATTAACAATGAACAACACAAAAGCAAATTAAGAAAACAATTCAATTTATAATAGCACTCAAAATATAAAATACTTGGGAATAAACTTAACTTAGAAAATGATAGATTCATACGCTTAAAACTACAGAGCATTCCTAAAAATAAATTAAAGAAGGCACAAGTAAATGGAAAGACAGCTTGTGTTCACCAATTGCAAGACTTAAATGTTAAGAGGTTCATAGCACCCAAAACAAACTATATCTCTAATGCAATTCTTATCAAAATTACAATGGCGGTTTTTTGCAGAAATAGCCAAATTCATCCAAAAATTCATATGTAATTTCAAGGGAGCTTGAATGGCCAGAAAAAGAAATCTGAAGAACAAAGTTTAAGATTTCATTTTTTCTTATTTTAAAACTTATTACAAAGTCACAGTAATCAAAACAGTGCAGTACTGGCATAAAAGCAGATATATAAACCAATGTAATAATATATAGATCACGGAAATAAATACTCACTTATATTAATTAAATAAAATTATATGATCGTTTAGTCACTTAATCATGTCTGACTCTTTGCAACCCCATGGACTCCAGTCCACCAGGCTCCTCTGTCCATGGGATTCTCCAGGCAAGAATACTGGAGTGGGTTGCCATGCCCTCCTCCAGGGGATCTCCCCAACCCAGGATCAAACCCAGGTCTCCTGCATTGCAGGTGGATTCTTTACAATCTGAGGCACCAGGGAAGCCCATATGCTTAAATGACTTTCAATAAATAAAACTGGGAAAACAGGATATCCACATGCAAAAGAATGAAATTGTACCCTTACCTTACACCATATAAAAACAACTCAGAATGGATCAAAAACCTAAACATAAGAACTATCAGAAGAAAATAAAGGGGAAAACCTAATGACATTGAATTCAGCAATGGATATGAAAAGCACAGACCACAAAACCAGAAATAAATAAATCAGATTGTATCAAAATTTGAAACTGTTCATCAAAGGACATAATCAGCTGAGTGTAAAGGCAACTCACCAGAAAGAGAGAAAATATTTGCAAATCTTATATCTGATAAGTTTTGGGGTGATGAGGTTCTCTTAATCCTAAGGGATTCATTATCTTTGAAGCCCAAGGACTTCAAGAAGCTTCAGACTTGTGTGCTGTTGGAAAGCATGACCATTGTGTCCCCAGAGATTTTCTCTGCCTGTAGAGGAGATGTGTGTGGAGGGAAATGTTGATGGGTTGGCGGTCTCTAGTCACAGATGCCAGAGATGCTGGGTCTCAACACCCAACTCACCCATTTATGTTTGCAAGATGGCTCCAGGGAAAGGATTATATCTGCAGCTGGAAGTTGAGGGTAAGGGTCTGGGTACCTCTGCATCAGCACATCAGGACATCTGGAAGAAAGAGATGGAGACCCCAACATTTTCTCTTTGAAGCATGGAGTTGATGGCCTCCACGGATAAATTTCAATTAACAGAAAAAAACTGAAGAACAAATTTATTACAAAAAAGTCACAGTAATCAAAACAGTGCAGTACTGGCATAAAAGCAGATATATAAACCAATGTAATAATATATAGATCACGGAAATAAATACTCACTTATATTAATTAAATAAAATTATATGATCGTTTAGTCACTTAATCATGTCTGACTCTTTGCAACCCCATGGACTCCAGTCCACCAGGCTCCTCTGTCCATGGGATTCTCCAGGCAAGAATACTGGAGTGGGTTGCCATGCCCTCCTCCAGGGGATCTCCCCAACCCAGGATCAAACCCAGGTCTCCTGCATTGCAGGTGGATTCTTTACAATCTGAGGCACCAGGGAAGCCCATATGCTTAAATGACTTTCAATAAATAAAACTGGGAAAACAGGATATCCACATGCAAAAGAATGAAATTGTACCCTTACCTTACACCATATAAAAACAACTCAGAATGGATCAAAAACCTAAACATAAGAACTATCAGAAGAAAATAAAGGGGAAAACCTAATGACATTGAATTCAGCAATGGATATGAAAAGCACAGACCACAAAACCAGAAATAAATAAATCAGATTGTATCAAAATTTGAAACTGTTCATCAAAGGACATAATCAGCTGAGTGTAAAGGCAACTCACCAGAAAGAGAGAAAATATTTGCAAATCTTATATCTGATAAGTTTTGGGGTGATGAGGTTCTCTTAATCCTAAGGGATTCATTATCTTTGAAGCCCAAGGACTTCAAGAAGCTTCAGACTTGTGTGCTGTTGGAAAGCATGACCATTGTGTCCCCAGAGATTTTCTCTGCCTGTAGAGGAGATGTGTGTGGAGGGAACTGTTGATGGGTTGGCGGTCTCTAGTCACAGATGCCAGAGATGCTGGGTCTCAACACCCAACTCACCCATTTATGTTTGCAAGATGGCTCCAGGGAAAGGATTATATCTGCAGCTGGAAGTTGAGGGTAAGGGTCTGGGTACCTCTGCATCAGCACATCAGGACATCTGGAAGAAAGAGATGGAGACCCCCAACATTTTCTCTTTGAAGCATGGAGTTGATGGCTCCACGGATAAAGAATCCACCTGCAATGCAAGAGATGAGGGTTCTATCCCTGGGTCAAGAAGATCCCTTGGAGGAAGAAATGGCAACCTACTCCAGTATTCTTGCCTAGAGAATTCCTTGGACAGAGGAGCCTGGTGGGCTACGGTTCATGGAGTCTCAAAAAGTCAGATACAACTGAGTGATTAAGCACAGATGGACTAGAGTAGAACTGACCTAGGCCAAATGACCATAAAGGAGGGCAAGATATCCCCCCAAACATGACTCTAAAGGAATAGGCCCCATTCCTTGGTTCTATTGAGGGAGAACAGTTCTGGAAGTGTCACCTGCCTAATCCTAGTCTCACCTGCCGGCAAGGAGGAAGAAAAGCATCCTGGGAGTAAGAAAGAAGGGTGATGAGGCCTGGGGGCTGGGCTTTCCCACAGTGAGGCATCCCACAGTCTTTCTGATGCAGAAGCATTGTCTCTCCCAGAGAAATCAGTAGAGCTTTCCCCACAAAGATGTGCTGCCTTTTCCCAAGTCTCGGCATCTCCCATGCCCCATGGTCCACCCTGAAAATTCCAAGGCCTCAGTTCCAGCAATGCAGGCTAATGGAGCGTTCTCTTCCAGGGCCACAAGAGTAGAGTGTGAGTGGAACATGGCATGCAGTAGCAAGTAAAGACATTGGGTCCTTGGTGTGTCAGTGGGACTCCAGGACCAGGAAGGCTCGTGATATGGCAAGTCAGTTTCTGAAACTCAGCAGATGCAGGGCTGGCTGCCAGTGTGGGTCACAGAGCCGAGGAGTGGCTTCTGAAGAGCTGGGTGCAGAATCGATTAAGCAGCAGGGCTGTTTATTGACCACTTTAGATTCCATAGAAAAGGAGAAAAAAATAATCCACCATGAAAATGAAATCCTGTCATAACCCCAATAGGCTTGCCCACCAACTAACGAGAACAAGGCAAATTTGAGCTCAATTTACTCAGATGGATAATAAAACTTTCAATTATGGTTGCATTATTTGTTGCTATATGCTTGAAAGATTAGGTGACAATATGCAAAAAATAGTTTCTTCATATTATAATATTTAGTAATGTCATTTTATTTTTTATATGTTTCATTAAATTGTTTTGTGGCTTTATTATCTACCCAGATGCACAGCCCAGAAATACAATTATTCAGATTTAGAAGCAATAAAATTTGGCATGCATTTTCTCGTATTCAGAATTCCTGCATGTTAAAAAGAAATTATAGCATTCTTCCCACATTGCACTGCTCTGAGGCCCTCACAGACCCATTCATTAACTGAAGACATTACAGAAAGCACACCATTTAGGTTAAAAGGCCCTTCGGATAACAGATATGCATGCACGAGGCAAATATTTCAGTGTAGCCCCGCCTTTTGATTATGACAATAATAGAGGCAAACAGATATGCGTCTGCCGTAATGTGCTGCTCAGTGATGGATCCATTGAGTGGTGAAAACTCTGATTGCAAAGCAGCACACAGAAAAAGCATTATGACAACAAAACCTATCCTCGTAACTATCAGGAAGTGGTAGTTTTACTACTTGGAGAGAAATGAAAGCTTCCTGGGGAATTGTATTTCAGAAGAGTTCTATAAGATGTGAATCCTAAACATATTTCAGGTGCCCATGGAGCAGTGGGTGTAGACAGGTAAGAGATAAGGGCTGATGGCCACTGGGCCCAAAAATATTTCTTCCCAGTCACTATTCTAAGCTTCAGGATCTCCGATTAAAATTCAGCCAAGTGCCTTGAGGATATCCATCCACTAGAACACTAACACGTGTTTAATCGATGGTTCCTGGAAATCATGGGGACCAAATTGCCATTACGTTAAGAAATAAAATGCAAGACTGCATTAAGTTGGTTTTGTTCTGGGGATAGTTGATAGTGCTAAATGGGAGAAGGCGTCAAAAGAGGGAGAGAAGTTGCCAAAATATGGTCTTACACACACAATAGTGGAAAAGATAATTTAAAGATTGAAAAAATTTATTTGCAACGCATACTACCAACAAAAGATTAGTATTGAGAATATACAAAGAACTACTATAAATCTGTAAGAAAGGAGCAAACAAGATGTTAGAAAGAAAAGGACAGAAAACATAAAGAACCATCTCACAGAAGCCTGAACACATATGGCCAAGAAACATTTGAGGAAATATTTAAGAAATGCATAATGAGTTGTGTCTGATTTCCATTTAATTGGCAAAATTGGGAAAGATGGCCTTAAATGTTAAAGACAGTATGCATACACAGGATTGCCAGGGGGAGAGTAAACTGGTAAGACCTCACTGAAAAAGAATTTAGTATTATTTTATAAAGTTAAATAGTCATTTATCCTACAACCCCCAAATTCCACTTCTAGGTATGTGCTCAAGAGAAACTTGCACATCTGTGCACCAGGAAGAATGTATAACGGGATTTATAACAATACTATATTCTTGGGGAAAAAAAGCCTGGAAACATGCCAAATGGATAAGGAAATTCTAGAGTACATCACAATGAAATATTGTAATGGACTCAAAACTAATGAACTGAAGCTACATACAACTATATAGTTGACTCTTGGTAGTATTATATTGAAAAAAAAGTTTCAGAGACTACAGACAATAAGATTTCTTTTGCTGAAAAAACTAAAATAATCAACCAAGCTCTATTGCTTATTAAGACATGTTAGAAATACACATATATAATAAAACTGTCTTTTAAAGGGAATGCTGAGCACAAGATCCATGTAATCCAGCAGACTATTAAGGTTTATTAATAATAAAATTGGATGATGGCTACATGGTTGCTTATTGTATTGTTCTCTGAAGTTTTCTATATGGTTGAAATATTTCATAATAAATTATTTAAATAATAAAGCAGTGCTTAAACTTCAGACAGGCCTACTGTATTATAGTTTTCATTCCGACATTTACCAGCAGTCATGATTGAGACATTTGAACTTTCCAGTTAAGTATCTCAGTTTCTTCATGAGGAAAATTGGAGCTATAATAATACACACCAGTTTGTAAAGGACTTTGTAAAGAGCTTGGAGATAGCTATTACTTTAAAAAGCAAATTCCCTTGTTAATAATAATATAATTAACCCAATTCTCTTTCTTCTCCCATACATAATGCCCTTAAATCTACAAAAAGAAAGGGAAAAAAGAAGAGGAAGTCAGATTGAACCTTTTGACCTAACTGATGGAGCATATGCTTTGGGGCAGTATATGAGATGTATTTATTTGCAAGAAGTCTGACCAGGTCCAAGCTTTAAAGAAACCTAAAGTATGAAAGGTAGTAAGTACTTGTGGCCACACATCCATCGGGGCTCCAGTAAGCACTCCAAAGCCTCTACCCTCTGTCTTACCTCTGCTATTTCCTATCTAGCTGTTAACAGATAACAGAGGTTTGTGATTATTTCTGTGTTTTGAAAGAGGATTCTTAGAAATAAAATGTCTTTTGACCCAAAGTACTGATGCAAATAGCAGGTTAGATTCTCCTCGCTTATTGTTACAGAAATGCAAATCAAAACTACACTGAGATATCACCTCACACCAGTCAGAAAGGCCATCATCAACAAATCTACAGACAATGAATACTGGAGAAGTTGCTGAGAAAAGCCAAGAGTCTTGCATTGCTGGTGGGAATGTAAATTGATACAGCCTCTATGGAAGACAGTGTGAAGATTCCTTAAAAAACTAAAAATAGAAGCACCGGGCTTCCCTGGTGGTCCAGTGGGTAAGGACACCACCTTGCAGTGCAAAGGGCACCGGTTCGATCCCTGGCCTGGGAAGATCCCACGTACCACGGAGCGGCTGGACTGATGTGTCCAATTACCGAGCTGGAGCTCTGGAGCGCATGCGCCCAGAGCCGGTGCTCTGTGACAACAGAGGCCACCGCAATGGGAGGCCCACACAGGCCAAAGAACAAATATGGACGAAAATGGACAAATGAAAGACCAATAGAAGTGGCCCGCACATCCCCCTGCTCCCCAGCCCACCCCACCAAAATAAATAAACAAATAAAAAAGAAAGAAAGAAAAATAAAAATAGAAGCACCATATGACCCAGCAACCCCACTATTAGGCTTATACCCTGATGAAATCAAAATTGAAAGAGGCACCTGTACCCCAATGTTCACTGTAGCTCTCTATACAATAGCTAGAACATGGAAGCAACCTAAATGTCCATTGACAAATGAATGGATAAAAAAGCTTTGGTACATATGCACAATGGAGTGCTTCTCAGCTGTAAAAAGAAATACAGAAGAATCAGTCCTAATGATGTGGATAGATCTAGAACCTATTATAAAAAGTGAGGTAAGTCACTCACTTTTTGAGTAAGAGGTAAGAGAAAGACAAGTAAAGTATACTAACACATATATATGGAATCTAGTAGGATGGTAATGATAATACACATAGTGAAGTGATGGAAAAACGGACATAGAGAACAGACATATGGACATTGTGGGGAATGAACAGTGGGTAGGAGGCATAGAGGGATTAACATGGAAACCTATACTATCATATGTGAAAAAGATAGCTATTGTCATTGTGCTGTGGGAATAGGGGATCCTTCTGGGGTGCTGTGAGATGGCCTGGAGGGATGAGGATGGGGCCTGGGACGGGCATGGAGGTGGGAGGGGGCCAGGGATATATAAAAAAGGCCATCATCAACAAATCTACAGACAATGAATACTGGAGAAGTTGCTGAGAAAAGCCAAGAGTCTTGCATTGCTGGTGGGAATGTAAATTGATACAGCCTCTATGGAAGACAGTGTGAAGATTCCTTAAAAAACTAAAAATAGAAGCACCGGGCTTCCCTGGTGGTCCAGTGGGTAAGGACACCACCTTGCAGTGCAAAGGGCACCGGTTCGATCCCTGGCCTGGGAAGATCCCACGTACCACGGAGCGGCTGGACTGATGTGTCCAATTACCGAGCTGGAGCTCTGGAGCGCATGCGCCCAGAGCCGGTGCTCTGTGACAACAGAGGCCACCGCAATGGGAGGCCCACACAGGCCAAAGAACAAATATGGACGAAAATGGACAAATGAAAGACCAATAGAAGTGGCCCCCCTGCTCCCCTCCCTCCCCACCCCACCCCCACCAAAATAAATAAACAAATAAAAAAGAAAGAAAGAAAAATAAAAATAGAAGCACCATATGACCCAGCAACCCCACTATTAGGCTTATACCCTGATGAAATCAAAATTGAAAGAGGCACCTGTACCCCAATGTTCACTGTAGCTCTCTATACAATAGCTAGAACATGGAAGCAACCTAAATGTCCATTGACAAATGAATGGATAAAAAAGCTTTGGTACATATGCACAATGGAGTGCTTCTCAGCTGTAAAAAGAAATACAGAAGAATCAGTCCTAATGATGTGGATAGATCTAGAACCTATTATAAAAAGTGAGGTAAGTCACTCACTTTTTGAGTAAGAGGTAAGAGAAAGACAAGTAAAGTATACTAACACATATATATGGAATCTAGTAGGATGGTAATGATAATACACATAGTGAAGTGATGGAAAAACGGACATAGAGAACAGACATATGGACATTGTGGGGAATGAACAGTGGGTAGGAGGCATAGAGGGATTAACATGGAAACCTATACTATCATATGTGAAAAAGATAGCTATTGTCATTGTGCTGTGGGAATAGGGGATCCTTCTGGGGTGCTGTGAGATGGCCTGGAGGGATGAGGATGGGGCCTGGGACGGGCATGGAGGTGGGAGGGGGCCAGGGATATATATACGACCAATCTGGGATTATACATATCTGTAAACAACAAAACTCTGTACAAGTAAAAAATAAAATAAAAATAATTACAATACTCACACACACACAAAAAAATAGCAGGTTAGATTCTGCCCTAAACTCCCTCAAATCATACAAATCATAGTAAATAGGAATTTCTTGTAAAATAGGACTATATCTGGGAATGTAAATGTCATGTGCTCTGATTTCTAAACCAATATTTAAACATACACACACACACACACACACAATTTCATCACCCAACCTCTGTTTCTATGTGTAAGTAGAGCCATCTAGAATAGGGTGATTGTTATATCTTAATATCCTATTGTGGTCTGCAGGGTAAAGGTTTTATCTATGCAAGTGCACACGGTCTCCCCTGAGAGGGGCAATCCTCCCTAGAGTCAATTATCCTAAGAGGTGGCAGGTTCCCGAAGGCAAGCCTCAGGCAGGGAAGAGAATCTTGTTTCTCTCAGAGCCTCATTTTGTAGGCACAGTTCTTCAAGGAGTCCAGATGCCTGGGGTGCACTCCTGGGTAATAGATGCTGAAGCAATGCCCACCCCATGGAGGCAGGCTGGGAGTCAGGATGAGATGAACTCTTTCATTTCCCAAGAGCAAGTTGTAGTCTCCAGATAGATTCTGTAGTGCAGCATTCTCCATGGGCTCAGCTCTCCTTGGCTTTCTTCCCTAGGATTCAGTCAAGAATTGCTGGAGCATGCCATCATTATTATCCTATGCCCATGCTTGTCTTGGTAACATTCATTTCTGGTGAAAATTAGTGGTGGGTCCTCCAGTAACAGCTAATTTTTATGTTTTTACATTCATAAGGTGAGAACAAGATTACAAAGTATGTTTAAACATGAAATAACATGTCTCGCTATGATTCATGCCCAGAAGTCCTGGGGAATGAACAGTGGGTAGGAGGCATAGAGGGATTAACATGGAAACCTATACTATCATATGTGAAAAAGATAGCTATTGTCATTGTGCTGTGGGAATAGGGGATCCTTCTGGGGTGCTGTGAGATGGCCTGGAGGGATGAGGATGGGGCCTGGGACGGGCATGGAGGTGGGAGGGGGCCAGGGATATATATACGACCAATCTGGGATTATACATATCTGTAAACAACAAAACTCTGTACAAGTAAAAAATAAAATAAAAATAATTACAATACTCACACACACACAAAAAAATAGCAGGTTAGATTCTGCCCTAAACTCCCTCAAATCATACAAATCATAGTAAATAGGAATTTCTTGTAAAATAGGACTATATCTGGGAATGTAAATGTCATGTGCTCTGATTTCTAAACCAATATTTAAACATACACACACACACACACACACAATTTCATCACCCAACCTCTGTTTCTATGTGTAAGTAGAGCCATCTAGAATAGGGTGATTGTTATATCTTAATATCCTATTGTGGTCTGCAGGGTAAAGGTTTTATCTATGCAAGTGCACACGGTCTCCCCTGAGAGGGGCAATCCTCCCTAGAGTCAATTATCCTAAGAGGTGGCAGGTTCCCGAAGGCAAGCCTCAGGCAGGGAAGAGAATCTTGTTTCTCTCAGAGCCTCATTTTGTAGGCACAGTTCTTCAAGGAGTCCAGATGCCTGGGGTGCACTCCTGGGTAATAGATGCTGAAGCAATGCCCACCCCATGGAGGCAGGCTGGGAGTCAGGATGAGATGAACTCTTTCATTTCCCAAGAGCAAGTTGTAGTCTCCAGATAGATTCTGTAGTGCAGCATTCTCCATGGGCTCAGCTCTCCTTGGCTTTCTTCCCTAGGATTCAGTCAAGAATTGCTGGAGCATGCCATCATTATTATCCTATGCCCATGCTTGTCTTGGTAACATTCATTTCTGGTGAAAATTAGTGGTGGGTCCTCCAGTAACAGCTAATTTTTATGTTTTTACATTCATAAGGTGAGAACAAGATTACAAAGTATGTTTAAACATGAAATAACATGTCTCGCTATGATTCATGCCCAGAAGTCCTCACCAAACACACTTTCCTCCAACAGAGAGACTTCTCCCTCTACTCCCAACTAGATGAGTGAGTTAGCTCTTTGCATGTAACAAATCACTCCAAAACTTTCTGCTCTGAAATACCACTTATTTTATGTTCACTCATGATTATGTGAGTGGGCCATCTGGACTGAGTTCAGCAAGGTGGCTCTTCTGCTGGTTTCCCTGGGAGCACTCCTGTAGTTGCAGAAAGCCCTTAGGTGGAATGAGGGCTGCGTGGTCCAGGATGGCCTCATTTCCACGTCTGGTCACTAAGTGGTGGCTGTCAGGAGTGGTGGTTGGAGCCACGGAGCCACATGTCTCCAGAAGACTGGCCCTGTCCTGGGCACTGTGGTGGTTGAAGGTTCCCAGAGCAGCCGGAGAAGACAACGTCAACGTGCAATTGCTTCTCAGGTCTCTGTTTGTCATGTTTGGTTATGTCCCATTGACTGAAGACAAGCGCATGGCCAAAGTGCCATTTGGGAGGGTGCAAATACAAGAAGAGAATTGTCCCAGTCACTTTTTCAAACAATCAACAATACCAGCTTTAAATATCCTGGGTCTTACTTCATGAGATAGGAAAGAATTTTCCTTGGACACACCACACATTTATACACAGCCACATACTTCCATCCACATATGAACACAAAGACTCACTGTATATTCTCCCATAAAAGCCTCATCTATACACTTCACAGTCACACATGGACATGTGTCAGACATGGACACATGCCCACAAGAGCAAGCTACATGAAGATATACACAAAACTAGTCCTATGTACAGGCACAAATGAGCACTCCTAAGGCAAGGTTCTTGCTGTACACACTCAGTTTCACGGTAACTTTTAGCTTTTCCTTGAGAAAATCTGCCATGGCAAATTCTCAAGGAGGAATCTGCTGCTACAACCCATCCTTTGATATGAAGGGTTAAGCGATTAAAGATGACCCAGCCTGCCAGCTACAGGCCCGTCTCTGTGGTCTGATTTCTCAAGATGATACAGCTCACTTCCCAGCAGTGATTGCAAGATTTAAATCTAAGTCAGGAGAGAGAAAAATGCAATTCTTAGTGCAATGTTAGTTAGAGCACAACTAGAGACAGCATAACCAATGAACAGACAGTTTTACAGAATTGTTTAACCATTTTGCCAGGTGGAAAAAAAGGAGATGTATTTTCAAAGAGCTTCAGGGCATTAAGAGGTCTCCTGATCTAGGATGCTGAGTAGCTAAAGTGGATGTGCTCTGTTCAAGAAAAGATATGGCTTTTTAAATAAAGATCTCTTCATTCTCTACTGAAAGCATATGACTTTGTTCTCGCATCTCTGTGCATATATTAGCAACAATTTATAATTAATAAGTATTTACATTCATAAATTTTTAAGTGACAGCATTATGGAAAAATATATTTGAAGAAAGATTACATATATTTTCATTTCTCTCACATTTTTTATGTCTATGGAGGAAATTTTTTTCTATAGGGGCAAAATTTCTACAGAATTTGTATCTGAAGAGCCAAATGAGGTTTCAAATATAGGACACTCTTAAAGGCTCACCATATCTCCTTGCAAACTCCCAGTCCAGGACAGTCTTTAGGTCCCCTCTGCAACTCCATCATCTGAGCCACCTTGAAGCTGATCCCTCTGCCTAATGCTTCCCGAAGCCAGCCAAGGGCAGCCCTGCCTTCTTTCCTGCCCAAGCCCACTTGGCTGCTCAATCATACACAGTGTCTCAGTAGTTGATAGGAAAGAATTTTCCTTGGACACACCACACATTTATACACAGCCACATACTTCCATCCACATATGAACACAAAGACTCACTGTATATTCTCCCATAAAAGCCTCATCTATACACTTCACAGTCACACATGGACATGTGTCAGACATGGACACATGCCCACAAGAGCAAGCTACATGAAGATATACACAAAACTAGTCCTATGTACAGGCACAAATGAGCACTCCTAAGGCAAGGTTCTTGCTGTACACACTCAGTTTCACGGTAACTTTTAGCTTTTCCTTGAGAAAATCTGCCATGGCAAATTCTCAAGGAGGAATCTGCTCTACAACCCATCCTTTGATATGAAGGGTTAAGCGATTAAAGATGACCCAGCCTGCCAGCTACAGGCCCGTCTCTGTGGTCTGATTTCTCAAGATGATACAGCTCACTTCCCAGCAGTGATTGCAAGATTTAAATCTAAGTCAGGAGAGAGAAAAATGCAATTCTTAGTGCAATGTTAGTTAGAGCACAACTAGAGACAGCATAACCAATGAACAGACAGTTTTACAGAATTGTTTAACCATTTTGCCAGGTGGAAAAAAAGGAGATGTATTTTCAAAGAGCTTCAGGGCATTAAGAGGTCTCCTGATCTAGGATGCTGAGTAGCTAAAGTGGATGTGCTCTGTTCAAGAAAAGATATGGCTTTTTAAATAAAGATCTCTTCATTCTCTACTGAAAGCATATGACTTTGTTCTCGCATCTCTGTGCATATATTAGCAACAATTTATAATTAATAAGTATTTACATTCATAAATTTTTAAGTGACAGCATTATGGAAAAATATATTTGAAGAAAGATTACATATATTTTCATTTCTCTCACATTTTTTATGTCTATGGAGGAAATTTTTTTCTATAGGGGCAAAATTTCTACAGAATTTGTATCTGAAGAGCCAAATGAGGTTTCAAATATAGGACACTCTTAAAGGCTCACCATATCTCCTTGCAAACTCCCAGTCCAGGACAGTCTTTAGGTCCCCTCTGCAACTCCATCATCTGAGCCACCTTGAAGCTGATCCCTCTGCCTAATGCTTCCCGAAGCCAGCCAAGGGCAGCCCTGCCTTCTTTCCTGCCCAAGCCCACTTGGCTGCTCAATCATACACAGTGTCTCAGTAGTTCAGGCTGTTATAACCAAGTACCATAAGCTGGGGGCTTAAACAACAAGCATTTATTTTACACAGTTTTGGAGCCTGGAAATCCAAGATCAAAGTGCCAGCAGTTCAGTGTCTGGTGAAGGCCAACTCTATGCTTCAGAGATGGCTCTCTTCTCCCTGTGTCTTTGCATGACAGAAGGGGCAAGAGAGCTCTCCGGGTCCCTTTAAAAGGGCACTAATTCCATTCACAAGGACCCCACCCTCATGATTTAATCACTTTTCAAAGCCTTACCATTTAATACGGGCACAGTGGGAGTTAGGATTTCAACATGTGAATTTAGTGAAACACAAACATTCAGTCCATAACACCCATACGTGGAGATGCACTGGAGAAACTGTAGGAGCCCACAATGGGTAGGAAATGACTGTTTTGGGTTCAGAAACCTGGTGTGAACAGCTAAGGTAAGGGTCTGAAATATATGTAATACCTCTAACTGGTCAACATAAAAGTGCCCACCGAGAGCCACTGGTGCAGCTGACTGCCTCAGGGCTGCACACACAAGCACGTCAAGGTCCAGGCAGGTGAACAATAATGGGAAGGCAGACAAGCAGTGGACTTCAACTGCAGAAAATCCTCTCTGCTCAGCCCAGGAGTAAGGGCTTAGTGGGTCTTGACCTTCCCAAGCCTCTGACGTTTTGAACTTTGACAACAAATTAAAATTGTGAGTCTATTCACAGGCCAGAGCACTTAATTAATCATCCGTCCATTCATCAATCAAATTAGCCAAATTTCCAGAGCTTATACTCTGGTCTTAAGAATCCCAGTGAAACAGGGCAGTGAAAGTGAAATGTTACTTGTCCAGTCACATCCAGCTCTTTGGGACTCACAGACTGAAGCCCTCCAGGCTCCTCGGTCCATGAAATTATCCAGGCAGGAACACTGGAGTGGGTTGTCTCACCCTCCTCCAGGGGATCTTTCCAACCAGAGATCAAGCCCAGGTCTCCTGCATTGAAGGAGGATTCTTTACAGCTGAGCCACCAGGGAAGCCCAAGAATACTGGAGTGAGTATCCTATCCCCTCTCCAGGGGATCTTTCTGACCCAGGTATTGAACCGGGCTCTCCTGGACTGCATGCAGATTTTTCACCAGCTGAGCTACCAGAGAGGTCCAAAATAGGCAAGAGTAGGCCTTAAATTCCATGATCCAAAAGATACCTTCATTCCAAATGGACTCCATTCTATATACCGGTTCTTTCACAGGCGGTCTTTTTCCTACCTTCCAAGGTCTGACGACAAACTTTCATTTCACAGCTGGGAGAGTAGCTCTACCTGAGCACAATGTGAGGCTTAAGAACAAACACCTACTTCCCAAATTAAACCTTGCCCTGGTTTAGACACCCAAGTGCTCCAGAGCATTCCCTCCAAGTTCTACCTCATTTGCAGCTGATAAGTGACAGACAAGGGAACACCAGACCTATGGACTGATGCTCCTCAACATCTCCAGGTTCCTTTATAGCCAGGGGAAGCCCCCATGGCATGACTTTCCCACACTCACACTCAAAGAATGGATCCTGCTATGATGAACGGATACAGATGTGTGTGTTTACAGGGTATTAACCATATGTCTATTTAGCAATTTTTTAAAGAAGCTTTAAAAAAAGAGTATAACCCACTTACACTATGGGTTATACAGAAATCTATGAAAATAAGAATGGTAACGCTGGTAATAAAGAGGGTATAACTTTGAGTGAGGCAGCACTCACTTCATGCAAAGGGTAAGGAGGGTCTGATCCTTCAAGCAGAGGCTGCCCATCAACCTCAAAAATGTATGTCCAAAAAAAAAAATGTATTTCCCATCACATCACCTCAAATCATTATCCTGTATATCAATGAGCAGTTGGTTATACCCATTTGACAGAGGAGAAAACAGAGGTCCAGAGAGAAGAGATCACAAAGGAATTGTACTTGTGGTGAAAGGAAACCAGCCTTAGCACCTCCCCCATGGGTAAAAGGGCCCTCCCCCTGCCTGTCTAAATCTCCTGTCCTCTCAGCACTCCTCCCAGGATAGAAGGCACATAGAAGGCACCCTGCTTCCAAAGGCAGGGTCTGAGTCTTCTTTTTGGATATTTCTCTTCTACCTGAGGACCTAGCATGGGGGAAGCTGCACACAGGGCCCTCTGGGATGAAGGCTATGGCCAAGCATATAGAAGAGTCCCTTGAATTCTGCAAAATACAATTCCCAAGAGGGGACAGCCAACAGAGGCTGCTAGGAAAGGGTGTGTGGTGATCTGCCCCTGCCTGGATGTCAGAATGTAAAAAATGCCTGCCCAGCACCCATCAAGCTCCAAGGCTGGCATACTTCAGACTTTGTTCTCTGCAAATGAAAATGAAAAGTCAACAGACACAAGCAGCCTGCCACTAAGCCACATGAATGGATTACATCCCTGCATCCTGTCCGGTGCCAACCATCTCAGAGAAGACAGGAGGACAAAGTACCCATCATCCGGAAGCTGATGGAGTGGTCTGGGCAGTCAACATGTTTATGGACACGAATTAACACTGAGGTTCCCATCTGAGCTCTCAGCCCTTAAATGCTCTCAGGGCTCCCAGTTCAGATCCCTGAAAAGACATGAGAGCACACAAGCCAGGGTGGCTTTCAGGGGAGGCTTGATCCTGAGCCAGAGCCTCAAAGAATGAACAGACTCAGATGCAGTGCCTGATGATAGGGTGCAGGGGGCCATCACAGGCAGAGGCAAGAGCTACAGGTTTAAAGGAGTTCAGTTGGAAATGAGGCGTCAGACACTGCCTGACCGGGGCAGAAGGTTTAAAGTGAGACAAAAGAGATACCAGAGGGTCTACAGGTTTAGATCACTTGGCCCTTGAATGCCCTTGAATGCCTTGAGAAAGAAGCTGATCTGTTCATTCACTCAGTAGGAAAAACAACATCAACGGCCCCACCTTGATCCTCCAGCACTTAGCAGAAATGGAAAGGAACACAAGAAGTGAGATTGAGAATCAAAGACCACAGTGGCACCAAGGTTTCATGTTGAACATGAGGTCCTTGCAAATGGTTCTGGGCCAGGTGCAGTCATGGGGGCGGCTCTGAAAGCCAGAAGGGACCTCATGCAAATGACAATGAGGCACCTCCCCCAACATTCTGCAGGCTCTTCTCAGGTGGCCGTGCATGGGCAGCTTCCACCTTCCCCTGCAGGATCGCAAGTGGTGGGAATGCCAATTAGGGGCATCTGGCGAGTCAGAGAGCCTTGAGCAGGTGGGCGGACAGCCTATCCGAGTGCACTTGGGGACAGCTGTTTAACCGCCACCTGCCACCTTTGCCAAGGGTGAGAGGTGGGACAGCCAACAGAGGCTGCTAGGAAAGGGTGTGTGGTGATCTGCCCCTGCCTGGATGTCAGAATGTAAAAAATGCCTGCCCAGCACCCATCAAGCTCCAAGGCTGGCATACTTCAGACTTTGTTCTCTGCAAATGAAAATGAAAAGTCAACAGACACAAGCAGCCTGCC
This sequence comes from Tragulus kanchil, assembly GCA_022376925.1. Classification (NCBI taxonomy): domain Eukaryota; kingdom Metazoa; phylum Chordata; class Mammalia; order Artiodactyla; family Tragulidae; genus Tragulus; species Tragulus kanchil. Next base: position 109,048,527 of record JAIOJX010000003.1, read on the forward strand.
ACTAAGCCACATGAATGGATTACATCCCTGCATCCTGTCCGGTGCCAACCATCTCAGAGAAGACAGGAGGACAAAGTACCCATCATCCGGAAGCTGATGGAGTGGTCTGGGCAGTCAACATGTTTATGGACACGAATTAACACTGAGGTTCCCATCTGAGCTCTCAGCCCTTAAATGCTCTCAGGGCTCCCAGTTCAGATCCCTGAAAAGACATGAGAGCACACAAGCCAGGGTGGCTTTCAGGGGAGGCTTGATCCTGAGCCAGAGCCTCAAAGAATGAACAGACTCAGATGCAGTGCCTGATGATAGGGTGCAGGGGGCCATCACAGGCAGAGGCAAGAGCTACAGGTTTAAAGGAGTTCAGTTGGAAATGAGGCGTCAGACACTGCCTGACCGGGGCAGAAGGTTTAAAGTGAGACAAAAGAGATACCAGAGGGTCTACAGGTTTAGATCACTTGGCCCTTGAATGCCCTTGAATGCCTTGAGAAAGAAGCTGATCTGTTCATTCACTCAGTAGGAAAAACAACATCAACGGCCCCACCTTGATCCTCCAGCACTTAGCAGAAATGGAAAGGAACACAAGAAGTGAGATTGAGAATCAAAGACCACAGTGGCACCAAGGTTTCATGTTGAACATGAGGTCCTTGCAAATGGTTCTGGGCCAGGTGCAGTCATGGGGGCGGCTCTGAAAGCCAGAAGGGACCTCATGCAAATGACAATGAGGCACCTCCCCCAACATTCTGCAGGCTCTTCTCAGGTGGCCGTGCATGGGCAGCTTCCACCTTCCCCTGCAGGATCGCAAGTGGTGGGAATGCCAATTAGGGGCATCTGGCGAGTCAGAGAGCCTTGAGCAGGTGGGCGGACAGCCTATCCGAGTGCACTTGGGGACAGCTGTTTAACCGCCACCTGCCACCTTTTGCCAAGGGTGAGAGGTGGGACTGAATGGAGGTGACACCCTGATCTGATGGAGCCACAAAGTCTTTTTTTTTTTTTCTAAATTGTATTGGGGTAGTGTTAATTTATAATGTTGAATCAGCCTCTGCTGGACAGCAAAGTGCATCTTTTATGTATATACATAGATATACTCTTTTTAGACTCTTTTCCTATATAGACCATCACAGAGTATTGAGAACAGCCCTGTGCTAAACAGTAGGTTCTTACTAGTTATCTGTTTTATGTATGTGCTCGTGCTTAGTAGCTCTGACTTGTTGTGACCCTTTGGACTGTAGCCCACCAGCCTACTCTCACCATGGGATTTTCCCAGATACTGGGCTGAGCTGCCATGCCCGCCTGCAGGGGATCTCCCTGACCCAAGGACTTACTCTGAGTCCCCTGTGTCTCCTGCATGGCCAGCGATTCTTTACCCACTGAGGCATCAGGGAAGCGCATTGTGTATACAGCAGTACGTATACGTCAACTCTGGTCTTTCCATTTATCCCGCCCCCGCTTACCACCTAGTAACCATAAGTTCATTTTCTACATCTGTAACTCTATTTTGAGCCAGGAAGTCTTTGACACTGAATACCTCTCTGCAGAGTTAAAGAGGAATGAAGGGAAATTAAAATTAAGACATTGAATATAAATATGGTAAAATAAAAGAAGTTATTCATTTTTCATTTTTCACGTCACACCAGGAAAGATCGTACAGAGCTTGACTATAAAGACCAGATGTAGGAGAAAGCAGTAACTATCTGGGAGGATCTGAGGAGCACCTGGATGGCCCATGAAGAATCCTCCCAGTCCACCTGCCCCTGGGCCCTCTTTCCACTTTTCTTATTAGATCCCTACAGTTTTTTAGGATTACTATAATTAATTTCACTTTTTATTGAAATATATTTGACGTATAATACTTTTCACATATAAAGTGTACATATTGACTTGATATATTTATAAACTAGGATGGCCATTGTAGCAGTAGTTAACACTTCTATCACATCACCTAATTACCATTTCCTTTTTTGTGATGGGGATAATTAAGATCTAGTCTCTTAGGAGTTCAATGAGTATAATACAATGCGTTGTTTATAATCATGATACTGGGCATTAAATCTCTAGGATGTATTTAAACAGCATCACTCTCATTCCCTCAGCCCATAACCCCCAGGAACCACCACTTTCCTCTCCATTTTTATGAAGATGGCTTTCTTAGATTTCACATATAAGGGATATAATATGACATTTGTCTTTCTCTGTCTGACTTTTCTCACTTAGCATAATGTCCTGAGAGCCATCCTTGTTGTCACAAGTGGGAGGATTTCCTTCTTCCTCATGACTGACTAGTATTTTCTATATACATGTATATCACCACAGTATTCATTTGCTGATGGGACAATTATGTTGTTTCCACATCTTGGTTCTTGTGAATAACGCTGCAATAAACATGGAGGGTACAGATAACTCTTTGATATACTATTTTCATTTCCTTTGGGTGTATACTCAGAAGTGGAACTGTTAGATTACATGATAGATGTATTTTAATTTTTTGAAGAAAACCTCTGTATTATTTTCCATAATACACCACCAATTTACATTCCCAGCAACAGTGTATCCCTTTTTCTACAGCCTCACCCACACCTTTTTCTCTTATCTTCTTCATGAGAAACTGCCAGATCTGGTTTTATTGAGCTACTTGATGTTTTCCCAACATTTTTCAACACATCACGCTTCCGGGTCACCAATCCTTCCCCTGTCAAGGATGCTTCCCTCCCTTGTCTACCAGGTAGACACCTGCTCCTTCCTGACTTGGACGAAAACTAGCCTAGGCTACTCCCACAGACCCACATCCATCCCCCTTTATCACCTGCCTCATTGTTCACTGGTGATCTGTGCAGATGTCTGTGCGTCCCTTCTCCTATAGGAAGTCCCTGAGAACAGAGGTCATGATTTATTTCGTATTCCTAATGAATGAGTCCTAAATGGAAATGCTAGCAACTTTACCACCTGCTGCTATTTCTCCTGGGTCAGTTTGTCAAAATGGGCAGGATTTGATGCAGGAGAATAATAGGAACCAGACAGGAAATCGTGCCTCTGGGGAATGTATGCACTCCTTATCTTGTTAATGAATTAGGTGGCCACATACAGGATAGACTAGCAAAGGCTTAGGAAGGTTAGGATAGCCACGTGGAGAGACCCTCCCATCCTGACCACTGATGCTCAGAGAAGTAATAATAGTCACAGTGAAGAGTCTGGTGGTATTGAGCGCTTCCTTTGGGCCAGGTGCTATAGGAAGCATCTGATGCTTGACCTCATTCAATCCATATAACAAAACTGGGAGACATGTTAGCTCATGCCGACTCCACAGATAAAGATGCTAAGATGGAAGAGCAGACTCAGACCGACATGCAACTTGATGATGGTCATGTAGCGAGCCACTGGAAGAGTCAAGAAAACCCACTCACTTACCCCAAAGCTCTTACTTTCAGTCGTCTTGTTGAACAAGCAATTATACTGAAATGCAGTTCTCATTTGGTTGGAAAACAGGTTTACATACATTCACATTGTCTTCCTCAAATCCTTTCAGGCCATAGGAAGGCATTACATAACTAATTATAAATAAATTGGGATTTTCACATATGGCAGCTTTCATGTTACAACAGAAGAGACCATAGGACAAAGCCTAAAATATTTACTATCTGGCCCTTTAACTAAAATGTTCCAGGGCAGACTGTGACTCCTGGGTGACAGATGGGCTCCAGGGTGGCCAGTGGTAGCAGTGATGCCAAGGTGCCCTCTGCTTCTGGGCATCATTCTCCAACAACAGCTCCAGCCTTCCCTGAACCCCCTTCCAAGCCACTCCAGCAGGGTCTTTGCCTCAACTCCTGGCAACACCTTGACCAACTCCCAAAGGTCAGTGAAGGGTTAAATGCTCAGTGAGGACCAGCAGTGGGACAACCAGGACAAGAGACACATCAGTTATCTCAGGGAATAGCAAACTACATCAATATTCTTGCCTTGAGAACTCCATGAACAGTATGAAAAGGCCAAAAGATATGACACTGAAAGATGAGCTCCCCAGGTTGGTATTTGTCCAATATACTACAAAGGTAGAGTGAAGAAACAGCCACAAAAAGAATGAAGAGGCTGAGCCAAAGTGGAAACGATACCCAGTTTGACTGTATCTGGTGGTAAAAGTAAAGTGTGACGCTGGAAAGAATAATACTGCATCAGGGTAAATTGGAGGTAGTCAAAACAGGAAATGGCGAGAGTGAACATCGACATTTTAGAAATCCGTGAACTAAAATGAACGGAATGAGCAAATTTAATTCAGATGGCCATTATATCTACTATTGTGGGCAACAATCCCTTAGAAGGAAAGGAGTAGCCCTCATAGTCAATGAAAAGAGTCCAAAATGCAGTACTTGGTTGCAATCTCAAAAATGACAGGATGATTTTGGTTCACTTCCAAGGCAAACCATTCAACATCACAGCAATCCAAGTCTATATCCCAACCTCTAATCATGAAGAAGCTGAAGTTGAACAATTCTATGAAGACCTGCAAGATCCTCTATAACTGACACCAAAAAAAAAAAGATGTGTTTTTCATCATAGGGGACTGGAATGCAAAAGTAGGAAGTCAAGAGATACCTGAAATAACTGGCAAGTCTGGCCCTAGAGTACAAAATGAAGCAGGGCAAAGGTTAACAGAGTTTTGTCAAGAGAATACACTGGTCATAGCAAACATTTTCTTCCAACAACACAAGAGACAAACACCAGATGGTCAGTATCAAAATTAGATTATGTTTGCAGCCGAAGATGGAGCAGCTCTATACAAGAACAAAACTAGGAGCTGACTGTAGCTTAGATCATCAGCTCCTTAGTGCAAAATTCCGACTTAAATTGAAAAAAGTAGGGAAAGCCACTGAGCCATTCAGGTATGACCTAAATTAAATCCCTTACAATTATACAGTGGAGGCAACCAATAGATTCACAGGAAAGATCCATTAGACAGAGTGCCTGAAGAACTATGGATGGAGGTTCATAACATTGTACAGGACCAAAAACACCCCAAGAAAAAGAAATGCAAGAAAGCAGAGTGGTTTTCTAAGGAGCCCATACAAATAGCTGAGAAAAGAAGAGAGGCAAAATGCAAAAGAGAAAGGAAAAGATATACCCATTTGAATACAGAGTTCCAGAAAATAGCAAAGAGAGATAAGAAAGCCTTCTTAAGTGAGCAATGCAAAGAAATACAGGAAAACAATAGAATGGTAAAGACTAGAGACCTCTTTAAGAAAACTGGAGATACCAAGAAACATTTCATGCAAAGATAGGCACAATAAAGGACAAAAGGAGTATGGGGCTAACAGAAGCGGAAGAGGTAGCATGAACACACAGAAAAACTGTCCAAAAAAGTTTTTAATGACCCAGGTAACCACAATGGTGTGATCACTCACTCACAGCCAGACATCATGGAATGTGAAGTGGGCCTTAGAAAGCATTACTATGAACAAAGCTAAAGCACCTGATGGAATGTCAGCTGAGCTAATTCAAATATTAAAAAATGATGCTGGGCTTCCCTGGTGGTCCAGCGGGTAAAGAGTCCACCTTGCAATGCAAGGGACACCAGTTCCATCCCTGCCCAGGAGGATCCCATGTGTCGTGGAGAGGCTGGACCAGTGTGTCCAATCACAAGCCAATGCTCTGGAGCGCATGTGCCCAGAGCCAGCACTCTGTGGCTAAAGGGGCCTCTGCAGTGAGAGGCCCACACAGGGTGAGGAATGCAGATGGATGAGAATAAATAAATAATCAATAAAAGAGGTAAAATTTAAAAAAAAAAGATGATGCTGTTAAAGCGCTATACTCATTATGCCAGCAAATTTGGAAAACTCAGCACAGGACTGAAAAAGATCAATTTTTATTCCAATCCAAAAGAAAAGCAATTACACATATTTCACATGCCAGAAAGATTATGCTCAAAATCCTTTCAAGCTAGGCTTCAGCAGTATGTGAACCTAGAACTTCCAGATGTACAAGCTGGATTTAGAAAAGATAGAACCAGAGATCAAATTGCCAATGTATGCTGGATCATAAAAAAGCAAAGGAATTCCAAAGAGCATCTACTTCCGCCTCATTGACTACGCTAAAGCCTTTGACTGTGTGAATCACAACAAACTGTGGAATATTCTTTCGGGGGAGGGGGTGAACTGGGGAGGAAGGGGCGCAGGTGGGCCACTTCTATTGGTCTTTCATTTATCTATTTTCATCTATCTTTGTTCTTTGGCCCGTGTGGGCCTCCCATCACAGTGGCCTCTGTCGTCGCAGAGCACTGGCTCCGGGTGCATGCGTTCCAGAGCACCGGCTCTGTAATTGGACACATCAGTCCAGCCGCTCCACGGCACATGGGATCTTCCCAGGCCAGGGATCGAACCGGCGCCCCTTGCTCTGCAAGGCGGTGTCCTTACCCACTGGACCACCAGGGAAGCCCTGTAGAATATTCTTAATGAGATGGAAATACCAGACCATCTTACCTGTCTCCTGAGAAACCTGTACGCAGGACAAGAAGCAACTGTTAAAACTGGACATGGAACAATGGAATATTTCCAAACAGGAGAAGGAGTACATCAAGGCTGTATATTGTCACCCTGCTTATTTAACTTCTATGCCGAGTACATCATGCAAAATTCCAGTCTGGATGAATCACAAGCTGGAGTCAGAATTGCCAGAAGAAATATCAATAACCTCAGATATGCAAATGATACCATTTTAATGGCAGAAAGTGAAGAGGAACTAAGGAGCCTCTTGATGAAGGTGAAAGAGGAGTGAAAAAGTTGGCTTAAAACTCAACATTCAAAAAATAAATATCGGGGCTTCCCCTGGTGGTCCAGTGGATAAGGACACCGCCTTGCAGTGCAAGGGGCGCCGGTTCGATCCCTGGCCTGGGAAGATCCCACGTGCCGCGGAGCGGCTGGACTGATGTGTCCAATCACCGAGCTGGAGCTCTGGAGCGCATGAGCCCAGAGCCGGCGCTGTGCAACGACAGACGCCACCGCGATGGGAGGCCCACAGGGAGCCAAAGGACAAAGACGAATGAAAATAGAGAAATGAAAGACCAATAGAAGTGGCCCGCCCGATTCCCTCCCTCCCCAACCCGACCCCCGCCCAAAGTAAATAAATAAATAAATCTTTAAAAAATAAATAAATAAATAAATATCATGGCATCCCATCTTATACTTCATGGCAAATAGATGGGGAAATGTGGAAACAGTGTTAGATTTCATTTTCTTAGCCTCCAAAATCAATGTAGATGGTGACTGCAGCCACAAAATTAAAAGACATTTGCTCCTTGGAAGAATAGCTAGATAGTATATTAAAAAAACAGAGACATCACTTTGCTGACAAAGGTCTGTACAGTCAAAGGTACGATTTTTCCAGTGGTCCTATATGGATGTGAGAGCTGTAACATAAAGAAAGCTGAGTACCAAAGAACTGACACTTTCAAACCGTGGTGCTGGAGGAGACTCTTGAAAGTCCCTCGGACAGCAAGGAGATCAGTGAATCCTAGAGGAAATCGACGCTTGAATATTCATTATATTGGAACTCCAATACTTTGGCCATCTGATGCAAAAAGTTGATTCATCAGAAAAGACTCTGATGTTGAGAAAGGCTGAGAGCAACAGGAGAAGAAGGCAACAAAGGATGAGATGGTTGGATGGCATCACTGACTCAATGGATATGAGTTTGAGAAAACTCAGAGAGATAGTGAAGGACAGAGAAGTCTGGTGTGCTGCAGTTCATGGGGTTGCAAAGAGTCAGACACAACTTAGCAACTGGACAACAACAAGGGATCTTGGTAAATTTATGTCCACTCTTATCTGCCTAAAGCCAAGTCTCCCCATTACTGAGAGCCTCCCTATGGGCGGGAGGTGTACGTGCCAGACTCCTGAATGAGATGATGGTAGGAGGAGAGAAGGTTATGAGGAAAAGCTGCTGGTGAAGGCAACTCCCAGTCCTATAGATTCTGTGTTGATAAAGTCCCTCTGCCTCCCACAACTACTGTTAGGGTTCAAGACCCTGCTCACCCCCACCCAACTATCTGCAACTGCCTCACAATGATTCCCTGCTCCTAGCTCCATCCAGCACAACACTCTCCACCAATGCAGCCTGGCCCCACTGAAGACCAGCCCAGATGTGCGCCAACACAGTCAGAGACTCCCCACTGCCTTCTGATTGAAGTCTCAAATCAGAAGCTCAACTCAGGACTCTGACACTTAGCCTCTAACCAACCACCCAGATGTGTCCCCTCTTACTAGCTCTGACAACCCAGGCTTCATCTTTAGAACCGGAACATGACCCACTGCATCCCAAATGAAAAATTACTACTCTTACTAATTCATTCATAAAAATGTAGATGGTGACTGCAGCCACAAAATTAAAAGACATTTGCTCCTTGGAAGAATAGCTAAAAGAAAAACGCATCACTTTGCTGACAAAGGTCTGTACAGTCAAAGGTACGATTTTTCCAGTGGTCCTATATGGATGTGAGAGCTGTAACATAAAGAAAGCTGAGTACCAAAGAACTGACACTTTCAAACCGTGGTGCTGGAGGAGACTCTTGAAAGTCCCTCGGACAGCAAGGAGATCAGTGAATCCTAGAGGAAATCGACGCTTGAATATTCATTATATTGGAACTCCAATACTTTGGCCATCTGATGCAAAAAGTTGATTCATCAGAAAAGACTCTGATGTTGAGAAAGGCTGAGAGCAACAGGAGAAGAAGGCAACAAAGGATGAGATGGTTGGATGGCATCACTGACTCAATGGATATGAGTTTGAGAAAACTCAGAGAGATAGTGAAGGACAGAGAAGTCTGGTGTGCTGCAGTTCATGGGGTTGCAAAGAGTCAGACACAACTTAGCAACTGGACAACAACAAGGGATCTTGGTAAATTTATGTCCACTCTTATCTGCCTAAAGCCAAGTCTCCCCATTACTGAGAGCCTCCCTATGGGCGGGAGGTGTACGTGCCAGACTCCTGAATGAGATGATGGTAGGAGGAGAGAAGGTTATGAGGAAAAGCTGCTGGTGAAGGCAACTCCCAGTCCTATAGATTCTGTGTTGATAAAGTCCCTCTGCCTCCCACAACTACTGTTAGGGTTCAAGACCCTGCTCACCCCCACCCAACTATCTGCAACTGCCTCACAATGATTCCCTGCTCCTAGCTCCATCCAGCACAACACTCTCCACCAATGCAGCCTGGCCCCACTGAAGACCAGCCCAGATGTGCGCCAACACAGTCAGAGACTCCCCACTGCCTTCTGATTGAAGTCTCAAATCAGAAGCTCAACTCAGGACTCTGACACTTAGCCTCTAACCAACCACCCAGATGTGTCCCCTCTTACTAGCTCTGACAACCCAGGCTTCATCTTTAGAACCGGAACATGACCCACTGCATCCCAAATGAGCTTTACTCTTCTCACTCTTATTTCCCTTCTCCTAAAATGTTACTATCTCTTCTCAGATTGCCAACAAACACTTGTGAAGCACCTGCTAGGACTCAGGTACAGTGTTGGCCTGTAAGATCAGATTTCTCCTTCAACACTTAAGTGCAAATGCTGATTTGTGCAACATGTATCCAGCAGTCTTCTGAGGAGAAGGAACTTCATCCTTCTCTCTGTGCTCAACTATTTATAGCACTTGGCCTTGGGCCACAGGAATACATCTGCCTCCCCCATCCCCGTAAGCTTCTGATGGCATTGAGCGCCATCACTGACCATAGTGAACTTCAATCCAGTCTGGAAGGACTGATGGATAGTTCCCGAGCTCCTGGGTCATCACTCCCCGTTGGCATGTAAATCACAACACAATACTGAAACAATCATCAAAGTATCAAGATATGAATCATTTAAAGCACTGAATTATTGCAAAGACATATTAGAAATCATCTAGTGCCCTGGATAATTCGGATTTGCCTAACATTCTTCCTATTATGTACACACACACTCAAATAGACTATGTGAATCCATAACACTTAGGGCTATCAGACAGACAATATGCAAGCCATGATGAAAGAGATCAAAAATATACTGTGCCTTCCCTCTTGGGCTTAGATTCTAACAGTAAAAATAAAAGTGGTTGCCAGGCTTGAGACCCACCTGTTCCATCAGTCCATTGGAAATCATTTACTAAACACTCACTGAACAATCCTGCAGTTGGACTATGAAGTAAAGGGACACAGTTCCTCCCTCCAGGTGCTTCTGTTCTGGTCAGGAATCCAAGACTTAGATGAAAGAACCAAGCTAAACAATAATACACGAGCCAAAAAAATATACACAATACACAAGCAAGGAATTTCAAATTACTCTCCACCAATGCAGCCTGGCCCCACTGAAGACAGCCCAGATGTGCGCCAACACAGTCAGAGACTCCCCACTGCCTTCTGATTGAAGTCTCAAATCAGAAGCTCAACTCAGGACTCTGACACTTAGCCTCTAACCAACCACCCAGATGTGTCCCCTCTTACTAGCTCTGACAACCCAGGCTTCATCTTTAGAACCGGAACATGACCCACTGCATCCCAAATGAGCTTTACTCTTCTCACTCTTATTTCCCTTCTCCTAAAATGTTACTATCTCTTCTCAGATTGCCAACAAACACTTGTGAAGCACCTGCTAGGACTCAGGTACAGTGTTGGCCTGTAAGATCAGATTTCTCCTTCAACACTTAAGTGCAAATGCTGATTTGTGCAACATGTATCCAGCAGTCTTCTGAGGAGAAGGAACTTCATCCTTCTCTCTGTGCTCAACTATTTATAGCACTTGGCCTTGGGCCACAGGAATACATCTGCCTCCCCCATCCCCGTAAGCTTCTGATGGCATTGAGCGCCATCACTGACCATAGTGAACTTCAATCCAGTCTGGAAGGACTGATGGATAGTTCCCGAGCTCCTGGGTCATCACTCCCCGTTGGCATGTAAATCACAACACAATACTGAAACAATCATCAAAGTATCAAGATATGAATCATTTAAAGCACTGAATTATTGCAAAGACATATTAGAAATCATCTAGTGCCCTGGATAATTCGGATTTGCCTAACATTCTTCCTATTATGTACACACACACTCAAATAGACTATGTGAATCCATAACACTTAGGGCTATCAGACAGACAATATGCAAGCCATGATGAAAGAGATCAAAAATATACTGTGCCTTCCCTCTTGGGCTTAGATTCTAACAGTAAAAATAAAAGTGGTTGCCAGGCTTGAGACCCACCTGTTCCATCAGTCCATTGGAAATCATTTACTAAACACTCACTGAACAATCCTGCAGTTGGACTATGAAGTAAAGGGACACAGTTCCTCCCTCCAGGTGCTTCTGTTCTGGTCAGGAATCCAAGACTTAGATGAAAGAACCAAGCTAAACAATAATACACGAGCCAAAAAAATATACACAATACACAAGCAAGGAACAAATCATGTAAATTATTAACACAAATTCTGAGGAAAAATTAAAGCCCCAAAAGTTGAGAATCAGGAAAGATGCATTGGAACCATCTTACTTTCTCAGTAGAGACAAGTAATGAGTCTCAAAAATCCCCATATTAATCATCTTAGGGTGTCAGGTCCAGATGGTTTCTGGCAGTGGAGGAGATCCAATGTGTAGGGAATCTAACCCTTTAGGCCTTTCATTTACTCCTGTATTTCCCCTTTCATTACTCAACAATATTTGAGTGCTTACCACACGCCAGGCCCTGTCCTAATGCTCCGAATATGGTGGTGAATTCTATGGTGTTTATGGGTGAGTAGGGTTTGAAATGTATTATAGGAGAGGGTCTTTTTTAATTTTGAACTCCATGCCTTCAAATGTAGGTTAATATTCAAGTGAGTTGAATTCTTAGGCATAGAATGGATGATGATGGGGTGGAAGGGCAATGGTTCAGAGGCAGGTCGGATAGCAGTAGGAAACCCTACTGAGACTAAATTCATCATCATGAAGAGCATTGCAAGATCTAGAGATTTGGGGACAGCCATGGAGGAGAAGGAAGGGAAAAGGCTTCTGCCCAAGAAGTAGAGACCACAGAGGGTTCTGTGCCAGGGTCATCCCCCACCCCCAAGCTGGGACTTGGCATTGCTGGCATGGATGGCAGAGCCAAGAAGCGCAAAAACAATGAAATGGGGCCGCCATCAATGAGGAAGCATCATGCAATGCCAGCACTTGATTTGGAAAGTATTCATAAGGCTTTTCTTGGCTAGGATATTTAAGACAAAAATAGAAATATTCTCATCAATGATTTATAAGATTGCTTTAGAAGGATGGGGCAGAACCAGTCTAACAAAGAGCAGAAAAGCAGCCTCCTAACTTGTCACTGGACTGCAGAACATGGGCCAGAGGAGAGAGGGGCATAGGTGAGAGCTTCTTGTTCCTATCACAGAAATCAGAGCCGGGAAACACTACTGGTTTAGCCAGTCTGCACCTCAGAACCCCAGCCACGTTTTGGAATCTTCCAACTGCAATTTTATTCTTCTCAGAGTAGAAGTCTCCAGATGTGGTATCTGAAAGATGCGTATGTTTTATAAAGAACAACCACCCGAACAGACTAGCAGCTGATCAGACAGAAGCACTGTTCCAAACAGAGAGCATCCCTCTGGTTTCCACTCTTGGAAGAGGTGGACATAGAGACCAAGGCATAAAACAAGAACAGATTTCAAAAGGGCAAAAAGTGAGAGAAAGCCTACCCACAATGAGGGAAGGTCATTTTAGCTGCACACTGAGCTTATTATAAGCTCATTCCTGGATTCTGTTCATTTTCAATTATGCACGAATTTACTCCAACTCCCAGAATCTCCATCAGAAGCATGTGGGATGGGAGAGCGAAAGTCACTCACTTCAGACTGGCACCTCAAGCCTGTACTGTTGCCAGTCCCTAGCCCCGGAGACTGCCTGAGTCCACCCCATCCTGCCTGAGGCCCCCCAGCCAATCTTCCTGAAACTCAACATCTCATCAAGTCATCACTGAAGTGGCAACAATTGTCCGCACCTTATTCCTCAATTACAGGATCAAAATTCTACTCAGACTGATGTATCTGAAGCTCTCCAGTCACCTAGTCATTAAGTCTTTATTGGTCACACCGGGTGCTCGGTCCCAGGGTGGAGAACTGAACAAGAAAGGCACAGTTGTGCCCTTGGGGTGCTTAGAGTCCACCAGGGCTGGGAAACAGGGAGGAATCACCCAGTAAATTAATCAACTAATAACAAGTGTGCAGATGGTTATAAAAAACAGAGAGAGTGAGGGTAAGACCAGTGCCAGCTGGGTGAGGGACCCAGCACCAGAGGATGGGACCACATGACAGAGACAGGCTCTGAAGAGGAAGCAGAGGGGACAAGGGCAGTGATGAGGGTCCTGGAATGATCATCCGAGCAGATGTGTCTCCATGCCGGGGGCAATGGGGAGTCACTGAAGGTTTTTGAGGAGGGAGCTGGCATGACCTGGTAGCTCAGCTGGTCAAGAATCCATGGTCTCCAAGCAGGACACCTTGGGTTGTTTCCTGGGATGGGGTGATCCCATGGAGCAGGGAACACTCCAACATTCTTGCCTAGAGAATTTCAAGGACAAAGGGGCCTGACAGACGACAGTCCATGGGGTCCCAAAGAGTCAAACACGACTGAGTGACTTTCGCTTGGCATAACCAGATCTAGGATTTAGAAAGCTCATTCTACGTGCAGAATGAAGTACATGTGGGTCAGAAAAGGCAAAGTCAATGGCAAAGAGACCAGTTGAAAGACCACAGCAATAGTGTGAGTGAGAGAGAATGGGGGCCTGGCAGTGAAGAACGGGTGTGGGGAGAGTAGGTTGGCAGGACGTAGTGGCCAAGAGCCTCTGTAGGGTGAGGGAGAGCATACAGTCAGGAGCCATTCACGTTCTGGCTGAGATGACTGGGCAGATCATGCAGCTAAAATGAGGACCTTAAGGGTAGGTGGTTTCTCATGGGAAGAGAGAACCCCTGAATCTGAGGGTCTTGTGATGGAAACCGCCAGAAGCTGTCAATAAGAGGCTGAAGCTCAGGAAAGCAGGAGACCGAACATATGTTATTGGCACCTTCATCCTGTTACAGGGAATTACCATCCTGTGCAAGAATTTGGAGCCCGAGGAGGCTGTGAAGTCTAAAGAAAGACAATTCAAAGCTGCTGCCAGGGTAGCCCAACATTTATGGATAGACAGAGAAAGGGCTCTGTCATGAGGGTGAATGAGGAGGAACAGGTGGACAAAGAGAACAATGCCTTAAAAGAGAAAAAAAAGATGGTTCAAAGAAGTGATTGGCAGCATTAACACAAAAACTAAAAAAAAAGTAGCCCCTAGATTTGGCCAAGGAAGCCACTGGTGACATTAGTAAGAATAATTCTGGTAAGGTGGGAGAGACAAAAGCCAGTCTAAGCATACTGCAGAATAAGTGAGAAACAAAGAAGTAGAAAAACAAGAATAGCCACCTAGCTCACCTGTGGCAAGGGAATGGAAAAACCTCTTGAGAGAAAGGAGTCGTGACAGGACTTCTTATTTAAAGGAACTGGTCTGCTGCTGGAGGTGGTTGAGAAGGCCCAAGAGACTTCAGGGAGGCGAGAGGATCGATTCCTCCGGGGTGGAGGGTGGCCGTGCCGAAGACGGCCCCTAAGCTCCATGGCAAATCTGAGATTCCACGCCTCCCTGGAAGATGAGCCATATCAGAACAGTCATGTCCACGAGTCTGCTGAGGATAGAGAGAAAACCTCAGCATCAGCATCAGGATCTCAAGACTAGAAGGGAGTACCTCCTGTGGCTCTTGGACAAGAGGCAAGGAACATGTACATCTTTCTTAAAGAAAAAGAAAAAAAATAATACCTGGAGGCCACATGGCTCAGGACGGAGAAAAGGACTCGGAAGGGAACCTATTCTCTCCCCCTCAATGTTAAGACTGGAGAAACACTTTCATACCTCAGCATGTAATTTCAGGGCTTCCCTGGTGCCTCAGGTGGAAACAAACCCACCTGCAGGGCAGGAGACCCGGGTTCGATCCCTGGGTTGGGAAGATCCCTTAGAGTAGGAAATGGCAACCCACTCCAGTCTTCTTGCCTAGGAAATTCCATGGACAAAGGAGCCTGGCAAACTACTGTTCATGAGGTCCCAACGAGTCAGACACGACTGAGCTATGAAGCCAAGAAAACATCAGCTTCCCCCTGGGAGGGAGCCAGGGAAACAGGACTCTGCTGACAACACCCTACGCAGCAGCAGGGCCGACCTGCCCTCCCACCTCTGTTTCCCGCGAACCCTAAAGCCGAGAGCACCTCGGGCCTTGACCTCCCGGCAGGCCGCAGCCTGGTCAACTGCTGAGGCAGCCTCCCAGGGAGCCAGCACCTCCACTGCCAGGCGGCTTCAGCTCCCAGCCAGGGAGGAGGCCAGGCAGAGGAATGCCAGACGAATGAGCTGAAAAGGAAGCACAAGGGAGAAAGAAACAAAGACACACTGAACAAGGAAGAAACAGGCATTTAAAACTAGAGGGCAAGTGTATCTGTGCATCATAGAGAGAGGATGAGAGAGCCCTGGGTTCTCTATCTGACCCTTGACCAAGTCACTTCACCTCTGTGGATGTTAATTGCTGGATGTGTAAAATGAGAAAAGTGGATTAGAAGACGCCTAAGGTTCCTTTCAGGTGGAAAATCCTGTGTTTCTCAAATTCCGTATCTGTATATATATAGCACCCCCAGAGGCCAAAAGCATTAGCGGCACAAAGAAAATATAATAAACCCGATAAGGGTGAGGTGCTCAGCCATGTGTGTCTGACACACACGTGACCACATGCACCCGCACACACACACACACACAGAGACCCACACGGGGCACACACAGGAGGGTGGGCGCCCTGCCTCGGGGTCTGCTCTCCATGAAGGACGGGGTTTAGAGTCCATTAGCGCTCACACATAAAACTTGTCTAATCAATTTACAGTCACGCCTCTCCTACATACTAGGAAATGCTAAATCTCAACTAACCTAAATATTTGACAAATGAATCATTTTAGATTGTCAGGCTTTCTAAGTAGCTAAGGATTTACTCTCCAAATGATCAAAACTAGTTTTAAAAGCCGCCCAGAGGGATATATTTGGGGTTTTGTATTATAAGCAAACTCTGCCAAACTCAGCTTCACTGTAGGTTCCCAGTAGCGACGGCTGTCTAGCTCCCAGGCCAGGCTGGCGCCTCAGTGGAAGGGCCACCCCCAGAGCCCCCAGGCAGAGCAATAGGAGGCAGCAGACCACAGGGGCCTTCTTGATTTGGGGAGACGAGCCAAATGTGGAGACCAGCAAGGACAGGCACTGTTGCTACACAGCACAACCCTTCCACCCGGAGCTGGACCTTGAACAGGAGAAGGAAGAGGGAGAGAAGAAAGTACATGTTCAAAGGACGTTGAAAGCTGGGGGTGCCTGAGCAACATCTTCTGTTTCGGTGGCTCTGGGCAACCTGGAGCCACCACCGGGGTTGGGGGTTACGTGCGACCTCGTGGACTGCAGCCCACCAGGCTCCCCTCTCCACGGAGACTCTCCAGGCAAGCATACTGGAGTGGGTGCCATGCCCTCCCCCAGGGGATCTTCTCGGGCCAGGGACCTAACCCGCGTCTCTTATGTCTCCTGCCTTGGCAAACAAGTTCTTTACCACTAGCGCAATCTCAGAAAGAGGTTCTATATAAAAGAGGAGCGGGTGAAGCAGAAAGGTGGGGTTAAACAGATTTTTTATACCCTCTTTCTCCCTGTCTCTCCCACCTGCTTGAGGTGTGGGAGAATTCCAGAAGCTACATGGTTGCCCTTCTGGGGTGAGAAAGCCAGGAAGAGACCCTAAAGCCAGAGCCTACCCCCACCCCCTGGGTGAGGAGGGGTGAGAGGCTGCAGGTGGGTGTGGGGACATTCAGAGGCTGCCTCTGACCCTTGTGTCCAGCCAAGGCTTGGGGGACAGGGACACTTGTCAGTTCCCATTCTAGCATCCCCAGGAGCCCATCGAGCCCCACACCCCTGCACAAGGACCCCCTCCCCGCCACAATGTGGGTAAGTCCCCCACCTCCCAGAGGCCCTCTTGGCTAGAGGGGGTAAGGGGAAACCTCCAAAGATGGAGGATTGGCCCACATAAGACTGAGGACTCACCAACAGTCGTCAGAGGGACTGAGCACAGATGAACACCCCTGAAGCCTTCCTCTCCCCCTGGCATAGAAGAGCTAGGCCAGGAGAGTCAATGGCAGCTAAAGAAAATAGAAGCCACTGCATGTTTGCCCAGTCAGGGTTACGTGAAGGCGGCTGCAGGCGGTAGCTAGTGTGGTTGGCTCTGGCCCAGTCCTCACCTGCTGCCCCCGCCTAAGGATCATCCAGGCCATCTTGAGAGGTCTCACCTCAGGGCTCAGGGCCAGGGACCTGAAGATAGAAGCAGTCCTAGAATATGCAGCAGGGCAGGGCTGGGAGAGGCCCAAGAGATGCACCAACCACAGCAGGAGGAACGGTCTGTGGGCACAGGTGCTGGCTGAAGGTCTCTGCCTTGTCAGAACCTAAGAGCTGGGGTGGGAGAGGGGAGCGGCTGCCTCCCTGAGGTTCCAGGGTCAGGCCAGTCTCAGACGTGGCCTGTAAGGGGCCAGGGAAGGCCTGAGGCTACCCCCAAACTGCTTTCCAACAAAGCCTTCTTGCTGGGAATCATTTTGCAAGACAAAAGACTGAAGAATACAAGAGACTGAAGAATATTCAGGGAAAAGGTGAGTTGGATGGGGGTTGAAAGTATCCCCTAGGCGGACTGGGGCCTGGACAGGTGGGTGGACCCAAGGAAGAGCGGGTCCTGAGCCCCTGGGGCCTCCTCCATGGACAGCCCAGAGCCCAGGGTGACTGCCCATAAGACCACAGCCAGGAGACCCTCCAGACATGGGGATCTTCAAAGCTCTCAGCCCCTGACATTCCAGGAGAGCCCTGACAGGCCCCATGGCCCACATTCCCCTCTGTGCTCTAGACCACATCCACACACACACACACACACACGCACACACACACTGACACGGACATACTCACGGACACATGCAAGATGATCCGCCCACAGGATAAGGGGCTTCCCTCAGGGTCAGGCGTCCTGGGCATGTTAGTAGTAGATTCTGAGGGATGTGAACATAGCAATGACCTCGGGTTCTGCCATATCTCAGGGCTGGCGCAGGACCCATGCGCTCTTTCACAGCCTAGAAACGGACTTCCGCCATCATCATCATCATGACCATCAACACCATTGTGGTGTCAGAGAGATAACCCCGAGACATGGGTGAGGGCCCTGGTCAGGAGCTGCAAGGATCGGACCCTAGCAGAGATGCTCAGGAGGATGCAAATCAAAGGCAGGAAAGGGAGATGTGATCCATGACTGAAGCTCAGCCTTATCCGATGGGCACAGAAAGACGCTTTGTGAATCAACACGTGGAGGACGGGTGAGCTGCACTCTCCTGAGACCAAGGGTACCCGCTTCCACTTCAAGGGCCTAAGGGTCTCAGAGCGTCAGAGACCACTGCTCTTGCAGTGGTAGAGACAGCCGTCCGAAGGAGGCAGAGTGGAGCAGAGTCACCGAAGTAGGGAGGACTTGTTATGAAGGGACACAATGTGAGTTAAATAGTGTTCACTGGATCACTTCCTGGCTGTGTGACTCTAGGAAAGACATCTAGCCTCTCTGGTGTGTAGTCTGGTATGTAAAATGCCAACGCCTCCCTTTTAAGGATGCAGAGAGAAGGAACTAAGCCGCTCTGGGGGCTGGGCAGCAGTAAGCAGCTGATAGCTCAGGTAAGGACAAACAAAGCAAGGAAGCTAGAGAGATGTGGCTTCTTCTGCCAAACAAGTCTTCAGACCAGCCCTTCAGAGATTTCTTCCTATTGGTCTTGACTGACGGAAATCAGCAGACCGGCGGTGAGGGCCGGTCAGTGCAACAGACAAGGCCCTGGGGACAGCTTAAGTGGACAATAATTGCAGGTTATTATATACCGGGCTTCAGCCAAAAGCCAGGCGGCTATTAAGTGTGATTGGGAGAAATAATCAGGAAAAGGAGGATGGATGTGCGAACAGAGCTGCTCTTTCTTTTCTCAGGGCTGCTCTGAGGACAGGGCAGTGCTGGGGCAAGAAAGGGGTGGGCAGGGGCAGGATGGAGGTGGGCGGGGGCAGGATGGAGGTGCACCAGATGACAGGGCAGGACAGATCAATTGTAGCACCCTACAATCTGGGAAGCAATTCCACCATTCCCTAATGCCCATCCTCCCTGCTCCCCATGATACGTGCAGAGCAAAGATTATGGCCCCCATCCCATAATTCAGATAGTACGGTCGGGAGAAGGGGAACAGGTGGTCCGATGCCACAGTGAGTCTGTCCCAAGTTCCCTTGGAGCCTGGATTGAGGCTCCTTTAACTGAGGGCCACAGAAGTGACTCCCAGCATCAAGTCCCATCAAGCCTCAGCTCTGCCCTCCGTGGAGTGGCCGTGAGGTTGGGCAGACATCATCTCAGAACAGGGCCTGGGAACACTCCTTAAGACCCAGTAGGGCACATCTCAAGCAGGACAAGAGCAAGGAACTGGGATATGCTGAGGAGGCAGGCTCGTAACAATACCATTGGTTCTTTCTCAGAGCCTTATACAGTCATCAGATCCTCTCTGGGAGAGAAGGAGAAATTTGTGCCCAGTTTCTAGTTGAGGAAACCGAAAGCAATCGCACAACTTGTCCCGCAGGGGGCAGTGACGCTGCTGAGGGCAGGGTTGCTGGGACAGCGCTGGCCTGGGAGCCTGCAGACCACACTCCAGACCTGTCTACTGGCGAAGACCTCCGCAGAGGCGGCTTCGCTCCATCCCCGGCCACCAGGCCAGGAGGACTTCATCCCAGAGGATTCCATCCCTGCTGGCCAGAGTTTACCACTTCCTCAGAACCAGAGGTGGTTCTTTGCTTCCAGGCCAAGGAGGACACGACATTGCCCTGGTGTGATGCACGATCCCACACTCCCAGCTCCCCACCTCCCGCCCCTCAGATCCTCCAAGCCCACAACTCAGTCGGATTCCAAAAAGAAGACATCTTCATCCCTGAAATACCAAACATCATGGACGTCCTCAAGGCGACCCCCAGAGACCAAACACTGCCTGCCTTACTTCCTGCGGCCACGCTTACAGAGACAGCCCTGCCTTGACGGGGACGCCAAAGTGTGGAGGTGAGCAGTGGACCAAGGGCCGGCTCCTCCAAACACAGCACCTCAGCAACACCCAGGAAAGCCTGCACAGGCCCAGGCCCCCGGGCTCTGGTGCCCTCCCGCCCTCCTCAGACTGCCCCTCCCCAGCCAGGCCTCCCCAGCCCGGTCTGGAAATGACCCTGCCTTGGGCTGCAGGAGAGCAGGAACCTTGCACAGAGAGGGATCAATTACACTGTGACTCAGCGAGAGGGCACGGAGCCAGGAGTGAGTCACAGAGCTGGCCCACCCTCCTTCCCAGGAGCGGTGTCATGCAAACATCGTGCAAGTCTGTCCCAAGGACCAAGGTAGGGGCAAGGACTCCCAGCATCAAGTCCCATCAAGCCTCAGCTCTGCCCTCCGTGGAGTGGCCGTGAGGTTGGGCAGACATCATCTCAGAACAGGGCCTGGGAACACTCCTTAAGACCCAGTAGGGCACATCTCAAGCAGGACAAGAGCAAGGAACTGGGATATGCTGAGGAGGCAGGCTCGTAACAATACCATTGGTTCTTTCTCAGAGCCTTATACAGTCATCAGATCCTCTCTGGGAGAGAAGGAGAAATTTGTGCCCAGTTTCTAGTTGAGGAAACCGAAAGCAATCGCACAACTTGTCCCGCAGGGGGCAGTGACGCTGCTGAGGGCAGGGTTGCTGGGACAGCGCTGGCCTGGGAGCCTGCAGACCACACTCCAGACCTGTCTACTGGCGAAGACCTCCGCAGAGGCGGCTTCGCTCCATCCCCGGCCACCAGGCCAGGAGGACTTCATCCCAGAGGATTCCATCCCTGCTGGCCAGAGTTTACCACTTCCTCAGAACCAGAGGTGGTTCTTTGCTTCCAGGCCAAGGAGGACACGACATTGCCCTGGTGTGATGCACGATCCCACACTCCCAGCTCCCCACCTCCCGCCCCTCAGATCCTCCAAGCCCACAACTCAGTCGGATTCCAAAAAGAAGACATCTTCATCCCTGAAATACCAAACATCATGGACGTCCTCAAGGCGACCCCCAGAGACCAAACACTGCCTGCCTTACTTCCTGCGGCCACGCTTACAGAGACAGCCCTGCCTTGACGGGGACGCCAAAGTGTGGAGGTGAGCAGTGGACCAAGGGCCGGCTCCTCCAAACACAGCACCTCAGCAACACCCAGGAAAGCCTGCACAGGCCCAGGCCCCCGGGCTCTGGTGCCCTCCCGCCCTCCTCAGACTGCCCCTCCCCAGCCAGGCCTCCCCAGCCCGGTCTGGAAATGACCCTGCCTTGGGCTGCAGGAGAGCAGGAACCTTGCACAGAGAGGGATCAATTACACTGTGACTCAGCGAGAGGGCACGGAGCCAGGGAGTGAGTCACAGAGCTGGCCCACCCTCTCCTTCCCAGGAGCGGGGTCGGTCATGTGGGCCTGTGGGGGAGCCTCCCCAGGGCCTGGACACACAGACATGGGGGTGCAGACTCCCAGGCCGTGGGGGTGCCTGGTGTACTACAGTCCCAGTCCTTCCTAAGCCTGAATCAGGCAAGCATTGCTGAACTGCCAGGTGGGGAGAATGCCACGGGGCCCCTCCCCGACAACGCTCTGCTCTCTCCACACACCCGCACCCCACTACACCCCAGCCAGATGCTCGTCTCACACTTATCTCCCCAACACACTGGGAGGACCATCGCGGAGAAACCCCAGTGGTCCTCTTCCTCGGAAAACACCCAGGTCCTGCTACACATGGTCTAACTGCTATTTCCAGCTACAGCTTATGTTTATCCCTGGAAAGGAGAGCTTTAGGTTACTTTTTAATGCATACACTCATACCAATCATAGCTCACATTGAATGGGCACTGCCGTGTGGCAGCTCAGCTGGTAAAGACTCCGCCTGCAATGCAGGAGACCCTGGTTCGATTCCTGGGTCAGGAAGGTCCCCTGAAGAAGGGATAGGCCACCCACTCCAGTATTCTTGGGCTTCCCTGGTGGTTCAGGTGGTAGAGAATCTGCCTGTGATATGGGAGACCCAGGTTCAATCCCTGAGTCAGGAAGATCCCCTGGAGAAGGAAAAGGCCACCCACTCCAGTGTTCTTGCCTGGAGAAGTCCACGGCTCCTCCATAGGGCTGCAAAGAGTTGGGCACGATTGAATGACCTGACTTTAGAAATGTATTGCCTGTTTATGACAGTCATATGCAGGGTTGTCATGCCCATGTTTCAGGTGAGGAAACTGAAGCTGAGAGTGTGACTTAAGTGGCTGGTAGTTTAAAGATCTGTCTGATTCCCAAGTTCAGACTGTTCCTACACACAGTGCATGTACTGTGCATATATGTCTCCATAATCACTTAAGTCCTATACATTTTTTAAGGCAATAAATACCCAGTCGTATTTATAGACTGTGTTTCTTTAAAACTTGCTCAGCACATGATTTATATGAATGTGTCTGTTCAGGGAAAGACCAGAATTTACATACACAACTTTGCTTATACACTTTGAAAGACTTTAAACTTATTAAAAGAAGGTTGCCATCTGGAAATTGTTTGTTGGGAAGAAGACAGTTCTTGAAAACCTACGGCCCCTTCTTTCAATGTTCCTAGCGAGAGCCAACCTTCCGCCTTTGAACGTAGAAATGACCTGTGGAAAATGGGTCCCGTAAAGTGCCTCTCCCACTGAGCACAGGTGTTGGACTGCAGATGAGGGGTAATTTCTTCCTTCCTCATCAATACCCAGGCTTTACCTTCTTGGTCCTGGTCTTGTGCCACTGATCAGTCTCTTCCGTGTTGGCAGTAGCCACAGCAGGCTAGCGGATGGTCAAAGTGTCCCTAACCTGAGCCTTTCCTGTGGGCTCTGCCTGCCACAAGTCCCTGGCCCACGGCCACCTGCCACCCCGGAGCACAAGCCTGCATCCCACCCTGGCCTTCACTGCCCGACTCGACTGCTCATGTGCCCTCTCCATCCTCTGCCCAGCCCTCCTTCTCTCTCCCCAGACCACACAGCCACAGGCTCCTGGTCAGTACCCCGCTGCTGGGTGAGCGAGCAGGAGAGATCCACACAGGTGCGTGAGTCTGAGCCCCCAGATAACAACTCTGAAGATCCAGTGAGTTGTAAATGTCCTGCTGCCTCACTGTCCCCAGCCCCCTCCTGGTTGGGGCCTCCCGTTCCCTCCCAGCCACCTCATCCACGTCACCAGCACGTATCCAGCACCGGTGGACACTGGATTTCTTAGCCCCCAAACTACCAGAAGGGTGCCGTGCCAGCCTGGGAGCCACGCGGCACTGGGGAGAATTCAGATGAGAGAGCCCGGATAGAAGCTGTCATCCAGCAGCATGATCAGAGAAATCACAGTCACAAGAAAATGACATTTACACACAGCACTGGTTGTGTAATAAATACAAGTCACTATTCCAGTTTCTAAACTGAGCCCAGTGTCTGAAAACCTCAGGGCTCATGTACAATAAATTAACATAATTAAAAACTAATTAGTAAAACATCACAATGAAAAGGACTTGCTGCAGCAACACCTCACAGGTAAGAAGGGGCCGCGGAGTGCCAGGAGTCGGACCCGGCAGGCCCCAGGTAGGGATGCCAGGATGCCTCACTCTCTAGGAAGGCTGCCTCCCAGGAGCACCTTGAGAAACAAGGAGGCAGCAAGTTGGCCCCAGCTGAGGGGTGCTCCTCCTCCTCTGCAGGACATGGAGGGCCAGGGCCAGCCCCACAGCTCCCACCCCGTGACCTGTGACGCTCTGACAACACTGGCTTATCAGACGGGGCTGAATGAGGGGTAATTTCTTCCTTCCTCATCAATACCCAGGCTTTACCTTCTTGGTCCTGGTCTTGTGCCACTGATCAGTCTCTTCCGTGTTGGCAGTAGCCACAGCAGGCTAGCGGATGGTCAAAGTGTCCCTAACCTGAGCCTTTCCTGTGGGCTCTGCCTGCCACAAGTCCCTGGCCCACGGCCACCTGCCACCCCGGAGCACAAGCCTGCATCCCACCCTGGCCTTCACTGCCCGACTCGACTGCTCATGTGCCCTCTCCATCCTCTGCCCAGCCCTCCTTCTCTCTCCCCAGACCACACAGCCACAGGCTCCTGGTCAGTACCCGCTGCTGGGTGAGCGAGCAGGAGAGATCCACACAGGTGCGTGAGTCTGAGCCCCCAGATAACAACTCTGAAGATCCAGTGAGTTGTAAATGTCCTGCTGCCTCACTGTCCCCAGCCCCCTCCTGGTTGGGGCCTCCCGTTCCCTCCCAGCCACCTCATCCACGTCACCAGCACGTATCCAGCACCGGTGGACACTGGATTTCTTAGCCCCCAAACTACCAGAAGGGTGCCGTGCCAGCCTGGGAGCCACGCGGCACTGGGGAGAATTCAGATGAGAGAGCCCGGATAGAAGCTGTCATCCAGCAGCATGATCAGAGAAATCACAGTCACAAGAAAATGACATTTACACACAGCACTGGTTGTGTAATAAATACAAGTCACTATTCCAGTTTCTAAACTGAGCCCAGTGTCTGAAAACCTCAGGGCTCATGTACAATAAATTAACATAATTAAAAACTAATTAGTAAAACATCACAATGAAAAGGACTTGCTGCAGCAACACCTCACAGGTAAGAAGGGGCCGCGGAGTGCCAGGAGTCGGACCCGGGCAGGCCCCAGGTAGGGATGCCAGGATGCCTCACTCTCTAGGAAGGCTGCCCCTCCCAGGAGCACCTTGAGAAACAAGGAGGCAGCAAGTTGGCCCCAGCTGGAGGGGGTGCTCCTCCTCCTCTGCAGGACATGGAGGGGCCAGGGCCAGCCCCGCAGCTCCCCACCCCGTGACCTGTGACGCTCTGACAACACTGGCTTATCAGACACGGATCAGAACGCTTCACCCACATCTTCTCATTCATTCCCGGCAACAACTTAACGAGGGAGCGTCTATTCCTCTTCCGAATTTTCAAATAAAGAAACTGAGCCAGGGACTTCCCCGATGGTCCAGTGGTTAAGACTCTGTGCTCCTGATGCAGGGGGCCCAGGTTTGATCCCTGGTCAGGAAACTAGATTCCACATGCAGCAACTACGGCCCAGTGCAGCCAAACAAATAAAATACTTTTTAAAAGTCCCAGAATTAGTAAGTCGAGAGGCAGGACTGGAAGCCAGCTTTACCTAAACAGTTGTTAAGTAGCTGCTTCTGTTGGACAAAGTGCTGCCGGGAAATGGGCGGGCTCCTTTTTTGTTGTTGTTAAAGTGAAGTCTCTAGAAAAGGTAAAGAATAAATTCCTAAGCTTCAGTTGAAATGAGTTAACTTTCTCTACACCCTTCGGGAGCCCATTTTGACCCTCAATTGTTATTCTCATCGTAACAAATTTTACAGGAGAATCATGAGTCAGCCTCCAGATACCCTCTCCCCTCCTTGGATGTGGTGTAAGGAAGGAAGGGAGGGCGGAAGAAAGGATCACGGTCTCCTATGTGCAGAGGAAGCTGAGGCCTAGGAAAGTCAGGACTCAGGTCCCTCTCGCTGAGTTCAGGCTGGTCCAGCCCCAACTGGGAAGCTGGATGCAGGATTTCCCAGGCAGCGACTTCAGGTCCCTCTCTCCTGCCCTTCCATTTCCTGCCCACCCTCAGCAAAAGTGAGGCAAAGCCTGAACGGCCATGAAAGCCTGGAACAGGAGCTTGGAGGGTACATCCATGCTGACCCAAAGGTCAGAGGTTCCCCAAAGCATTTCCTAATGCTGTCAATGCCCAGGAATCCCCCAAGACCAAGGTCGTGTCCTGGGGGCTCAGCCAGCCACGAGAGAAGCCCAGAGGCCCCACCCTGACCGGCCCTGCCATTCCTCTGAGCTCTGGAAGGCAGCCAGTCCCTTCAAGGGAGTGCCCGAGTTTCTCCAAACAGCGTCCCACCTCCAATTTTCTTCCTCCCTCTTGGGGTTTGCTCCCCTGGCCAGGCCAGCTGTGGGTTCAGGTCAGGACAGGGGAGCCTTGAACTGGGCACTCTGGGTGGCAGGAGGCTACTAATTAACTGAGAAAAGGCAAGCCCTGTTTTCCTCTTTTTTTTTTTTCCCAACTCAAGGGTCGTTCCTTCTATCACTAAACCTTTCCAAATTATTCAAGGACAGAATCCCTGGACTTATGAAGAATATAAAAAACAGATTTCCAAGGCTGCCTTAGGCCTCGTCTTGAACAGCCAACCTGCCTCAACCCAGGAGCCTCCATCTCTTCCACATCATGCTGAGCCCAGAGCCCTTGGCCTTTCCCAAGTCCAGCAGCTCCCGCGACAGCCTCCACCTCTCTCGTCCTTTCCCCAGTTGACCGAGCCCTTCCTGCAAAGCCAGATCAGAGCTCACTCCACCAGCTAGCCAGGCCTGGCTGCCGCTGCCCACAACAGCGCCCACACCTCCGGGGTCCCAGGGCACAACTCTCAGGCACCTTTCACTCTCATCCTCCATTGGGTGGTGCCCTTAGGTGGCTATTGGGCTCTCTGAGTCAATCTCTTGGCCCAAACAGTGAGTCGATGAGTCTCCCTCTCTCTCCAGCCTCCCCTCACAGCCCTCAGCAGGGCTGGGCAAGCCCTTCAGTCCAAAAAGACTAACTGGAGATCCGGTCTCTGTTGGGGAAGTCCCGTGCAGATGGAAGTTGTTTTCAGGTGGTTCGCAACCAAACCTTAGAGAACAGATACTTCTTGCCCTCCTAGCCCCCAGCCGGGCCATCACCCAGCTCTCTGGCCATCTGCCCTTCTGTATCCGGCCTTTGCAAGGGCCCCTCTTTCCTCAAGGCTGCTAGCCCCATCAAAGATCACCACACATAACTTGGATTATCTTCTGTTTTCTTGAGTGTGGATGCGGACCTCTTCAATCGGGAAGACATTTAACCACCTGCTGCCATTTGCTGCTCTGGGGCTCTTCACTTGGGGTGACTTTGGCCTCTCTCACAAGATAGCTGAGTTTTCCGAGGCCCGCCATTTCTCTGTGGCTGCCAGTGGGAGAGAGCAGGGCTGGATCAATGCAAGAATGACAGAGTGGGTACCTCTAAGCCAAGCTCATGTGTCTGTTCCACACTGCTTGTTCTCACCCTGGGGTTTAAACTCCTTCTGGGAGAGAGCTTGCCTGGGGCCCTGCAGCTCCTAATCCTTAGAGTCTATCTGAATGAACACAGCATTTCCCCCAAAGTCAGAGTAGCCATTAGCACCTAGAAACTCCATCCTAGTGCTGCTGTGTGCCCCTGCCTGTCAAGGGGGCTTCTGAGGAGAAGAGAAGAGGGGCCAGATGGCTTGGTTCCTGCCCTCCACCAGGTCTCAGTCTAGATAGAGAGAGAAGACCTGCAGGAGAGCCAGTGCAGGTCTGAAGGTACTGGATCATGGCCAAGGGTGCAAATGTGGTCCAGTGGGTGCCGGGCAGTGGAGGGGGGCAGTAATCATGCCGGCTATAGAGGAAATGAGCACAAAGAGGACCTCCTCCCTCCTTGAGGGAGAGGGGGAGCAAAAGGAAGTGAAGAGCAGGAAGCAATAGGCTACACAAGGACACCCTCTGAGCCAAGATCCCCACCACGTGGATGGGGCTCCTTACTCCCTAAAGATGAATCAGCATCAAAATGTAAACCCCAAAGGCAGAGGGCAAAGGAGAAACAATTGTTCCCAGCTCCCCTTCCATTGCCAGCCTTCTCCCTCTCAGCAGATGGAACAATTGTGATCATGAAGTGGCACTTGGAGAAAGTTTTAAATCTGTTTAAATGTCACAGTGAGTAATACTTTACCCCCATCTTCCCTTAATTACATTTCTCTTTGATGATTTAAGGTTAAAAAAAAAAAAATTTAACTCGTCTTTCTAAACTATCAAGGGCAAGGAGACCAAAGCACCAAACCTAATCATGTTCTTCGCTCTCTTCTCAGGGGTCCTACTCCCTTATGGAATCGTCTGGAGACACCTGTCTGGGTTATGTTATCCCATCACTCTGCTGTGGCAGAGAGGCAGCCGCTGAAGAGATCCTGCTCTGCGCCTTTAAGAGATCAGGCCTTGGCAGCAGCTGCCTCTGCCCTAGGAAGCAAAGGGAGGTGGGGTGTTTCACCACACACCCGCCCTAGGGCTGAAAGTTGAAGCCTGTGCTGCTCTCTAAGTGGGGACAGCCCAGACGCAAACTAAGCCACCCTAAGGGGGGAGAGAGGGGAGAGTCACGAGCCTTCCCTAGGGAGGAAGGGGCTCTTCATAGCTTCAGGTCCAGGGTCCAGACTGGAGAGGCAGGAGGGTGCAGGGCGTGGACAGGCCACCCTGAAGGGACTAGGAGCTGTCCCACAGGGAGGAAGGAGTCTTTGCAGGCATCTGAAATAACCAGATGTCCCTTTTCAGTAACAACTCTACTCCCCAGCTCACTCCTGCTCAGGAGTTGCTTTTACTTATGTATTGGCTATTAATAATAATAATAAACTATGAATAATGAAATACCTGTGAATTATTTATTTGAACCTGGAGGGAAGGGGCTGAGGTCGGGTAGGAAAGAGGTGGACCCTCGAGTCTCAGTCCCCTCCCCGGGGCCGGCCTCTCTTTTCCCGGCAGCTCACTTTCCCCTGGTCCTCACTTCACTTTGGAGGGTGGGGGAAGCAGGGAGAAAAACAGACGTCAAGAAGGCATTACTCTCCTGAACTCCCCTGTTACAGCAGAAAATACATTCCACTCTGTTGTGAGATTCTGGAACTTAAGTGTCAGTACCGCAGGATAACGCTGGAAGTGATGTTTTGATCAAAGTTATTGGCCTCCGCTGATGAGTCCTGTGGGAAAAGGGAGAGGCAGGTCTCAGCTCACTGGGTGTCCACACTCACACTCACACACAGAGTATGGGTAAACCAGGGTCGAGGGACACATCCACACTGCATCCACACCAGCACCCATAATCCTGACCAGACACATGCACACATCTCCCAGCTAAAACCCTCCGTGCGCCTGCAGGGGCATGCCGCCCTATTCCAGCACTTCACGGGCACGCCAAGCCCACAGCCACAGGGCAGCGAAGCTCTATGTGTGAGTTTCTTCTCTATTCCTTCGACCATGGCGTTTCTCAGACCCTCAGATAACACCGTCTGGAGATCAGTTATCCCATCACTCTGCTGTGGCAGAGAGGCACCCTGAAGAGATCCTGCGCTGCGCCTTTAAGAGATCAGGCCTTGGCAGCAGCTGCCTCTGCCCTAGGAAGCAAAGGGAGGTGGGGTGTTTCACCACACACCCGCCCTAGGGCTGAAAGTTGAAGCCTGTGCTGCTCTCTAAGTGGGGACAGCCCAGACGCAAACTAAGCCACCCTAAGGGGGGAGAGAGGGGAGAGTCACGAGCCTTCCCTAGGGAGGAAGGGGCTCTTCATAGCTTCAGGTCCAGGGTCCAGACTGGAGAGGCAGGAGGGTGCAGGGCGTGGACAGGCCACCCTGAAGGGACTAGGAGCTGTCCCACAGGGAGGAAGGAGTCTTTGCAGGCATCTGAAATAACCAGATGTCCCTTTTCAGTAACAACTCTACTCCCCAGCTCACTCCTGCTCAGGAGTTGCTTTTACTTATGTATTGGCTATTAATAATAATAATAAACTATGAATAATGAAATACCTGTGAATTATTTATTTGAACCTGGAGGGAAGGGGCTGAGGTCGGGTAGGAAAGAGGTGGACCCTCGAGTCTCAGTCCCCTCCCCGGGGCCGGCCTCTCTTTTCCCGGCAGCTCACTTTCCCCTGGTCCTCACTTCACTTTGGAGGGTGGGGGAAGCAGGGAGAAAAACAGACGTCAAGAAGGCATTACTCTCCTGAACTCCCCTGTTACAGCAGAAAATACATTCCACTCTGTTGTGAGATTCTGGAACTTAAGTGTCAGTACCGCAGGATAACGCTGGAAGTGATGTTTTGATCAAAGTTATTGGCCTCCGCTGATGAGTCCTGTGGGAAAAGGGAGAGGCAGGTCTCAGCTCACTGGGTGTCCACACTCACACTCACACACAGAGTATGGGTAAACCAGGGTCGAGGGACACATCCACACTGCATCCACACCAGCACCCATAATCCTGACCAGACACATGCACACATCTCCCAGCTAAAACCCTCCGTGCGCCTGCAGGGGCATGCCGCCCTATTCCAGCACTTCACGGGCACGCCAAGCCCACAGCCACAGGGCAGCGAAGCTCTATGTGTGAGTTTCTTCTCTATTCCTTCGACCATGGCGTTTCTCAGACCCTCAGATAACACCAGGATAATGTCAAGCCCTGAACCGAGTTATGAGCCAACTATACTTACACAGGTTCCATCGAACAAAAGCAGGAGTGTCTTAAAATAAAAGGAAGACATTCCACCATTCTCAGAATTGTACTTGCTGTTAGGGTTGGGGCCCGGATCCTCAGGGAGAGGTGTGCCAGGTGGACTTCGGGTCTGGGGCAGCGAACCTCGGGGCCTTCTCCGGCGCTGGAGAGCTGGCGTCGTGGCTGGGTCTCGGGTTTCAGGCAGCTAGGGTCTCATGTCTTTCAGTGCATGTTAAACATACCGTCTCGTAACGTCACGTCACGTCGTCCGAGGGCAACGAAAGAGAAACCCAACACACCGGAAGGGGGCCAGTGGGGACCCGGCCGGGGTCCCATCATCAGCTTTGCCCCGCAGCCCGCGAGGGAGCAGGCGCGTTATTTTAACGTGTCGGGCTTCTGAAGCCGAGAAGAGGCTGTCCTGGAAACGCAAATGCGGGAGAGCACGAGGCGCGGGTAAATATCATTAAAAGGAAAATCTGCTCTCCCCAACCAAGTTCACTACCAGCGCTGGCCCCCAGAGGCGGGGCTGCTCGAACCCGGCTCCCGCGCCGGCCACTCCCTCTCCGGCGCAGCCGACGTCCCGGCCCCGGCGGGCCTGGCGGGGAACCCGGCCGAGTCCGGGCCGGGCGGCCGGACGTGCGGCTCTCGCCCGCAGACGCGACTCCCAGCCTCGCACTTCTGGAGCGGGAGGTGCCGCGAACGAAGCCCGAGGGGGCAGCGCGCGCAACGGGAGTCTGGGTCCGGCCGCAGCCGGAGAGCGACTCGGGGACTTTATTTCTTTGATGGAGGATTTAGAGAAAAAGAAAAAAATTTTTTTTTCTTTTCAATTTGAACCAATAAAGGAGACAAGGGCAAAATCAAGTCAGCCCCTCGTGCTGGCTCACCGGCCACCGCACCCTGAGCCTGCCTGCTTCCCCGCCGGGCGAGCGGCCGACGCGCCCACAGCCACAGGGCAGCGAAGCTCTATGTGTGAGTTTCTTCTCTATTCCTTCGACCATGGCGTTTCTCAGACCCTCAGATAACACCA
Organism: Tragulus kanchil; assembly: GCA_022376925.1. Lineage (NCBI taxonomy): Eukaryota > Metazoa > Chordata > Mammalia > Artiodactyla > Tragulidae > Tragulus > Tragulus kanchil. The sequence goes on from JAIOJX010000003.1 coordinate 109,079,910, forward strand.
GGATAATGTCAAGCCCTGAACCGAGTTATGAGCCAACTATACTTACACAGGTTCCATCGAACAAAAGCAGGAGTGTCTTAAAATAAAAGGAAGACATTCCACCATTCTCAGAATTGTACTTGCTGTTAGGGTTGGGGCCCGGATCCTCAGGGAGAGGTGTGCCAGGTGGACTTCGGGTCTGGGGCAGCGAACCTCGGGGCCTTCTCCGGCGCTGGAGAGCTGGCGTCGTGGCTGGGTCTCGGGTTTCAGGCAGCTAGGGTCTCATGTCTTTCAGTGCATGTTAAACATACCGTCTCGTAACGTCACGTCACGTCGTCCGAGGGCAACGAAAGAGAAACCCAACACACCGGAAGGGGGCCAGTGGGGACCCGGCCGGGGTCCCATCATCAGCTTTGCCCCGCAGCCCGCGAGGAGCAGGCGCGTTATTTTAACGTGTCGGGCTTCTGAAGCCGAGAAGAGGCTGTCCTGGAAACGCAAATGCGGGAGAGCACGAGGCGCGGGTAAATATCATTAAAAGGAAAATCTGCTCTCCCCAACCAAGTTCACTACCAGCGCTGGCCCCCAGAGGCGGGGCTGCTCGAACCCGGCTCCCGCGCCGGCCACTCCCTCTCCGGCGCAGCCGACGTCCCGGCCCCGGCGGGCCTGGCGGGGAACCCGGCCGAGTCCGGGCCGGGCGGCCGGACGTGCGGCTCTCGCCCGCAGACGCGACTCCCAGCCTCGCACTTCTGGAGCGGGAGGTGCCGCGAACGAAGCCCGAGGGGGCAGCGCGCGCAACGGGAGTCTGGGTCCGGCCGCAGCCGGAGAGCGACTCGGGGACTTTATTTCTTTGATGGAGGATTTAGAGAAAAAGAAAAAAATTTTTTTTTCTTTTCAATTTGAACCAATAAAGGAGACAAGGGCAAAATCAAGTCAGCCCCTCGTGCTGGCTCACCGGCCACCGCACCCTGAGCCTGCCTGCTTCCCCGCCGGGCGAGCGGCCGACGCGCCCGGCTCCTACCTGCCTCCCGCCAGCCGCCGGCCGGTCCAGCCGCCGCGCTTCGGGGCAGGGAGGCCGTCCGGGACGGAAACACCCACCTCCAGCCTTGGCGAGCGGGTTGGGACGACGGTCGGGCCCCGAATTTCTACGCCCCGGCCCCCCAGCGCGGCCCGACCGCTCCCCAGGCCCGTCCTCCCCAGGTAGCTCGGGTGGCGGCAGATGCCGTGCGGGAGGGCGAAATTTGGAGGCGCTCTGGCAGGTTGGGGATGCGAGGAGGGAACAAGCAGAGAAAGAGAGACAGAGCGCGCGCGAGAGAGAGCTCTTGTCTATAAATTTATCCACATAATATATATTTATGTAGCTTTTTTTCCTCTCGACACTGATCAATGCGCACTGGGATCGCTGGGCGGACTTCCTCCAAGCCGGCTCGCTTTTTCGAGTCTAAATAAATAAATAAAGGGAACCAGATGGGAGAGAAAAAGCGCCCATTCCACCTTCGCCGCCGCCCCGCCCGCCATCCCAGCCTTGGCTTCGCCCGCCTGCCGCCCGAATATAGAGCGCAGCTCGGTGGGGAACGCCCCCCTACCTACCCACAAGAAAATGAAAATCAATGTTTTTTCAAAAAACAAAAAGTTGCACCTGCTGCTATGACAAAAACGAGCCCCCAAAAGGCAACCGAGGAGGCCAGCGGCCCGGCTCCTAACTGGCACCCGCTCCCCGCGGCCGCCGGGCCCGGAATCTCAGCGCCTCCCGAAGAGCCATGCGCCTGGCGCTATTTATAGCCGGGGGCCGTCTCGGACCGTACCACCGCGGCTCGCCGGGGCCGCCGACGGGGGAGGCGCGGCGGGGCCGGCGCCGCCCCGCGCCGCCCTGCTCCCTGCCGCCGCCCGCCGCCGCGCGGAGCGCCCCCGCCGAATAGCAGCCTCTCCCGGCCGCGCGCCCCCCTCCGCCGCGCTCGCACACTCGCCGCCCCCACCCCTGGTCTGGCTGGGAACTTGAACCGGTCCAGCCTGTTTAAACGGAAAGGACAGCGATCCTGTCTGTTCAATGTAAAAAAGAAAAAAATAATAAAATAAAATTAAAAAAAAAATCAGATCAGACCGAAAGAGAGAGAGAGAGAAAGAGAGGGAGGGAGAGAGAGGGGGGAGAGGAGAGAGAGCGCGAGCGCGAGCGAGCGAGAGAAGAGAGGAGAGAGAGAGAGAGAGAGAGAGCAGAGAGCGAGAGGAGAGCGAGGTGTAGAGAAATCGAGGGGGAGAGAACCCGAGTGTGTGTATGCGTGTGCGTGTGTGAGCGCGAGCGAGCTTGCGAGGGAGAGGAGCGAGAGAGTGCGAGCGAGAAAGAATAAAAGGAAAGAAGATTTTTCTCTATGTATATAAAGATGGCCACGTTAGCAAACGGACAGGCTGACAACGCGAGCCTCAGTACCAACGGGCTCGGCAGCAGCCCGGGCAGCGCCGGGCACATGAACGGATTAAGCCACAGCCCGGGGAACCCGTCGACCATTCCCATGAAGGACCACGATGCCATCAAGCTGTTCATTGGGCAGATCCCCCGCAACCTGGATGAGAAGGACCTCAAGCCCCTCTTCGAGGAGTTCGGCAAGATCTACGAGCTCACGGTTCTGAAGGACAGGTTCACAGGCATGCACAAAGGTGAGTGCACCTTTCCCTCCCAACTTTGCGGGGAGAAGGAGCGAGCGGGCGGGCCGGGCGGCAGGCGACGAACGAGCGAGCGGGAGACGGCGCGAGAGGGAGCCTCGGGCGGACGCCGAGGAGGGAGGCGCTCGGGCAGCGGAGACCGGGACTGGGGTGCGTGGGGAGCTGTTCACTGGGGCAAGGCTGGATTTTGGGCAAGAAGCTGATAGACGCGGTTTCGTGGGGAGACGAGGGCGCAGAAGAAGAGAAAGAGAGAGAGGATCGGGAGAAAGCGAGGCTTGGCTTTGGGGGTACAGCGACTTGAGAGATTGGGAGAGGGACGGCGGCACCGGCCGAGCCCGGGACGCTGAGCGGACTGGCGGGCTCTCCAGCCGGCCGGGGACCCGGGGTGCTGTCCACTGCCGTGGTGCTGAAAATACTAGCAGGAGATGGTCTTCTCCGCTCCGGGCCAGAGGAGCAGGAGCGCAGCCGTCTAAAAAGAAGAGAGGTGACAAATTCAAAGAGATATTTTTATTTCGCTATCAATTTAGCATTAAACTCTCCCTGTCGAGCTGTGTGCCTGAATAATCAGGTTGTGATTTGGGAGGGGGGTGAGGTTGGTTGTTTGAAGGAAAGAGGGACAAAACCTAAGGCAAGAATTAGCAAAGAACCAGCCATCCCCTGGGTAGTGTGGGGGGTCAGAGAAACCTGAACGGTCCCCTCCTCAAGAAAGCAGGCTTCGGGGGCGGGGGGGATGTGTGTGTGAAAGATATGCATTTTGGAAGGTGTATCCTAAATTATCCCAAACTCACCGTGCAGAGAGATTTATAGTACATTATTTCTTTCCCTTGAAGCAGTCATTGCTAGTGAGTGCTTGGAGGAGGGGGAATCAGAATGATCAAAGAATTAAAACCCAGCAACTTTTTAGGAAAGTGGTCATGGGAATTGTCTGCAGCCTGCCTGTTTTCTCCGTGTTTTATTATCTTTAAGGCAGAGCCCCAAACGTGCTCAGTTGTAGAACGTGTGTGGGTGGCTGGTGGGTGACAAAATTAGCCCAGTGCTTGCTCCCTAACCGTAATGTATAGGATGTGCAGCGGGAATTAATCGGGGCTGGAGCTGTGTGGGCAAGTTAAATGCTTTCTGAGAGAGATTGATCGTCAGGCAGAGAGGGAGCACCGGGCTGAGGAAGTTGTAAGGGATGTGTATGGACGTTCCGTTTTTAATAAACAGTAGTGTTGAGAGCAGCTGAAGATGCTGTGTTAGAGCCGGTGGTTTTCAAGATGAAAACACTCACACGAACACCCACCCACACACAGAGCTGCCTCATCCTTGGCCACAAATGGGCTATGAACAGAGCGGATCCTCCGGCACATTAGTGCGAGTGCAGAGCTGTCTGGTTCTCTCAGCAGCAGTGGTTTCCACTATCGCCACCACCTCCCTCCTTCTCCAGCCCTCCCTTCATTGGAATACTAAGCAGAGCTCCAAACTCTTCGTAGTTGGAGTCCCAGAGAGCAGTTTTTATTGGCTTTAGCATCTTCCAGGTTGCCTGCTGAGGAGTAAATCTTAAAGTTAATGGCATGTTGAGTAGCACAAAAACACAGCCGAATGGAAATATACTTTTGGGGTTTGTAAAGGAAGAGGAGCGGGCGCAGCCGTCTAAAAAGAAGAGAGGTGACAAATTCAAAGAGATATTTTTATTTCGCTATCAATTTAGCATTAAACTCTCCCTGTCGAGCTGTGTGCCTGAATAATCAGGTTGTGATTTGGGAGGGGGGTGAGGTTGGTTGTTTGAAGGAAAGAGGGACAAAACCTAAGGCAAGAATTAGCAAAGAACCAGCCATCCCCTGGGTAGTGTGGGGGGTCAGAGAAACCTGAACGGTCCCCTCCTCAAGAAAGCAGGCTTCGGGGGCGGGGGGGATGTGTGTGTGAAAGATATGCATTTTGGAAGGTGTATCCTAAATTATCCCAAACTCACCGTGCAGAGAGATTTATAGTACATTATTTCTTTCCCTTGAAGCAGTCATTGCTAGTGAGTGCTTGGAGGAGGGGGAATCAGAATGATCAAAGAATTAAAACCCAGCAACTTTTTAGGAAAGTGGTCATGGGAATTGTCTGCAGCCTGCCTGTTTTCTCCGTGTTTTATTATCTTTAAGGCAGAGCCCCAAACGTGCTCAGTTGTAGAACGTGTGTGGGTGGCTGGTGGGTGACAAAATTAGCCCAGTGCTTGCTCCCTAACCGTAATGTATAGGATGTGCAGCGGGAATTAATCGGGGCTGGAGCTGTGTGGCAAGTTAAATGCTTTCTGAGAGAGATTGATCGTCAGGCAGAGAGGGAGCACCGGGCTGAGGAAGTTGTAAGGGATGTGTATGGACGTTCCGTTTTTAATAAACAGTAGTGTTGAGAGCAGCTGAAGATGCTGTGTTAGAGCCGGTGGTTTTCAAGATGAAAACACTCACACGAACACCCACCCACACACAGAGCTGCCTCATCCTTGGCCACAAATGGGCTATGAACAGAGCGGATCCTCCGGCACATTAGTGCGAGTGCAGAGCTGTCTGGTTCTCTCAGCAGCAGTGGTTTCCACTATCGCCACCACCTCCCTCCTTCTCCAGCCCTCCCTTCATTGGAATACTAAGCAGAGCTCCAAACTCTTCGTAGTTGGAGTCCCAGAGAGCAGTTTTTATTGGCTTTAGCATCTTCCAGGTTGCCTGCTGAGGAGTAAATCTTAAAGTTAATGGCATGTTGAGTAGCACAAAAACACAGCCGAATGGAAATATACTGGGTTTGTTGGGGTGGGGTGAGCGTGGGGGCTGTAAGGGAAGGAGAAACCAAGCTTTACTCAATATGGAGAAAATGTCTGTCTGTTCAGAATAGAAACTGGAAAGGTGGAATGGGGAGGCAGTCTTCGAAATAATATCTGTTTTCCCTTTTCTCACCCTCTCTCTCAAGTCGACCATATCTCTGTAGTTTTTCCCTTTCCAATCAAGCTCCCTGGAAGCTAATCAAGGTTTGTATCAAACCTTTGTCATTTTCATATGGCCCCAAATTTTCAAATAGCAATAATGGAAATTAAAAGAAGAGGTAGGGAAATTCTTTGCCCATCTGAATGATAGGTTCTGGTGGGGATTTGAGATTTTTAAAGTTTAAAAACATCAGAATGCACTAGAGGCAAAAAGACAGTTGTGAAGCACAGAGCTTCCTGTGAGGTCTGGATTGGAGCGCTTTTTTTGCTTCCTTATTTCAAATGAAGATCATCTTAAGCAATATCCCTTGTTGTTATTGTTGTTTTCTCAAGACCCCTCGGTATCATTGCTCTATTTCTTATGTTTGGGGGGGCTCCCTTGCATTAGAGAAAAGATGTAGAATTTTCATCATTTGCATCAGGAACATAGAGAAGGTTAAGCTATATTGTACCATAGACATCATATCATATATATGCTTATACATATCTTGCCTAGATTCCTAGGACAAGCAAAACTTCATTTTCTAAATACTTCCTCCCCTACACTGGCTCTGTCAGGGGCAGGCAGGCCCATTGGCCCTGGAATCCTGGGTCCTCGTTGTCAAAGCTCACACTTCAAAGCCCAAGCATGTATTTTTCCCTATGAAACTTCCTGCCTCTCCATCCCTCGGATTTTTATAGGCAAGGTTGGGCCCACGATGTCCCTAACATTGCCTGGAAGCTCCGAGAGAGCTGAATAAATGAGACATTTTCCGAGGGGTGGTTTGTACAGTCCTGGAAGAGTCTGAACTCCTCCTTCACTGATACAGCCTGATTTATTAGCTAATCCTGATAAAATAAGCCTCCGGCCACCTTAAAAAATTACTCGCTTGCCATTGGTGATTAATTACTGTTAAGTCAAAAAGCATGATGAGGCTTGAAGAATGAGGGTTGCCTTTGGTTGGCTTCTAGGTTTCCCCCAACTCTGAATTATAACATGAGGCTAGGGATAGAAACGTGTCTTTGTTAAGCCTGGTTTCAGGGTATAGTTGTGGCTTTTCCTTTTCCCTTTCTGAATTTCTAACTTCTAATGAACCAGACTGGGATAAAATTGAGAGACATGATAGGATACTGGCCTCCAGTGTAGATGGACTATGTATATTATGGGTTAAAAGACAAAGATGAAAAATAAACAAAAATCAAATTAAGCACACGAGATTTCAGGTGGGTATCCATTTGTTGGCCACCTGCCGTTTCTGGTAACTAAAGAAGGAAAGAGTTCTAAGGGTTAATGGAATACCTGCCATGCGTAGAGTGAACCTTAAAAGGCAATTACTCCAGTCAAAAGACTTTCCTCCTGTGAGGTCTGGATTGAGCGCTTTTTGCTTCCTTATTTCAAATGAAGATCATCTTAAGCAATATCCCTTGTTGTTATTGTTGTTTTCTCAAGACCCCTCGGTATCATTGCTCTATTTCTTATGTTTGGGGGGGCTCCCTTGCATTAGAGAAAAGATGTAGAATTTTCATCATTTGCATCAGGAACATAGAGAAGGTTAAGCTATATTGTACCATAGACATCATATCATATATATGCTTATACATATCTTGCCTAGATTCCTAGGACAAGCAAAACTTCATTTTCTAAATACTTCCTCCCCTACACTGGCTCTGTCAGGGGCAGGCAGGCCCATTGGCCCTGGAATCCTGGGTCCTCGTTGTCAAAGCTCACACTTCAAAGCCCAAGCATGTATTTTTCCCTATGAAACTTCCTGCCTCTCCATCCCTCGGATTTTTATAGGCAAGGTTGGGCCCACGATGTCCCTAACATTGCCTGGAAGCTCCGAGAGAGCTGAATAAATGAGACATTTTCCGAGGGGTGGTTTGTACAGTCCTGGAAGAGTCTGAACTCCTCCTTCACTGATACAGCCTGATTTATTAGCTAATCCTGATAAAATAAGCCTCCGGCCACCTTAAAAAATTACTCGCTTGCCATTGGTGATTAATTACTGTTAAGTCAAAAAGCATGATGAGGCTTGAAGAATGAGGGTTGCCTTTGGTTGGCTTCTAGGTTTCCCCCAACTCTGAATTATAACATGAGGCTAGGGATAGAAACGTGTCTTTGTTAAGCCTGGTTTCAGGGTATAGTTGTGGCTTTTCCTTTTCCCTTTCTGAATTTCTAACTTCTAATGAACCAGACTGGGATAAAATTGAGAGACATGATAGGATACTGGCCTCCAGTGTAGATGGACTATGTATATTATGGGTTAAAAGACAAAGATGAAAAATAAACAAAAATCAAATTAAGCACACGAGATTTCAGGTGGGTATCCATTTGTTGGCCACCTGCCGTTTCTGGTAACTAAAGAAGGAAAGAGTTCTAAGGGTTAATGGAATACCTGCCATGCGTAGAGTGAACCTTAAAAGGCAATTACTCCAGTCAAATTGGGAGTCTGGAGGAGGGAGTAGGTGGGTGTTGTGGAGCAAACTCAGCCGTATCAGAGAAAGGCTGTTGGACTGGGGAGGCAGCAAATAGCAGCTGTGGATTGGGGTGATTGCTGTGAAGGCAAATTCACCCCCTGGAGACCAGAAAACAAATGGGCAGGGGGAGAGCTGGGTGCCAGGCAGAGAGAGAAAGAAAGGGGAAGAGCCCAGAACAATTTGAAGAAACGACACCTAAGGAAGAAAACCCAGTCTGATGCAAACTCTCCCAGCTAACTCAGAGTCTCCTTTCCTCCCCCACTGGCAGCACTTTGAGAAAGTCTGTTCTTCCAGGCTCCAAAGAGAAAGACATTGTGCTGTTGATTAAAGAAGAGAGAGGCAAACTCCCAGGGTAGCAGCAGAAGTCAGCTGAGGACCAAGGTTGCCCCTTCCTGTAGGATTTTTCTCCTTTGGAGATGGAAACAGGTCACCCACTAGTTCTAATTCTTCCCTTCCCTCATTTTTTCTTTATTTCTCTTGTATTGCTTGTCGTTCCTGGAGAACAGACAGTGACCAAAAATTCATGCACACACACACATGGTCATGACTGTTGACACACACATGAACAAGCTGCAATCCATTCATAACTTTGGTCTTGTCCAGCAGGAGAGGAGGCAGCAGAGACTGACTGACTGAGAGACGTAAAGACTAGTGCTCTCTGGATAGCCATATTATAATGCATTATCTTTGAAGTCACTTAAGTCCAATTGAAGTGGTATTTAGTATAATATTTATGAATTAATGTAATCTAAACATAGGCCTGTCCCCAAAGGTTCAAACAGTCTTTACTACTGATGTGTGCTTGTTCCCAGAGCCTGTGATGCATGTTAATCTAGACAAGCAAGTCTTCATCAAAGTCGCTCTTGTTAACCGGTCAGAACAGATCTTTGGTCTGGATAACCCTTCTGCATGGAGATTTCCTCTAACTACGTGGAGGAAAATCTACTCTAATAGCAGCCCAGGGGGCTGACAGTCTGGGAGCCGTAGCTTCAGGGACTTCAGCCCCTCATACTTTCATACTCCATCTGGAGGGAGGGTGGGGACAGCGGAAGGGGAGCTTCTGTGTATTACACTCCAGAGAGTTTATCATTTTTAAATATCCTCATCATCAGATCCACCACACCCCATGTCAATGGTATCTGAGTAGGAAATTCCTCAAGGCCTTTGGTTTGGGGTACAGCTGGGAGAAAGGGAAAGGGCAGGGTTCTGATTATGTTTGGGTGATTTGTGACCGTCTTTGTAAAATTGTGTCTCATATTTTTGTGTAAGATGTAACAGTTCTCAGAACACCAAGGTTCCGCCGTGTGACTTCAGCTGAGAGAGCTAGTGGTTGTTTTTCTCTGAGATAGGTGAATTAAAGCTAGTGAGGTTCTATCTGATTTCTGTTTTCAAATGAGTCTAAGAGACAGAGAAGCCAAAGTATCGACATGGGCATCAGCTCAATCAAGATGAACTTTGAAAAAACACTTGGAAAAATCAAAATTCCATTCTGTCCAGGGAAAGACATCAGCAGCATGATTGGACACACACCTATAGCTTTTAAAAGAAAGATTTGCCTTGTGAGAAAGAGAGATGGAAAATGAGGACACTATAATAAAAAAAAAAAGAAAAAAAACATTTTTTAAAATAAGTTTCACTAAAGAAAATTAGCAATGGTAATCACTGCAAAGTTAAAATAAACCTAAACAACAGCCCCCATTGAAAAAAGAAGTCCAAATTCCAGCTGTTGATAAGTATTCTATTTAGGAGCAAATAAAAAAACTATTGGGAAATGATTAGTTCCTTTAAGACGCTGCTGGTTATTTGCTGGTTGTACATGATTTCCTTTAGCTTTTAAACAGACTTCCTGAGAATCAACACACATGCACACATATATACTGAGATAGAGAGAAATGAATATGCCCCTGTGCACGTATATGCATCCATGTGCAAGCATGACTAAGCACAACGCACACATATGGGATCGAGGGCTGGCCTAGATTTTACTGCAGTTCTTCAGGGAGAAGTTAACACTCTTCCCCCCCCCCCCACCTCAGCTTTAATGGGAATTCTAGATGGGGTTGAAAGAACCCCCTTGGCATACTTTCTCTCTCTCCACCTGCTCCAGTTGGCTGATGTTTGTGGCTTCTCAAACAAAAACCAAAAGAAAACAAAAAGAAAAGCTTTTCTTGAATGAAGTCATAGCTTAAAAACAACCCAAAGGAAAACAGTCACCAAAATGTATGCCATAGATATGCAAACGTCCCCTCAGTTCTGTGCGGTGTAAAGATTTCAGGGTGCTTTCAAAGAGGTAATTTCTGGGGACATTCCTAATACACAGCGATCTCAGCATGCTCCAGTGACAGAAGCAAAGGCCGTCCCTGTCATCATTAGTATCCTCATCATCCTTGTTAGTCTAATTTATAGACCAGGATGAGAGAAGAGGTTCTGAGTGATGCCTGAGACGATATCCCAGACACAACCTCTCTGGTTGAGAAACGAGTTGGTCTCAGTTGCCTCTGATGGATTTGGGAAAAACACTGCATCACCCACACCTTCGACGTCACTAGAAAGTGGTCAGTTTCCAAAGTGACCTAGAAGGGATCTCACTGGAGGAAATCTGGAATGAGTTTTCTGTAGCGGAGAGGAAGATGCACTAGGGAGTAAGTTCCAACATTGTAGACAGACAAAAAGGAAAACTGAAGACTGGAAGACCCGAATGCTAGCTGGAAGCTGGGAGCCCTGGTTTACAGGGGCTCAAGCTGAGGCAGCTTCTGAACTTGGAAGGGAAATCCCATGTGACATGCTGAGAGAAGAGCTGGAGGGTGTAAAAATCTGTGTGTGCCTGGGTACTGGCGCACTGGGGGAGGGAAGGCACTGCAGCCTGCGTGGGTGTTGGTGTAAATGTGAGTGAGTGTGTGTGCCTGTATGTGTGTGCAGGGAAGGCACGGCAAATGCAAGGGGCATGGAGATGGTGTTGGGGGTCGTCTCATCTTGCAAGGCTACCTGTGTGGCCAGGGAGATGGCTGATGGGAAAACGCTGCGCCTGTGATTCCGTCCGTGCTCCGCCGCAGACCTCGTGACTTGGTCTGTCAGTGATCTCAGCTCCCGTGTGGAGCTGTGCTCTGGTTCATCAGCCCAATGTCCCCCCAGATGCCCAGGCTGGGGAGAGGTTTCATCTCCCCTCGATCGTTACTCTTCAAAGGCTAGCCCACTTCTGCTCACCTACAGACTCGTTTTAGAAGTGACTTCCACCTGAGATCTGAATGGCCAGCCACAGAGCCCAACTCTCTGTAGAGATCATTGCCTCCACCCACTGTGTCCCCTCGCCCACCTGCTGCCCCTTGGCATCCCGTCCTACCTTTCTCTTGTAGTGTTTTCACACACACACAACACAGAGAGAGAGAGGACTTGACCAAGTCAGTCAAGCTAGGCCCTGGCCAGCAGAAGGCTGCATTTAATCTGAATGGGCGGCAGGGGTGTGGTGGTCCACCTTTTGGACTCTCTGCAAGGAAATCACATCCACTTCCTTTACCTTCACCTTCTCTGCAGCCCTTCAGATACACGTGTCTCCAGGAATCACAGAAAGTGTCTACTCCTGCCCAGATAGCCTAGGGGAGGGGAGCAGAGCCCCAGATTTGGTGGGGGACCCTTTATCATCCTCTTCCATCTCTCCTTTTCTTTCTTCCCCTTGCTGTGTAAGATGCCCTCAAAAACCCTGCGGTGGCTCGACATGTGGTTAAAGATGTCAGGGTAAAAGGACAGCGATGGGGTAGACACGGTGGCAGAGGAATTTCCAGAGTTGACCTGCTTGTCCTAAGGGCTTCCTCCATCTCCCCTCATCCAATTTCCATGGCCCCTGGATGGGTGTAAAGCCCAAGTCACAGCTCTGCCCACAGAAACCAACAAAGCAGGCAGGTGGGCAGTCCCGGGGCAGCTGCCCTCCTTTCTGAGTCCCCAGGGAAGCAGAAGGGAGGCATTCAGAGCCGGGCGCTCCCAGGCTGCTCTCTTCTGTGTGCCCCACCTTTGGCCCCCCTTACCCTCCCTGGTATCCCCCTGCCAGCGTGAGCCGACTGACACTCAGAGGAAGCAATTCCCAGGAGCTCAGGTCAGGAACAAATCCTACGTGGCTATCTGCAAGATGTAAATAAACCAGTGCCCTCGTGGAGACAGACACAGTTCTGCTCCTGTGAGGATGGAACAGCCAAAAATATTGATCAAAGCTCGGGGGAAACAAAATTGATAATGAGCTGGCCTCCAACAAGAGTTTAATTGACAGAGACTTCCGAAGGCCGGCTCGGGACAGCGCACAAGCTGACCGCGATGCAACTTGACGGCAGTACGCTCTGCTCTAATTAATTATCACCTTGGTTAAGAGCCTGCTCCAGATCAAAGGTTTCTGAGTTCATAACAGGTCTTCCTCACAGAGCCCCCCATGCATGAGGCTATCCCATGGCTCGAGGTGAGGCCAGCGACCTTCCTCCTCATTTTCTTTCCCCTGAGCTGTTTCTTCTTCCCCTTTGTTAAAGACGAACACATCTGGCTGCACAGCCTCTCCGTCCCCGGGTGGGAAAGGAGAAGGGTGTTGCCCGCCAAGGGCCAGGGCTGCCACTCACAACTGTTTCTAGAATTACACGCGGGGCACTTCCTTCCCTTCTTGCCCTTAGATCACGTGTAGAAAAGAAAGTGTCTACTCCTGCCCAGATAGCCTAGGGGAGGGGAGCAGAGCCCCAGATTTGGTGGGGGACCCTTTATCATCCTCTTCCATCTCTCCTTTTCTTTCTTCCCCTTGCTGTGTAAGATGCCCTCAAAAACCCTGCGGTGGCTCGACATGTGGTTAAAGATGTCAGGGTAAAAGGACAGCGATGGGGTAGACACGGTGGCAGAGGAATTTCCAGAGTTGACCTGCTTGTCCTAAGGGCTTCCTCCATCTCCCCTCATCCAATTTCCATGGCCCCTGGATGGGTGTAAAGCCCAAGTCACAGCTCTGCCCACAGAAACCAACAAAGCAGGCAGGTGGGCAGTCCCGGGGCAGCTGCCCTCCTTTCTGAGTCCCCAGGGAAGCAGAAGGGAGGCATTCAGAGCCGGGCGCTCCCAGGCTGCTCTCTTCTGTGTGCCCCACCTTTGGCTCCCCTTATCCTCCCTTGTATCTCCCTGCCAGCGTGAGCCGACTGACACTCAGAGGAAGCAATTCCCAGCAGCTCAGCTCAGGAACAAATCCTACGTGGCTATCTGCAAGATGTAAATAAACCAGTGCCCTCGTGGAGACAGACACAGTTCTGCTCCTGTGAGGATGGAACAGCCAAAAATATTGATCAAAGCTCGGGGGAAACAAAATTGATAATGAGCTGGCCTCCAACAAGAGTTTAATTGACAGAGACTTCCGAAGGCCGGCTCGGGACAGCGCACAAGCTGACCGCGATGCAACTTGACGGCAGTACGCTCTGCTCTAATTAATTATCACCTTGGTTAAGAGCCTGCTCCAGATCAAAGGTTTCTGAGTTCATAACAGGTCTTCCTCACAGAGCCCCCCATGCATGAGGCTATCCCATGGCTCGAGGTGAGGCCAGCGACCTTCCTCCTCATTTTCTTTCCCCTGAGCTGTTTCTTCTTCCCCTTTGTTAAAGACGAACACATCTGGCTGCACAGCCTCTCCGTCCCCGGGTGGGAAAGGAGAAGGGTGTTGCCCGCCAAGGGCCAGGGCTGCCACTCACAACTGTTTCTAGAATTACACCGCGGGGGCTTAGTTCACCTTCACATCTATCTGCCTGAAACAGGGAGTGTCCATAGAAGAAAAGCAGAGTTCATGGAAACGCAAAAGACACGTGTGCACGTGTGTGAGAGAGTGAGTGTCTGTGGAGGGGCACGTGCCCCAGCGCTGTGCACATCCACATAAATATTACGGGGTCGATACATTTCACGTCCGCTGCCCACACCTCTTAACTGCTCCCTCCTGTCTCTTGAGCACCTGCGCTACTGTCGTATTTCACTCTGAGAAATGCTCGCGGCTGAAGCGTGCATGGATGATGCTCTATCGAACCAAGTCACTGTTTGGATTCCGTTGTGTAGTCCGGGTGCCCGTGGAAAGATGGCCCTTGCCTGGAGGAGGTGGAGCCGCAAGAATCCACTTCTCAAGGTACAGCAGGAACCTCACTCGCCACAGTCCCCCAGACCTGCACACTGACAGGTGACTTCCTTGAGAGCAACCCTTGGAGTCGTGCTAGGCAGATTTGAATGCCATACGTGGCTGTTTGTTCATTATTCTAATTTAATGATGCAGTCACACCTAATTAATCCATGTCTGGTTTATTCATACACTATGTCTGAGGATCCAAAAGATCTCTCTCGCTCGCTGGCTTCCCTCTACAGGGGCAAGTGAGGGGGCTCCCCCAACAAGGGAGCGTGGCCGGGTCCAGACGGGAACGGATCACGGTAGATGGATTGGTGGAGGCCCTTTCCCCCCGCGTCTCTGTCCCCCCTCGTAGGAGCGACAGCCCTTCCAGAGGCACGCACAGTCACAGAGAGAGGAGCGGCGGGGTCTGGGTGCCTCTGGGCACACACACACACACACACACGCACACTCAGGCACACACACACACACACACACGGGCACACAGTGCCTGCGCCCCACCAGAGCCACCTTCTGACAGGCAGTGGGCTGCACTCCCAGGCCGTACGAAACACCGAGACCTGCCAGAGTGTCCAGCCTGCCTGTTGCTGGGAGTGTCAGTGCAGGCGACGGTGAGGCTGAGCGGAGCCCAGCTCCCCCCTCTGGCCCACAGGGAGCCCGATGTGCTGCTGCCACGGCACCGACTGAAAGACTGAGGCTGGATGCGGCAGGGCCCCCGCGTCCCGTCCGCAGCGTGGCCCTCAGGGAGCCTGCCTGTGGCTTCTTCTGGCCAGACTGATCCCAGTGTGCACTGCCTCCTGCCTGGCAGGTACACTGAGAGAACGAGGCATCAACCTAATAATATCCTTATAAAGCCAAGCCTCCTGCGCTAGTCCTGGGAGACAAGAGGCATCCAAAGATCAAACACTACATCACAGTGTATTTGTAGGCAGTCTCTGATTCTGCACCTCCCGATAATGCTCTAATTGACTATTTGATCAGTTCTAAAAGGGCCGGTGTTCAAGACAGACTCACGCACACTCACACGCACACTCACGCCCTCACACCCACACATACACATGTGTACACACAGCATGCCTGCAGCACCCCTCTTGCCCACAGCACCGCACCCACCCTGGCTCATCCAACAAGGGTAGATGTGCACAGGAGAGGCATGAAGGTGAGGGAAATCACACACCTAACATGGTACGTGCCCTTCCAGTAATGGGCTTATCAATACCTCTTAAAGAAATGTGACAGCCCGCCCAGAGTGATTCAGTTGTGTGGACAAAGGTCAGCATATAGATATCCATTATTAATAATATCAATATCTTGGTTGACCAATATAACCAGAAACTGTATCATGTCGCTGCTGATGGGCCAGGCTGGGCGGACTCCACGGCAATAGCAGGAAATTAGGCCCATGTAAAATTCATCATATTGACTGGTTCTAAGAATATACGGAGTGGGGAAGACATTGAGCGTGCTTGCCATGGTGGGAAAGGGGGACCTGGCTCCCAAGGGCTCCACGGCCTCGAACCCTTGGAAGGAGCCCAGGGAGATGGAGGCATCCCGGGGTGACCGATCAGAACACCTTCCCTCATCCGGCCTCTGCTTTCCAGCGGGGGGAGGTGGAGAAGAGGCGTTCTCTGAACAGGAAAAGAAAGAAACAGGATCCCCTAACCATTATCCACCTAACATATCCATATCTTTCTGTCAGATCAATACTTGGCTCAGTTTGGTCTCACCGGATGGGCACAGAGAGCATCCTTGCACCTGCTATGTGAAGAGGTCCATCTCTAGGGGGGAAGTATGAGCCTGAAACCACATCGCCCGTTACACGGTGGGATGTTGGCCCCCAGGGGTTGTTCCTGGGCACCCTTTGCGGTTTAGGGGTCCCAGGAAGAAAGACCCCAGTCCAATCAATCACGTGATTGGTTTCTTGAGGCCAGAGGAGCCAGAGGGTCAGGGTCTTATCCTGTCAGCACTGCTGTTGGGTTGGAACGGTCTGGACTATAGAAGGCCATTGCTTGCTGAGGCTCACCTCCGGGCACAGGGAGCAGGAAGAAAAGGGAAGGCCATGTGTCCTTGGCCGTGGAATTGAGCAGGCACACCTTGCCCGCTGGAGCCCAGCTCTCGCCATGTGTGGTCCTCCTTGGTCGCCCTGGGCAGCACCTGGTCGGGTGTCCTGAGCGAGGAGTGAACAGCAGAGACTCCAGTGACTGGGGGCTCAGCAGAGAGAGGACAGAACTGACCAGTTGGATCATCTCTTTTCTCTGTTCCCAGAGCCTGTGGAGGCAGCTGGAAGGGAGACTGCCTTAAAGGCCAGGTCCCCTGGTCGGGTGATGGCGGATGATAGGGAAAGAGCTGCTAGGGTGCAGGGGAGATGCCTCCTTCGATGGAAGGAAGGACAGGAAATGGCCCGGGTGCCTGGCACAGGGGCACTCAGCCCACAGTCCTCCCGCCTCCCCCTCCAGGCTGCAGGCACACCAGAGTCCAGCCAGGCACTTACACCCAGCCCTTGCGACCATGGGTTTGGGCCAGTCTCTGCTCCCTCCCTCAGGCTGATGGCCCAGCTTCCTTCGCCTTTGCTACCTTGGACAGTTCCCAGATCGCCACCTTGCTGGACCACCTCCCTTTCCGGCCCAGACAAGGCGTGGCCACAAAGGTGTTGCAGAGAGCGCTCCTGGTGCCCAAGGCCACCGCCCTCGCCCACGGAGCCGCACCACCTCCTTGGCCCCAAGACCTCAGCCTAAGGAGATCAGCCCAAATCCCAGAAGCTGGATCCCTTCCCTGAATTGTCTCCTTGCTTTGGGAAGAGACCCCCAAACTGCTGTGGGAGGGCTCCCCACTCCTCCAGCGGTCGCCTGCCCTCTGACGGCGAGAGGGAGAACTTCCCACTCTGAAGCCGGGCCCCTGAAGCCGGCTCTGCTCCTGCCGCAGTCCTGGCTCGGCTCCCGAGTCCCACTCCTTACCCCGACAGGACAAGGGGGCTTGCCCCTTAGGAGTGGGAACCCCGTGCAAGAGTGGGCTGCCTGGGGCACCAGCACCAACGTGAAAAAAGAGGAGACTTAGAAATCCTGAATGTACTGCTGTGCTGTGTTTTGTCTCATTTCAAGAATGAATAATTCGTGTATGGTTTAGTAGGGGTTTTATCCTGCATTCCACATATTGAGGCACCAGAACATTTTCCGTACTGAGGAGTCTGACATGGGTCCCGCTCCTCACCTTCTGCCTAAGATTCTCCAAATACCCCAGAAGACACACAGGCACACTCGACCGTGTTCCTGACCACCCGGGCCTGGCCGCAGGACAGAACTGGTCTGGCCGAGACCCTGGAGCCCCAGCTGAAGTCCCATCCGAGTGAGAGGCCTGGAGCAGGGCAGTCACCCCTGGCCTATTGCCGGGCTTCGTTTCCTCTTGCAATTTTTTGTAACTCTTTTTTCAGGAAAACCAAGACCTCCTCTTTGCTCTCATCTTGATGATTTCAATAAGTCAATTATTAGATGTATTTGAGTGTCCGTTCTGTTGTCATTGTGCGGGGCAGGTTCGCGAGTCCGCTGGACGGAGGGGGAAAGGGTGAGGCCGGGCAGTGGAGCGCGTCCCCTGAGAGGAGCGTGGAGCGCCGCTGGCCAGGCGGCGTCTCGTCGGGGAAAGCGTGCCTGAGGCGGCAGAGAGCGGCCGCTGCAGACCAGGTCACAGTGGGAGATGGCTGGACAGGAAGAAAGAGATGGCAGCGGCTGGGTAGTGGCCACAAGGGGGGATTTTTGGGAGACCCCTCTGGGTCTCGGGCGTGGGCACGGAGCCGCACCACCTCCTTGGCCCCAAGACCTCAGCCTAAGGAGATCAGCCCAAATCCCAGAAGCTGGATCCCTTCCCTGAATTGTCTCCTTGCTTTGGGAAGAGACCCCCAAACTGCTGTGGGAGGGCTCCCCACTCCTCCAGCGGTCGCCTGCCCTCTGACGGCGAGAGGGAGAACTTCCCACTCTGAAGCCGGGCCCCTGAAGCCGGCTCTGCTCCTGCCGCAGTCCTGGCTCGGCTCCCGAGTCCCACTCCTTACCCCGACAGGACAAGGGGGCTTGCCCCTTAGGAGTGGGAACCCCGTGCAAGAGTGGGCTGCCTGGGGCACCAGCACCAACGTGAAAAAAGAGGAGACTTAGAAATCCTGAATGTACTGCTGTGCTGTGTTTTGTCTCATTTCAAGAATGAATAATTCGTGTATGGTTTAGTAGGGGTTTTATCCTGCATTCCACATATTGAGGCACCAGAACATTTTCCGTACTGAGGAGTCTGACATGGGTCCCGCTCCTCACCTTCTGCCTAAGATTCTCCAAATACCCCAGAAGACACACAGGCACACTCGACCGTGTTCCTGACCACCCGGGCCTGGCCGCAGGACAGAACCGGGTCTGGCCGAGACCCTGGAGCCCCAGCTGAAGTCCCATCCGAGTGAGAGGCCTGGAGCAGGGCAGTCACCCCTGGCCTATTGCCGGGCTTCGTTTCCTCTTGCAATTTTTTGTAACTCTTTTTTCAGGAAAACCAAGACCTCCTCTTTGCTCTCATCTTGATGATTTCAATAAGTCAATTATTAGATGTATTTGAGTGTCCGTTCTGTTGTCATTGTGCGGGGCAGGTTCGCGAGTCCGCTGGACGGAGGGGGAAAGGGTGAGGCCGGGCAGTGGAGCGCGTCCCCTGAGAGGAGCGTGGAGCGCCGCTGGCCAGGCGGCGTCTCGTCGGGGAAAGCGTGCCTGAGGCGGCAGAGAGCGGCCGCTGCAGACCAGGTCACAGTGGGAGATGGCTGGACAGGAAGAAAGAGATGGCAGCGGGGGCTGGGTAGTGGCCACAGAGCTGGGGGTGGCCAGACTCCATCTTTCTTCTGCGCGAGACCCCTCTCTGGGTCTCGCATCCCCTTCAAAGCCGCGGTGGGTTTCTCCTGAGTTTCTCAAGTTTCTCAGCCGAATATTAACCCTGAACGTGGTGACCTATGTCGGCTGAGCCAGGCTGGACTGCAGCAGAGGCCACATGGCTGCCAGAAGGAGAGGGTGCCCAGGGTTAGCAGAGGCAAAAGGATCCCGCTGGGATAGGACCAGGGGCCTCATGGACCAGTTGCTAGGATATCCCTAGACCAGTTCCAGGAGGAGAGTAGGGTCACGCTCCCAACCATGGGGCTGGCCAGCTTCTGCAAAGCAGAGAGCAAGTGGGGCATGCCAGTCGGATGGGGGAGACACGCCATGTCCCTGCAGCAGGAAGATCGGGGATGAGGGGGCAGAAGCAGGCCTCTCTCTAGGAGGCAGAGTCACATGTGACTCAGGTGCCCTGAGGGTCAAGTTCTCTCCCAGGAGGGTGTGGCTCCACCGTCACTACCATGAAATACACAGGTGTGTTAGGAAGCGGTCAACCCACAAACGTAAGACCACCCAACGCAGATGTCCTGTGGAGCGAATGAAAGCCACCCTCCAGAGAGGAGACGTCCGACAGGGAGGCCACCCGGGGGGCTTGGCCCAGGCTCCTGGATAGAGAGGGTGGGGGGAGCCAGGCGGGGACGTGGGAGCCAGGCAGGGCCTGCTGACCGCGTGCTTATTTTGGTTCATTTTGTTCCATTCTCTTTCGTTTTTGTCCCACTGCCGTGAAGGCTCATTCTCGGGCGGGTGGATAAAGGGATTTCTCACTTTGAATCAATCTGGGCCCAGCCCCAGCCCGGCCGAGGGAGAAGAGGTGGGGGCCAGGGTAGGTGGGGGCCATGCGCCCGAGGAAGCTGGTGATCCGGAGGCCCTGCAAGGATAGGCCTCACCCGCGCTGGGGCTGCAGTGTCCTTCAGCTGGCCCGACGGCAGCCCACTTCGGCTGAGACATTGCTCACAGAATCGTTCCACCCGTGCCCATGCTCCCGGTCGCCTGGGCAGGCATCCAGACGGTCCCTAGAGGCTTACTCAGCTCAGCGCCCTGAGGGGTGGACGAGGGGCTGCGGAGGTGGGGCTCTCCCCGGCCCTCCGCCCTTCCTTTGCGGGCGCCCCATTCAGGAGAAGCCGGGGACCGTGTTTCCTGGGGGTGACACTGGCCTTGTGGCCAGAGGAATCTTGGCACATCCCAGGAAGAGCAGCTCCCGGCTTGGGTAGCACCCCAGGGCCAGGGCGCCAGGCTCCCTGGGCAGCCCATTCTCTGCAGGGCAGCAATCGGGAGGCAGGAGCCCAGAGACAAAGTGACCCGTAGGGCCCTGAACGTGGGAGTGTTTGTCACCAGCCCTTTAGGGAGAGGGGGACTCCTCCTCCAGGCCTTCCACAGAGCTTGACCCCAGCGGTGTCTTCCTGAGCCCTGGGGTTCTCAGAGGAGGAGCAGAACTGGGCTCAGGGGCTCCCTGCAGGCATGTGGGGGTCAGTGACTCTGTCTTCCAGTGCCCTCCCAGGTCACCGTCACCCGGCCTTCCCTACGCTTGCCCGAACACCTCCAGATCCCCAGGCTCTCAGGGGACAACAGTACCCAACCCAAATGACCTCCCTTTCCTGTCCCTCCCAAGTCCTGCCCTTTGCTGATCTGACAAAACAAACTGGGCAGATGCCCCCCTAGCGGCTAACGGACACTTATGCGTTACCATCTCTGGTGACCTGGGCCTCGTTCAGGGACCTTTTAGAGCCCAGGGCGTAACCTGAAGAAACATCCCTAATGGGGGAATTTCTGACTCAGGCCCAGCCAGAGGAAGACCTGGTGAGGCCGGGAGGCCGCTGGTCGCGCCGGGCGTGGCCCTGCCTGGCCTAAAGCCGCGTGGCCAGGGCGTGGCCCTGGACCTCCCCTCCCACAGGACCAGAGGCAGCAGGCCACGGAGGTCCAGACCCTGCCCATCTCCCGGCAGGGCCAGCACACCCAGGAGGCTGCCAAGCCAGAGGTCTAATCAAATATTAAACACAGTCAGTAAACTTAAACCAGCGCCGTATCTGGAGCACCAAGTGCCTCCCGGACAGCAGCCCAGCGCCAGCGCGGGAACGCCGCCAGCTCCGCTCGCCTGGGCAGGCATCCAGACGGTCCCTAGAGGCTTACTCAGCTCAGCGCCCTGAGGGGTGGACGAGGGGCTGCGGAGGTGGGGCTCTCCCCGGCCCTCCGCCCTTCCTTTGCGGGCGCCCCATTCAGGAGAAGCCGGGGACCGTGTTTCCTGGGGGTGACACTGGCCTTGTGGCCAGAGGAATCTTGGCACATCCCAGGAAGAGCAGCTCCCGGCTTGGGTAGCACCCCAGGGCCAGGGCGCCAGGCTCCCTGGGCAGCCCATTCTCTGCAGGGCAGCAATCGGGAGGCAGGAGCCCAGAGACAAAGTGACCCGTAGGGCCCTGAACGTGGGAGTGTTTGTCACCAGCCCTTTAGGGAGAGGGGGACTCCTCCTCCAGGCCTTCCACAGAGCTTGACCCCAGCGGTGTCTTCCTGAGCCCTGGGGTTCTCAGAGGAGGAGCAGAACTGGGCTCAGGGGCTCCCTGCAGGCATGTGGGGGTCAGTGACTCTGTCTTCCAGTGCCCTCCCAGGTCACCGTCACCCGGCCTTCCCTACGCTTGCCCGAACACCTCCAGATCCCCAGGCTCTCAGGGGACAACAGTACCCAACCCAAATGACCTCCCTTTCCTGTCCCTCCCAAGTCCTGCCCTTTGCTGATCTGACAAAACAAACTGGGCAGATGCCCCCCTAGCGGCTAACGGACACTTATGCGTTACCATCTCTGGTGACCTGGGCCTCGTTCAGGGACCTTTTAGAGCCCAGGGCGTAACCTGAAGAAACATCCCTAATGGGGGAATTTCTGACTCAGGCCCAGCCAGAGGAAGACCTGGTGAGGCCGGGAGGCCGCTGGTCGCGCCCGGGCGTGGCCCTGCCTGGCCTAAAGCCGCGTGGCCAGGGCGTGGCCCTGGACCTCCCCTCCCACAGGACCAGAGGCAGCAGGCCACGGAGGTCCAGACCCTGCCCATCTCCCGGCAGGGCCAGCACACCCAGGAGGCTGCCAAGCCAGAGGTCTAATCAAATATTAAACACAGTCAGTAAACTTAAACCAGCGCCGTATCTGGAGCACCAAGTGCCTCCCGGACAGCAGCCCAGCGCCAGCGCGGGAACGCCGCCAGCTCTGCTCGGCCTGGGTCCCGGGCCGGGGGCCTCTGGGCCCGCGCCCTGCTGTGGGCCGGAAGACGGGCGACCCATGGGGACCACGGCAGGGGAGGAGGCTCATGGTTTTTCTCCTCCATTCTATTATTCATTTCCTCTGATTTTTATCTAATCTCTCCTGATTGTCCTGGTGAAACTTAATAGACAAAGTGAATTTTTATTACATCATCAATATAATCTCCAGCTAATCAGCAGACTCGGGGGCCACGGCAAGGCCTATAGCTCCTCATCTGACTTCATAAATAGCAGGAACAATCACTGCCAAGCGTGCCTCCCCCACCTCCTCCCGGGAGGCCCTCTCCCCGGACCTATTCCTGGGGCTTCTGCCTTCCCACGGATCCCCCCGCCCAGTGGGCCACATTGCCGGTCCGTGGAGATATCTTTCCCAGTCGTATTTTTAGTTCTCTCTCTCCCAGCTTCAGCTGTTAAAATCACAAATCTGGGGCTTGTGTTTTGAATGCCAAAATAGCCTAATGTCGACTGATTTTGATTCTACTTTCCCCTGTGCTAGGAATGTGATATGTCATAAGATATTATATAATCGGGTGGATCACAATGCACGCTCTCAATCACATTATATACCAAATTAAGGCACATATCTCGCCGTGCCTATATAACCTATGTACCAAAGGTGTTTTGGCCATTTAAAGTCAGACCTTGCGTCGTATAGACTGGATCATAGATATTAAATTATATATTTCATTTGTATTTTACGATACCTTCCATTTATAGAGCATTTTGATCTGTAAAGTGCTTTCTTGTCTATTACCTCTTTTATCCCTATTGCAACCAGGTACAGTTGATACCTTTTTTATAAAGAAAAATGAAAAAGGGATCATGAAGGGAAATTACAGCCTGGTCAAATCCTGCCAGGATACGGTAGAGCGGCTCAGGCTGAGAACGGGCGCTGGCAAGCCAGGGAAAGGGCTGGGCGAACCAGAAGGGGCCGAGATCTGGTGGACGGCCAGGAAGGCAGATTTCTGGGGCCTGGCCTGCGGGGCTGCCGCTGGCCAAAGGGCAACAGTGACTTCAGGAATGGTTGTTTGCTTTGTTTATTTCCCCACCACCCTGTCCAAAGTTCAAGGTGGACCTGAGTGCCTCTCCTTGGGAGACGGAGCCGGCTCAGTAACTTGGGGCGTCTGCTCCCCTGCTCTCTGGGGGCCACGCCACTCTGCTCTGGGGTAGCCTGGATTTGGGGAAAACAGCAAGCATCGCTGAGAGTCACATCCTATCAGCAAGGGGCTGACAGGACCGTTGGATCTGGCCGTGGGCGTCCACACCATCGTCTGCTCAAGGAAAGGGGGAACCGGATGGTTACAGGCAGGTCAGAGCTGACCCAGGTCATGACCAGCCTCTTTCCACGATTCCTCCGAAGGGTGGAATCGGCCAGCCACTGGCCACCTCCACCGATTCCTGGGCAAAGGGCTGCTTTTTCAAATCTGTCCGAGAGCTGGTCTCTGTGCTTCGGGGGTCTTGAGGAGGCTCCTTCATTTCAGGCCTGACAGTGCATGGTCTCCCCCGCTTCAGCTGTTAAAATCACACATCTGGGGCTTGTGTTTTGAATGCCAAAATAGCCTAATGTCGACTGATTTTGATTCTACTTTCCCCTGTGCTAGGAATGTGATATGTCATAAGATATTATATAATCGGGTGGATCACAATGCACGCTCTCAATCACATTATATACCAAATTAAGGCACATATCTCGCCGTGCCTATATAACCTATGTACCAAAGGTGTTTTGGCCATTTAAAGTCAGACCTTGCGTCGTATAGACTGGATCATAGATATTAAATTATATATTTCATTTGTATTTTACGATACCTTCCATTTATAGAGCATTTTGATCTGTAAAGTGCTTTCTTGTCTATTACCTCTTTTATCCCTATTGCAACCAGGTACAGTTGATACCTTTTTTATAAAGAAAAATGAAAAAGGGATCATGAAGGGAAATTACAGCCTGGTCAAATCCTGCCAGGATACGGTAGAGCGGCTCAGGCTGAGAACGGGCGCTGGCAAGCCAGGGAAAGGGCTGGGCGAACCAGAAGGGGCCGAGATCTGGTGGACGGCCAGGAAGGCAGATTTCTGGGGCCTGGCCTGCGGGGCTGCCGCTGGCCAAAGGGCAACAGTGACTTCAGGAATGGTTGTTTGCTTTGTTTATTTCCCCACCACCCTGTCCAAAGTTCAAGGTGGACCTGAGTGCCTCTCCTTGGGAGACGGAGCCGGCTCAGTAACTTGGGGCGTCTGCTCCCCTGCTCTCTGGGGGCCACGCCACTCTGCTCTGGGGTAGCCTGGATTTGGGGAAAACAGCAAGCATCGCTGAGAGTCACATCCTATCAGCAAGGGGCTGACAGGACCGTTGGATCTGGCCGTGGGCGTCCACACCATCGTCTGCTCAAGGAAAGGGGGAACCGGATGGTTACAGGCAGGTCAGAGCTGACCCAGGTCATGACCAGCCTCTTTCCACGATTCCTCCGAAGGGTGGAATCGGCCAGCCACTGGCCACCTCCACCGATTCCTGGGCAAAGGGCTGCTTTTTCAAATCTGTCCGAGAGCTGGTCTCTGTGCTTCGGGGGTCTTGAGGAGGCTCCTTCATTTCAGGCCTGACAGTGAAGGGAGCCGGACCCTGCATGGAGCCCCTGAGCCCTGCCTGCTGCAGGGCCGGCTGGTGCTCCGGGCATGCAGCTGGCCGCCGGGTCCTCGCCCTGCCTGGCCGCCTGGCACGGAGGCTCAGGTCTCACCTCCCTGGAGTCAGAGCAGTGACCCCTGCTCATCCACCTCTTAGGGTCCTGGTGAGGATGGGAGGAGCTGAGAGGAGGGAAAATGAGGAGTGAAAGTTAAACTCTCCTGGATGATGACCATGCATTCAGTGCTGGCACCCCCGTCAGACCCCGGTGAGCTCGGGAAGTCCTCCTCCCTCCGAAATAGGGTGCTCAGGCTCACCCCTGGGCCCCAGGACAGACAGGAGGGACTCCCGACAAAGGACCGACTCCGTGACACACGCATGGGGCTCTTGCTTATTTTATCTCATCCGATCCTCGTGACGGAGCTGCGACTGAGATGCCACGGTGCCCCCTTCGAGTGCCAAGGGAACGGAAGCTCGGAGGCACAGGGACGCGACGGCGCTTATACGCCACGGAGGCACAGAGCCAGAAGCGGCAACCAGATCCGCCGTCTCCTCAAGCCCACCTCATTTCCATGACTGCAGCTCCCTTTATGGAAGTAAATAAAAAAACCAGCTCTGGCGTCGCCGTCGCTTTACAGATGGGCCTGCCGAAGCCCGTGACGTTCCAGGGTACCGTTTTCTTAGATCGTTCCACCCCATTCTTCAGAGAGACTCCAAAAACACGTAGACACGCACAAGCACATGCACACATGACAGACATGCAGAGAGAACTCAGACATGCCCTCTTACAGGTACACAGACACACACAGAGACAAAGAACTACACCCTCATGGACACACAGAGGAAGACACTCAAATACGGGTTCCCTGGAGAAGGGACAGGCTCTCCGCCCCAGTGCCCTTGCCTGTGAAATCCCATGGACAGAAGTGCCTGGCGGGCGACCGCCCACGGGGTCAGACAGACACAGACGTGAGTCAGTCACTGAGCACAGCATGCACCCCCCCAAAATACAGATGCAACGCACCCACATAAACACATTCCACAGACGCGCCTCCAGGAACACCCCGAGATGCGCACAGAGGCGCACACGCAGACAGCTGCCCACACACCCACAGCAGCGCACACTCCCGCAGCAGACCTCAGCAAGGCTCCAGGAAGCACAAGGCCACAGACGCGATGTAGCGCCCTGCCTCTCGAGCAGGCAGGGAAAACCAGCTGTTTTCGAGAAAGGGCCCAGCCTGCAGGCAGCGAGGGGGCCCACCAGCCCCTCGGCTCACCTCCCAGCCTTAGGCCAGAGGCCAAGAGTCCTCTCGCCCGAGCCCGTGAGGCACAGGAGCCTCGCAAAGGTCCAGCCCAAATCCTCCTTAGAAATCAGCAAACCTTCAGAAGGCGTTTGCTGAGAATGTTCCCTCTGCCCTCGCCTTTCCATGTCCACCTGCAGGAGCCTGGGCATGCTCGTGTTCCTTTGAGCGGAACCAAAGGAAGCTCCTAGAGAAATGTGGGGCAGGCCTTCCAAGGACCGCCCCCTCCACCCCACCAGCCCCACACGTCTGCCTTGGACAGGTCTCCAGGAGGTCGAGCCAGGCCTGTAAGCAGAAGAGGCACCTCCTGGAAGGGGTGACGGGAAGGGACAAGGGACGGTGTAGGCTGTAGCTGGTCTGTCCTGGAGGCCGGCGTCCAAGCTGCCTCTGTGGCCCCGGGCAACGCGGGAGGCTGTCTTTCCACACCGAGCCCTCTGCTGTCCGCCCAGGCCTGCTCCTGGCCTGCAGGGCTCCGGTGGGTCTGCGGGACCACAGTTATTCCAGGCTTGGCAGACAACGTGGCCCTGTGCGTCCGTAGGAGGAGGGCACATGCACACACACACCGAGGAACAAACGGTTAGCAAGGACAAGGAGCTCATCAGAGAAGGGGAAGCGCATGGTTTTCTCAAGGCTAAAATCCTGAGGGTTTGGGGATGAATTCACTAAGTATTCGTCACCTGGAGGATGAGCAAACCACATGGAAACTGAGACATTGCCGGATGACGGGCTGGGCCCGTCTCTTCCGTGCACACACTTGGGCCAGACGGGTGAGTCAGTCACTGAGCACAGCATGCACCCCAAAATACCAACGCACCCACATAAACACATTCCACAGACGCGCCTCCAGGAACACCCCGAGATGCGCACAGAGGCGCACACGCAGACAGCTGCCCACACACCCACAGCAGCGCACACTCCCGCAGCAGACCTCAGCAAGGCTCCAGGAAGCACAAGGCCACAGACGCGATGTAGCGCCCTGCCTCTCGAGCAGGCAGGGAAAACCAGCTGTTTTCGAGAAAGGGCCCAGCCTGCAGGCAGCGAGGGGGCCCACCAGCCCCTCGGCTCACCTCCCA
Source organism: Tragulus kanchil (assembly GCA_022376925.1). Taxonomy (NCBI): domain Eukaryota; kingdom Metazoa; phylum Chordata; class Mammalia; order Artiodactyla; family Tragulidae; genus Tragulus; species Tragulus kanchil. Next base: position 109,107,156 of record JAIOJX010000003.1, read on the forward strand.
GCCTTAGGCCAGAGGCCAAGAGTCCTCTCGCCCGAGCCCGTGAGGCACAGGAGCCTCGCAAAGGTCCAGCCCAAATCCTCCTTAGAAATCAGCAAACCTTCAGAAGGCGTTTGCTGAGAATGTTCCCTCTGCCCTCGCCTTTCCATGTCCACCTGCAGGAGCCTGGGCATGCTCGTGTTCCTTTGAGCGGAACCAAAGGAAGCTCCTAGAGAAATGTGGGGCAGGCCTTCCAAGGACCGCCCCCTCCACCCCACCAGCCCCACACGTCTGCCTTGGACAGGTCTCCAGGAGGTCGAGCCAGGCCTGTAAGCAGAAGAGGCACCTCCTGGAAGGGGTGACGGGAAGGGACAAGGGGACGGTGTAGGCTGTAGCTGGTCTGTCCTGGAGGCCGGCGTCCAAGCTGCCTCTGTGGCCCCGGGCAACGCGGGAGGCTGTCTTTCCACACCGAGCCCTCTGCTGTCCGCCCAGGCCTGCTCCTGGCCTGCAGGGCTCCGGTGGGTCTGCGGGACCACAGTTATTCCAGGCTTGGCAGACAACGTGGCCCTGTGCGTCCGTAGGAGGAGGGCACATGCACACACACACCGAGGAACAAACGGTTAGCAAGGACAAGGAGCTCATCAGAGAAGGGGAAGCGCATGGTTTTCTCAAGGCTAAAATCCTGAGGGTTTGGGGATGAATTCACTAAGTATTCGTCACCTGGAGGATGAGCAAACCACATGGAAACTGAGACATTGCCGGATGACGGGCTGGGCCCGTCTCTTCCGTGCACACACTTGGGCCAGGTGTGCTGGACCAGAGAAGCTCAGGGCTGCTCTGGAGGCTGTGTGCCCTGTCCCGCGTGACCGGAACGCGCCGGTGGGCCGTGAGCGGCGAGGCTCCGTGGGCAGCTCTGGGGCGGTGGACACGTCTCTGGACGGCCGCGGCGTGGCCAGTCGCTGGCGCAGTGTGTCTGTCTGTTGGAGAAGCGCCTCGTGGATGCATGTTGTCGTCTAGTGTTGGGCGTTGCTGGTGCCCATGTGCTGATGTTGTGTGGGCCCTGTGCGTGGGGGCCAGGTGTGGAGAGCCCGTGCTCTCTGCTCTGGCTCTGGACAGAAAGGGAGGGAGCAGGGGGGCACTGGCTTGTCCCTGCCTGGCTCCCTCGTCCTGGGACTTGTAGTAAGGAAGCCCCCCTTTCTCTCGGCCCAAGGGGATCTCATGCCAGGAGCACCTCGGCTCCCATCCTGAAGCTCTGGGGTCTGGAGCCCTTCCCTGGAGCGACTGTGTGCGTGTGCGTGTGCGTGTGTGTGTGTGTGTGTGTCACACCGCCTCCATATAGGCACACTGCAATCTCAGCTGAGGAGGCCCAGGCAAGGAGCCCTTTGGACGTGCCTGCTCAGATGGGCTGAGTGGACGCCAGCGTGCGAGGGCCGTCACGAGCCTGGGTGGGCCGGTCTGCAAGTGGCAGATTGTGAGTCTATGACTGGAGCTCCTCCCAAGTGCAGGAGACAAACAGCAGCAAAAAAAAATGGATCTGACATCCTGGGCGGGCCCTCCTGCTGTTCTCTGCCCCGTGTGTGGTGGGGGGAAGGTTTCAGGCTGCAGGGGGACGAGCGCGGGAAGGTGGAGGGGAGGCAGGGTCCCGCACACGTGGGGTGTGGGCAGCGTGCGGGGGTGGGACGCTAAGGGAAACTGTCCTCCGGAGACCTCGCTGCTTTCGCGGATGCGCGGCTGGGCCATCGGTGGCGTTTTTCTCACATTCTGCCCACAGCTTCCCCTGGGAGACGAGGAAGAGGAGCTCGGGGCTCCTTGACGCCCGGGTAAAGCCCTGAGCGCCCGGCTCTTCCAGGAGGTGGGAGAGGGAAAGAGCCAGGGGGCCGGGGGGCACTGGGGGGCAGCCACGGGAGAGAGGCCCCCTCCCCACGGCCTCCGCCTGGGTGGGAGCAGATGGCGCTCATACCCGACTAGCCAGGCCCGAGGCAGCGCTGGGAGGCAGTGAGTCCTGAGGGAAGGAGAACGCAGAGGAGGTCAGGGCGGGGCTCCCAGGGAGCCTCCTCTGTCCTCCAGATCCTTCTTCTGTCCCCGCACCCAGTCCCCTGGCCCTGACCACGCGTCTAGCTGCAGGGCCCAGTTATTTCACCCCATTTCTGCTAAGGCTGATCCAGCTCCTAGGCGCAGGCACGAAGGGCCGGCTCCTTTCAAGCCTGGCCCTGGCACGAGCTTCCTTTGCTCCGAGGCCGCCGGGCTGGAGGAAGGCCGTCCTCACCTGCCCCCACGGGCCCCAAGGTCTCCGTCTCGTCTGGAGGGACCCCCGCTCTGCTCCCATCCAGGGTCAGCACTACGCTTCGCCTCCACATTCCCGGCAGGCGGACCCCACCCAGAGCCCCGAGGCGCGCGAGGCCGGAGCCCGACCCTCCCCCGCCTGTCGCAGGTCGCCTCTATCCAAATTCCCTGAAAATCTGATGAGAAATGAAAACCCTGGCCTCGGCTTCAGGCCTTGGAATTCCCTGGAGATGCAGCCGTCGGAGGGCAGCTGAGGGTCTCCAAGGTCTGGTCCCAGAGCCACCTTGTGGTGCCTCCCGGCCCTGTGCGCAGCGCCCGGCCCAGAGTGTCACTGCCTCCTGCCTCCCAGCGTCCCGTGGCCCCCTGTCCCCAGCTCTGTGTCTCCCAGGACGCAGCCTCCTTCACCGGGGCAACAGACCCCCCACAGCCCAGGCAGAACCTGACTCTGAGACCCCCACAACTTCCCTAGCGGGAAAAGCGGCCCTGACTTCACCCTGTCACGTTTTCTCCTCACACGCACGTGGGTGCACACGCAGATGCACTCATCCCAACAGATGTCCTCAGGGGCAGGGACCCACAGACAGACGCAGACACGCGTGACGCTGTTCGGTCCCCAGCTCTCTGGAGTCAGACCGTGGCTGTGCTCAGACCTCCCCTGGCTTTCCCGGCACCCCCGAGCCCCCGTTCAGAAGCAGGTGGAGGCTCCGGACAGGGCGGGGGGCTGTGAGGCAGGCGACCCTGAGGTCAAACCCCGAGTGTTCCACCAGCAAGGTATGTGACCTTGGGCAAGTCCCTTTCCGTCCTGGGACGGCCTCGGTTTCCTCGTCCAGCGAATGGGAACCTCTCGCCCGTCTAAATGGGTTTAAAATTTTTCAGTAATCTAGGCAAAGCGAATGGGGAACCTTGAATTTGTCCCTGGCCTACCCGTCTAGCTGCAGGGCCCAGTTATTTCACCCCATTTCTGCTAAGGCTGATCCAGCTCCTAGGCGCAGGCACGAAGGGCCGGCTCCTTTCAAGCCTGGCCCTGGCACGAGCTTCCTTTGCTCCGAGGCCGCCGGGCTGGAGGAAGGCCGCCCTCACCTGCCCCCACGGGCCCCAAGGTCTCCGTCTCGTCTGGAGGGACCCCCGCTCTGCTCCCATCCAGGGTCAGCACTACGCTTCGCCTCCACATTCCCGGCAGGCGGACCCCACCCAGAGCCCCGAGGCGCGCGAGGCCGGAGCCCGACCCTCCCCCGCCTGTCGCAGGTCGCCTCTATCCAAATTCCCTGAAAATCTGATGAGAAATGAAAACCCTGGCCTCGGCTTCAGGCCTTGGAATTCCCTGGAGATGCAGCCGTCGGAGGGCAGCTGAGGGTCTCCAAGGTCTGGTCCCAGAGCCACCTTGTGGTGCCTCCCGGCCCTGTGCGCAGCGCCCGGCCCAGAGTGTCACTGCCTCCTGCCTCCCAGCGTCCCGTGGCCCCCTGTCCCCAGCTCTGTGTCTCCCAGGACGCAGCCTCCTTCACCGGGGCAACAGACCCCCCACAGCCCAGGCAGAACCTGACTCTGAGACCCCCACAACTTCCCTAGCGGGAAAAGCGGCCCTGACTTCACCCTGTCACGTTTTCTCCTCACACGCACGTGGGTGCACACGCAGATGCACTCATCCCAACAGATGTCCTCAGGGGCAGGGACCCACAGACAGACGCAGACACGCGTGACGCTGTTCGGTCCCCAGCTCTCTGGAGTCAGACCGTGGCTGTGCTCAGACCTCCCCTGGCTTTCCCGGCACCCCCGAGCCCCCGTTCAGAAGCAGGTGGAGGCTCCGGACAGGGCGGGGGGCTGTGAGGCAGGCGACCCTGAGGTCAAACCCCGAGTGTTCCACCAGCAAGGTATGTGACCTTGGGCAAGTCCCTTTCCGTCCTGGGACGGCCTCGGTTTCCTCGTCCAGCGAATGGGAACCTATAGCCTGTCTAAATGGGTTTATTTTGAGTATAAAATGCAGTAATCTAGGCAAAGCATTTGGCACCATGCCTGGAGCGCAGGAAGCCTGAGATGAATTGTAGCCGTATAACAAGTGCAAGAGAAAGGCTAGAATTCCCAGCCCAGACACCCGCCCCTGACCGCGCTGCCCTTGCACGTCCTGGGAGATCAATTCCACCTCTGCACCTCTGTTCAGACGGTGCCTGCCCCGTGCCGCTCTGCGACCTGCCTGCCCCAGACCGAAGGCTGGCCTCTGCGGAGACCACGCGTCCTCCAGGAAGCCTCCCCAGCGGCAGCTCCACCCCCACCCCGGGCCTCCGCTCTCCCGCGCCAGCCCCTGGCGAGGGCAGGTCCGTCCGGATCCATCGGCCTCTCCTTTTCCCACCAGCTCGTGACAGGAGCTCGGCCAGACGCACCTCAGGCCCACATCCATGGTGACCCTTCACTCACCTAGAGGGACGGTCCCTCTGGCCCTGGCAAAAGCCAGTTGCTTCTTTAATATTATGTTTACTATACATGTTTCCCATCGTGAGTAGTACTCGTAGAAAAAACTAACAGGATGGGAAAGGAGAAGAAGAGAAGGCACCCGCGGTCCCATCTCCCAGAGCAGCTCCTTGAATGTCACGGTGATCTTCCTTCGGTCCGGCTGACACTTCCACTCAGAAGCCACACAGCCTGTAGCCCAGCGCTGGGCTGCCGCTTGGGTGAGAAGCAGAGGGAAGAGGCCCCAGTCTCGGGAGGAAATAGCACCGGGGAAAACAATGCCCAAGCGTAAGGGACACACAGCCTACGCCCGCCACCAGCAGATTCCACGGTGTGCCCCGGCTGCGGGGAGCCACGCAGCCCCCGCGGCCTGGGTTTGGAAATGGGGAGAAGCCCTGGGCTCTTGTCCGGGGGCCCCTAGAGTCTGTCTTTGGCCATTTCTAGTTTTCCACTTCCTCACCTGGAAATGGAGACGAAACCCGTCACCCACCAGAGCACTTTCTGTTTCACAGTCTCTCAACTGGGCGATGAAGCTCATGCTGGGTTTCGAGCCCGGGGCCATGCCACGCTGAGGGACTCTCGGAGGCTGGGGGCAAGTGTGGGCGGGTTCAGGAGTTGCTAAGAGGCCGCAGTTAGGGGTCCAAGATCACTGGAAATGATGCGTCCATGAAGGGAATGAATTGCTTGGTCGTGGGTTGAAATGGAAACAGGGTGTGATGGTTGCCCCCCACAAGAACCAGGCTCTCCCAAAGAACATGGGGAGGCAGAGTCATGCCACAGAGAGAGCACTACGTCTGGAGTCCAAAGACTTGCAATGCTTGAGAGGTCGATGATGACCACAGGCAGTTGATCCCCTGAGCGCGAATGCCCAGCCTGTACGTTGAGAATGACAAGACAGACTCCACGGAGCATCATAGCCATTAAATGAGAATATATAGAAACTTCTGGAACAGGCTTGGATAACGATAATAAGCATAATAATAGAATAATAATGAACATGGTTAACATGCCTGTGTCAGTTACTAGGTGCTTAGCATGAAACCAAGCATTCCACTGTGTCGTGGGGTCTCCTACTCCCGTCCCTCCTAGGAGGAGGGCTCAGCTCCCACCTGTCCTTTGCAGACACGGAGACAAAGGCACCAAGAGTTTCAGTGACTTCTGGGTCACCCAGTGAGGCTAGGACAGACCCAGAATGCCAAGCAGGGCCTCCCCTGCCCCCGAGAGTCACAGGCCTGGTAAGAGGGCCGGTCTCGGTTATAGTCCAGTCCCACATCTGGGGATGAGACTGTCTCGCGTGTCAGCATCGTGATGGAAGATGAGAAGAGTCAGCCCCAGTTCTGTGCATACACAGTGAGCACTCAATAACGAGGGTTTATTTATTGCTTCTGTTTACAGCCCCCAAGTGAATTGTTTCACCGGAAAACTGCCCACGGCAGCAGATGGGAGCCACGCAGCCCCGCGCCCAGGTTTGGAAATGGGGAGAAGCCCTGGGCTCTTGTCCGGGGGCCCCTAGAGTCTGTCTTTGGCCATTTCTAGTTTTCCACTTCCTCACCTGGAAATGGAGACGAAACCCGTCACCCACCAGAGCACTTTCTGTTTCACAGTCTCTCAACTGGGCGATGAAGCTCATGCTGGGTTTCGAGCCCGGGGCCATGCCACGCTGAGGGACTCTCGGAGGCTGGGGGCAAGTGTGGGCGGGTTCAGGAGTTGCTAAGAGGCCGCAGTTAGGGGTCCAAGATCACTGGAAATGATGCGTCCATGAAGGGAATGAATTGCTTGGTCGTGGGTTGAAATGGAAACAGGGTGTGATGGTTGCCCCCCACAAGAACCAGGCTCTCCCAAAGAACATGGGGAGGCAGAGTCATGCCACAGAGAGAGCACTACGTCTGGAGTCCAAAGACTTGCAATGCTTGAGAGGTCGATGATGACCACAGGCAGTTGATCCCCTGAGCGCGAATGCCCAGCCTGTACGTTGAGAATGACAAGACAGACTCCACGGAGCATCATAGCCATTAAATGAGAATATATAGAAACTTCTGGAACAGGCTTGGATAACGATAATAAGCATAATAATAGAATAATAATGAACATGGTTAACATGCCTGTGTCAGTTACTAGGTGCTTAGCATGAAACCAAGCATTCCACTGTGTCGTGGGGTCTCCTACTCCCGTCCCTCCTAGGAGGAGGGCTCAGCTCCCACCTGTCCTTTGCAGACACGGAGACAAAGGCACCAAGAGTTTCAGTGACTTCTGGGTCACCCAGTGAGGCTAGGACAGACCCAGAATGCCAAGCAGGGCCTCCCCTGCCCCCGAGAGTCACAGGCCTGGTAAGAGGGCCGGTCTCGGTTATAGTCCAGTCCCACATCTGGGGATGAGACTGTCTCGCGTGTCAGCATCGTGATGGAAGATGAGAAGAGTCAGCCCCCGAAGTTCTGTGCATACACAGTGAGCACTCAATAACGAGGGTTTATTTATTGCTTCTGTTTACAGCCCTATTCCCAAAGTGAATTGTTTGTTTAAGTAAGGAGCATTTACCTTTATTACAGTCATTGGTAAATAAAATTATATTTGCATTTCCACAAATATGTATGAGTTTAATTAGTCTTGCAATTCGTACACAAGAACCGGTCCAGGAAACACATTCATGAGCTCACCCTTTTACCCCAGGCAAAAAGCCTTCTCAGACAAACACCCTCAGGATTAAATAATTCATTCATTCACAAATAGTTATCGATCACCTGCTCGGTGCCAGGCACAAATCTAGCTGCTGGAGGCATGACAGTGACCAAGGCAGACAGATTCCTGACTCTCCTAGAGCTTATATCTTCATGAGAGGACTTCAATGGCAATTTAAAAATAAAAATTAAGTACCATGCTGAGAATTAAATGTACAGATGATATACCGAGTGACTGACGTTGTTCCATAATCTGTGAGCCAGGGGAATCTCTACTCCAGAAGCGGGCAGTGAAGCTGAGGTCCAGATACCAAGCTCAGCTGGAGGGAAAGAGCTCTTTGGGCAGAGGGGAAAGGGCGTGCGAAGGTCCTGAGGCAGGAATGTGTGCGAGGGACAAGAGAAATCCATTGTGATGGGGGTGATGAGGAGAGGGAAGTGGCAGGGGCAAGTTGTGTCGGGCTTAACAGGTCGAGAAGGCATCTGAATTGCATTCTAAGCCTAGTGGAAACAGTCAGATCTCAATAAGATCTTTCTGGCTGCTGTGAAACCAGCTGCTCGGGCGTCGAACCAGGGAGTGACAGGTAAGCATGAAACCAAGCATTCCACTGTGTCTGGGCCCACTCCCGTCCCTCCTGGGGGGTGCCCAGGCACACGGAGACAAAGGCACCAAGAGTTTCAGTGACTTCTGGGTCACCCAGTGAGGCTAGGACAGACCCAGAATGCCAAGCAGGGCCTCCCCTGCCCCCGAGAGTCACAGGCCTGGTAAGAGGGCCGGTCTCGGTTATAGTCCAGTCCCACATCTGGGGATGAGACTGTCTCGCGTGTCAGCATCGTGATGGAAGATGAGAAGAGTCAGCCCCCGAAGTTCTGTGCATACACAGTGAGCACTCAATAACGAGGGTTTATTTATTGCTTCTGTTTACAGCCCTATTCCCAAAGTGAATTGTTTGTTTAAGTAAGGAGCATTTACCTTTATTACAGTCATTGGTAAATAAAATTATATTTGCATTTCCACAAATATGTATGAGTTTAATTAGTCTTGCAATTCGTACACAAGAACCGGTCCAGGAAACACATTCATGAGCTCACCCTTTTACCCCAGGCAAAAAGCCTTCTCAGACAAACACCCTCAGGATTAAATAATTCATTCATTCACAAATAGTTATCGATCACCTGCTCGGTGCCAGGCACAAATCTAGCTGCTGGAGGCATGACAGTGACCAAGGCAGACAGATTCCTGACTCTCCTAGAGCTTATATCTTCATGAGAGGACTTCAATGGCAATTTAAAAATAAAAATTAAGTACCATGCTGAGAATTAAATGTACAGATGATATACCGAGTGACTGACGTTGTTCCATAATCTGTGAGCCAGGGGAATCTCTACTCCAGAAGCGGGCAGTGAAGCTGAGGTCCAGATACCAAGCTCAGCTGGAGGGAAAGAGCTCTTTGGGCAGAGGGGAAAGGGCGTGCGAAGGTCCTGAGGCAGGAATGTGTGCGAGGGACAAGAGAAATCCATTGTGATGGGGGTGATGAGGAGAGGGAAGTGGCAGGGGCAAGTTGTGTCGGGCTTAACAGGTCGAGAAGGCATCTGAATTGCATTCTAAGCCTAGTGGAAACAGTCAGATCTCAATAAGATCTTTCTGGCTGCTGTGGGAAACCAGCTGCTCTCCAAGAGCAGACGTGGAGCCAGGCAACCAGGGGAGTGAGGAGAGAGCTTGTATTAAAATGGACAGTGAAGGCATGAGAGGTAGATGGGTTCAGCGTGTGTTGGGCAGAGAGGGGTCCCAAGGGCTGCTGATGGACTGGGTGTGGAGTGAGGGGAAGCAGGAGCCCCGGCGGATTTGAGTCACGTGATGAAGGCTGGTGGTGCAGTACCAGGAAGGAGCATCTTTTAGCGGTGGGAGAGCAAACTTCCGGTTCGGCCATGGAGAGAATGGATGCCAATGAGATGTCCAAGTGGAGACATGAGAAGGCAGGTGGATTATGATCCTGGAGCTGAGAGAAGATCTGGGCTGGAGGCATGAATGTAAGAAAGTCAAAGTGTTAGTCGCTCAGTCGTGTCCAACGCCTAGCGACCCCATGGACTGGACTGTCCGTGGCATTCTCCAGGCAGGACTACTGGAGTGGGTCGCCATTTCCTTCTCCAAGGGATCTTCCCGACCCAGGGATCAAACCTGGGTCTCCTACATTACAGGTAGATCTTTACTGTCTGAGCCACCAGGGAAGCCCATAAAGCTGAGAGGCATCAGTGTATTGTACTTAAAGTTATTTATTATACGACAGATTAAAGAAGACTTCATAGATGTGGTTATTGTTTTTCCTTGGTGTGCTCCGAACATCAGTGAGGTCATGGACTGTAGGATGCATGCATGCATGCATGAAACCAAAGATGTGGTCTTGGGAGCTCCCTCCTCCCTATACCCGACCCCAGCTTCTCAGCTCAGTCCTTCAGTCGTGTCCAGCTCTTTGTGACCCCGTGGACTGCAGCACGCCAGGCTCCCCTGTCCTTCTCCCGGAGTCCGCTCAAACTCACATCCATTGAGTCCGTCTCATCCTCTGTCATCTCCTTCTGCCTTCATTTTTCTCAGCATCAGGGTCTTTCCCAATGAGTTGTCTCTTTGCATCAGGTCTCCGGTACTGCAGGCAGATTCTCTACCGCCTGAGCCGCCGGGGAGGCCCCCGGCTTCTCAGTAGGGCTTTCCTCCCGCCGGACAGCTCTGCCCCTCACGTTGTCATTAATGAACGTAGCACAGGAGTCAATTCCTCCTGCCCCAGTGCCCCTCACACAGTTTCAGAGCTTATCTCGAGTCTGTCCTTCCTACACGCCCACCTAAATCCCGCGTGCCGTAGCTTCCGTCCCTCTGGCTTTCGCCAAGACCACGGCCACTGCCCTCTCTCGGAGTGTCTCTTTCCCAGGAGGCCAGAGTGGCACTCCACCCAGGAGAGAGAGCAGGCGCCGTCCAGGGTGAGTCAGCCGAACTCACCGCGGAGATGTAGGTCGCCCCGCTCCCTCCTCCCTGCTCTGCACAGGCTGATGGGCCCTGCCTGCCTGCCCCGCCGCCATCATCGTCCTCAGGGCCTGCACACCCTCGCCCCGCCGCGCCCACCCGCCTGACCTCCCCCATGGCTGCTCTGAGCCCCTGGAAGAGACGCATCCTGCAGGGACTCCCACGTGGCCCCCAGAGCCGCCACCAAACGCCCGAGACAGACTGCTGGCCCTGTTTCCTTTCTTTTCAAGTGAAAAACTAATAAAAGCAACCCACGATGAAATACGCTGCTATTTTACTTACAAATGAGAGCTGGAATCATTCCCCAGGCACCTGGGCGTCTGTGAGAGCCTGGATGGGGTGAAGGCGTCTGATGGGGGAGAGTCCCCCCGGGGCCGCAGGCAGGCCTCCCCTGGCCTGCGACTCCCAGACGGCTTCCCTCGGGCACCGCAGAGCCCAGCCCTTCCATCCCGTCGCCATCATGGGCACACGTGGGTCAGAGCCGCCCGTCAGGAGGGTGGTCTTCAAGAGCCCCCTGTAAGAAAGGGAGGGGTGGCTGGGCGGGAGGACCGCTGGAGGCAAGGCGCTGACACACACACGTCAGCGCTTCGTGGATCGGGTCGTGAGAGTGAACACGCGCCTCGTGTGAATCGCTCTATTGCATCCAGCCGTGCTACCGGCAGGGAGACATGAGCACCCTGCATCCTCTCTGCCTCCCCAGGACGTCACCAGCTGGGCAGTTTCCAGCCACATGAGGCTGTTTCCATGCCCGTGTGTTAAAGTGTAATTAAAAATCCAGTTCCAGGGGCCTCCCTGGTGGTCCAGTGGGTAAGGACACCACCTTGTAGTGCAAAGGGCGCCAGTTCGATCCCTGGACCGGGAAGATCCCATGTGCCGCGGAGAGGCTAGACCAGTGTGTCCAGTGATGAGCCAGCACTCTTGAGCGCATGCGCCCAGAGCCAGTACAGGAGAGGCCACTGCAATGGGAGGCCCACACGGGCCAAAGAATAAAGACAGATGAAAATAAAAATGGCTATAAAACAATGGTTTCAAAACAAAAGTCCAGTTCCAAATGTTCCATAGCCACACATAGGCAGGGGCTCCTACGCTAGACGGTGCAGACAGAGAGCCTGCCACGCGGGGCAGGAGATGCTACCCGAGGACACTGTCGTGTGCCACTGCAGGCGGGCAAGGACGCGAGAGCGCACACGCGCCAACCTGAGCTGGCATGAAAACAATGTGAATGTGTGTGGGTTTCACTCTGCTGGGTGTGTGTGCACATGTGTGTGTGTCTGCAAGAGACGTCAAGCCCTGGTCTACCACCCCAGACCTCCCACTGTTTCATGAACACGGATTCCAGAATCAAATTCTCCCTCTCCCCGTCTCAAGCTGTGTGACCTTTGGCAACTGGCGTAACACATCTGTACCCCAGCCTTCTCTTTAGAAAACAAAGATCACAATAGAACCATGGCAGAGGGTTGTTCGGGGCCTTCCGTGAGATAACACACACACAGCTCTCAGCGTGGCTCCCGGCACCCTGGGAGCTATTAATAAACCGTGAGTTCGTCCTGCCGTTTCCGGGAGGCAGAGTGTTTGCTGAGCTGGGGCAGCCTTGGAGAAGAGGCACGTAGGGAGGCCTCCGATGAGACAGGACAGGACAGTCACTGCCCCCTCCGGCAGTTGAGGGGCTGGGGAGGGAGCTGGTGAGGTGCCACACGGGACGGCCCTGGGGGTGCGGAGACTGGGGGTGCAGGTTAGCAGAGGCGCCCCTGGAGGAAGAGGCTGTCCAAAGGGGGACGCGGCTGGGCCTCACCTGTTCTCTACGGCCTAGACTTGCGTGTTTGTTTCAGAAGACGTCCAGCTTAGAAGGGAGAGAGAGCCGTGCGCAGCTGTTTGGCGGTGTCAAAGCTGCTTTCTCTCTGGAGAGAAGCGCCCGGCAGTGATCCCCTCACACCTTGCCCTCCAGGAGCTACGGTCTCACCTGGGAGATGAGACCAACCCACATGTGACAATTGGAACGAGAAAGAATCGGCATCAGGGTGGCCCCTGAGGGAGTTTCTGGTCCAAGGCAGACATTTTAACAGGAATCATTCCAGGTATTTGTGCGTCATACCAGAGAGCCATGAGTCAGAGCAGGAGAAAAATAAAGCAAAAAACCGAGTTCCAAATGTTCCATAGCCACACATAGGCAGGGGCTCCTACGCTAGACGGTGCAGACAGAGAGCCTGCCACGCGGGGCAGGAGATGCTACCGAGGACACTGTCGTGTGCCACTGCAGGCGGGCAAGGACGCGAGAGCGCACACGCGCCAACCTGAGCTGGCATGAAAACAATGTGAATGTGTGTGGGTTTCACTCTGCTGGGTGTGTGTGCACATGTGTGTGTGTCTGCAAGAGACGTCAAGCCCTGGTCTACCACCCCAGACCTCCCACTGTTTCATGAACACGGATTCCAGAATCAAATTCTCCCTCTCCCCGTCTCAAGCTGTGTGACCTTTGGCAACTGGCGTAACACATCTGTACCCCAGCCTTCTCTTTAGAAAACAAAGATCACAATAGAACCATGGCAGAGGGTTGTTCGGGGCCTTCCGTGAGATAACACACACACAGCTCTCAGCGTGGCTCCCGGCACCCTGGGAGCTATTAATAAACCGTGAGTTCGTCCTGCCGTTTCCGGGAGGCAGAGTGTTTGCTGAGCTGGGGCAGCCTTGGAGAAGAGGCACGTAGGGAGGCCTCCGATGAGACAGGACAGGACAGTCACTGCCCCCTCCGGCAGTTGAGGGGCTGGGGAGGGAGCTGGTGAGGTGCCACACGGGACGGCCCTGGGGGTGCGGAGACTGGGGGTGCAGGTTAGCAGAGGCGCCCCTGGAGGAAGAGGCTGTCCAAAGGGGGACGCGGCTGGGCCTCACCTGTTCTCTACGGCCTAGACTTGCGTGTTTGTTTCAGAAGACGTCCAGCTTAGAAGGGAGAGAGAGCCGTGCGCAGCTGTTTGGCGGTGTCAAAGCTGCTTTCTCTCTGGAGAGAAGCGCCCGGCAGTGATCCCCTCACACCTTGCCCTCCAGGAGCTACGGTCTCACCTGGGAGATGAGACCAACCCACATGTGACAATTGGAACGAGAAAGAATCGGCATCAGGGTGGCCCCTGAGGGAGTTTCTGGTCCAAGGCAGACATTTTAACAGGAATCATTCCAACAGGTATTTGTGGACAGCCTGTTCTGTGTAAAAGCCAGCTTGTGCGTGCTGCAGAAGACTGAGAGAGAGGAACGATATGCAAGGACCTCGGCCCTCTAGGAGAGGGGCCCCTGAGAAAGAGGTCCAAGACCGCAGCCGCCCAAGGCGAGACGGCCGTTCCGGGGCGGATGGATGGGGTCCTGAGGGGGAAAACATACAGTCAGGAGCTGGCATTTGAAATAGGCTCTGAGGGGTGGCCAAGACCCGCCGGAGAATACAAGGAGGTCCAAGAGGGGCAGGGCAGCTTCTCCAGGACCACACAGGGGCGCAGGCACAAGGTTCTTCCCGGTAAAGAGGTGAGGAAAGGGGTCCATGCCTAGGCGTGGGACTCAGAGAGTGGGGCCCTCCGAGATGCGCGTCGGGAGAGACCAGAGCCATGCCTCGGCCAGACCTGTCTGTGCTGGAAGCCCCCCTCCAGGATGGACCCGCCCAGGCGCAGACGCGAGGCCGCCTGCGCTTTCAGATGAGGCCAGCAGAGGGCATCAGGACGCCTGCACACCCTGGCCCTTACGGGGGCCGCCTGGGTTCTGGCTTCAGAGCCTGGGGCCCTCCGGCACCAAGCACGGCATCCACGCCCCATATGGGGTGCGCCTGCTAGGGGCACCAGATGGGAGAGCTATCCAGGTAGCTCAGGGGGGCACGCATGGGCAGGCGAGAGAAACCTCGTGGCCCTCCCAGAATCAGGCACCTCCATAAAGGTGGCACGGGCAGCTGCATAAAACAGGTGGTTCCCAAGACAGACCTGAGCCTGGCAGTGTGCGTGACGAGTAGACTTTACGCAGTTGCTATTTGGAGACCGCGACGGGAGGGGACCTCCATCTGCCACCACCTCTGGGTTCATCCCCCAACCCCCAGCCACCAACCTGGAGGACAGACAGAGCTCCTGGCAGTCTGTGGGTCGAGTCAGGGTGGAGGGACTCGACTTGCGTCTTTGTGTCCTTTGGCAGCCAGGGGACCCATGTCCTCTCCAAAAAACCTTACCCGCATCCAGCCTCCCTGCCCCAGCGATAGAGGCCTTGGGCAGTCAGCACCTGGCCTGCATTTCTGCCAAAGACATCCCCAAGGACCTGCCAGGGACCCCCCTCTCGTGACTAGAGGCCCCGCTCCTGGCCGGGCAGCGCAGGACCTCAGAGCATGCACAGGCCCCCCTCAGCCCCGCCGGGGTGAAACCCAGAACTCCACAGGACGTGGGTCTGAATTCAGCTTTGCTCCCCTGGCCCTGAGAAGCTGCACGCATCTGGTTCGGAAGATGAGAGTCTGGAGACTCAGATGTCAGTGATGACCGAGGGGGTGACCCCTGAGCGCAGGGCAGGCGACGTGCAGGAGAAAGAGGACGAGGCAGAGGGCGAGGTGGATGCGGGAGACGAAGGGCAGGCGAGGGACGTGGGGACGAAGCGGCCAGAAAAGCGTCCGGAGAGCCACGGACGGACCTGCAGTTGTCCGTCCTGCCGGAGGGCTGTCCCAGGCCCGTGCGCGGAGCTGCCCGGAGCCACGGCAGGCCCGCGGGCTGTCTCAGGCCAGGTCTGCCTGGGGTGGGGGGGGGGGGGGGCGTCCTGAGTCTCGGGAAGGCAGTCAGTGGCCGGGCTCGGCGGGGCGCCTCCCCCTCTCCCAGGGCTAATACAGCCGCGAGGCACCCTCCTCTCCCTCCTCCAGAGCTCGTGTTCAAGAGGGAGCACGGAGCTCAGGATGCTGGCCGGGCTCTGGGGGTGCAACGTGCCCGTCAGCAGGCTGGGTATGGGTGGGAGCCAGCCAGGACCAAGGCAGCCGACCTGTAAGCTGGGGGTCAGAGGTCAGGGCCCGGGGCTCCGTCCTGTCTCAGGGGAGGTCACCCCCTCGCCCTGGCGTCACCTGGGTCCCAGGGAAGGCAATCCAGAGCCCCTGGACCCACCTCACAAAGATATGGCGAGGCTCAGACTGGGGAGAGATGTCCAGGAGGCACAAGGCCGCCGCGGAAGCCCACGGGGGCCCTGACCCCGGGACACCAGCCCCAGGTGGGAAGACAGCTGAGGCGCAGGCGGGGTGGGCTTCCAGGAAAACACACGAAAGCGAGTCAGGCTCCAGGCATGAAAGAGCCCCCGGTGGTCTAGGCTTTACTGCACCTTTGGCCCTCCAGTCTGTCCCCAGGGCTCCCTGCAGCCCAGCAGCCTGAGCCCACAGCCCCGTGGGCCTGCACAGGGCTCAGCTGCCCCTGGGGAGAGCTGTGGCCCCACCCCCAGCCCTCCCAATGCCCCTCCAGGGAATATCCTCCCACCTCCCCTCATGGCTGCAAACAGCTGTGATTCAGAGAGAGAGTCATTTCCAAGGAAACCAAAAAAAAAAAAAAAATTCTAGGCATCAGGGGAAATTTCAACCACAAAGCAAGCGGTTTGAGAGGAGCCTTGACTGCCCCCAGGACGCAGCTTGGGGCGCCTGGCATTGTCAACACCGCTCTCCGAGGAAGGGACAGACACGGGACATATGCCCAGGGGCGTGGAGAGGGAGAGGAATGTGTCCCCCAAGCAGAAATTAAAGTTATCAATAACATTTTGTTGCCATTGTTGTTCAGCCGCAGGGCTCTTGCAGCTACAGGAACTGACAAAGAACCGAGCAAAAGTTAGCAGTTCCTGCTCACCAGGGAGCACTCTGGCTCTGGCTTGGGACGGCATGAAGGGATTCAAACCCGCCCCGTCTCCACCTGCACGGGGCCTGGCGAGTAGGGCTCACGGGAGCTGGCTCCTCCGGGTCCTGCTGTCCCGGTGGCTGCGGCACCCTCCGGCAGGGCTCAGGGTTGGGCTGGATCCCACCTGCGGGATCCACTTGTCCCTCCTCAAGAAATTCGCTCCTGTAAATGATCTATCTGTAGCCCATGCATGGGGCTTCCCAGGGACACTTAGTAGTGAAGAACCTGCCTGCCAGTGTAGAAGACGTAAGCGACGTGGGTTCGATCCCTGGGTCAGGAAGATCCTCTGGAGAAGGGCATGGCAACCCACTCCAGTATTCTTGCCTGAAGAATCCCACGGACAGAGGAGCCTGGCGGACTGCTGTCCAAGAGCCTTGCAAAGAACTGGACACAACTGAAGCAAGTTAGCACACACATGGCCCACACGCGTATACACAGTCATGCAAGTGTGAGCACACACACACACACACACACACGAGTGCGTGTGCACCATATCAGGTGACGGGTTCCCTTAACGTTTCCTATGGTTCCCACTATTATTCTGTGCTAACTTGAGAAAGTGAGTCAGCTCCAGGATCGTGCCGCGGGCCTCTGCAAGTCACGTGGGGACGGTCCTCCAGTTGGCACATCTGCTCCTCAGAGCCTTGAGGCCACAGTCTTCAGAGAACGGGAACAAATGCCTTCAGCGTCTGTTCTGGATGGTGGCATTCGTCTTCTTTCTGTAATGACCAACTAAGAAAAACAATGAAAAGACTTAACTCAATAAGGTGCATACTCTCTCGTAGCTTTGAGTATAAAGAATTGGATTTGGCCTCTTCCAGATCACAGAGAGAGCTTATTCTGAATTCTGGAATTGCTGACCGTAGGCAGAAAGGCTTGCCGGCAGGGTATGCCACACAGGAGAAGGTCTGGGCTTGAGGAGAGAGCCACAGCAGCCGGCCCCCGGCTGGCCCCGCTTACCGCCCAGGGCCGTCTCCACCAGCACTGCTCGGGGGCGCAGCGCCCGGTTCCCTCATTCCGGGGAGGGCTGAGAGCGGTCCGGGCCCCTGTGGCCCCTGTGGAAGGGGTTCTGCGCACACAGGGTCTGTGGGCTCTGCACGGCGTGTCTCCACTTCTCCAAGGCTGAGGCCCTGCAGACAATAGGCCAGTGCGCGAGTGTCTGCATTCATATTCCGCCCTCTGCCTTCCCTCCCTTCGCTTCCCCTCCCTTTCCTTCCCCTCTGGCCCTGGGGATGTATTTTGCATCCTTTAAATGATCTTGTTTATTCTATGTGTCGGAATATAGTTATCTGAATATTAATTATGGCTTTAGTGAAGTTCATCGGTTGAATGCAGGAATTGAGAATTCCTCCTTCACTTTCAGCCACCTGCTTTGATTTCTCTGTTTATCTGCTTGACTGAGCTGAAATCAGTTTCTGTAAGTGAAAGTCGGCTGCTTGGAGCAGATGTTAATGCTCAGAAATAGTGTACGGTCTGCTATTAGCATAAGTAGCATGATGCTGAGAAATAGAGGTGAGCAGCACTGGTGGCAGCCGTGGCGAGAGGGGCCGTGGGACAGTGGCCTTCCCGGGACGGGGCCTGAGCGCTGCCCCGAGGAAGAGGAGCGCCGGCCTGGGCGGCGGCACCTCTGCGCCCGAGCCAGCCCCGCCCTCCCGTCCCAGCACCCCGTATGCAGCCGACTGGGGGCAGATGATTAATGACGGCGAGGGCTGTAACCAAATTGTAGTGCCATTAGCACCAAGTCACGACTGACAACTAGATACATCATCTCTGAGGTTTCTATCCAGCTAACTAATTTAACTATGTGAATACGGGAAACGCGGCACTGAGGCCATAAGGCAAATACTGCCAAAGCCGGGCGCCCGTCGGTAATGAATGCCAGAGGAGGAATCCATCAGGACCCGGTGGCCAAGCCCATGGCCCTGGCAGGGCCAGCAGATGTGTTTTTGGAAAAACTCCACCGTATGCCCCAGGGAGCGGGATCCCAGTGGGCAGTGGGCAGCGCGCAGCGGGGAGCTGGCCGGGCCAAGCCCCGCCTCCCAGCCTGCTCCTCCTCTCAGCCCCCTTGCTGGGAGAGCACAGGCTTCCTTCTAAGTCAGAGAAGGACAGATTCCACCATGGCGACGCCTGGCTTCCTGTCCCCCAAGTTTTCTCCCTGTCTCTGCAACCCCCCACTTTTCCAGGAGAGGGACATGCAGGCGCTTTGATGAGAAACAGGTGGGCCTCACTTTTCATAAGAGCTGTTCCTGAAATAGTGAATGCAGATTGTTATTATCTTCTTTTTTGTCATCTTCCTCTTCTTCTTTTTCCTTTTCTTTTACAATGAATCCCATTTGAAATGCGCTGTGCTTGCTCATCAGAAGAGCCTTACAAGGAATCTTTTAGAAATGATAGCATCCGCTGCCATGTGTATAGGACCCTTAATTCATCTGGTGTATGAGCTTAGGGTTCCCACACGACTGCGTTTCTTAAAGCCACCCCTCTGAACTACCAGGTGATTGCTTCTCTGAACTGGAAGCCCCTCAGACAGGTCATCCCCCACCTTACTGTGGAGGGCAATAGAGGCAGAGGTGAAGGGGCAGGACCCTCAACGCCATGAGAGAACTCATGACCCTCAAATGGCTCCCTTTCCACACTGGAGGCGGAAGAACCAACCCTACAGGCTCTGTGTGGCTTGGCAGATCCGGCCCCATCTCCAGGGTTCCCCACTCCCATTCAGGGATAAGTCCACAGGATAACGTCTGTGAAAGCAGATATTTCAGAAAATTCAAAATACTGCGTAAGCAAACGTGCAGCTCTGTCTCAAAGCTGCGCCTCCAGCCCTGGCTGAAGGGTGTGTGGCCGGAGGGGCCCAGCCTGCTAGCTGGAAGGCTCCACGCTGGAAACGGCTGCTCATACCAGTAAATTCAGGGGAAAGGGATGGCAGCAACCCAGGCCATTCTGGGAAACGTAACTTCCATGAGAGCGACCCAGATAATGGAGACGGGAAAAAGGACTTGGACACCTAGCCAACTGTGCAGCACCCCTTCTTTCTAAAGGATCACCAACGCAGTAACTGTAGGTAATCCAACATCATCTGTTACACAGACAGTGCACACCCATGGACGAAGCCCTGTCTCTTTTGCCAGGTTCTCTCTTCACCTTTCTCTCAGGCCTGATGGGTAACTTCCCGGCGATGGAGCTTCCCTGGTGACTTGGCGGTAAAGAATCCTCTTGCTGAGGCAGGAGACCGCCTGCCATGCAAGAGACCCAGGTTCCCTCCCCGGGCTCCCTGGGGAAGGAAATGACAACCCACTCCAGTCTTCTTGCCTGGGAAGTCCCACGGACAGAGGAGCCTGGCAGGCCGCCGTCCATGGGGCCAGAAAGAATTCGGACGCGACTCAGCCAGTAAACCACTTCCACTGTGACGAGCTGGAAACAGGGATTCTCGACCCAACGGACAGATGAGAAAACTGAGTCTGAATATCAGTGTCAAAGGAGAAGGGTCGTTATTTCCACAGGTCAAAGGCAAGATTCATTTTTGTCAAAAAATTAACACCACATGTCACTTGACATTTTTTTCTGCCTTATCTTCCAGAAAAAAAAAAAAAAAAGTTAAATTGTGACCAGGTATGCTAATCTGCTTATCTCTAGTGCAAAAGCACATCCTTTCCTCTGCGTCCCTCGAAGAAGCTGCTCTCACTTCCCTGGAAGGCCTGTTTCTTAATCGGAAAGTGTTCTAGATAGAAATGGGGTACAGTCTCCCCAAAAGAGAGCCTCCGGCCCTCTATCCATGATTCCATGCACCCTGGGCCGGGCTGGCAGAGGTGACTGAGCTGCGGTCCCTGCCCTCAAAATACCTACAAAGAAATCGAGTACAAAGCCTCATTTTCCCACACTGCCACAAGAATACACATTCAAAGGACCGGGAGCGTTCAGAAGAAGAAAGGCCATCTCCTGAGGGATGACTTGGGGAGCCGCCGCACGGGGTGTCCTTCGATCTTGGCCTTGATGAATGGATGTGATTGTGAAATGCAGAGATCAGCAGGAGTGCCCTCCACGAGGAGAATGCGGTTGAGTCACTGCGGAGAGGCGCGGGGCCTGGCTGGGCCGGGCCACAGGCCCCCGTGTGGACAGGGCAGACGGGAGCTGGCGCCAGCGTAGGCCGCCCAGGCCATGGAAGGCAGGCTGTCCACGATGGGCAGGGACCACACGCTCAGGTCTTGCTCAAGCAGATTTCCCGGGGTCAGCACACCAGGGATGAAGGTCAGAAGCTACAGGGAGGACCCGAGGGGGCTGGCATCTCACCACCCCACAGCAACCAAAGCAGACCTGCGCCCTGCGCATGACACGGGGTCCTACGTCCTGAAAGCCTGATGGTGCTTGCCCTCTAGTCCAGGCACCGAACACCAGCTCCAAGATGGAGACCCTTCACTCCCCAGCTGCTCCAGCAAAGACCCTCCGCCCGTTCCCGCCCACCCCAGAGGCCTCTGCCTTCTTAAAGGCTTTGCCTTTAAAACAAACTGCTGTTATTAAATAAATAATTGATTCCCATCCCCATTTTTTATTAATCAAAGGCTAATCAGAGCTGCAGACCGGCATGCGGCAACCCGTGTTAGCCACACGGAGTGGGTATAGTTCTTGCTAAAAGCAGCGAGGTGCTATTTTTGTTTCCCCTGCACAGACTCATCAAGGGGACATGTGCAGTCTCCATTCGGCTTTGCGAATGACTGAGAAAGAGCTTGCTTTCTGGGGCCGCAGGTCGCCAAGCTCAGCTAAAGGGTCCGCCCCCTTGAGGGATCTTGGGGAACCTAGGAGGTGGCCGTATGGGGACCTGACTCCCGAACAGTGGGGACCAGTCGCTGAAGAGAAGGGGTGCCCCCAACATGGGGGGCTGTCCATGTCGGCAGCCCAGGACTCAGAGAGCGCTCCTGGTCCAGAGTTCAGGTTGGAACCTGCCCCGGCCTAAGGCTGACGGTCCTGTGCCACCAGCCTGTGATGTCAGGCCACTCAGGTCTCCCACAGGGGCCCACGGCCCAGCTCCTGCCTTCCGGCCACCCGCACCTGCCACAGCCGCGTCCCGCCCCCAAGCTGAAAGAACCGCCGGCAACATCAGGGTCCTAAGGCCTGGACCAGATGCTTATCAACCTTTTTTTTTTAACCCTGCTGACATTTTCCCTTCCTTTCTTTTCCCTCTCTCTCTCTGTACTTATTGATTCCAAATGAGGAAAAAGTCTATTAATCCTAAACCCAGAGAAGATTAGAGATAGGGCCGAAAGGGCTCGTCAGGACAGAGCCGCGCGGGCTTTATCTCCTGGGAAGGTGACCACATCACCAGCAGGTGGAGGAAGGGAACAAAGGACGGGAAACAAAGGGCACCTGCCCCAGGACGCAAGCCCGGTCCATCCATCCAGACGGTAATCCAGGGAGGGGAGGGGGCAAATCCATGGTGGCCATGGCTGCCCCCCGTCCTTCTCAAAGCACTTTGCTGGGCAGGCAGAGATGAGGTTTCCCTATCCTCCAGTGGGGTCCTTGCCTGGGGAGGCCCCCAGTCAGGAACAGTACCAGAGTGACAACCAGGCCCCTCCAACAGGGAGAAACCCGTTTGGGTCCGGGGGCCTGGGGGAGTGACACTCAGCAGGGGGTCCTGAGGAGCTGGATGACCCAGGGGAGACCTTAGGGGGAGACCGTAGGCAAGTTCCTGAACCCTCTCTCCCTCCGTTCCCTGGGCTCCATAAACGGACACAATTGTCAGAACCTTAGAGGGTCGTGGTGAGAGTTATTTGAGATTATCTGTTGAAAAGCCTGACTGTTCATCATGATTACACCTTCATTCAGAGGTCCAGAGAAGAGTGCGGCCCTCTGTCCTCTTTGCAGGATGGACAGGATTTGGGCTGCGGAAGGGAAACGTGGTTTTGAAAAGCAATACAGTGAGCCAAGCCAGGAGTCAGCCCCAACATGGGGGGCTGTCCATGTCGGCAGCCCAGGACTCAGAGAGCGCTCCTGGTCCAGAGTTCAGGTTGGAACCTGCCCCGGCCTAAGGCTGACGGTCCTGTGCCACCAGCCTGTGATGTCAGGCCACTCAGGTCTCCCACAGGGGCCCACGGCCCAGCTCCTGCCTTCCGGCCACCCGCACCTGCCACAGCCGCGTCCCGCCCCCAAGCTGAAAGAACCGCCGGCAACATCAGGGTCCTAAGGCCTGGACCAGATGCTTATCAACCTTTTTTTTTTAACCCTGCTGACATTTTCCCTTCCTTTCTTTTCCCTCTCTCTCTCTGTACTTATTGATTCCAAATGAGGAAAAAGTCTATTAATCCTAAACCCAGAGAAGATTAGAGATAGGGCCGAAAGGGCTCGTCAGGACAGAGCCGCGCGGGCTTTATCTCCTGGGAAGGTGACCACATCACCAGCAGGTGGAGGAAGGAACAAAGGACGGGAAACAAAGGGCACCTGCCCCAGGACGCAAGCCCGGTCCATCCATCCAGACGGTAATCCAGGGAGGGGAGGGGG
Source organism: Tragulus kanchil (assembly GCA_022376925.1). NCBI lineage: Eukaryota > Metazoa > Chordata > Mammalia > Artiodactyla > Tragulidae > Tragulus > Tragulus kanchil. Next base: position 109,129,898 of record JAIOJX010000003.1, read on the forward strand.
CAAATCCATGGTGGCCATGGCTGCCCCCCGTCCTTCTCAAAGCACTTTGCTGGGCAGGCAGAGATGAGGTTTCCCTATCCTCCAGTGGGGTCCTTGCCTGGGGAGGCCCCCAGTCAGGAACAGTACCAGAGTGACAACCAGGCCCCTCCAACAGGGAGAAACCCGTTTGGGTCCGGGGGCCTGGGGGAGTGACACTCAGCAGGGGGTCCTGAGGAGCTGGATGACCCAGGGGAGACCTTAGGGGGAGACCTTAGGCAAGTTCCTGAACCTCTCTCTCCCTCCGTTCCCTGGGCTCCATAAAACGGACACAATTGTCAGAACCTTAGAGGGTCGTGGTGAGAGTTATTTGAGATTATCTGTTGAAAAGCCTGACTGTTCATCATGATTACACCTTCATTCAGAGGTCCAGAGAAGAGTGCGGCCCTCTGTCCTCTTTGCAGGATGGACAGGATTTGGGCTGCGGAAGGGAAACGTGGTTTTGAAAAGCAATACAGTGAGCCAAGCCAGGAGTCAGCTCTGATGTAACCAAAATCGTTCGTACCTGTGAACTGACCAGCATCCATTCTGTGACTGGACTTCACACAGAAAACCCATAGGACTGTCTCCCGTAGCCTCCTGGGCCCGTGCAGCTTGCCTCAGCCCCCCAGGCCCCATTTAGCACTGACCGAATGAGAATCCCAGAGGTCAGAGCAAGGCACCTGAGTTTTTCAGGTGGAGACCCCAGCGCCGCGTCAGATTCCTGCCCCAGCCCCAGGGGCTCTCGGGTGGCATCTGGGTGCTGGACACCTCCAGCCTGGGAACAGACTCTAGCTTCCTGTTCTACAGCCAGTATTATACCGCTGTCTCCCTCCAAATGTCGTCTCTGGTTTGTACAGAAATCTGCCAGCTGCTTGCAAAGAAAAATCCAAAAACTTGTGGCTTCCCATGCCCGGGGGAAGGTGAGGCGACCAGCTGTCTCACCTGCTGGAGTGTCTTCCCTCCCTCTCACCCGGGCCCTCATTCCTCTCCCCACGTTCCGCCACATGGTCATAGGTGCTGGGTTCCTTGAATGTGTCCTTGTTTCTCCGGTTCCTTCCTGCTGTGCTGCGTCCAGCCAGCTCTGGACTCCCCAAGGTCAGAGGCAGTGTCTTCAAACTCACGGGCACCTTCATCCATGTTGTCTGGGACAGGGCACCAGTCAGAGGGGAGCTCAGGAACTGTGATTATTCCCATTGGACAGATGAGAAGACTGAGGCACAGAGCACTTGAGGAACTGCCTTATAAATTCTGTGCTGGAGAACCTGGTTCCTAACTCTGTATTGTGCCTCCTCCACATGGGGTGTTCACCGTAGAGCCTCAGTTCCCTACAAAAAGTGTAATTTGGAGCTTAAGAAAGAAAACGGGGGAGCTAAGAGCAGATGACTTGTTATTTACTACTTACTTGAAACTGATCTTCCCTGGTGGCTCAGCCAGTAAAGATTCTGGAGATCCGGGTTCGATCCCTGGGTCGGGAGATCCCCTAGAGAAAAGAATGGCTACCCATGCAGTATTCTTGTCTCAAGAATTCCATGGACAAAGAAGCCTGGAAGGCTACAGTCAAGCAAGAGAGGCAGCTTGGCACAGTGAAGGGAAACACTGAACTGGGAAACTGGGGTGCTGAGGTTTTAAAATCATTATTATTATAAAAATAACACATGCATATGGTAAGACGTGCAAGGGGTAATAAGAGGTGAGATTCTCTCTCCCACTGGAGATCCCAGCCCTCTTGCCGGAAGGAGCGGCTTCCTGGGTATCCTTCCAAAACTACGTCCAGTATGGTCAGGCACACACAAATACCCACCAACACTTGAGTGTGGAGACTGGGATGTGCCTCCACACTGTTGTGCACCTTGATTTCTGACTTTGCAGTGCACCCTGACTCCTTCCAGGTCGACAGGCGTGTGCATCCACTCCACCCCAGGATCCTTGCCTGGAAAACCCCACGGACGGAGGAGCCTGGTGGGCTCCAGCCATAGGGTCACACGGAGGCAGACACAACGAAAGCAGCCTGGTGTGCATGTAAAACATCCAGCTACTCAGATACTCACTAATTTACACGGCCAGTCCCCCACGCCCCCACTGAGAGACATTTCGACGATTTCTAGCTGTGTTTTGTCTTATTACAAAACACACATGTGTGATTCCACCTGTACAATTAATTCTTACAGGTGAAATGATTTCTGAGCATTCACATTTTGACTGATGTTTGCTTCCAAAGAGATTGTACCAAGTTAAGCTCTTACTGAATCTTTTTTTTTTTTTCTGAATTCCTGTTTTCCCAACCTCCTTACTAACATACTGTATAATCAGAAAATACTCTCAACATTTGCTGAGACTTAAGTTTCAATTCCTGCCCTGACACGGACTCACTGAGAGGTCTTCAGTAAGTCAGGCTACATCCTGGGCCTCAGGTTCCTCACCTGTGAATTGGAGGCTGGATGAGCGGATCCGCAAGGATCCTTCTAGCTCTGTCTGTCTGTGCTTTGAAACATCTACCATTTGAGGCCCATGGGTTCTTGAAGCTCAAAGGAACGTAAAACCTGCTTGGGGACTGAGTGGAAAACACCCCTGAATTGCCAGTAAAGATTCTGGAGATCCGGGTTCGATCCCTGGGTCGGGAGATCCCCTAGAGAAAAGAATGGCTACCCATGCAGTATTCTTGTCTCAAGAATTCCATGGACAAAGAAGCCTGGAAGGCTACAGTCAAGCAAGAGAGGCAGCTTGGCACAGTGAAGGGAAACACTGAACTGGGAAACTGGGGTGCTGAGGTTTTAAAATCATTATTATTATAAAAATAACACATGCATATGGTAAGACGTGCAAGGGGTAATAAGAGGTGAGATTCTCTCTCCCACTGGAGATCCCAGCCCTCTTGCCGGAAGGAGCGGCTTCCTGGGTATCCTTCCAAAACTACGTCCAGTATGGTCAGGCACACACAAATACCCACCAACACTTGAGTGTGGAGACTGGGATGTGCCTCCACACTGTTGTGCACCTTGATTTCTGACTTTGCAGTGCACCCTGACTCCTTCCAGGTCGACAGGCGTGTGCATCCACTCCACCCCAGGATCCTTGCCTGGAAAACCCCACGGACGGAGGAGCCTGGTGGGCTCCAGCCATAGGGTCACACGGAGGCAGACACAACGAAAGCAGCCTGGTGTGCATGTAAAACATCCAGCTACTCAGATACTCACTAATTTACACGGCCAGTCCCCCACGCCCCCACTGAGAGACATTTCGACGATTTCTAGCTGTGTTTTGTCTTATTACAAAACACACATGTGTGATTCCACCTGTACAATTAATTCTTACAGGTGAAATGATTTCTGAGCATTCACATTTTGACTGATGTTTGCTTCCAAAGAGATTGTACCAAGTTAAGCTCTTACTGAATCTTTTTTTTTTTTTCTGAATTCCTGTTTTCCCAACCTCCTTACTAACATACTGTATAATCAGAAAATACTCTCAACATTTGCTGAGACTTAAGTTTCAATTCCTGCCCTGACACGGACTCACTGAGAGGTCTTCAGTAAGTCAGGCTACATCCTGGGCCTCAGGTTCCTCACCTGTGAATTGGAGGCTGGATGAGCGGATCCGCAAGGATCCTTCTAGCTCTGTCTGTCTGTGCTTTGAAACATCTACCATTTGAGGCCCATGGGTTCTTGAAGCTCAAAGGAACGTAAAACCTGCTTGGGGACTGAGTGGAAAACACCCAGGGAAGACTTAAGGAGCAACATGGGACATTTTGAAATCAAGTGCAAATGTGTGCTATTTGGGCTGTGGGCTTGTAGGAGGTTGGGGTAGAGCGACCAAGGGGCTGTGGATGGGCTGGCTCCTTGGAGGAGGCATAACTTGTAAGGAACAAACAGGGAAGTGCCCAGATGTGGTGCATTCGGCACAACAGAAGGAAGCATTTTAACCCCCGCACCACCCAGAGCTGGGAAAACCAGCCTGCGTCCCTTCTCCCCGAGCATCTCATGGTCTGCCTCTTTCCCCACCAAGAGCTGAAACTCAATGAAACATCCGCTTTGTCTCCGTTCCAGTTCAGCAAGGATCCATTCCCACCCCAGTGCTGTCACTCAGCACCGTGTGCCTTGTGGAGGCATATCTTCCATGGACTGTTCTCAGGGAGGGAAGGAGGGCGCAGAATTACTACTTATAAACCTTGATTAACCCAGGTTCTCAGAAAATGGAGGACTCTAATTAATTCTGTTTTCTGGGTAATGGAGGGTAAAAAAAAGGTTTCCGGAGGCTCCAGCTCCCATCCCGCCTCAGTCAACCCAAGTGGGTGACCGTCCTGGTGTGCAAGACCCAGACTTTTGGGACCCCCAGCCGTAGCCTCCGCGGCAAGGCTTCCTGGAGCCGGGCGGTCACAGGTTCACCGGACGGTGACAAGCTGATGGCAGGGAGCTCCGGCGTGTTTGGCTTGTGATGGGCGTTACACAGCACCGCGCTTGCTATTGTTTTTCTTGACGACTGTGTTCATTTGTGGGCAGTCCGGCTCATCTTCCTGAGGAGGGGGTGGGGGCCGTGGGGAGACCATTCCAGCAGGTTGAGGATTCTGCTAAATGGATGCTATGCCATTTAGGGCTTATATTCATTAATAGTATTAGCTATGGTTTGTTACAGCTGGAGAGGCTCCTGGTCCAACTGGTCACTTATAGATAAGGAAACTGGGCTCAGACAAGGTGGTTGCTGAATTCTGCCAGTGACCTTTACAGTCCAGCTTTTCCATGACATTTAGGACTTGCCCAAGGTCCCACCCAGCCCATTAGGGACAGAGTTGGGATTCAAACTATATCGACTGGTCACCAAAGCTTCTCCCATAAGGTCCCCAAGACTCCGGAATCTCCTTCTCCCTGGGCTTTCACAGCTGTTCGTCAGGCAGGCAGGGGGACTTGGAGCTTGTATTTTAAAAAGCGCCTGACACAGCCTTGAGGCAGGCTATGGAGGTGAAAGACACAGCTCCACAGCAAGCTGCTTTCACACTGCTTTTCGAACTACAAAATCAGGCTTAAAGAATCACCCTGCATTCCAATGGAAGTGAGTTACTCCCTTGCTCAGGTGCTGGGGCCAGAGGAACCTCAAAACCCCAGAACAGGGGCCTCTCTGGTAGTCCAGTGGGTAAAGAGTCTGCCTTGCGGGCTTCCCCTGGTGGTCCAGTGGGTAAGGACACCGCCTTGCAGTGTAAGGGCCGCCGGTTTGATCCCTGGCCTGGGAAGATCCCACGTGCCACGGAGCGGCTGGACCAATGTGTCCAATTGCCGAGCCAGAGCTCTGGGGCGCATGCGCCCAGAGCCGGCGCTCTGCAGCGACAGACGCCACCGCAATGGGAGGCCCACAGCAGCCAAAGAACAAAGACCGATGAAAACAGAGAAATGAAAGGCTCCCATCCCGCCTCAGTCAACCCAAGTGGGTGACCGTCCTGGTGTGCAAGACCCAGACTTTTGGGACCCCCAGCCGTAGCCTCCGCGGCAAGGCTTCCTGGAGCCGGGCGGTCACAGGTTCACCGGACGGTGACAAGCTGATGGCAGGGAGCTCCGGCGTGTTTGGCTTGTGATGGGCGTTACACAGCACCGCGCTTGCTATTGTTTTTCTTGACGACTGTGTTCATTTGTGGGCAGTCCGGCTCATCTTCCTGAGGAGGGGGTGGGGGCCGTGGGGAGACCATTCCAGCAGGTTGAGGATTCTGCTAAATGGATGCTATGCCATTTAGGGCTTATATTCATTAATAGTATTAGCTATGGTTTGTTACAGCTGGAGAGGCTCCTGGTCCAACTGGTCACTTATAGATAAGGAAACTGGGCTCAGACAAGGTGGTTGCTGAATTCTGCCAGTGACCTTTACAGTCCAGCTTTTCCATGACATTTAGGACTTGCCCAAGGTCCCACCCAGCCCATTAGGGACAGAGTTGGGATTCAAACTATATCGACTGGTCACCAAAGCTTCTCCCATAAGGTCCCCAAGACTCCGGAATCTCCTTCTCCCTGGGCTTTCACAGCTGTTCGTCAGGCAGGCAGGGGGACTTGGAGCTTGTATTTTAAAAAGCGCCTGACACAGCCTTGAGGCAGGCTATGGAGGTGAAAGACACAGCTCCACAGCAAGCTGCTTTCACACTGCTTTTCGAACTACAAAATCAGGCTTAAAGAATCACCCTGCATTCCAATGGAAGTGAGTTACTCCCTTGCTCAGGTGCTGGGGCCAGAGGAACCTCAAAACCCCAGAACAGGGGCCTCTCTGGTAGTCCAGTGGGTAAAGAGTCTGCCTTGCGGGCTTCCCCTGGTGGTCCAGTGGGTAAGGACACCGCCTTGCAGTGTAAGGGCCGCCGGTTTGATCCCTGGCCTGGGAAGATCCCACGTGCCACGGAGCGGCTGGACCAATGTGTCCAATTGCCGAGCCAGAGCTCTGGGGCGCATGCGCCCAGAGCCGGCGCTCTGCAGCGACAGACGCCACCGCAATGGGAGGCCCACAGCAGCCAAAGAACAAAGACCGATGAAAACAGAGAAATGAAAGGACCAATAGAAGTGGCCCACCCGCTCCCCTCCATCCCCAACCCGACCCCCGCCCATAACAAATAAATAAATAAATCTTTAAAAAAAAAAAGACTCCGCCTTGCAGTGCAAGGGGCGCAGGTTCGATCTCTGGCCCGGGAAGATCCCCACGTGCAGCAGAGTGGCTGGACCAGTGTGTCCAATTACGAACCAGCACTCTGGAGCGCATGCACCCAGAGCCGGTGCTCTGTGACGAGAGAGGCCACTGTGATGGAGGCCCACACGGGCCAAAGAATAGAGATGGGTGAAAATAAATAAAAATGAAAGACCAATAATAATTAAAAAAAAAAAAAAAAGAAAGAAAGGTGGCCAAAAAAGGAAGAAAAAACCCAGAACCTTTCTAACTCCTACAGGTCATAACCACTCTCACAGCCAGGCAAATGCCAGGCACATCTCTAGACAGAATGCTTACCTCCATAAAGGATGCCCATGAGATGAAACAAACACCCCTTAACACCCTTACAGCCTACCTCACACTAAGGCCAGGCCCTGGCCGCCTGCCATCAGGCTGTGCGACGGTTCTCTGGCACCGTTCGTCCAGAGGTAGAAGGAAGAATTGTTCCCATCCCACCTACCTCCTGGGGAAATCTGAGGTCAGAGGTGTTTAGACTTCAGGGCTTTTCAGAGTTTCCCAGAGGGCTTGTTAAACACAGATGGACGGGCCCCTGGCGGAGATAGTGGGTGAGGCCTAAGAATCTGCATTTCTAGCCAATTCCCAGGTGAGGCCCGTGGGCCCGTCCTGAAGGTCTGGGGCCACCCTTTGGCGACTGCAAACAGGGAGCTAGTGAAAGGAGCTGCTTCCACTGTTTTAAATTTTGCAAACTGCAGGATCTATCTTTAAAGTAGAAAATGTACCACTTTTTCCCTCCAAAACCGTATCTGATCCATCTAAGCTTTCACGCATGCCATTCGTCTAAGAACCTATGGAAGTTTCAGGAAATGTTCTAAGCCAGTTAAGGAATCCCCAAATGAGCCCACAGTTCACCCCTCTCTGCCCTCCCCACCCCTAAGAATGGTCAGCTCAGGAACAGAAGTGTTAAAGACCTGCTCAAGTTCATGACTCGTGTGCTTCTTCCACCTGGCCTACACCTGCAGAAAACCTGGTCACAGACGTACAGAACCCAGACCCACCCAGACGGAAGGTTGCTCCCTCTCCCCTCGGCAGCCCCCAGAAACCCGGCGGCCAAGGGCTCTGTCTGCCAAGGGCCCCGCCGGCGGGTCTTCTGTAGAGGCAGGGTCCTCCCCTAACATGGGGCTACGGTCTGCGTTAGAAGGGACACGTCTAAAACGGGAAGGGCTCCCAGAAGTCACTGTCCCCGATCAGAAGGGCCTGAGGTTGGTTCCTATCGGGGAAGACGGGTGTTAAGGGGCATGGGCGCGGAAGGGCGGGCGGCCGTCCACGGTCCCAGCGTGGCTGCCGCAGGGCCCACCCCGGCGGGGCTCAGAGCACGCTGGGGGATGGGGAGCAGGAGCCCCCCTGTGGCCGGCTCAGGAGGAAGGGAGAGGCAGACACACGCAGCACAAGGGTGGTCGGAGGAGCAAGAAGCACCTGGGCGAGAGGAGAGGCTGTAACAAAGAGGAAAAGGAGGAGGGGCGGCTGAGAGGGAAGGCGGGCCGGGGCTGGCTGCAGCGAGAGTCCCGGGGGCGGACGGGAGGTGCAGACAAAGAGAGCGCCGGCCCCACCCGGCCGGGCCCGGCCGCTGAGGCTCCCGGCGAGCGGCCCGCCAGGTCCCCGCACGGACCGCCGGGGCCGCGCGGGGCGGCGCGCGGCGCGGAAGGCGTCTCCGCACCCCCAGGAGGCGCTGCCCTGCGCGGGGAGCCGCGTCTTTTCTCCGCTCCCTCCCGCCGCCCTGCCCTTAATGGCTCAGTAATTGATTGGCCCCGCGTCCTATTTTCACCGCGGGCGGCCGGCGCCAGAGGTCGGCTATTATCAATATTTCCCGCGGCTGCTCCGCGGTGTAGATCCTCCTGCTCCAGGCCGCCCCGCCGGCCACCGAGAATTTACCTTTGGTTTAACAAGAAGTGCGAGCTGAGTCAGGGATTAAGGGTTTGTCGAGTCAAGTCAACACACATTTTTTAAAGAGGGGAGGGAAGGGGGATGGGGAGAAGGGAGAGACTTTGGGCATCGCGGGGAGCCGTCAGGACAGCCTGGGGTTAATTGCGGGAAGGTGGAGGGAGGAGGAGGCCGGAGAGAGGCAGGGAAGGGAGATGAGTGAGGAGGGGAAAGATGCTAACAGGCGAGGACTCCTTCGACCTGGGGTTGGCATTCGAAGCCATTTCCCCTTCCCACCCACCTTGTCACCTACCCCCTCCAACCAGCAATCCCACGGGCGCCCTTGGCCACACCCATGGCCATACCTCTCCCTCCGCCATAGTATTATCCGGTCCTACTTTAAAGGGACTCTTCTGCAACCAGATGACGTTCATTCCAGGCAGAGAGGAACGGACATTATGGAGGCATCGCTGTATCGGGGAAGACGGGTGTTAAGGGGCATGGGCGCGGAAGGGCGGGCGGCCGTCCACGGTCCCAGCGTGGCTGCCGCAGGGCCCACCCCGGCGGGGCTCAGAGCACGCTGGGGGATGGGGAGCAGGAGCCCCCCTGTGGCCGGCTCAGGAGGAAGGGAGAGGCAGACACACGCAGCACAAGGGTGGTCGGAGGAGCAAGAAGCACCTGGGCGAGAGGAGAGGCTGTAACAAAGAGGAAAAGGAGGAGGGGCGGCTGAGAGGGAAGGCGGGCCGGGGCTGGCTGCAGCGAGAGTCCCGGGGGCGGACGGGAGGTGCAGACAAGAGAGCGCCGGCCCCACCCGGCCGGGCCCGGCCGCTGAGGCTCCCGGCGAGCGGCCCGCCAGGTCCCCGCACGGACCGCCGGGGCCGCGCGGGGCGGCGCGCGGCGCGGAAGGCGTCTCCGCACCCCCAGGAGGCGCTGCCCTGCGCGGGGAGCCGCGTCTTTTCTCCGCTCCCTCCCGCCGCCCTGCCCTTAATGGCTCAGTAATTGATTGGCCCCGCGTCCTATTTTCACCGCGGGCGGCCGGCGCCAGAGGTCGGCTATTATCAATATTTCCCGCGGCTGCTCCGCGGTGTAGATCCTCCTGCTCCAGGCCGCCCCGCCGGCCACCGAGAATTTACCTTTGGTTTAACAAGAAGTGCGAGCTGAGTCAGGGATTAAGGGTTTGTCGAGTCAAGTCAACACACATTTTTTAAAGAGGGGAGGGAAGGGGGATGGGGAGAAGGGAGAGACTTTGGGCATCGCGGGGAGCCGTCAGGACAGCCTGGGGTTAATTGCGGGAAGGTGGAGGGAGGAGGAGGCCGGAGAGAGGCAGGGAAGGGAGATGAGTGAGGAGGGGAAAGATGCTAACAGGCGAGGACTCCTTCGACCTGGGGTTGGCATTCGAAGCCATTTCCCCTTCCCACCCACCTTGTCACCTACCCCCTCCAACCAGCAATCCCACGGGGCGCCCCTTGGCCACACCCATGGCCATACCTCTCCCTCCGCCATAGTATTATCCGGTCCTACTTTAAAGGGACTCTTCTGCAACCAGATGACGTTCATTCCAGGCAGAGAGGAACGGACATTATGGAGGCATCGCTGTACGCCAGGCACTGGACCTGGTGAGAGTCAACTATTAGCTCCTTTAACCTCCTCAGAACTGAAGACAGGTTCCTGGGGTGCATGTCTGTCTCCTCTCCCAGCCCATCCAAGCACCCCACACAGCCTGAGCAACTCAAAGCCAGTAAGAACCTGTTGAAAGACAGCGGAAGATGCAAATGAATGCAAGAACTCTAGGGCATCTCTCGTGGACACTCAGTGAGCGTGAGCGATCGCCCAAAGCCGCATACTCTCCTCTCCATCTCTCCTCCTCCTCTTCACCTCTTGTGAACTGATTAATTGTAGATGATTGATCAGTGGTTCTGGATTAAAGACAGTGTAGACACTCAGGTTTCACACTGGGATGAAGGACCAGAAGGTGTGTGTGGCAGGAGACTGCAAGGCAAAGGGTAGGAGAGCCAAGAAAGCCCTGTAGGTGGGGTCCCCCTCAGCAGGCCATGGGGTCTCGCCGTCTCCCAAGGACCCGTTTTGCGAGCAGCCTCCGCGACAGCAGTAGGCTGAAGAGCATCCGGTCAGAATGTCCCAGAATGAAGCTGGGCCAGGGCCTGCTAGCCGGCTCTCCCAGCTAGTACTCCTCCTGAAGTCGTGTCCCCAGCCTGGGTCACCAAGCTTCTTACCCTGGGTCAGGACGGCAGGCATGTAGCTCAGGAACCCAGAGCTGGGGGAAGCCCAGGAGTGGGGACGCGCTGCAGGCACCCGGGGTAAACGAAGGCGCTTCCTCCAGGACGTCAGCCCTGCAGGTGAGGTGTTCAAGGGCCAGTCCCTCGGTCGTGTCCGACTCCTTGCAACCCTATGGACTGTAGCCCACCAGGCTCCTCTGTCCATGGGGTCTCCCAGGCCAGAATACTAGCGTGGGTCACCGTGTCCTTCTCCAGGGGATCTTCCCTACCCAGGGTTTGAACCTGGGTCTCCTGCATTGTAGGCAGGTTCTTTATTGCCTGAGCCACCGGGAGGTGTGAGTGGACTGTCTGATAGCCCAGAAGACCATCTGGGGTTCCTCTGAGCCCTGATCCTGGCCCCAGAAGAGACCAGGGGAACGTGAGAGCAGGTCCACCCCTACCTCTCCTTTTGAGAGATGCCTGAGAAACGAACCTCTGGAGATTTCTCCGGATCCAGGGGGTCTTCGTGTCCGTGCCTGCTTCCTGCTGGAGTCCTGGAGGGTCCAAACCAGCGTGTGTCCCTGGCCACGTGGCGAGCCCTCAGGCCATCAGAAGGAAGGGAGCCGTCCCCGTCACCCCATTCGCAGTCCAGCTGGGGGAACAAATCTGTCCACTCCCAAGCCATTACAGAACAATGTGAAGAGGTCACAAGGAGCACTCCCCCCCAGGCCTTCACGTGTGAAATCCTGCGGTTCAGAGGCAGAAGCCCTCCGCGCAGCGGGCCTGATGAGGCAGGGTTTTGTGGAGGAGCGTGAATAGGAAATGCCAGAAACTGGAGGAGCCTCCAGGTGACGGACCAAACCCAGAAGACGGGATTTCTCCTGGCAGGGCGGGCTCACGGAGGCTGGGAGGGAGCTGGCGATCAGACACACAGCCCCGGAGCCTCATAGGGGCCCTGTGGCCTGTCAGCAGATGCACAGTGAGGGTGGGACCAGGGAGCCGGCCTGCAGCTCTCTCAAACAGACCGTCCTGCACCTGTCGAAAATTCCCCTGTACCCCTTCCTCAGCTCTTCTGTCAGCCTCTCTGTTAAAGTGAGAAGGATAACACATTTTCCAGGCTCTCTTCCTCTTCCCCCTCCAACACACACTCGCACAGACGCACACGCACACCTGTCTAGGCGGACCCAGTGGAGTCTCGGTGCAGAGGAGCCCAGACGCCCCCCTTTCCGTTGATTCCTTTGTCCCAGTCTCAGTCCATCCCCCATTTTGGCTCCACCTGGGTCCTGGGCCAGGACGGGGGCTCAGGGAGATGCGGGTTCCCATCTTGGGACTCACGTCTGGCAGAGGACAGAAGCAGAGAAGGCTCTGAGGAGGTCAGTGTGCGAAGTTCTGTGTGACGAGGGCAGGGACAGAGGACGGGAAGGCTCGCAGGGGTCAGAGGACGTGAGGCTCACTTAGGACATCTCAGAGCTGCCCGTTACAGGGGCCTCACTAGGTAGCCCCTGGCTTCTGTGATCCCATTCAGTCCTCACGTTTCCACCAGTAAGGAGGTACCATCTCCCTTCTCTGCTGACAGAGGCAGACACAGGCTATGGGAGACTAAGAGCGGAGGTCAGTGGCAGAGATGAGGCCAGCCGGCTCAGGAGCCCCATTTCCTAAACTCTCTGGGGTCTGGGGGATGACCACCTGCTGGAACCGGAGGGGACAGAGAAGACCTCAGAAGTCCCTCTGTGACTTAAGAAAACGGGCATCTGGAGTCTTCCGTGTTGCAGAGGGTTCGTGGGATGGCGTCCTGCTCTTCGTGGCTGTCACTCCCCAAGGCCCCCCGCCTGCCTGGCAGGATGAAGGACAGGCTTTCACGGCAGACAGGAGAGGCCGGGGTCACCGCTGGCGAAGGCGCACCCAGCGCGGCTCCTGCCGCCCAGACGGGCGCTCTGATCCTCCGCGGGAAATGTCACACGGGAGACAGGCAGGCTCTGATCTTCAGAGAGCTGCGGTGCGTCTGTGATGACATGTGGGCATCAAGATTTGCATATTTATTATAGATAAGCTGTCAAAATGTATGTTGTCAATTTCACCTTATACTCCAGATTTAATGGTGCGCGTAAAGGACAGAAAATCTTTAATATTAATATTAATATGATTTTAGATTATAAGACCGCTTTGTAGATATCAATCAGAAAATTCCCTGTACCCCTTCCTAGCTCTCGAGCCTCTCTGTTAAAGTGAGAAGGATAACACATTTTCCAGGCTCTCTTCCTCTTCCCCCTCCAACACACACTCGCACAGACGCACACGCACACCTGTCTAGGCGGACCCAGTGGAGTCTCGGTGCAGAGGAGCCCAGACGCCCCCCTTTCCGTTGATTCCTTTGTCCCAGTCTCAGTCCATCCCCCATTTTGGCTCCACCTGGGTCCTGGGCCAGGACGGGGGCTCAGGGAGATGCGGGTTCCCATCTTGGGACTCACGTCTGGCAGAGGACAGAAGCAGAGAAGGCTCTGAGGAGGTCAGTGTGCGAAGTTCTGTGTGACGAGGGCAGGGACAGAGGACGGGAAGGCTCGCAGGGGTCAGAGGACGTGAGGCTCACTTAGGACATCTCAGAGCTGCCCGTTACAGGGGCCTCACTAGGTAGCCCCTGGCTTCTGTGATCCCATTCAGTCCTCACGTTTCCACCAGTAAGGAGGTACCATCTCCCTTCTCTGCTGACAGAGGCAGACACAGGCTATGGGAGACTAAGAGCGGAGGTCAGTGGCAGAGATGAGGCCAGCCGGCTCAGGAGCCCCATTTCCTAAACTCTCTGGGGTCTGGGGGATGACCACCTGCTGGAACCGGAGGGGACAGAGAAGACCTCAGAAGTCCCTCTGTGACTTAAGAAAACGGGCATCTGGAGTCTTCCGTGTTGCAGAGGGTTCGTGGGATGGCGTCCTGCTCTTCGTGGCTGTCACTCCCCAAGGCCCCCCGCCTGCCTGGCAGGATGAAGGACAGGCTTTCACGGCAGACAGGAGAGGCCGGGGTCACCGCTGGCGAAGGCGCACCCAGCGCGGCTCCTGCCGCCCAGACGGGCGCTCTGATCCTCCGCGGGAAATGTCACACGGGAGACAGGCAGGCTCTGATCTTCAGAGAGCTGCGGTGCGTCTGTGATGACATGTGGGCATCAAGATTTGCATATTTATTATAGATAAGCTGTCAAAATGTATGTTGTCAATTTCACCTTATACTCCAGATTTAATGGTGCGCGTAAAGGACAGAAAATCTTTAATATTAATATTAATATGATTTTAGATTATAAGACCGCATTGTAGATATCAATCAGCCAACCCTTAAGGACATGTCACTCAAGTTGATATAGTTTATAGAAAATTAATGTAATCCATCCTGTATGATCTATTACAGGGGGCATACAGAGAGAAGAATGTGTGTGTGCTTGGGGTGGGGGCTGGGGGGCCATGATTACTCACCCACAGTTTTCCACACGTGCTAATTTGCGTTCGTGCCTGAACCATCCGAGGCGGGGAATCTGCATACTGCAGGTTTGGCACCAACCTCGGAGATCAGCCATGCCAGCTCCTTTGCTTTGTTGAGAGGGAGCGAAGGCCCAGCTAGAGGAGAGCCAGGGCCACAGTCACTGGGTGCGTTGGTGGCAGAGGTGGGCTGGAGCCAGGCTTTGTGATGGCCAGCCCCGCCTCCCTGCCCACTCTGTGCCCTGGGCTCCAGAAGCAGGAGAGGGTCCTTGGCGGAGGTCCAGGGCTCCCTGGTACACACGCCCCTTCCCTCCCCTCCAAACCCAGTTGCCGGAGGCTGCCTGGACACACGGTGTCTTAAACTGTTTCAAAGGATCCCAGGGGTCCCCTGGACTCCTCCACATGACCAGGGGTGCGAAGGGCTGTGGAAGTGTGACTGTAGAGGCACCAGGAAAGCGCTCAAGTGCCCAGTGCTCACCCACCTGCATTTCAGCACCTGAGGCCTTGGCGTTGACCGTCCACTGGCTCAGGCCCCAGACTAAGCCCCTACCACAGCCATGGCAGCTGGTTAGGCACCAAGAACCACCAAGAAATGTATGATGTCCTAAGACTCTTCCCTCTGAGTAGGAAGGGATAATCCCAGGCACATTTTAAGACTGAGCCGGAGCCTCTGCACGAGCCCAGGTTTGTGCCGGCAGCACTAGGCAGGCCCCGAGGTCATTGAAAAGAGCTTTTGGGTTCCAGGGAGCCGGCCAGGCTGGATGGGGTGAACAGAGAGCACCAGTGGCCTCTGGGCTCTTGCTGGGCTCTCAGTTCCTGCCAACGCCCTCCCCACCCAGGCCCAGCTCGCTTCAGCTGTGCAGGGAAAAACACCCAAAAACTACCACCCTCCCCTGCCAGGTCCACATGTAGCCAGAGGCCTCGTGGACCGAAGGAGACCGATCTAGAGCCCACTCTCTTAAATGGCTGACAGTAACACACTGGCTGACCCCGGAGTCCTCTTTGGGCCTTCTCCACATTCAAAAAAGGTCCTCTGAAAAGTACAAATGCCCGCAGCACCCTGGGGTGCTTTCTGCAGCACCAGGCCTGGGCCTCTGCACTGCTGGCCCTCGTCAAGGGCCCAGGATGTGAGCTGAGAGGAGAAGCTACTGCTGGGAGTTTTGGCCAGGGAAGGGGCAGCCCAGTCTTCTGGGGTCAGGCTCAGCCAATTTGGGTGCCCAGGGAATGAAGGGAGAGAACACAGGCCTGGGAAGAGAAGGGATGGTCTCCTTCATCTTCAGCTCCACTTCCACCCCCACTTGCTCGGGGGCCCCAAGATCTCCAGAAGCTCTGGTCTTACCCACGGAGGTGGGGGCAACGGTATCCTGATGCCTGAGGGTCCACTGAACCTTCCTCCCCCAGGGATGCTCCCAGGGTCTCAAGAGAACCCCTGGCCTCCCACCAGTCAGCCAGCCCCCTCACTTCAGTCCCGAGTTCCTGCTCAGGCCCCCTGGCTCGCTCTCCCTCTCGAGGACAGGAATCAGGGAAGTCCTGCCCAGGCTGGTGCCCGGCCCCTGGAGCTTACATGCATCCGCACGTCTTATCTGGCACTAGACAAGGCCTGGCGGGGCTCCATAAATCACAGAGGCGCAGGGGGCCGGCGAGGCCCGGGCCAGCGTGGGCGGACTCTCCCAGCTGGGCTCCTCAGCGACTCCTGACGGACCCAGCCAGCCGGACCCGCACCGGCTGTCCGCAGGTCTCGGCGTCTTCCTTACATACCTGAAAGCATTTTTTATTCTGTTCAAACTGCAAAAGCCTCCTCGGTGCTTCTGTGTTCATGCTTCCATACAATGACAAAATGCTGATAGGAGAAAAAAAATTTTCTTTTTTAATCTTCCACTAAAGCCTCCAAGAAAGATGCCCCGCAGAAAGGGAGGAAGGAACAAACAAAGCCAGGGGAGGGCATGGCAGCCCTGAGCCTGCTTCCTTCTCCCAGGGAAAAAAGTGAGGGTTTCAGTCTGGGAGAGCGTGGCCGCCCCTGGCCTTCTCGGTATAGACACCCGCCAGCTTGCCCAACCCTCTCTGGAGGGCAGCCCTCTTTGGGTCCCAGCTGTTAAATTCTTCACCAGAGGTTCTTCATTCCCTAGGGAAAAGAGAATCCATGGTCACTTTGCAGGGTTCTGATGCTTGCCACCCCACGAAATCGTATGCAGCGTGTTTCATTTGTGCGCATAGGCTTGTGGATGCATTCATGTTTGTGCATAAACTATGGCATTTTTTCTAGAAAGAATGTCTTCAGGGTCCATCAGACTCTCACAGGGCAAGAGACCCCTCTGGAGCATTAAAAAAAAAAAAAAAAAAAAACCCCACTGGGCGGCCCCAAAGCTGCTCAGCCGTGGAGTCAGAGCCTCATGAGGCGGTGGACGGTCCGGCACAGCAAGTGCACTAACCAAGGCCCTGCACTTAGTAAACCAAGCTCCAGCCCGAACCGGATTGTCTGGGGGCCTCAGGGTCAGGGTGTTCTCCAGGCCCCAGGGGCCATCAGCAGTCAGGGGACTCCCTGCCCTGGAAGGGAGGCCGCGAGGGCGTCCATGCTGACTGTGGCTCTGGGCACACGGGCCCCTGGCATTCTTGGTCTCCCGTCCTCCGCCGCCTGCTCGGAGATTATTTGTCCTCCCTGACCCTGTCTGTTTATTCCACCAGTATTTGTTCTTCTGTATTCTAGGGTTCCCTTGCCTCCGTCTCCTCCATGAATATTTCTCGTTCAGAGCAGGATAAACAGGGTCATAATCACGCCATCAAGTGAGACATGGGCTGCCTGTCGCTTATTGCCCAGGGGTCTGCTAATTGGAATTTATAAAGTTCAATAAAAACTATAATCCAATAAGCCCTGAAACTCTTCTTCATTCATCTTAGGGGTAATATTCTGCCTCCCGCCCACTCGCCCGCCTGCCAGCCAGCAGTGGGAAGTCAGAACAGCCACCAAGAGGAAAATGCAGAGAGGAGAAAAAACATTTTCTTTTTTAATCTTCCACTAAAGCCTCCAAGAAAGATGCCCCGCAGAAAGGGAGGAAGGAACAAACAAAGCCAGGGGAGGGCATGGCAGCCCTGAGCCTGCTTCCTTCTCCCAGGGAAAAAAGTGAGGGTTTCAGTCTGGGAGAGCGTGGCCGCCCCTGGCCTTCTCGGTATAGACACCCGCCAGCTTGCCCAACCCTCTCTGGAGGGCAGCCCTCTTTGGGTCCCAGCTGTTAAATTCTTCACCAGAGGTTCTTCATTCCCTAGGGAAAAGAGAATCCATGGTCACTTTGCAGGGTTCTGATGCTTGCCACCCCACGAAATCGTATGCAGCGTGTTTCATTTGTGCGCATAGGCTTGTGGATGCATTCATGTTTGTGCATAAACTATGGCATTTTTTCTAGAAAGAATGTCTTCAGGGTCCATCAGACTCTCACAGGGCAAGAGACCCCTCTGGAGCATTAAAAAAAAAAAAAAAAAAAAACCCCACTGGGCGGCCCCAAAGCTGCTCAGCCGTGGAGTCAGAGCCTCATGAGGCGGTGGACGGTCCGGCACAGCAAGTGCACTAACCAAGGCCCTGCACTTAGTAAACCAAGCTCCAGCCCGAACCGGATTGTCTGGGGGCCTCAGGGTCAGGGTGTTCTCCAGGCCCCAGGGGCCATCAGCAGTCAGGGGACTCCCTGCCCTGGAAGGGAGGCCGCGAGGGCGTCCATGCTGACTGTGGCTCTGGGCACACGGGCCCCTGGCATTCTTGGTCTCCCGTCCTCCGCCGCCTGCTCGGAGATTATTTGTCCTCCCTGACCCTGTCTGTTTATTCCACCAGTATTTGTTCTTCTGTATTCTAGGGTTCCCTTGCCTCCGTCTCCTCCATGAATATTTCTCGTTCAGAGCAGGATAAACAGGGTCATAATCACGCCATCAAGTGAGACATGGGCTGCCTGTCGCTTATTGCCCAGGGGTCTGCTAATTGGAATTTATAAAGTTCAATAAAAACTATAATCCAATAAGCCCTGAAACTCTTCTTCATTCATCTTAGGGGTAATATTCTGCCTCCCCGCCCACTCGCCCGCCTGCCAGCCAGCAGTGGGAAGTCAGGGAACAGCCACCAAGAGGACCCTCCCCAGGGGCCGCAGAGCCCCCGAGAGTGGCCAGCCATGACTCAAGAGCTGGGTGGCCTGGGCAGGGAGAGTGGAGGGCCTGATGGGCCCCGCGGCGGCCCTGCCGGAGAGTCCGGGGGACCCCACAGTCTCAACACTGTCTGGTCATTACCCGTGTTTATCATTGCCCCGGCCCATGCGGTCCTCAGAGCCTCCGGGAGATGTAGGGGATCTGCTGCAGAAAATCCTGTAACAGAGTGATGATAGGCCTGAACCTGGGGCTGCAGGTGCCTTCCCTGACCCCCGGGGGTCCACAGAGCAGGAAGTCACACAGAGCATACACCCCGCCCAGAGCTAGAGCCGGGCTCCCTCCCCAAGCTGCGCTCCACGGGACACCCATGACGAGCTGTTGCCCAGACTCTACCAGCGAGGGACGCAAGTGAAGGTGGGGACAATGTATCCACAGCCACACAGAGGAGCTACACCCGGAGACAGAGGAATGTGTCGGACAAGGCGGGGTGACCAGCCATCCCGGTTTGCCCTGGACTTGAGAGGGTCCCTGCACATGTGACATTTTGTGCTCAAACGACAACAGAAAACTGTGACTAAGGACTGGTCCGCGCAGTGGGCTGGGAGTGGGGAAGGCCAGCAGAACTCACTGCCCAACCCGGCCCGGCCCTTTCCGGCAGCCATTCTGGGAACAACACCCCTTTCCCCAAAACACCTCCTGCAGAAATCATGGAGTTTCCCATCGCCCCTCAGGACGCCCGCATTTGAAAACAAGAATGCTTACCCTCTGGCAAAAACACACAGGAGCCTAGATCACAAATGCAAACAGCGGGCCCCTTGCTGGGCACTCTGAGTGGAGACAAGGAGCAGGCCACTCAGGCGGCCAATTGTGGCCTTCCAGCCAGGACAGGGGCAGGAGCAGCTCATGTTCAGAGCATCCCTCGCTTGCTCAGGGCTAGGTGAAAGGCAGAGACCTCCAGAACCTGCCCCGATCAGGCAGGGCATCGTGCTCGGATGCCTCCTTTCATTCATCTTAGGGGTAATATTCTGCCTCCCGCCCACTCGCCCGCCTGCCAGCCAGCAGTGGGAAGTCAGGGAACAGCCACCAAGAGGACCCTCCCCAGGGGCCGCAGAGCCCCCGAGAGTGGCCAGCCATGACTCAAGAGCTGGGTGGCCTGGGCAGGGAGAGTGGAGGGCCTGATGGGCCCCGCGGCGGCCCTGCCGGAGAGTCCGGGGGACCCCACAGTCTCAACACTGTCTGGTCATTACCCGTGTTTATCATTGCCCCGGCCCATGCGGTCCTCAGAGCCTCCGGGAGATGTAGGGGATCTGCTGCAGAAAATCCTGTAACAGAGTGATGATAGGCCTGAACCTGGGGCTGCAGGTGCCTTCCCTGACCCCCGGGGGTCCACAGAGCAGGAAGTCACACAGAGCATACACCCCGCCCAGAGCTAGAGCCGGGCTCCCTCCCCAAGCTGCGCTCCACGGGACACCCATGACGAGCTGTTGCCCAGACTCTACCAGCGAGGGACGCAAGTGAAGGTGGGGACAATGTATCCACAGCCACACAGAGGAGCTACACCCGGAGACAGAGGAATGTGTCGGACAAGGCGGGGTGACCAGCCATCCCGGTTTGCCCTGGACTTGAGAGGGTCCCTGCACATGTGACATTTTGTGCTCAAACGACAACAGAAAACTGTGACTAAGGACTGGTCCGCGCAGTGGGCTGGGAGTGGGGAAGGCCAGCAGAACTCACTGCCCAACCCGGCCCGGCCCTTTCCGGCAGCCATTCTGGGAACAACACCCCTTTCCCCAAAACACCTCCTGCAGAAATCATGGAGTTTCCCATCGCCCCTCAGGACGCCCGCATTTGAAAACAAGAATGCTTACCCTCTGGCAAAAACACACAGGAGCCTAGATCACAAATGCAAACAGCGGGCCCCTTGCTGGGCACTCTGAGTGGAGACAAGGAGCAGGCCACTCAGGCGGCCAATTGTGGCCTTCCAGCCAGGACAGGGGCAGGAGCAGCTCATGTTCAGAGCATCCCTCGCTTGCTCAGGGCTAGGTGAAAGGCAGAGACCTCCAGAACCTGCCCCGATCAGGCAGGGCATCGTGCTCGGATGAGGCATGTGCGCATGTGTGCATGTGTGTGAGGGACATGTGTGCATGCGTGTGAGGCGTATGTGATACCCAAAGGAGAAGGCACAGCCTCTCAGGCCTCCACAGTCTCACATGGCGGCGATACAGGCGTGTCACTGTCCTAACACATTCCCAGAGGGAGGGAAAGTTGCAGCAGGTGAAGCTCCCCAGGTGCTGAGCTTTCAGTCAGGGAGGGCAGCAGAGCCCACCGACCGCCCCATGGCTCCTGCGGGGTGGGCCGCCCTCCCCACGTCCCAGGCCGCCGTGATCAGGAGCCTAACGGAAATGGCGGAGGCTCTGGAGCCAGACCTGCCTGGGCTCTCCGTCGGCTTTCTGCCCTGTCTGTGGTGTTCAGTCTTGAGCAAGTCATTCCCCAGCTCCACCTCTCAGCCTTCGTAGCACGCTGACCACAGGCCTTGGTCCACGTGTCGTTAATTCCAGCAACTGTGGAGAGTCATTTATGGTTCGGGTGAAATGCCCAGGTGGAGTAAGGGTTCATCTGTGACCGCGGCAGGGGCCGTCGTCCCCCAGGCTCCCTTTGCTGGCTGAGAGTCAGGTCAGGCATCTGACTTGGAGTTTGGGGTCAAGCAGGAATTCCAGGAGGTCATGATGTTTAAAAGAAATGGGAGAGAGATTCTGGCTCGTGGGGCAGAGACCCCCTGCAGAGGGAATGCGAATGTGCCGGCCTGGAAGGGAGCCCAATGGAGGGCCCTGTGTACTGGGCAGGTAGGGCCTGGGAGCTCTGTGCTAGGATGATGTGAAGTCAGGAAATTCTTCCTTTCTTTCTTTCTTTTTTTTTTTTTGTGCGTAAGAGGTGGTTTGCCATTTGGACCAGGTCTAACACCCCCTAACCCCACCAATCCGTCTCCACCGCCGCCCACCCTCAGGCTTCTCCCTTCACAGCGTCATTCGTTCATTCACTCCACCGACGTCCATCAGGTCCCTCCCAGGATGCCACCCAATCCCGCGGGCAGGGGGCAAGTGCCTGCTTTCCTGCGGGAGGAAGTGCCCCCGTCCCTCTGGGTCTGCCTCTGCCCTGGAATTCTTTCCTTTCCTCCGCCCAGTCAAGTCCTCTGGGCGGGGTTGAGGTCCCTCACCCTGTGGTCCTCACCTCCGCTCTCTTCCTGCCGGGGGCACAGAGGAACCGCCTCCCCGGCCTGAGCGGGGCCCGGGCAGGAGGGCGATGCTCCACCTGCAACGTCCTCAGTTCACGGCCAAGGTCATGACCCAGCACTGGCTTTCATGTCCATCTCTAGGGCGTCTGCTCTGTCTCCAGGGCAGACCGTGAGCTCCATGATGAAGGGCCCTACCTCCCTCCAGTGCAAGGTCCCCGTGCTACCTCCGCTGGTTGCTAAAAAGCCCCGTGCTTGGGCCCCCACTGAAGAGTGGGCGGAGAAATGCCACGCCCTTCCAGGTCTGCACGGGAAGCCTGGGTCTGCAGGAGAAGGAAGAGTGTCTCTGGTGGAATGGGGTCTTCCAGGAAGGAGGTCAGGCTGGGACGAAGTCTAGGGAACTGAGCAAAGCACGTGGCCCGGGGGGCGGGGGAAGACTTGTTGCATCAGAAAGTGGTGAAAAGCAGAAAAAATAAAAAGACGCAGGGGCGTCAGGGGGAGGCGTGATCTAAACCGCAAATCCGCCTCCTCAGGCTCTGGCAAGCTTTCACCATACCGTAAAAGCCGCTGCCAGAACAGCAAGCCGGCTCGATGACAAAGAGAGATAATTGGCTCTCATGCAGATTTAAGCCCAAAGTTATCAAATAATAATAGCACGCAGAAAGAGACACAGGCAAATGGGCCTGGAGTGCCCGCTTCTTCCAGAGGATGAGGATTTGCTCAAAGTATCTAAATTATGCTCCTGCGATGGAACAGGGAAATGGGGCGTTTAAAAAAAAAAAAGGATTTTCTGGTACTGCTTAGATACATTTTTAAAAGTTCTTTTATAATTAGGGCCGTAATTTATATAATTTATTTTTAAAATATCCTTTTTTTAATTTCCACCCGGTCCAGTTAAAGTTGAACTGAAAAGCCCAGAGTAAATGATTTTTTTAATAAAACCGTTTAAAGGAGCCCCAACCTGAAGCGAAATAGATATGTGGATTTTCAGAGGAGAAAGGAAAAAAATCACATATTGAAAAAATAAATTTCCTAACCCATTTTACACCCCAGATTTTATTACCACCGGAAGGTTTTTAAAATTCTAATTCCCTTCGCTTTCCTTAAGCTGTTTATTTACCACAGGGCCTCCTGGGGCCTGGGCCTGGGGCCCAGTGGGTCAGCGTCAGATTCGTGGCCAACACCGTTTCTCTTCCCTGAGTCCTCCTGTGATTTTTCTGTTCACGTGTCAGGTTTGCTCTTCGAGTGAACTCTGAGTTCCCTGAGGTCAACACCCAGCCCGAGGGAGAGACCTCCCTTTCCCTCCCTTTAACATATAGCGCAGTGCTGCGTGCAGGCGGCGGGTGCTCAGTAAGTGATTGCCGACAACGGGCCTCAGCGAGAGAAGCCCTAACCCACCAACCAAGAAGAGACCAGAAAACATTGCTACCTTCACCGGCAGCTCTGTTTCCTGTTACAAGATCCTCTTCCTGTGTGGCTGTGTGGACGGGGATCTCTAGTCCAGGACGCCTTCCGATAAGAGAAGGGAAGCGAAGAGCACATGGCCTTGAGCCCCAGCGCCAGGGGCCACGTGGGCTGCCGCTCTCTGCGACAAGTTGGGATGCAGAGCTTACAGACCGAGGTACCAAGACGTGTTGTAAACAACACACACCGACGTCACCCTCTTTCCAGGAACTTGCCCTCAGCCTCTCTTCTGTTTGCTGGGCTCAGAGGTGCCCACCTCCTACCTGTCAGAAAGTGTACACACGCACACATACACATGGACACACTCATACCCCACCCCCGTGGGAAGGAGAGAGAGAGACCTTAGATCCTCATGAGCCAAGTGGAGAACACACAGGAGAGCTAGGTACCACTGTTTCTGCTTTAACAAGACACGGAAGAGAAGGATTAAGCATTTGAACTTGGCGTGAAAGCACAGGCTGGATAAAAATAAGCATAAAGACCAGGGAGGGTATTCCAGGGGCTAGGAGCATGCGAGGTGATGACAGCAGGTGTGATTCAGGCACAGAGTTGCATGGAATACATAGCCTAGTAGGTGAAACAAGAGAGAGAAGTTCGGCCTGGTTGAGGAGGGCCTGGGAGGATGAAGGCTAGGTTGAGAAAAATCACATATTGAAAAAATAAATTTCCTAACCCATTTTACACCCCAGATTTTATTACCACCGGAAGGTTTTTAAAATTCTAATTCCCTTCGCTTTCCTTAAGCTGTTTATTTACCACAGGGCCTCCTGGGGCCTGGGCCTGGGGCCCAGTGGGTCAGCGTCAGATTCGTGGCCAACACCGTTTCTCTTCCCTGAGTCCTCCTGTGATTTTTCTGTTCACGTGTCAGGTTTGCTCTTCGAGTGAACTCTGAGTTCCCTGAGGTCAACACCCAGCCCGAGGGAGAGACCTCCCTTTCCCTCCCTTTAACATATAGCGCAGTGCTGCGTGCAGGCGGCGGGTGCTCAGTAAGTGATTGCCGACAACGGGCCTCAGCGAGAGAAGCCCTAACCCACCAACCAAGAAGAGACCAGAAAACATTGCTACCTTCACCGGCAGCTCTGTTTCCTGTTACAAGATCCTCTTCCTGTGTGGCTGTGTGGACGGGGATCTCTAGTCCAGGACGCCTTCCGATAAGAGAAGGGAAGCGAAGAGCACATGGCCTTGAGCCCCAGCGCCAGGGGCCACGTGGGCTGCCGCTCTCTGCGACAAGTTGGGATGCAGAGCTTACAGACCGAGGTACCAAGACGTGTTGTAAACAACACACACCGACGTCACCCTCTTTCCAGGAACTTGCCCTCAGCCTCTCTTCTGTTTGCTGGGCTCAGAGGTGCCCACCTCCTACCTGTCAGAAAGTGTACACACGCACACATACACATGGACACACTCATACCCCACCCCCGTGGGAAGGAGAGAGAGAGACCTTAGATCCTCATGAGCCAAGTGGAGAACACACAGGAGAGCTAGGTACCACTGTTTCTGCTTTAACAAGACACGGAAGAGAAGGATTAAGCATTTGAACTTGGCGTGAAAGCACAGGCTGGATAAAAATAAGCATAAAGACCAGGGAGGGTATTCCAGGGGCTAGGAGCATGCGAGGTGATGACAGCAGGTGTGATTCAGGCACAGAGTTGCATGGAATACATAGCCTAGTAGGTGAAACAAGAGAGAGAAGTTCGGCCTGGTTGAGGAGGGCCTGGGAGGATGAAGGTATGAACAGAAAATCAAGTGCATTCCGTAAGAAGGGTCCTTGCCCTTCCCATGGGCCCTGGGAGCCTTTCCCTGGAGCGAGGCTCTGACTGGAAGAAGCCCACACAGTGGTCCAGCCGTGGACACACTGCACAGCAGCCCGTAGGACAAGGCTCGGCCCCGCTCCCAGGCTGCTCCCACGCCCTCTAGGCGGCCGCTCCCCCCACCTCAGGTGACAGACAGGCACTGCGTGAGAGAGCCAGGCAGGGAGGAGCGGAGGATGGGTGTTAAAGAGTTGGTGCAACCAGAGAAGGCTTCTTGGAGGAGGCGAGACCAGCGCTTACTCTTGGAGGAGGAAGGGATCCCCCTGGGGGCCAGGAGGGAGGCCTTGGCCCATGTCAGTCTCCCCAGGACCACACACAGCCCGTCCAGGGGTTGGGGGGGTGAGCACCGTGGAAGTGGCCCCGTCTCCTGCTGAACCTCTGGGGAAGGCTGGTTTCGTCACTGTGGCCTGGGTCTCTGTGCCAGTGAGGCCACACCAGACCTCCCTCCGCGCCGGCACCCCCCCAGACCCCTGAGAAGGTTCATTCTCTCAGCTCCCTGCTCCCCCGGGACATATCCATGGGCCCCGGAGGTCGAGTCCTTCACCAAGACCCCCAGGGAGAAACCTATTTCCTGAGACGACAAGGGCAGAGAGGATGAGGGGTGACAGAGACAGACACCGCGTGGATCTGACCCCCGGGGGTGGTGCGGTGGCTGGGAGGGGCGCCAGCCTGGCGTGTGGGTGGCGCCTCCCATCGCTCGCCCCACGGAGAGGCTCAGCTCTTCCCACCAGGACCCTGGGCCAGAAAGCAGGAACGGCCCCTCAGAGACCAACGGGCACGGAGAACGGTGTCTGAGCAGTGACTTGAACACAGACCCTCCTTCCCAGTGCCACGTCCCTCGCCTTCCCAGGCCCAGGAGGGTGAGGAGCCCAGGGCCCCAGCTTGCTGCTTCGTTGCCAAGGAGACCGCAATTACACAGCGAGCTGGGTAGGGTTGTTCTGCCTTCGTTTCTTTCCGGCGTGCAGCGCCCGGCCTGCGGAACTCCAGCGGCCTGGCCGCCCCTCCTCAGCCTGCCCTGGCCATGACTCTGCACTGACCGTCGGGAGGGCTGTGCACCGTGGCTTCCAAAGGGACAGGCGCCCCTGCTGGGGGTGAGCACGGCCACAGAGAGACCATTTGTCAAAGTGCTTACAAAGTGGGCAGTGATGCTGAAGTTGTATTCCCTCCAGGTTAAAAAAGGAAAGAAAGGCAGCAAACGGCAGAGAGCCTTGAGGCAGAGAGGCATCCAGCGACATAGCTCGCAGCCCGGCAGGCCTTCTCTGAGCCGCTGGAGATGTGCATTGAGTGTTCCGTGCCGCGGTGGATCGGGGTGGGAGCAGCATCTGTGCTCCTGGCTGGGCAGGGGCGCACTGTGCGGGGAGACCCTCACTTGGGGAGTCAGAGACAGTGCACAGGTATGAGATGTGTCGGATGGGGTGTGGGAGGCCAACAGGGTCCCCAGGCCGAGGTGGGGGGGAGCCGGTGTGGGGTGAGGACTCTGAAGGACGCCCAGGCTGAGTCGGGTCCTGAGAGGAGAGTACAGGGGAACAGGGCCCTTGGGTTGAGAACGACAGGCTAGCGTCCCCGGAGCTGGGGAGACCCGTCCTTCCCAAGGAGTCCAGACTCGGGCATCCGCCACCTGCGCTGCGCACGGTGGGACGGGGCCCAACCCAGGGCCTGGCTCATGAGAACGGTGGGGGCGAGGGAGTTGGAAAGATAGGCGAGGGAGTGACCCGGGAAGCCTGACATTCTGGCTCTCAACAAGTGGATTTCTGGGAAGGGTGAGGTTGGTGAGCACTTCCTGAAAAAGGCCACCCCTGTATTTGCTCATCGTTCACTCCTTCAACGGAGAGTTACACAGCACTCTCTGGGGACGGGGACACGGGGAAGCCCTCCGCGACCAGGAGGTAGGATGGTGATGGGGTAAAGCAGTGCCCCGGTCAAAGGCCAGAGGCTGGACTCTCTGCAGAGCCATTGCCCAGAGCCTGCCCCACCCCGGCCCTAGCTCTCAGGCAGCGCCTGGGGTCTGCTCTGAGGGCTCACGTCTTCCTGGCCGTTTCAGCACTGTGATGGGAGGGCTCACGCGTGCCCAGGCCAGGTAGAAGCACCTGGAAAGGGAGGGGGACATATGCAAAGATACCCAAGGAGGAGATGTTACAGCTGTACAATTCCACAGCAGGAGACCTGGGCAATGGGCAGTCGGCCCCTCCGTCCTCAGGGCAAGCAGGAGGCCTGGGCTAGGGCCAAGGGCAAGTCAGGTCTCCTTCTCTAAGGATGGAGCCCCTGGGAACATCCAACTCAGCTTGAGGCTTTAGACACCCTTGTGACAGAGAGGGGGGCTCTCAGGAAGCCTTTCCCCTACAGAAATGGGGACACCTCTTTGGCCAGAGCTTGATCTGTGGCTGAGGGAGGTTTGCTGGGGTCACTAAGGAAGCCAGAGGAGCAGGGGAGTCCAGACCTGGGACTCCCCAAGTGCCCAAGAGCTACGGACAGGGGCCCTTGCTGGCCCTGGGGCAGAAGGTCAGTGTCCCTGCCGTAGTTTGGCTGGCCGGGCCTAAACAGTGTCCTTTCAGTTTAGCGCAAGGACATGCCTGGTGCGCACTGCGAAGCCCAGACCAGACTCTCCTGCTCTTGAGTGAGAGAGGGAGGACAGAGCTTGTGTGCTTTAATGTGTTAATTTCCCCCTGGTGCTTTCTTTTGTTTTTTTCGAGTTAACTATTAACCATTTTAAAGTGTACAACTGGGCATCGTTTAGTACAATCACTGTTGTACAAGCATCACCTCTATTAAGTTCCAAAACATTTTCACCACCCCGGAAGGAAACCTCATATGCATTCAAGAGTTACTCCCCCGTCCACATCCTCCCAGTCCCTAGTAGCCACTAGTTTTCTTTCTGTCTCTATGGATTACATATTCCAGATATTTCACATACATGATACAATATATGGGCCTGACTTTCTTTATATTGTGTCTGACTTTTTTCACTGCGCCTAATGTTTTCAGAGTTCATCCAGACTGAATGGATCAGAATATCCTTCCTTTTACTGGGCTGAATAATATTCCATTGTACGGGTATATCACCCTTTGTTTATCCATTCATCAACTGATGTAGATTCAGGTGGCTTCTACTCTGGGGCTGTTGAGAATTGTCTTGCTGTGAATATATGTATACAAATATGTATTTCAATGCTTGTCATGAGCTCTATACAGCTGAAAGAAATGACTGGATCCTATGACTGATATCATTTTTTTTTTAATATTTATTTATTTGGCTGCACAGGGTCTTAGTTGAGGCATGCAAACTTAGTCAGTTTGTGGTATGTGGGATCTTAGTTCCCTGACCAGGGATCGAACCTGCATCCCCTGGATTGGAAGGCAGATTCTTAACCATTGGACCACCAGGGAAGTACCCATCATTTTATTTTTTTTGTCAATTTCCAAGCTGACTTGTCTGTTTCACGATCTCCACCTTGACCCAGGTTAACTCAACAGTGTGTGCCTACTCAGTATCAGGCTCTCACTGGTCCTAGGAACTCCCCTACCTAGAAAGCTCTATCCCATTTTATAAATAACAAAGCTACGATTCAGGCAGATCAGGTCTGCCCCGCTGCTGGCAAAGATCTGTATAGTCAAAACTGTGGATTTTCCAGTAGTCCTGTAGGAATGTGAGAGGTGGACCGTAAGGAAGGCTGCGCGCTGAGGAACTGAAGCTTTTGAACCATGGTGCTGGAGAAGACTCTCAAGAGTCCCTTGGACAGCAAGGAGATCAAATCAGTCAATCCTAAAGGAAATCAACCCTGATTATTCATCGTAAACATGGATGCTGATGCTGAAGCTGAAGCTCCAATACTCTGGCCACCTGATGCAAAGAGCTGACTCATTCAAAAAGACCTTGATGCTGGGAAAGGCTGAAAGCAAAAGGAGACGGGAGCGGCAGGGGAGGAGATGGTGGGATGACTTCATCCACTCAACAGGCGTGCATTTGAGCAGGCTGCAGGAGATGGTGAAGGACAGGGGAGCCTGGTGGGCTGCCGTCCATGAAGTCGCAAAGAATTGGACACGACTGAGCGACCTAACAGCGACCGCAGAGATCAGCTCTGAGAGGCACCTCGCACTTCAGTGCTGCTCCCTGGATTTCCCTCCTGTTCCACCGGGCTCTTCCCCACGGCCGTCTAGCGTCTGGATGTCCCAACTTTATGCTGCTCGCCCCAGAGCTCAAAATGTCCAAATAGTTCATTCTATGTGAAATCAGTGTCCTCTACCATAGACAGTCCCAGGTGCTCATACTTTTTCAGCTGGAGGGGTGAACTTGAAATTGATAGCATTCTTCCATGAAATGTATTTGTGTATAAGTGAGTTGGGGAAAGATAAGCTGAACTCCATTCCATTGGCCGATCCTTTGGGAGACTGGCATCCCAGAAATGTCAAAACAGGGCTTTGGGGCGGGAAGACACTTCAGGGCAAGAGCCGTGTGGGAAGGAGGCAGCAGAGGGTGCTGGAGCGGCAAGAGAGGTGACGCCCCGGGGCGGGAAAGCCGCAGGCCGCAGAGGGCTGTCCCCGCCCCGAGGACAGAGCCTCTCAGCACAGGTTGGTGTCGGCGCATGTGCAGTTGAGACAGCTTAGCTCTGAAGGAAAGCACCCTCCCCACTGCCCAGCTCTGCGTCCCCAGCCAAGGAAGAGACGGTTAGCTCAGGAGCCTCGTCCATGACAGGGAGGGGCGCCAAGCTTGCCGCCCGCCGGACCCCCGGGACTTAGAGCGTGACCTCGGACCGCGCACGGCAGATGTGTGGGCAGCAGCTGGCTCGTGTCCCCTGCGGCTGCACCTGCGGCTCCTGTCAGCCTGGAAGGCTGCCGACCTGTGCAAACCTGGAGCCGTCCATCAGCTCCGCAGGAGGTGGGGAAGGCGGCAGGGTCCCACGCCACCCAACCCCCACCCCGCAGAAGACCTCCGCGGCCGAGTGCGCGAGGAGCCCACAGCCCAAGGCCTGGACACCTGCCCTGGATTCTTGTCAGGCAATTAGCCCAGCAAATGGGCCCCGAGGAGCCCGCCTGCGGGGAGCTCCCCTCCTGCCTCCAAATGCGATCCCTGGCCTCATCCCACGTGCTGGTCCCAGGCCGACAACGTGGCACCCCACCCCTGCGCCCCCGGGGTTCCGCCATCCCAGTCACCCTTGGATCCATGGCCCCGATCCAGCTAGCCCTGTCTAGTCTGCCAGGGCAAGTCGGCACCAGCTTTCCGCCAAATCAGGGAAAAGTAGGAGAAAGGACAGGCACCGAGGAGGCCAGCACTGGGATGCCGGGGAACGGGGAGGCCCCTCTCGGGAGGTGCAGAAGAGAAACCCAGCAGGTGATGACCAGATCTGGGCCTGGAGAGTGGCAAGACAGAGCAGAGATACCCACCTTGGCGATGGCTTTGGGGCACGTGAGGATGAAGGAAGGAGGAGACAGCCTCCTGGGTTTCTGGCTTGGGATCCCAGAGAATGGGTCCAGGTATAGGCAAACTAATGGTCGCCCGTTAAACCTAAGGCACCGTGAGCCCTCAGGCAGTGACGTTCAGCAGACAGGGGCGTGTCTGGGAGAGGAGCACCGGGCCGCCGGGGTGTAAGGACCACGGGGGAGCCTCTGTGACTCCAGGTGAGACCGGCCCGGGGAGGGGCAGCCGGGTGTGAACCTAGGTGGGCTCTCAATTGCCTTCTCACCAAGGAGTGACGTTTTGAAGTGATTTCTACAACGTCGAGACCTGACTGTGGGGGAACGGGGAGACCCATGGCGCCGAGGAGACAAGGCTGAGAAATAGGTGCTGATCTTAGAGAGCAGAAGCCACAGAAGCCTTCACATCCGGGAGACAGAAGCCAGTGCGATGTGTGGCAGCAGCTGGCTCGTGTCCCCTGCGGCTGCACCTGCGGCTCCTGTCAGCCTGGAAGGCTGCCGACCTGTGCAAACCTGGAGCCGTCCATCAGCTCCGCAGGAGGTGGGGAAGGCGGCAGGGTCCCACGCCACCCAACCCCCACCCCGCAGAAGACCTCCGCGGCCGAGTGCGCGAGGAGCCCACAGCCCAAGGCCTGGACACCTGCCCTGGATTCTTGTCAGGCAATTAGCCCAGCAAATGGGCCCCGAGGAGCCCGCCTGCGGGGAGCTCCCCTCCTGCCTCCAAATGCGATCCCTGGCCTCATCCCACGTGCTGGTCCCAGGCCGACAACGTGGCACCCCACCCCTGCGCCCCCGGGGTTCCGCCATCCCAGTCACCCTTGGATCCATGGCCCCGATCCAGCTAGCCCTGTCTAGTCTGCCAGGGCAAGTCGGCACCAGCTTTCCGCCAAATCAGGGAAAAGTAGGAGAAAGGACAGGCACCGAGGAGGCCAGCACTGGGATCCCGGGGGAACGGGAGGCCCCTCTCGGGAGGTGCAGAAGAGAAACCCAGCAGGTGATGACCAGATCTGGGCCTGGAGAGTGGCAAGACAGAGCAGAGATACCCACCTTGGCGATGGCTTTGGGGCACGTGAGGATGAAGGAAGGAGGAGACAGCCTCCTGGGTTTCTGGCTTGGGATCCCAGAGAATGGGTCCAGGTATAGGCAAACTAATGGTCGCCCGTTAAACCTAAGGCACCGTGAGCCCTCAGGCAGTGACGTTCAGCAGACAGGGGCGTGTCTGGGAGAGGAGCACCGGGCCGCCGGGGTGTAAGGACCACGGGGGAGCCTCTGTGACTCCAGGTGAGACCGGCCCGGGGAGGGGCAGCCGGGTGTGAACCTAGGTGGGCTCTCAATTGCCTTCTCACCAAGGAGTGACGTTTTGAAGTGATTTCTACAACGTCGAGACCTGACTGTGGGGGAACGGGGAGACCCATGGCGCCGAGGAGACAAGGCTGAGAAATAGGTGCTGATCTTAGAGGAGAGCAGAAGCCACAGAAGCCTTCACATCCAGGAAGTGACAGATCAGAAGCCAGCCTTCGGACGATCACGGCCACCGGGCCAGCCTGCGCCAGAGACCCGAGAGGCCAGGGGACAAATTAGGAGGACGTCACAACCGCCCAGACAAGAGAAGATGAGCGAGGAGATAGCAGACAGGCGCTCACGGGGAGAGAGCGGAGATTTCGTCCCTCGGAATAACTTTATCAGTCTGTTCTAGACACACGCAAATGCTCCTTGTCCAAGAGGCGGCTGGGTGGGGGTTCAGAGGAGCCTCCTCCCTGCCCAGGGCGCAGCTCTCGTCCAGATGAGGGGCGGGGGTCTCAGGGGCCCTGGGCAGGTCCCAGGGGAGCAGAGGCAGCCACCCATGTGCTCAGCGAGGATGCAGGCCAGCGCCTTGAGTTGTCTAGCGTGACAAGGAAGGCGAGAAGCAGTGGTCAGAGCCAGAGCCGCCTCGCCAGGGACTCTGGCCCGCTGCGGTGCCCTCCGACCCCTCATTCCCCGACCTTGAGGCCGTCCACTCCTCACTCCTTCCATCCGTCACTTGGACATGTAGGGCCTGACCCTTCACCTCCTGAAGAGTGAGACGCTTTGGGGTGAAGGGTGGTCGGGAGCTCAAGCACGTGCTCAAGGAGGAAGGGACGTCCTCGAAGTTAGAAGGGCCATGGAATGCGAGGCACCAGGTGTCCCCCCATTTCCCAGGGACGCTCCACGTGGCTCACACGCGCTGAGGTCCGGCGGTGCACCGGGCCTCCGCTGGGGCTGGGAGTCTGAATAGCGAAGGCGGGTGGGTGGGAGAGGGAACAGAACGTTCCAGCCCACCCGTGGCCCCGGTCATGTTCGGGACGGCCGCCGTGACCCCAGGAGTCTGCTCCCGCAGCCTGAGCTCCGTCCCCGCCCACCTCCATCCCGCCTGCCTCCAGGGGGCGGCCCGAGCGGAGGCTGCATGCGTTCTGAGAAGTCACCCATGAGGATGGCTTGTCCTGGCCCCGTCACCGGACCCTTCTTGGAGGCTCCAGGTAGAGGAAACGGTCTTGGCAGAGGGCCTCGCGAGGGGCCCTTCCCCTGGGCCGGCAGCCAGGGGCTCGACCTCGGCAGAGCTGGTCCGGTCGTCCACCCCTCCCGACCCAGCGGGTGTTGTGGTCGGCTGTGTTTTCCCCAAACAAGCTCATACAATTAGTTTCTTCTTGTTTCCTAAATTATTTTTGCCACTGCTAATTATTTCACACTCCATATACAAGAGTGATTGGGGTGGGTAATGGGAAGCAAGGGATCTCTTCGTGGGAGCAGCGCGGGCTCGGAGACACGCAGGCAACTTTGATTTGTTTTTCTGCTCAGCTGCCTGCCTGAGAGAAGGAACCGAGAGTGCTGAGAACATGGGGGCGGCGCCGCGGAGGGCGGGGGACATACAGACGTGGGCTGAGACCTTGGAAGGCCCTGCGGGCCCGCAGCCCACGAGGGAACCAAGGCGGCTGAGGCCACCACCCTACCGCCCAGCGTGTGCCCGGGCTGCTCAGGGAGCACCGTGAAAGCCAGAGGACACCGCGGCCCAGGTGCACGTGTGAGCCTGGTGCTGCACGGGGAGCTTGCCGTCCGTCGCCACAGGCCTGCCTCAGATCCACGGTAGAATTTGGAAAGTGGGGCTCCGAGAGGTTAAGGAACCCCTCCCCCGAGATCACACAGCCAGGAAGGGGTAGAGCCCAGGTCCTTCCGTCCCTCGTCTCTCTCTCAACTGCCCTTCGCCCCTGCCGGCTCCAGGGTCCTCTCGTCCCCTGGAAGCTCCCTGCCAGTGCGTCCCTGGGAGGAGAGCGCCGAGACGGAAAGCGCTTGGCTCCACCGGCACCCCCACTGGGCCCCCTAGAGCCCACTGTGTACCCACCGCCACACCTGCCTTGGGGCAGCCTCCCTGATGGGGTGTCCCTTTCAGCTTAGCTCTGACGAACGAGGCTAGAAGATAATAAATAGATCTTCTTTATGAAAGTAGGAATCTAAGTGGGGAAACAAAACCGGAAAACCTAAACAGCTGTTGGAAAGAAGGGCGTGGGGCGCCCAGCCTGCCTTCCCGGGGCTCTGGTTGGCCTGGCTGGCTTGTCATCAGGCTCAGGGGTCGCGGACTGAAGCTGGTGAGAGGATCCCCCTTCCGGCCAGGACAGCCGGCTCTGTCCTCTCCTGGACCAGGAATCCCCGGGCCCTCTCTCCCCTCAGCAGGCTCAGCCTGGGGGCCCTTGGCTGCCTGAGGACAGCCTCCCCTGGGGGCCCCAGGCCTGGTGGTCACCGGCCTTCCAGCAGCTCAGGCCGGTCCTCCGAGGAGCTCTAACAGCAGCCAGATGCTCTGTAAATGCCAAGTGACAGCAGACTCCCAAGCCGTGCTCTGGTCCCGCCTCTGGGAAACCATGATTTCGTAGGCTCACACACACACACACACACACACACACACACACAATGAACCGGTGACCTTAGAGAGGATGCGAGTGCCCAGGGCTCACCAGGCAGCGCTCTGTCCCTGGCCAGGACCGTCCAGCCCACAGACTAGGCGAGGAGACGGCCCTGGGCACTGACCCCGCCCGGAGCACATACGTTCTCACTCAGCCCTCCACAGCCCAGCGAGGTGAGCACCCTGAGTCTCCCATTTACAGGTGAGGAAACCGAGAGATGGTTGCTAAGAGACCTGCCCCAAACCACACAGCAAAGGAGGTGGAGCGAGCGGCGTGTGGGCCTGACTCTCGCCTCCTCTCGGCACCTGCGAGGGGAGGCCGTGCCGCTCACCTCGTCCAGCTCCTCCGCCCGGCTCGAGAGTGAGGCCCTGGGCAACAAATGCTTTCTTGATTTCCAGCCCAGGGGTCTCTTAGGAGGGAGATTTTCTGAGAGCTCCTCCCGGCTCCTCGCCCCACCCCTTCCCCATAGGAGATGTTTCTGGTTGCTTCCCCCGGAGAGAGGAGCTGGGTTCTGATCTCACTCATCTACCCTGGATGGTGGACCTGCAGCGGCAGGAAGGTCTAGAGAGAGCACAAAGCCGGGCGTGTGGGACGGTAGCCTTGAGGGAGACAGCTGACGGCCAGGCAGCATGCCCGCTGTCTTCCATGAGGCCCTAGCCACACACACCGCTCCCCACCGCCCCCGCTCCGTCCCGGTACAGGAGCTAGGGCAGGAAACATTGTATCCAATTGATGGATGGAGAAACTGAAGTCCAGAAAGGTGAAGGGATTCCCCAAGCCTTGGTAGCATAAGTGGCTTTGGAGGAGGGCCTTATCCTGGGCTGGGGGTCTCAGAAAACAGAACTTAAGGGACCTAGGAGAGGTGACCTATGGGCTGGGGTCATGGTGCTGCAGGTCCCTGAGCACACAACAGAGAACAAGGGAGGGAGCAGAGCTTTTGCCGAAGAAGGGCCAGGTTGGCGCAGCGTGTCATGACGCCCTGCAGGCTCTGAGGGCCTCTCTGGCTTTATTGGCCGGATTGCTGGAACCTGAAATACGCCCGATGGTCACAGAGCTCACTGGGCCGGCCCGAGCCTTGAGAGCCCCAGGGGGACATTCCTGCCCTCTAGACGCAAGCCCTCCCGGAGGCGGGGTGAGTGCACAGCCCTGAGCTGACCTCTGAGGCAGAGGTGGGCGGGGAGCAGGAGTTTTCCGGAACCATGCCCGGGGAGCCAGGAGCCAGAGCCCAGAGTCTGGCCTTGGGGTAGAGACTCCTGCGGCCAGGTCCCCAGCCCTGCCTCTTCCTAGGCAACGAGTGACCCTGAGCGTCCTCCCTGACCTCACTGAGCGCAGGCTTGTCTTGGGAAAGATCGAGGAGAAGGCATCTAATCTCAGGGCTGTGACAACACAGCTGGCGGGACCTGACCTTGTGAGCACCACCCCCCAAAACCCCGTACCAGCGCCTTCCTCAGCCGTTGGTGTGGAGGCTTCAAGGAGGCAGAGAGCAGAACAAACCCATCGCTGGGAGCCTGGCCCAGCCTCTGGAGTTCAGAACGGAGGGGGTTTGGGGCTGCACAGTGGGGCTAGGGGCTTCCCCGGTGGCACCGACAGGAAAGAAACTGCCCCCAGTGCAGGGGACCCGGGTTCGGTCCCTCGGTCAGAAAGATCCCCTGGAGAAGGGAATGGCACCCCACGCCAGGATTCTTGCCTGGAGCATCCCACGGACAGAGGAGCCTGGCGGGCTACAGTCCATGCAGTTGAGTGTCGGACACAACTGAGCGACCTTCACTTCCAGCGGGGTCAGGGAGGCACAGCCTGGAGGAGGTGGGATGGTACCCGGGCTCTGGACGAGATGGGTGGGAACTCATCAGACAGAGGTGTGGAAGGAGGCCGTCCTTGGTGAGGTGAGACCAAGCGCTGGGCACGGGCCAGACCTGCAGGAGGATGAGGCACGCTGAGGCGGGAAAGGAGCCAAAAGCCCTGGAGAGGTCGGGAGGAGGCAGGAGCGGGGGCTCTGTCAGTAGTGTCCAACAGTGCAGAGAGGTCCTGGCCAGGCTCAGCAGCCAAGAGCAGGTACTGGCCTCGTAGGTGGCCCGGCCCCTCCTCCCAACACCACGCTGCCTTCCAGACCTCCACCCGACTGACCTTTCCCGAATGGCCGGATTGCTGGAACCTGAAATACGCCCGATGGTCACAGAGCTCACTGGGCCGGCCCGAGCCTTGAGAGCCCCAGGGGGACATTCCTGCCCTCTAGACGCAAGCCCTCCCGGAGGCGGGGTGAGTGCACAGCCCTGAGCTGACCTCTGAGGCAGAGGTGGGCGGGGAGCAGGAGTTTTCCGGAACCATGCCCGGGGAGCCAGGAGCCAGAGCCCAGAGTCTGGCCTTGGGGTAGAGACTCCTGCGGCCAGGTCCCCAGCCCTGCCTCTTCCTAGGCAACGAGTGACCCTGAGCGTCCTCCCTGACCTCACTGAGCGCAGGCTTGTCTTGGGAAAGATCGAGGAGAAGGCATCTAATCTCAGGGCTGTGACAACACAGCTGGCGGGACCTGACCTTGTGAGCACCACCCCCAAACCCAGTACCAGCGCCTTCCTCAGCCGTTGGTGTGGAGGCTTCAAGGAGGCAGAGAGCAGAACAAACCCATCGCTGGGAGCCTGGCCCAGCCTCTGGAGTTCAGAACGGAAGGGTTGGTGCTGCCCAGTGGGGCTAGGGGCTTCCCCGGTGGCACCGACAGGAAAGAAACTGCCCCCAGTGCAGGGGACCCGGGTTCGGTCCCTCGGTCAGAAAGATCCCCTGGAGAAGGGAATGGCACCCCACGCCAGGATTCTTGCCTGGAGCATCCCACGGACAGAGGAGCCTGGCGGGCTACAGTCCATGCAGTTGAGTGTCGGACACAACTGAGCGACCTTCACTTCCAGCGGGGTCAGGGAGGCACAGCCTGGAGGAGGTGGGATGGTACCCGGGCTCTGGACGAGATGGGTGGGAACTCATCAGACAGAGGTGTGGAAGGAGGCCGTCCTTGGTGAGGTGAGACCAAGCGCTGGGCACGGGCCAGACCTGCAGGAGGATGAGGCACGCTGAGGCGGGAAAGGAGCCAAAAGCCCTGGAGAGGTCGGGAGGAGGCAGGAGCGGGGGCTCTGTCAGTAGTGTCCAACAGTGCAGAGAGGTCCTGGCCAGGCTCAGCAGCCAAGAGCAGGTACTGGCCTCGTAGGTGGCCCGGCCCCTCCTCCCAACACCACGCTGCCTTCCAGACTCCCTGTCCCACCTTTCCTGAGTGCTGATGACACCCTTTCTGCAGAATGAAGAACAGAAGGAAGGAAAGCAGCCGAGCCTCTCCTCGGAGCCTCCCTCCCTCCCACTCTGCCCGCGGCCCCTCCCTCCCCGCCTCCCACCCGCTCTCGCTCTCGGTTGCTAAGTAGATGGTAGGTTTATTTGCGGCTGTCGGTTCCCAGTAGAAAAATTTCGTCTTGGAGAGCCGCCTGGATGGAAATGGCTTCAGCGCCGATTTCATGGAGAAGGTCTGTGCAGTAATTAGTGTTCATGAGGGAGGAATTGGACTGGCAGGCTCCCAAGAAAACTACTCCCCAAAAGTTAGCTGAGTCCAGAGGGCTACATCAAACCCAGTTCCAGAGTGCGTGTCTCCGGCGCTATATATAGACCCGCAGACGCAAACCGTCAGCGCCGTGGCTCTCGGTTCAAGGGGAGCGGGTGGTAGGAGGCCGAGGCCACCTGCACCCCGGAGCCGCGGGGGAGGCCAAAGCGCAGTGGTCCCGCTGCCCAGGGAGCCCCGGGCAGTGCCCGCGCTGCCTACCCCGGCTTGGCCGAGAGGGAGGCCTGGGGACGGAGGGAAGGAAAGGAGGGGGCGAGGGAGGAGAGCGAGGCTGGGCTGGTCCACGCTGCCGGACGCGAGGCACCATCCCTCAGCAAGTGCCTGCTGCCCCCGGGGCCCCTCACAGAGCACGCTGGCTCCGCCCCCAAGAAGGGCACGCCCCTCCTTCCTCACCTTCTGCCAAGGGCCCCGCGGGGCGGGGCTGCCTCCACAAAAGCCCCCTCCCGGCTCCTCCACGCCGTCCCTGGTCACTGGCGTCCTCTGGGTCCCTCCGTCCCAAGCTGAGTGTTGCTGGGGTCCGGCAGCCCGTCTTCTGCTCCTGTCCTCCCCTCGCTCCCGCGGCCAACCTGGGCGAAGAGCAAGTGTCCGTGGACACTTAGAGAAAGAACGGAGGGCGGCCAGCCCCCAAGGCCTGTCAGGAACGGGGGGCTCCGCCTCATCCACCCGGGTCTTCAGGCTGATGGAGGGACAGGGAGAAGCAGGACTGAAATCTAGAGCTCGTCTGCTTCCCGTGTTCATTCCCGGGACGTTGTTCCGTGCGAATCTGCTGCTCCTTCCAGGATGTGAGAGGCAAGGACATGGGGGTCCCCAGAAAGCGAGCGCCCTCGTCCAGCCTCTGATCCAAGTCGCAGGGCACAGGGGATCCTTCCTGACTTTGTGCTGCGGGGCCTCCTCTGCATTCCAGCACCCCGGCTCTGTTCACCGCAGTCCTGGGCCCTCTGCTCTCACCCAGCCCGGCCCCAGGGTCTCCTGTCTGGTTCCACTGGGGACATCTGAGGTTCGTGCCAGAGTGCACCTCTCCCTCTACACAGAGACCCGCAGGCCGAAACAGGCAAAGCCCGCTGGGGCAGGGATAGCAGACCCATTGCACAGGAAAGAAGACTGAGGACCAGAGAGAGCTGGTGGCGTGCTGGAGGCTGTGCTTCACCTGTCAGGAGGCGGCCTTCAGTCAGCATTCCAGGGTGGATCGGTGCTCCTCCCTCACTCGGTGCTTCCCAGCACCACATCTGCCGGGAACAGGGCTCTCCAGGGTCCCACGCAGGCAGGCCGGCCCCGCCATCGTGCTGTCGAAGAGCTCACGGGGTTCTCGGGGAAGTGAGTGAGGAACGTGGCCCAGCGTGCCCAGTCCACAGCCATTGCCTCCCTGCCAGGGAGGAGTAGCCCACGCCTGCCTCGGGCTGGGCAGAGCAGGGGGTGCCCACCCACCCCTGCCCGATGCCAGTTCATGCCCTATTTCTCAGAGAGACACCCCAGCCTTCCGCTCTCTGGCCCTCCCAGCCCACGTCCCCAGGTCTTAACAACCCCTCTCACGAAAGAAGCAGCTGACACAGAGGTGCCTCTCTGGGGAAGCAAGAAGCCAGCTCTTTGTCACCCAGGTCCCTGCCAGCTCATCACCCCTCCTGTGATTAGTATATTAGATGCACGAGGTAAACAAAACGCACACCCCAGGCTTTCCTTGCCGGCCATCCGTCGGCCACCCCCGGCACGCTGGCCTGTGCCCAAGCAGGGGGCCCACGCGGGGTCCCCGTTCACCGGCGCGTGTGCGGCGGGGGACACGCAGGTGCCACACAAGGCACGCGGACACCACCAGAGCGCATAAATGTCAGAGCTCTTCTCCACACCGTAGGGAATCTTGAGCGTCACATCACTACTGCTGCTACTGAAAATGGTAGCAATAGTAATCCTCGCCATTAGTCATGTGCCCGGCACTCCGCTGGATGCCCACGACCCCCGCAGACGAGGGTCACCACCCCATTTCCCCGGTGAGGACCCTGGGGCCCCGGGGGCTGCAGAGACTGCCCAATCCCAGGGGGCTTCCGGAACAAGGCAGAGGCTTCTGTCAGAGCCCGATCCCCCTCTCCCAGGACTCCAGACATCCTGCGGACAGACGCAATTAGCCCACAGGGGTCAAATGGTTTTCCCAGGGGCACCAGCCGGCTGGCGACAGAAACCCGGGGGTCAGACGTCACCACGTTCCCAGACGGAAAACACGGTGTCGCCTGGAGGCGTCAGGACGGGAACTGAATACAGGGACAGGAGAGAATATGGGGTCCCAGCCATGGGGCCAAAAAAGAAAGGAAGGAAGGAGGAAGGGAGGAAAGAAAGAGAGAAACAAGGGAAGGACGGGAGGGAGAGAGGAAGAGAAAGACAGGAGAAATAGAGGAAAGGAAACATGGACAGAGGGGAAGCCAAGGAAAGGGGCTGGAAGGTGTCTGGTGGAGTTCTGAGGGGCCCGTTCCCTCAGAGGCCCCACCCTCTCCCTGCCGCCCGCACCCCTTCACCCTTGCACACGCCAAGCCCTTCCAGCAGGCTGCTCTGGCTTCGGGACTCAGGTAACCGTGCAGGGTCTCCCCCAGAGAGCGTTGAGGACCCTCCTCCAGGGGTACCAGAGCCCACAGCTATGGTCACAACCCAGCAGGCAGCCTGCTGCGGCCCACAGCCCAGCTCCATCATGGACCTGGATGCAAGACCTTGGGCAAGTCTTTCATCGTTGGGTGCCTCCAGTTTCCTCATCTGTAAAATGGGGGTCATTGTCCTACACGATAAAGTTATTGGGGGCTTCCCTGGTGGCTCAGTGGCAAAGCATCTGCCTGCAGTGCAGGAGACCCAGGTTTGATCCCTGGGTTGCGAAGATCCCCTGGAGGAGGGCACGGCCACTCACTCCCGTAATAACCACTGAGGGTTTCCTCTTATTATCTGTGCTGCCGCTGAAGAGTGCCACACAGCCTCAGCTGAGCAGGCATGTCACTCTTCAGGCAGGCGTGTCACCTGGCCTCCCCAGTGTATTCAGCTGGCGTCTCCTTTAAAGCAGGGCGATGTGTTTCACCGTTTGTCCATTGGTGGTCCCTCCAGACATGGTCATGGAATGAACGAATGAGGAATGAAGCCCTTTCGTTCCACCCACGGAGGATCAGGACGCTGATCCTGGTCACAGTCGGTTGAGTCCCAAGCACCAGACCGCTGATGAGTTAGGTCCGTCTGCCTTCTTGGTGGCTTCCATGGACGTGTGAGTGGGTCTCTGGGAGGAGAAGACATGCAGCTGAGTGCCTGGCTCTGTCTCATCCCCCATCAGTCATCCTCCCCGTTGGCCAGCGACCTCCCGCACCGTGGGCCCTCCCTATAGGTCAGCAGCGAAAGAGAGGCGGCTGTGTGTGGGTCTGACCCTCGCAGGATGAGGGACAGCTGACTCCAGAGCAAAAGTCAGAGCCCCCACCCCTCCTAAACTGTGAAGGACATCTGGGCGAGGGCTCGTGGGCTTAAGGTATGGACGTGCAGAAGCCAGCACCCCCATCTCATGCGCTGACTACATCCTCGCAACGGCCCTCAGGTTAGATACTGCCAAGTGCCTGTGACTGAGCCTGTCTTACTGGCGTCGGGTGAGGCCCAGAGCCCGGCCAGAAGAGGCTTGAGTGGCCGGGATCATGAGGGATCAGCCTCCTCTGCCTAGAGCTGGACCATGGCCTGCCTGCATAGGGTGAGATTGTTTTTCTGCTTTTAAGAAGAAAATCACATTTTCCAAACACTGATCCTGTAATATAGGACTCCTGGCTGTCGGTCCTTTCAAAATAGCCTGTCTTGGATGCTGAGGTTGGAATTTCTTGGTTGGTGTGCTTCTATTTAAAATGGGTGTCATTGTCCTACACGATAAAGTTATTGGGGGCTTCCCTGGTGGCTCAGTGGCAAAGAATCCTCCTGTCAGTGCAGAAGACCCAGGTTTGATCCCTGGATTGCGAAGATCCCCTGGAGGAGGGCACGGCCACTCACTCCCGTAATAACCACTGAGGGTTTCCTCTTATTATCTGTGCTGCCGCTGAAGAGTGCCACACAGCCTCAGCTGAGCAGGCATGTCACTCTTCAGGCAGGCGTGTCACCTGGCCTCCCCAGTGTATTCAGCTGGCGTCTCCTTTAAAGCAGGGCGATGTGTTTCACCGTTTGTCCATTGGTGGTCCCTCCAGACATGGTCATGGAATGAACGAATGAGGAATGAAGCCCTTTCGTTCCACCCACGGAGGATCAGGACGCTGATCCTGGTCACAGTCGGTTGAGTCCCAAGCACCAGACCGCTGATGAGTTAGGTCCGTCTGCCTTCTTGGTGGCTTCCATGGACGTGTGAGTGGGTCTCTGGGAGGAGAAGACATGCAGCTGAGTGCCTGGCTCTGTCTCATCCCCCATCAGTCATCCTCCCCGTTGGCCAGCGACCTCCCGCACCGTGGGCCCTCCCTATAGGTCAGCAGCGAAAGAGAGGCGGCTGTGTGTGGGTCTGACCCTCGCAGGATGAGGGACAGCTGACTCCAGAGCAAAAGTCAGAGCCCCCACCCCTCCTAAACTGTGAAGGACATCTGGGCGAGGGCTCGTGGGCTTAAGGTATGGACGTGCAGAAGCCAGCACCCCCATCTCATGCGCTGACTACATCCTCGCAACGGCCCTCAGGTTAGATACTGCCAAGTGCCTGTGACTGAGCCTGTCTTACTGGCGTCGGGTGAGGCCCAGAGCCCGGCCAGAAGAGGCTTGAGTGGCCGGGATCATGAGGGATCAGCCTCCTCTGCCTAGAGCTGGACCATGGCCTGCCTGCATAGGGTGAGATTGTTTTTCTGCTTTTAAGAAGAAAATCACATTTTCCAAACACTGATCCTGTAATATAGGACTCCTGGCTGTCGGTCCTTTCAAAATAGCCTGTCTTGGATGCTGAGGTTGGAATTTCTTGGTTGGTGTGCTTCTATTTTTTTGTTCTTTAAGTGAATTAGGGCCGGTTAGGAAGGAGTCGAAGAAAAAAGGTGAGATTAATTCCCCTCACCTGGTGGATCCTGGGCTTGCCATCAGAGCGGGGCGGCATGCCCGCCCCTCCTGACTCTGAACAGGTTGGCTGCCCTGGCGAGGCCCCCATTCCAGGGCCGGTCGGGGAGACGGGGGGAGAGACAGTCCCAGGAGGTGCCGTCGAGTTGGGGAGACAGAGCTCCCACAGATGAGAACAGCGGAAACCTGTCCAACCACGCATTTGCTTTGATGTTTCGGACACTTGGACGCGGAAGGGCTCATTGGGAGGAGAGTCTGCACGGGGTGGGAAGCTGCAAAGAGCTCTGAGGCCCAGAGGGTCTGGTAGAGGATCCGGGAGCTGGAGGGCAGCCCCGGGGGTGGGCGACAGGGAGGGGCAGAGGCCCGGGGGTCACACGGACACCCACTGTGGGGCGGTGGGGTTCAGGGCGACACACAAGGGGACCCAGGGGCTCGTCAGCCCCTGCTGGCCGAGTCTGATCGAGACAGGAGTCAGAGGGGCTGCCGCTTACCCACAGGCATCGTGGGAGTAGAGAGCTGTCTGCGGTCCGCTGGGGACAGCTCCCGGCTGGGGTCACGGGCTTCAGGGTCAGGCCTAGGAGGGCTTCCCCTGTGTGAGCGAGAGGACCCTATGGGGAAAAGACGTCCTCCCACCTCGCCAGTTTATCCCTGTCCAACCTCCGTGTCAAGCTCCAACAAGGGGAATTCTGTGCGGCTCAAAAACCACTCCCCAGGAGCCACTGTGGGCCTCAGACCTGCGCACATCCAGCAAATTCTGGGGACACTGGGGGCTCAGATCCTGCCCCGTGTCGCCCACACACACCGAGGGGTCCAGTGGGTCAGCGGCAATGGCCAAAGTCAGGCAGCACGGCTCAGCACTTCCAGACAAACAGGCAAGAAGAGAGGAGTGACGGAGAACCAGCAGGCGTGGAGATGGCAGGCGGAGCGAGGAGGCGGGGCCGGGGAGGCGGCTTGCCTCTCAGGT
The DNA here is from genome assembly GCA_022376925.1 of Tragulus kanchil. Classification (NCBI taxonomy): domain Eukaryota; kingdom Metazoa; phylum Chordata; class Mammalia; order Artiodactyla; family Tragulidae; genus Tragulus; species Tragulus kanchil. Next base: position 109,173,643 of record JAIOJX010000003.1, read on the forward strand.
CAGTTCCACGGGTCTTGCTTTCTCAGAGCCCCTGCCTGTGCCCACCTCCCCCAGTGGAGCGGCTGGTGGGGTCACACCCGCGAGGCCCCTGAGAAACCCTGTGATGTGCTTGGTGAGCAGTGGCCCCTTCCCAGGGAGTCACACCTCGCTTCCCAGCAGGTGCACGCTGACTTGAGAAAACTCAGAACGGGGAGATCTAAGCCCCCCAGTTGCGTCTGTTAGAAGAGGACACAGCTCAGGTCCTCGGCGCTAGCGGTTATCTTGGTATTTCTGGGAGGAACGAATCCTTCGCGTGTTTTTCAAACCCACCCTGGATGCTCAGACAGAGTCATCCGTGGAGAAGCCCATGACCTGCCTTTGACATTGAAGACGGTGCCGAGGGTAGAGGCAGGTCAGGGGTGTGCAATCCAGGGAGCCCCAGAGACCTCAGCTGTCTCCACCTGGGTCCTTAGACAGAGAGAGCAGGTCAGCCCTGAGCCCCTTCCCTCAAGGGGCTGCAGGTGGGGGGTGGAGGAAGGACGTCTCCCACCACAGCCCCCCAGGGTCACCACTCACACCTCCCGACACACTGCCAGGGCCTCAGGATGCGGTGACAGGAAGCGAGCCCCCAGCCAGGTTTCTGCTCCACTGCCAGGCTCCCCAGCTTGGCAGATGCGGCCAGCACCCCGGGCTGCTCTGCGGCCTGAGCACCACGGGCCCCCAGGCCCGGCAGCCCAGCGGCAAGCGCATCTCCCTGCAGGAGCCAAAGGGAGCACTCAGTGCCGTCCCGAGCCCAGCGGCACTGCCGGCCCGGCGCAGGGACACGGGCAGCCCCGTGACCGCCCCACACATGTGTCACAGAGCAGGTTGTATGGAACACGTGGGTTGGCCCTTAGAAAGGCTGAGAGAGACCACCCCTGGGTCTGTCCCCAAGCCCCGAGCCTCGTGGGCGCGTCGGCTCCAGCCGCCCGAGAGCTCCTGGCCGAGAAAGGGGCGAGGCCGTCAATATGTCACGTCCACTTCTTGTCCTTTTTCACAGTGCCATAAAGATGTTGCCGCTGACACCAGACATGGAATTCTTCGGCGCTCAGGGTGTACACAGGGTAACCGGCAGGGACAGGCGCTTTTGACAAAAGCCGGCCCACTGGTCCCTCCATCCGCCAGGGTCCACAGCCAGTTAGGTCCCTGGGTCTGACCTCACAGGGCCTGGCCCGGCATCCCCAGGAAGAGACCTCGCCCGGAGCTCCCAGGCCAGGCCTGCGGAGGTCCTGCGGCCCCAGGCTCATCCACAGAGGGCAGGGGGGCTGAGGCGGTCGCCCAGGCCCAGGCCCTGACATCACACAACCAGCTCGCCTCTGAGAAACGCTTGAACTTGGAGCTCAGCTGATCCCAGTCTGCAGGGCAAACGCCGCTGCCGTCTCTGGTGCCAAGAGAGTTGACACAGGAGGGCCGGGCCGAGCCCGTGAGGTGGTGGGCCCAGGGTAGGGGTTCAACGGGTTAGGGCACCACAGGAGGGAGAGGTCCAGCTACCCTGACTCACCGGCTGAGGGCGCCATCCACCTGCCCCTCCAGCTGGTGCCCCGTCATCCCCACACCCCGGGTCTCTTCAGGGGAAGATGGTGGCTCCTGCCACCTCTGGACGCCTAAGCAGGGGGCCGTCCCATCCGAGACCCTCTCCACACACAGCTTCCCCTGCCGCCGGCCGCCGCCTCCCCACATCCCACCCGGCCAGGACCGCCATGGAGTTCAGCAACCACAGCATTCCATGACACCTGCCATGGCAGTAAGAAGGGAGCCCTGGGATGAGCAGCTCCTAGGGTGGCATATTTCCACGTGGACAAATCCACGTACATGTGAGAGAGAGACAGATGTGTCTCCCAACTGCCAAATGAGAGGGGCCGTTGCTAAGGGCTTTAAGAGGTGTTGGGGTTGGCGTAGTCAAGGAAGACTTCCTGGAAGAGGGGAGGCTTAGTCACTCCTAGAAGGATAAGCGGCTCCAAAGGAGAGGGGCATGGAGAAGGCAACAGGGGTAGGGCTTGGATTTTCCCTGGCAAAGGTGGAGAAGGAAGACAGTCATGTTCTACGGATGGACCATCACTGGGCCTCTCTTATGGAGAAAGGAGAACATGAGGCCTCCTCAGGAGAAGTGGAGGGAGGGAAGAAGGTCCAGGTAGAACAGCCTGGGGAAACTGGAACGGCCAGAACAGATCCTGGGGAGACGACAGAAGGACCACCCCGTGGTCAGGCACCCCATGGTAGAGGCAGAGCCCATGGCAGGAGTGGTCCCATGGTTTCTTTCTCTGCCTGTGACCAGAGGCTCAAAGATTCTCCGGATGCTCACAGATCAGAAGGGCAGATGAGGCACACCCTTGGGGCAAGCCACGAGCAGTGGTCGAGGGCGCAGCACGTGGGAGGTCCTGGCCCCAGGCTCATCCACAGAGGGCAGGGGGGCTGAGGCGGTCGCCCAGGCCCAGGCCCTGACATCACACAACCAGCTCGCCTCTGAGAAACGCTTGAACTTGGAGCTCAGCTGATCCCAGTCTGCAGGGCAAACGCCGCTGCCGTCTCTGGTGCCAAGAGAGTTGACACAGGAGGGCCGGGCCGAGCCCGTGAGGTGGTGGGCCCAGGGTAGGGGTTCAACGGGTTAGGGCACCACAGGAGGGAGAGGTCCAGCTACCCTGACTCACCGGCTGAGGGCGCCATCCACCTGCCCCTCCAGCTGGTGCCCCGTCATCCCCACACCCCGGGTCTCTTCAGGGGAAGATGGTGGCTCCTGCCACCTCTGGACGCCTAAGCAGGGGGCCGTCCCATCCGAGACCCTCTCCACACACAGCTTCCCCTGCCGCCGGCCGCCGCCTCCCCACATCCCACCCGGCCAGGACCGCCATGGAGTTCAGCAACCACAGCATTCCATGACACCTGCCATGGCAGTAAGAAGGGAGCCCTGGGATGAGCAGCTCCTAGGGTGGCATATTTCCACGTGGACAAATCCACGTACATGTGAGAGAGAGACAGATGTGTCTCCCAACTGCCAAATGAGAGGGGCCGTTGCTAAGGGCTTTAAGAGGTGTTGGGGTTGGCGTAGTCAAGGAAGACTTCCTGGAAGAGGGGAGGCTTAGTCACTCCTAGAAGGATAAGCGGCTCCAAAGGAGAGGGGCATGGAGAAGGCAACAGGGGTAGGGCTTGGATTTTCCCTGGCAAAGGTGGAGAAGGAAGACAGTCATGTTCTACGGATGGACCATCACTGGGCCTCTCTTATGGAGAAAGGAGAACATGAGGCCTCCTCAGGAGAAGTGGAGGGAGGGAAGAAGGTCCAGGTAGAACAGCCTGGGGAAACTGGAACGGCCAGAACAGATCCTGGGGAGACGACAGAAGGACCACCCCGTGGTCAGGCACCCCATGGTAGAGGCAGAGCCCATGGCAGGAGTGGTCCCATGGTTTCTTTCTCTGCCTGTGACCAGAGGCTCAAAGATTCTCCGGATGCTCACAGATCAGAAGGGCAGATGAGGCACACCCTTGGGGCAAGCCACGAGCAGTGGTCGAGGGCGCAGCACGTGGGAGTCCACGGAAGGTGAGACCACGAGTCCGAGGCAGGCTCCTAGGGCTTCGCTGAAGACAGGACCCAAGCGGTGGGGTGGACGGCGGTGCAGACCTGGGACAGGCCCAGCGGAGGGGGACATTCCCAGGGGAAGAGTGTGAATAGGAACCTGCCCTGAGGCTGCTCTTGCCGACCCAGACCCTCTTGCAGCAGAAGCTGGACAGAGGGACAGACGTGCTCCCAGAACACCAGTAATTCTCCTTCCAGGGAAGCTGGAAGACCTTGCCTCTCCCATTACCCCCCCCCCCCACCTCCAGGCAGTCCGCCTTGATTTCTCTGCGGTGGGGCCCAGGTCTGTGTTGTAAACACTAGGATGAAAAGCACCAAAGAAAGGAGGCTCTGAGGGTCTCAGCCTTGAGGCAGGTGGATGGGTGGAGATTTGGGGCAGAGAACATCGCCAACAGGGAGCCCCACCTGGACCCTGAAGCCCCTCCTGGGCTCTCTTCCTGTGTCCCTGCCCCCTCCCACAGCCAGCTTCCCCTCACTTTCTCCGGGCCAGCCAAGTGCAGGGCCAAGGAGCTGATGTTTTATTAAAGTCCAGCTTTTCCACTTCCAGGGCCACCTTCCTCTGGCTAATTCTGTAATTCAATTAGCAGGAAGCCAAGGCCCGGCTGGGGCGGGAGGAGGAAGCGCCTTGGGAGTCTGCCCTCCGCGTTGATTACACCTCAGGCTTCAGCCCCGTTCCGAGTTGGGCAGGAAATTGTTCTTCCTTCACTTCACAATGACAAGGGCCTTTTATCCTCGCGCACGGGGGCTTTGTAAGTGACTGCCATCACCGTGCAATGAATTCTGCGGCGCTGTTTTTCCCTCACGTGGGAGAGGGCACCCGCCCAGCTCCCCAGGAACCCGCGGCGCCCCTCCCCCGGCAGCCCCCTGGAGCACGGCGTCTGACCCCACCCTCGCCCGCCTGAGCCCCCCACCCCCACCCTCGCCAGCCACGCCGGCTTTGCCCGCCTCCCGGCCGGCTCACCTCCGCGGGCCACACCCCGACCCTGCCGCTCCTCCCTTTCCTCCTCCACCCCGAGGGCTTCTCGCTGGCTCCACACTGAGGCCTGCTTCCCCCACCTCCCTCGGTTCTCTCTGGCCAGAACCTCAGCCTCCACCGTGAGGACGCTATCTCTACCCTTCAGGGAGTTGACAGTCTATTCAAAGATACAGGACTGGAGACTAAGAAACAGAAGAAAGTCGCTCAGTCCTCTCTGACTCTATGATGTTCCGTGGACTAGAGGCTCCTCTGTCCATGGGATTCTCCAGGCAGGAACACTGGAGTGGGTTGCCATGCCCTCCTCCAGGGGACCTTCCCAGCTCAGGGACGGAACCCCGGTCTCCTGCACTGCAGGTGGATTCTTTACTGGCTGAGCCCCCAGGGAAGCCTTCCCCGACCTCCCTAGGCAGCACCAACACCTCCATGCTAAACTCCAGAGGCTGGGCCGGGCTCCCAGCAGGGAGAGGGAGAAGCTCAGAAGGAGGACCGTGCGGGTGGACCGGTGGTCAGTATCCATGGAGGACCCAGCGGGGGAGAGGCAGGTCGATGTGGGGCAGAGGGGCCCTCCTCGGGCCAGGAGGCCAGGGAGCTGCAGCTGATGGCAGCGCTGTGCGTGGCTTTTCCACAAGCGTGACGTCTCCTGCTCCCACGCCCACCCGATGATCTCCCAGGCCTGCTCCTGCCTCACCAGGCTGCTGCTCCATTCTGCTCAGGCCCATGACTCAGGAGGCAGTGGCTCGAAAGCACTGGTCCTGAAGGGCGGGAGAGTCTGGAGCTGGGAGCACCATTGCAGACAGCGGGGCAGAGAAGGCGGGTGCTGAGGGGCCCGGCCCGACCACACCCAGGCTTTCCGCATCACTCTGCCGCTTGTCCCCTTGGATCCTGCCATCAGTCACGCGTCCCGTGGGGTCCCAGTTAAACTGGAGGGCGCGGCAGCCGGCGGGGAGGGGAGTCTCCGTGCCCCACCGTGGATTCCACCCCACCCCAGCCCAGGTATCTTCTGGGCCCTGGGGCCACAGGACCCAAAGGAATGCCGTCTACAGGTCACTGGGCAGAAAGGCGGCTTCGCCTCCTGGAGCCAAGAGGAAGCCCTGACCCAGGGCCATAGCAGGACCCGCCGTGATGATGTCGCTCGTGAAGGACCTGCCAGGCAGCTAACACCCAGCGATCCCGGTCATCTCCTCCGGGTCCAGCATCCCGTCCCCTCGTTCATGTACCCCCAGCCCCTTTCCAAGCTATCCGCCTCTTTTAGCAAAGCGTCTTTAAAGTTAATTATGTAAGTGACATCTGAATACATTCTGGGTCTGAATGTGTCAAACGAATCAAAACATGTTGAAGTTGCGAGAGACACTCCAACCCAACGCCCCCATTCCTGTTTTCAGCTCGGGGGGTCCCCTGTGCTATGGTGTGGGCACAGACATGGCACGGACGAGTGTCGTGGAGATACCTCTGATGTACACATGTGGCATCTGCTCTTATGCCACTTGCTGAACATGCGTCTTTCCACACTGGACATTTAGAACCATTTCCTCTTTTTCACGATTGCTGAGTATTCCATGGCTTAAATATCAAAACATTCTGGCACTGAGAAATCTTTAGATGGTTTTCAATTTTATTGCTTCTCCAAATAGCCACCATGGACCCGTGTTCCCTCAGCTGTGAGCACAAGGAATCGGGCAGGGTCGGGCTTGGGAAGGGATGTGTTGGGCCTCGAGGCCAGGAGAGATGGCGGTGCCCACAGCCCCACCCCCGAGAGGGGCGCTCCGTCGTCAGACCTACTCAAGTCTTCGGGCGCAGAGCCCAGTGCCAGCCTCACAGCCCCCCCGCTCTCGTCACCCCCAGTCTTAGATCAGAATGAGGCTGCTTCCTGCAAGAACCCCAGTTCCCAACTGGACTGAGGCCCCAAGGGGCCTCACCAGTGCTGTCTCTGAGGACACCTGGGCTCCTTACAGGAGGCGAGCCTGGCAGATTCAGTGACGGCCCTCACAGCGCGGCATCCCCTCCTCAGAAACCTGAGGGAAGCATGAGAAGGAAGACGTCACAGCTGGTTCACAGAGGCCCCCGTGGGGGAGGCCTGGGAGCCCCCTCTCTCCTGGTGGCCCTGGGCCCCCACCTCCACCCCGACCCCGCTTGCTGCACCTGTAAAGGCAGACTCCCTTCCTGAAGCCCGCGTCCCTGTCAAGCCGCCACCCCGGGGATTCTGCCCTCAGCAGGGGAGCAGTCAGGGTACCTTCAAGCACCTGGAGCCAGTCGTTCATAACTGTGGGTCCCGTCTCTGCCTTTTCTAAAGAGCCACCATGAGATGGTCCAAAAGGAGACCGTCAGACACGGCGCCAGGCTGACTGAAGAGATGGGTTTCGGGGCCGGGTGAATGGGCACCCGCTGATCCCCCATGGAAGGCTGGTCCCTCCTCACGGAGGCCCAGGGGGACAGGAGGGACTTCTCCTCTGAGCCCCCAACTCCCAGCCACAAGAGCAACTGGGTTTGCACCACACCCTGCGATTAGAGCGCTCTGCCAAGGCTGTGTCGCTCACTCCTTGGCAAGCAGGTCTTCCTGCAGCCTCTGAAGGAAGTTAGAGGGAAGGAAACCAGGACTCAGAGAGAGGACCCCGTAAGGGACCCCTGGTGAGCACAGCTTCCTGCCTGATCCTGTAGGTTGGCCTTGCCAGGGGATCACCTGCCGGGGAGAGAACAGGACCGCGTGGTAGCCAGGCGGTCAGGCCCAGAGCAGATGGGCTCAGGGAGGCCTTGGGAACCAAAGCTCTCCCACTGGGCTCCCTATCAGCTCTCACAGGCAACCTCCGTCCCCTGTGCTGTGGGAGTCCAGCATGGCTGTGGGGCCTCGCGGCCTTGAGGAGGGCTCCGCACCTCCGGGTGCCCCCAAAGTAGTCAAGGTGTCTGGGGTTCAATACTTCCAACAGACACACGTTGTGCTTAGAAACAAGCAGGCCCAGGACAAAGGCAAGCCCTGACCTCATCTGAGCTGGGGAGACACTGATCAAGAAACAAACACACAGTATTGATATTTCGGGGTGAGGGCTTCCAAAGAGAAGCTCCTACAGGACGAGGGGTCAGACAGCAGACATGTGGCCTACGGAGGAGGGGGTGCTGCAGTACATGAGGCCATTGGGGCAGACCCCTTGAGAGAGGTCACGCTTGAGAGAAACCTGAGGGCAGTGAAGAAGACGGCTGTGCAGACAGCAGACCCCACTCCTTCCGGGCAAAGGGGAGCCCCCGGCGCCAAGGTCCGGGGGGCACGGTGCGAGAGGAGGGCAAGGGAGAGATGGCAGAAAGTGACGTCGGGGCGGGGGGGGGCGGAGGTGACAGGGAGGTCACACAGGGCCTGAGGGTCCCTCACAGGTTCAGCTTCACAACCCAGCTGAGGGCTCTCAAAAAAAAGAAAGAAAAAACTGTGGAAAAAGTTGCTGGAAGCCAGACAAAAGCAACAGATTTTTTTTCTTTTTCTTTCTGGAATCCTTTCCTTGTTATCCTGGGCCGCAGAAACAGTGTGGCCATTTTCTCTCCCTCCTCCTCCTCCCTGCTGCGGCCTCCCTCTCCTCCCTTTCCTCTCCTTCCTCCCTCCTCCTCCTCCTCCTTCTGCGAGAAGCCTGCCCCTGACCTTGTCCTGAGCCGGCTTGCCTGCTTGCAGTGAGACGGCGGCTGCCTCCCGGCTGCAGGCAGGCACGAGCGGAGGACAAGGCCAGTGAGGGGACAGGAGGAAAGAGGCCCCGGGAGAGGCAGGCAGCAGCACGAGGGACGACGTCACAGGGGCCGCTGACCGCTCTCCATTTCAGTTCCCGAGTGTCTCCATCAATAACCATCTGCCAGGGCAGGACAGAGGAGCAGGGAGCGGGGAGGAGGGGTGACCTGGGCCTGGGTGGGGATGGAGGAGAGGCAGCGGGCCAGAGGCTCCGTGCTGCTCACAGCAACTCCCAGCCCGGGACAGGAGCTGGACGCTGGGAAGGCAGAGGATCCGTGGGAGCTGAGAGCTCGGCCTCCCCTCGTTCTCTCCCTGCTTCCTTCTCCTCAAGTCTAGCTCTCCCTCACACGTACCTTTCCTACCATCTCCTCTGAAACTAGGAGGAAAGGGAGGCAGGACCAATTTTTACACTGGAAGAAGAGGAAGGGAGTTTTTATTGGGTGATGGATGAGTGCGGGAAGAACTGAAAGGCCCGAGGGAGCTTGTTTATGATGAAGAGGGGTGCTGCAGTACATGAGGCCATTGGGGCAGACCCTTGAGAGAGGTCACGCTTGAGAGAAACCTGAGGGCAGTGAAGAAGACGGCTGTGCAGACAGCAGACCCCACTCCTTCCGGGCAAGGGGCCCCGGCGCCAAGGTCCGGGGGGCACGGTGCGAGAGGAGGGCAAGGGAGAGATGGCAGAAAGTGACGTCGGGGCGGGGGGGGGCGGAGGTGACAGGGAGGTCACACAGGGCCTGAGGGTCCCTCACAGGTTCAGCTTCACAACCCAGCTGAGGGCTCTCAAAAAAAAGAAAGAAAAAACTGTGGAAAAAGTTGCTGGAAGCCAGACAAAAGCAACAGATTTTTTTTCTTTTTCTTTCTGGAATCCTTTCCTTGTTATCCTGGGCCGCAGAAACAGTGTGGCCATTTTCTCTCCCTCCTCCTCCTCCCTGCTGCGGCCTCCCTCTCCTCCCTTTCCTCTCCTTCCTCCCTCCTCCTCCTCCTCCTTCTGCGAGAAGCCTGCCCCTGACCTTGTCCTGAGCCGGCTTGCCTGCTTGCAGTGAGACGGCGGCTGCCTCCCGGCTGCAGGCAGGCACGAGCGGAGGACAAGGCCAGTGAGGGGACAGGAGGAAAGAGGCCCCGGGAGAGGCAGGCAGCAGCACGAGGGACGACGTCACAGGGGCCGCTGACCGCTCTCCATTTCAGTTCCCGAGTGTCTCCATCAATAACCATCTGCCAGGGCAGGACAGAGGAGCAGGGAGCGGGGAGGAGGGGTGACCTGGGCCTGGGTGGGGATGGAGGAGAGGCAGCGGGCCAGAGGCTCCGTGCTGCTCACAGCAACTCCCAGCCCGGGACAGGAGCTGGACGCTGGGAAGGCAGAGGATCCGTGGGAGCTGAGAGCTCGGCCTCCCCTCGTTCTCTCCCTGCTTCCTTCTCCTCAAGTCTAGCTCTCCCTCACACGTACCTTTCCTACCATCTCCTCTGAAACTAGGAGGAAAGGGAGGCAGGACCAATTTTTACACTGGAAGAAGAGGAAGGGAGTTTTTATTGGGTGATGGATGAGTCAAGAACTGCAGGGGACGTGGGGAGAACTCTTGACAAGGCACCAGACGAGCCCCAGCAGCCTATGAGTTTCATGAGAAGAGGACCTGGGCTCCTGGTCCTATCACAGAAATTGGCACAAAGGCACTCAGGAAAAAACTGACAAGCGGCCCTGAGAATGATCCGCTGTGGGCAGTCAAGAAGTGGGGGTGGTTACGTCAGATGGTCCAGACCCATCAAGGTGGCTGCCTGGAGGAGGTGGACCTTGATCAGAGTCTTGGAAAATGGATGGGACTGGGAGATGTGAAAATGGAGAGAGAAGGCATCCAGCAGGAGGTAGACTGTGAGGGCAAAGGGAAAGTGGTGAACTCAGAAGGCTGGGAGGTCAGGTTAGGGGAAAAAGAGGGAAGTAAGGGGTAGAAAGAAGAGAGGGAACCAGAGAAGGGGGCCAGGGTGCAGGGTGCCTTCTCTGGGGTCACGGGTGACTTTTGAAAGTTAGAGGCCCCTGTGTCCCATGAAACGCGGGCCTGCGGTCGGCTGAAGTTGGCTTTTCGGCTTTCCTAAGGCTCCTGGCCTCCCAAGACGCCTCCAGCCACCTCTGCAAACAGATGAAGAGGGCTCTATGCTGGGAAGTCTCCAGTCTCCCCGGGAGCTCCCCCAAGGCTCTCCCATGAACAGGCAGCCTCCCCTGCCTGAGGGGCCAGTATGAAGACATCCCCCCTTGAGTAAGGCACAGTGCTTTGTAAGATCCAATTCCCTACTGGGGCGCTGTCAGAACCATGCAAGCAGGTGGAAAACTAGGCTGGACCCTCTCCGTTCACGTGTGGGGAGACCGAGGCAGGGCAGAACACACTGCCGGAGTGCCCCCAGCGAATCAGAGCCTGGGTCTCAAGCCCTCCCGGAGGGGTGCGAGGCTCTCCCTGCAGCTGAGGGCCGGGGACACACGGTCAGCTCCGTTCATGAGGGCAGCCTGGCCTGGGCTCCTCCTTACGGACGGCGCCCCAGGTTGACCGTCCGGAGTGGAGGGTCCCTGGATCATTCCTCCTAAGGGGCCAGAGCAGGATTCAGGCTCAAGTGTGCCTACAGGTGTTGGAGGAGAGGGGTGGAAGCGGCCTCTTCTGGGAAGTGCTGGGGCTGGGGCTGACATGGCACATCACCCAGAGGGAGGGAGTCAGGCAGGCACGGGGCACCGGGACAGGAAGAGACCCGCAGGGAGAGGGGGCGTGGCAGGGGGGGAAGATGCAGACTGGGGAGACTTCACCGAAGGAGCAAAACAGAACACCAACGAGAGGGACGAAAAGCAGACACAGGCTAACGGAGAGGCTGCAAAGCTGGAGTAGAGAAGGAGAGGTGCGGAGAGCCAGAGAGGAGGTGGGGAGAGGGACCCGGAGCGGGGAGGGACTGGCGACAGGAAGGCGGGTGGGAGGGCGCGTGGGCGGCCGGGGGGCGCCCCACTGACCCTTCTCGGCGCTTGCTTCCCTCCCCAGGCTGCGCCTTCCTCACCTACTGCGAGCGTGAGTCAGCGCTGAAGGCCCAGAGCGCGCTGCACGAGCAGAAGACGCTGCCCGGGGTGAGTGGCGCCCGCCGAGGCGCGAGCGACCGGCGCGCCGACAGGGGGCGACTTCGGGAGGCGGGGCGGCGCGCGGCCGGGCATCAGGCGCGTGGGCGCCGAGCGCAGACCTCGCCTGGCGGCCCGCGCTCCCGGGGTCCCGCGGCCGCGAAGCTCCCGAGCGGCGGCTCCGCTCGCCCTGCAGGGCGCCGCCGAGAGGGTGTCTGCTCCGCGCGCTGCGGGCGCGCGCCGCCCGGGGTGGGGACGCGGAGGGCCCGGGCCCCGGGAGCCCGGAGCTGCCTCCGGTGCCCCGCGGCGGGAGGGAGCGCCTGCCGGGCCGGGCTCGGCGCCGCGCGTGAGATCACCGCGGTTTATTTAAGGAGCCAGCCCTCGTCTTTGATAAACTATCGCGCCTCAGCCCTGGTTTATAGCTTCTGTGCGGGGGAGAAGGGAATAATTTATGGCCCCCCTAACTGGGTGTGATATCAGCCATGGCTATTATCGAGGCTAGTTCATCACCGTAAAATAAGAAGTGTTCCCCGGGTCAAGGGTCTGCGCGGTCTCTGCTGCGGGTTCAGAGAGATGGGGGCGGCGGGCGGGAGGGGGGAGATATACGGCTCACCGCGTATCTAAAGATAAATGGAAAGATGGGAGTGTTTGTGGGCATAAATTAAAGAATCTTCAAATGTACCGTGGTTACGCTTCTACAGTGGACACTGCAGGGAAGCACGTGTGTTCTCTATGTACGCTCACCAATATTTACACATGCTTGCTTACATTCTTACCAAGCAACCCGTACGTAAACACACGTTTCCATTTCGGCCCCACAGCGGGGAAGGTTAACCAGGTAGAGGAGAGAAAGCGCAACCCAGGACGGTGGGGGCGGGCAGGCCTCCTTTGCGTCAAAGAGACCTCTTTTACCCACTAGGGGTGGGGAGGGCCTGCCTTCCATTAGGACAGCCTTTGTGTTGTATTTTGGAATTTGTGATTGCAAAGCGCGGGGGCTGAGTCATCTTAATAACACACCCTCGGATGCAAATGTATGGAAATAGTGCACGGCGCAGGTTTTCGTGTGGAGCCCGGCTCTGGCACGGTGGTCGTTCCCCAGTTGGATTTTTAGTGGCGCGGCTACATGCACATATATTATAGTAATTACTTTCTGGGTGCCCTCTGTAAGATGGCAGAAATATGCTCCACATCGCCCCATGTTATCCGTGAGGCATAAAGCCATATTGTAAGATAATCAAAGGCTTCTGAGAAAGGCTTGTGCTGATTAATAAAGTGTTTATGGTACTTTGTTTTGGGGGAGATTGTGATAGATATTTTAGAGCCACCCAAATGGAATAGAAAATACCACATTGTTATGGGAGGCCCTTCATCAGCTTGAGAGAGATTGCCGGGGAGTTCTGTGATGGCTAAAAGCCTGGAATTAGATGGGGAAACAGAAAGAGAAGGTGGGGGGTGGAGGCTTAGGGTTTTGCAGGGGGAGAGGCTGGGTACCAGGAGAATTTCAGTGAGCAAGTGTGGATGGTTCAGGATCTAACATTAACTTGTGGTTGTTTATTTTACATATAATAGAATAGCTAAATGATGGAGTGTATTAGTTCTTTAATAATTTATAGAAATACTTTGATGTTGCAGTAATTACATTAAAGGTCACATATCAAAGGTAATTTGGTTGAGCAGCTGTGATGGTTTCTCAGAAGCAATCAATACCACTGTCCGTGGTGCTGATTTCACCAAGGGGCCTACCAGATTAAAGAAGGCTTATTACCAGGCAGAAAGGCCCAGGGGAAATCAGGCGCACATTGGAGCGACGCGCCAGACCCCCTTCCACCGATAATTAACACTGTTCCCCATAATCTGTGCTAATCCTTCATACTGGGAGATCCAGTGGCATTTTTCTGAAACCACAAAGACAAGTTGGATGAGTTTGGAAGAAAAGACAAAAAAAAAAAAAAAAGTGAATCTACGTGGGGAGGTGGGAGGGGTGAAGAGAGAGGCCAACAATGGAACTGAAACATAGCCCTGAGTCCCCTTGCGGTGCCTGAAATGCTGTCCTTTCTTCAGAGGCCTCACGGGGCGACTGGGAGACACGAGGCCTCAAAGACTTCATCACAATTCTCAGGGCAGGCACAGCCCACAGCGGGAGGGACGGGAGAAAAGACAGGATTGCTGCTTAAACTTCCCAGGGCACATTGTCTGCGCACAAGCTCACACGGAGATTAAGGAAAAACAAAATGACCAGACCTTCAAGTGGCGTCATTGGGATTCCAGAAAGCAGAACCTGGTGTTTTTATGGAGATCAGAGAAAGCGAGCTGCTGGCAAATGCTGGGACAGGACCAAGCAAAACGCTCCCACCCGACCGCATAATGGGTGTGGCCACCAGCCGAGCCGGCTGCCTGCTTGCTTAGGGAGCCGAGAGAGGCCTCGCTTCCTCTGGGGTGACCACCCTGGGGTGCCCTGGTGAGTGCACGTGGTGTCTGGTTAAAGAGGAGAAAAAATTGAAAAAAGAACCTGGAAACGGGTAACCTCAGTGATGTAGGCACTTTCCCAGACTTCAAAATCCATTAAAGTCAAGCCATTAAGATCAGTTTTCCCCTTTCCCACTCTCTCGCAGTGACGGTCATTGCTGGGGAGCGTGGTTGTTTATTTTACATATAATAGAATAGCTAAATGATGGAGTGTATTAGTTCTTTAATAATTTATAGAAATACTTTGATGTTGCAGTAATTACATTAAAGGTCACATATCAAAGGTAATTTGGTTGAGCAGCTGTGATGGTTTCTCAGAAGCAATCAATACCACTGTCCGTGGTGCTGATTTCACCAAGGGGCCTACCAGATTAAAGAAGGCTTATTACCAGGCAGAAAGGCCCAGGGGAAATCAGGCGCACATTGGAGCGACGCGCCAGACCCCCTTCCACCGATAATTAACACTGTTCCCCATAATCTGTGCTAATCCTTCATACTGGGAGATCCAGTGGCATTTTTCTGAAACCACAAAGACAAGTTGGATGAGTTTGGAAGAAAAGACAAAAAAAAAAAAAAAAGTGAATCTACGTGGGGAGGTGGGAGGGGTGAAGAGAGAGGCCAACAATGGAACTGAAACATAGCCCTGAGTCCCCTTGCGGTGCCTGAAATGCTGTCCTTTCTTCAGAGGCCTCACGGGGCGACTGGGAGACACGAGGCCTCAAAGACTTCATCACAATTCTCAGGGCAGGCACAGCCCACAGCGGGAGGGACGGGAGAAAAGACAGGATTGCTGCTTAAACTTCCCAGGGCACATTGTCTGCGCACAAGCTCACACGGAGATTAAGGAAAAACAAAATGACCAGACCTTCAAGTGGCGTCATTGGGATTCCAGAAAGCAGAACCTGGTGTTTTTATGGAGATCAGAGAAAGCGAGCTGCTGGCAAATGCTGGGACAGGACCAAGCAAAACGCTCCCACCCGACCGCATAATGGGTGTGGCCACCAGCCGAGCCGGCTGCCTGCTTGCTTAGGGAGCCGAGAGAGGCCTCGCTTCCTCTGGGGTGACCACCCTGGGGTGCCCTGGTGAGTGCACGTGGTGTCTGGTTAAAGAGGAGAAAAAATTGAAAAAAGAACCTGGAAACGGGTAACCTCAGTGATGTAGGCACTTTCCCAGACTTCAAAATCCATTAAAGTCAAGCCATTAAGATCAGTCCTCCACTTTCTCACTGGAGAGAGAGAGGGGAGAGAGGGCGCAGGCGGCCCATTCTGTTTCCCGGCAAGTGGCAGAGCCCGCGTGCTGCTGGCGGCAGGTGACGTGTCCATTGTTGCTGCCGGTGAGCATGCGCACACTTACCTCCACCTCCAAAACAAGGACAGGACCCCAGAGGCAGACCTAGAGACACCCCTCCCAGCTGGCCTCATCTGGGGACCGGGAAGGGGAGCTGATATTTCTCTTGGGCTGAGTGGAAGCCCAGAAGCCAGATCCCAAGGGCTGGTTTCACAAGTTAGAGGTCAGCAATCCCAAGAACCAGCCCACCCAAAGCCCCTGGGTGGTGGAGGGCGTCACCCCTGGACCAGTGTTGCAGATGGATTCCTGTGTTTTATTTTGGCATGCCTGCAGGAAAAGGAAATTGCACAGCCACAAAGCCTCCTCGGGGTGCCTCCGAGCAGGGTCTTCAACCAGCCTCGGGCCAGAGCAATGCCCATCTCCCCCTCCCCCTTGGAGGGTCACTCCCTCTCCCCGCCCCGGCCCTCTCCAGCCCACCATCTTGCATCCCCACTGTCGGTTCACCATGCACAGGGCACAGTCAATGTGGTTGCTCAACCTGGCAGCAAGAATTTCCTCTGTGTGTGTGCCAGGCATTGTACTAGGCGTCCAGGCAGACACAGAGCTAAGAAACACACATCCCCACCTCTCTTGGGGCTGTCCGTCAAGTTGGAGACAGAAGTCACACACACACATCAGTGATACAAGACAGCACATTATCATACAATGGGTAGAGACGAAAACCGCTCAATGATAACTCTTAACACTTGCTAAGCACTTACTATCTGGCAGGCGTGATGCACGTTAGTTCCCTCCATTGCCCCATTTTATCTTCAGCCACAATATGAAGAAGATATCCTGAGTATCCCATACATGAGGAGACCCAGGATTAGACAGATTAAGCCATTTGCCCAGGGTTACCCAGTCAATAAATGGGCAAGCCAGAGCCAGCACCAGATCTGCTTCCAAAACCCAGGACATCACCTTTCTAGGCCCACCAGTTGCTTTAGAGGGGACCCAGAAAACTGTGGGATCAGTGTTGGTCACTCACTCGTGTCTGACTCTTTGTGACCCCATGGACTGTAGCCCACCAGGCTCCCGTCCGTGGAAGTCTCCAGGCAAGAATCCTGGAGTGGGTTGCCGTGCCCTTCTCCAGGGGATTGTCCCAACTCAGGGATTGAACCCAGGTCTCCCGCGTTGCAGGCGGATTCTTCACCGTCTGAGCCACCAGGGAAGCGACCTGAGGAGTCACTCAAAAGTGTGTTCAGGATGTGGACAAGGCGGGAATAGAGCGTTGGAAAGAAGGTCGATGTGTCAGATGAGAGCCCTGGTCTGAGAACCAGGCTCGAAGGCCAGGAACCCATGACCGGTCAGGAGCCGAGAGCTGGATAGGGGCGGTCCACTCGGAGGGCTCCCTGGGGCCTGAGTATGCACAGGAGGCCTCTCTGAAGAATTCTGTTCCTTAAAATAGGCCCCTGCTGCTCGGTTCCAGCTCCCCCTGCCTTTGGGACTTCCTAGGGAATTGTCTTCCAGGAAGAGCCCATCTGCTTCCAAAGTTAGGAATGTAGGCCCTCTGGGAAGAGACTCAGATCAGGAAAAACCAGACTCCATGGCCAACAGTGGCCAGCTCTTTGCTCCGGTGGCAGCAGAAAAGGCTCCTGGCCAGGGCAGCTGAGGCAAAGAGGTGGTCCAGTGGGCAGGAGGCCTGGAGCAGGGAGACGAGGCGGGCGGGGGCGCGGCATGGGGAGGGGGCTGTATCTGCTTGGTCAACATTAAAGTTCCAATTCACGGGTTAAAGACGGGCTTTGGTGCCCTCGCTCCGGCAACCTGAGAACACAGAGCAAACACGCACACTCGGCCGCAGCCAGCTCCCACCCACCCCGTTCAGCCTGGTAGCCGAGCCCCGTGGCCGCCAGCCCGCCTCCCCGCGCAGGGGCCGCCACTCGAGACATGTCCTTTCCATGGACGTCCAGGGCAACCTTCTTTGAGTTTACCGGGAAAGATGCTAAAATGCAAAATTAAAAAAGACAAAAACTCAACTGGATCTCTAGAGGGGCTGTCTTGGGATGTCCTCCTTTCTTCCCCTTCCTCCTGTCTTTGCTTTCTTGACTCCTGTCTTCTCTTCTTTCCCTTCTCTTTTCTCTTTATGCCTGTTTCCCCTCTTCTCTGTCCACTCTGGGCACACTCCTCCTCCTCTTTTCACCTATCATTTCCCCTCCCTTCCTCTTTATCCTCCTCACCTGCCTCTCCGTCTCCTCCTCCTTCCCTTCCCCCTCCCTGTCTCCCTCCTCCAGTCCACACACTTCAGCCTTGACCCCCACAGCGGGCTCTCATGGGACCTCCGCCCCCTTGGCTGGGACTTCCCTGGTGAGGCCCGTCGTCCTCCTGACAGCCCCGCCATGGAAGGACCCATCTAATTTTATGTAGAACTGTAAAGATGAATGATAAGTAGAAAGGATGCAGGCAAGAACAAGATGAATAAATTATAAAGGGCAAACGATGACAAGACAGGGGTCCCCAGAGACAGTGATATGATAACAGAAACTAAAGATGAATTTATGATGGATGTAGTCACCATGGATGGGGTAGTTTTACAACGTCTGGTGATGGGCACAATCAGAGTGTTTCGTTTTAGAGGTGTGATGTATTTCCACTTGTCCGTCCTGTCGGCTCAGCGTTGGTGTTCCTCTCTGTGCGAACCCGTCAGCGCTTGTCCCTGCTCCAGACGATGAGGTTGGAACGCAGGTGCCTACATTCCTCCAGCTCCTGGCCTGATGGTCCTTATTCCTTCTTCCCACAAGCCAGGTGAGGCAGAGGTGGTCAGGCGGAGTGTGGGAGGGCTGTATCTGCTTGGTCAACATTAAAGTTCCAATTCACGGGTTAAAGACGGGCTTTGGTGCCCTCGCTCCGGCAACCTGAGAACACAGAGCAAACACGCACACTCGGCCGCAGCCAGCTCCCACCCACCCCGTTCAGCCTGGTAGCCGAGCCCCGTGGCCGCCAGCCCGCCTCCCCGCGCAGGGGCCGCCACTCGAGACATGTCCTTTCCATGGACGTCCAGGGCAACCTTCTTTGAGTTTACCGGGAAAGATGCTAAAATGCAAAATTAAAAAAGACAAAAACTCAACTGGATCTCTAGAGGGGCTGTCTTGGGATGTCCTCCTTTCTTCCCCTTCCTCCTGTCTTTGCTTTCTTGACTCCTGTCTTCTCTTCTCTCCCTTCTCTTTTCTCTTTATGCCTGTTTCCCCTCTTCTCTGTCCACTCTGGGCACACTCCTCCTCCTCTTTTCACCTATCATTTCCCCTCCCTTCCTCTTTATCCTCCTCACCTGCCTCTCCGTCTCCTCCTCCTTCCCTTCCCCCTCCCTGTCTCCCTCCTCCAGTCCACACACTTCAGCCTTGACCCCCACAGCGGGCTCTCATGGGACCTCCGCCCCCTTGGCTGGGACTTCCCTGGTGAGGCCCGTCGTCCTCCTGACAGCCCCGCCATGGAAGGACCCATCTAATTTTATGTAGAACTGTAAAGATGAATGATAAGTAGAAAGGATGCAGGCAAGAACAAGATGAATAAATTATAAAGGGCAAACGATGACAAGACAGGGGTCCCCAGAGACAGTGATATGATAACAGAAACTAAAGATGAATTTATGATGGATGTAGTCACCATGGATGGGGTAGTTTTACAACGTCTGGTGATGGGCACAATCAGAGTGTTTCGTTTTAGAGGTGTGATGTATTTCCACTTGTCCGTCCTGTCGGCTCAGCGTTGGTGTTCCTCTCTGTGCGAACCCGTCAGCGCTTGTCCCTGCTCCAGACGATGAGGTTGGAACGCAGGTGCCTACATTCCTCCAGCTCCCTGGCCTGATGGTCCTTATTCCTTCTTCCCACAAGCCAGGTGACTTAAATAACAGAAAGGCATTGTCTCACAGTTCTCGCACTAGGAGACCAAGATCCAGGTGTTGGCAGGGCGGGTTTCTTCTGGGCGCTGGGAGGAAAATCCGCTCTGTGCCTCCCTTCTCCCTTCTGATAGCCTCGGGCATTCCTGGGCGGATAGATGGGTGTTCTCATGCCATCACGTGAACTCACGGGTGTGCATGCCTGTGTCTGTGTCCAGATTTCCCCTTCTGATAAAGATACCCGTCATCGCATGGGACTAGGGTCCAGCCTGATGCCGTCCTCTCAGCTTAACGGCACCTGCACAGACCGTTTCACATAAAGTCACACCCGCAGGTACTGGGGGTCCAGTCCTCAGCATCCTCTGGCCGGAGGGGAGAACACAACTCAACCCCTAACAGTGGGCAGCCCTGTGCCCTCCCATGGCAGGGAGAGAAGGGCCTTCAGCAGTGTTTCAGTCACCGGGTGGGGCGGGGGGGCCTCTTCCTCTGCTTCTCCCCCATGGCCTCGTGTTCGTTTCTTTCTCTCTTGGGAAAATGAACAGCATCTCTCCTCTCCTGTCCCATATTCTCTTAAGAGATTTCTTCGTCTGTCTTTTTAAGGCAGTGGGTCTTACCAAGAGGGCGAATTTGCCCCACCCCTCCCCGGCCCTGCTGTTCAACTTCCTGCAATGCACCACACAAAGAAGCATCTGACCCAAAACGCCAGTAGGGGCAGGACCCTGTGCTGGGGCCGAGGGCCGATGGAGCATGCGCAGTGGAGCCCTGGGTGCCGTCTCTCTCACTCCTGCTCCCCAGCCCCCCGGGAGACAAGCCCAGGGCTCCTCACAGTGTTGGAAGTGGGAGGGTCTGTCAAGGGGCACCAGCTCGAACGGTGTAAGCTCAGAGTGGACCGTGGGCAGCAGAAGAGGCCAGAGGCCCCTCGGACTTAGGCATGGTTTCTGAGTAGCCGTGCACACGCTCCCCTCGGCAGACTGCCTGGTTTCAGCCCCGACTTCTAGACCCATTTTCTCCTTTTACCCACACGGGATCTGCGATCCAAGTGACATGAGCTGAAGTTCGCTTGTGACAGAGCTGGGACCAGAACCCAGGCCTCCGCCGCCCACCTGCACGTGAGGTGTTTCCAGCCCCTCCCTTTGGAGAAGTCTCCAACTGACGGGAAGCAGAGCTGGTTGGCCTGTGTTCAGCCAAGCCCCCTCCGCCCGCCCACCCCCGGCCACCCTAGAGGCTGGGGCTGAGCGCACGGGGCTCCTGCGGCCTCTCCCAGCGGGAGGGAGCCCCGGCTTCTGGAGAGAAGGCAGAAGCGCCCAACATCCCGAGCGAATCGCCATCCGTGGCACGCTCAGCCCTTGCCTCTCCTCTGCACACCTGTCCTCAGCGCCACCTCCCTCTGCTTCCGTGGAGCGTCTTCCCTCCCGTTCCCTCTTCCCAGGCCGCTCGTCCCGCCCTCTGCCAGGCCTGTGCCCCTTGTCCTGAGCGGGGGTGCACGCTCGTCTTCACTCACCTGCAAGTGGGCATGTCCTTCAAGCACGTGGCTCTCACACCTTCCCTGTGTCTCCCACAACAGAGCCCAGGCCTGGCCACGCCTGTCCTCAGGAAGCGTCCCTCACAGGCTTGCCTGATGGACCCGGAGAGCCTCATGTCCACAGCCACCATCTCTAGCTTGAAGGGATAAACAAGGCCCCGCGAGATGGTCAGAGCCGGGGCTGGAGTCAGGAACCAGGGCACCAGCTCCCCCCTGCCCCAACAAACCAGGTACGCTGGGCAGAGCGCTCAGCCCAGAGCCTCCCTGAGCCTCCCCACTCTGGACTGTGGAGGGGGTGGTCCACATGGCTCTGGAGCCCCTTTGCCCTCTGACATTCTCTAAAGTTCTGAGAATAATAGACTTGCCATTACTCGTGGCTGAAGACCTCAGGGAGGGGAGGAGCGAGTGGGAGGGTGAGGAAGAGAAGGCTCTCCCGGCCTCCGCAGCCCGAGTCCATCTGTGACAAGTGTAATAAAGCGAGGGTCAGCTCGGCGTCGCCCTGATGACGGGCAGCCAGATCACCCGCCCCCGAGGGCCTGCTCCAGGACAGGGCTCGGGGAAGGGCTGGGTCCTGGGCTCCCTGCCCCGGCCTCCGCCACCTGCACGTGAGGTGTTTCCAGCCCCTCCCTTTGGAGAAGTCTCCAACTGACGGGAAGCAGAGCTGGTTGGCCTGTGTTCAGCCAAGCCCCCTCCGCCCGCCCACCCCCGGCCACCCTAGAGGCTGGGGCTGAGCGCACGGGGCTCCTGCGGCCTCTCCCAGCGGGAGGGAGCCCCGGCTTCTGGAGAGAAGGCAGAAGCGCCCAACATCCCGAGCGAATCGCCATCCGTGGCACGCTCAGCCCTTGCCTCTCCTCTGCACACCTGTCCTCAGCGCCACCTCCCTCTGCTTCCGTGGAGCGTCTTCCCTCCCGTTCCCTCTTCCCAGGCCGCTCGTCCCGCCCTCTGCCAGGCCTGTGCCCCTTGTCCTGAGCGGGGGTGCACGCTCGTCTTCACTCACCTGCAAGTGGGCATGTCCTTCAAGCACGTGGCTCTCACACCTTCCCTGTGTCTCCCACAACAGAGCCCAGGCCTGGCCACGCCTGTCCTCAGGAAGCGTCCCTCACAGGCTTGCCTGATGGACCCGGAGAGCCTCATGTCCACAGCCACCATCTCTAGCTTGAAGGGATAAACAAGGCCCCGCGAGGGGATGGTCAGAGCCGGGGCTGGAGTCAGGGAACCAGGGCACCAGCTCCCGCCTGCCCCCAACAAACCAGGTACGCTGGGCAGAGCGCTCAGCCCAGAGCCTCCCTGAGCCTCCCCACTCTGGACTGTGGAGGGGGTGGTCCACATGGCTCTGGAGCCCCTTTGCCCTCTGACATTCTCTAAAGTTCTGAGAATAATAGACTTGCCATTACTCGTGGCTGAAGACCTCAGGGAGGGGAGGAGCGAGTGGGAGGGTGAGGAAGAGAAGGCTCTCCCGGCCTCCGCAGCCCGAGTCCATCTGTGACAAGTGTAATAAAGCGAGGGTCAGCTCGGCGTCGCCCTGATGACGGGCAGCCAGATCACCCGCCCCCGAGGGCCTGCTCCAGGACAGGGCTCGGGGAAGGGCTGGGTCCCTGCCTCCCTGCGGCCATCCCTGCCCCTCTGGCCCCAAGCCTTCCCCCTGCCCTCTGCCTGGGTTTCTTTCTAAGGAAACCAGGCAGAGAGTTCTCGATTTTCGTCAGCGCTTGCCCAGGTATCGTTTGGACTGTGATTGCCATCGCGCAGGTCAGCAGCCGTGTGTACAGGTGACCTGCCCTGAGCCCAGCTCTTCCCACGGAGGTGGGGTGCCCGGGGTCACACAGATGAAGGAGATACAGCTGCAGGTTTGGGAGGCAAGGGTGAAGGCTGTCCGTGATCTGGTAAACAGCGCTAGGTACCCCCAAATGGTCGTGACTCGGCTGAGAGAGCCCTCAGGGCAAATCAGACTGTCCTGGACGAGCCTGTCCTGTCCCATTGCCACGGTCTCCCCCTTCCGGGCTCCTCCTCCTCTGACGTGCTTCCTAGGCTGGCCAAGGTTGTCATGGTGACTTAGGACCTGACCCACGTGCAAGCTCCCCTGACTCTGGTCCCCCGGGGGGCCCGGCTGAGCAGAGGCTCCCTCCGTCCCCCAGGTCCACGCAGCTCTCAGCCTAGCACATCGCCTTCCTTCTGCCGCCTCTTCCTGTGAACCTCCTTCGGTTCCAGGCTGCTCTGCTGTTCGATCCCTGGGTCAGGAAGACCCCCTGGAGGAGGGCATGGCAACCCACTCGAGTATTTTTGCCTGCAGACTCCCACGGACAGAGGAGCCTGGCGGGCGACAGTCCACGGGGTCACAAACAGTCAGACACGACTGAGCAACGATGCACACGCTGTTGTTCACACTACCTTTCAGTGCTCAAAGTCCCACACCCAGGGCTTCCCGTCCCTGCTCTCTGCTCCAGAGCCGATTTGGCGCGGGGCAGCGGGCAGGAGCAGGGGGCTGCTTCTCTCTGGCCCCTTGACCTCGCCAGGCGTGGCATCACCCGGCGGCGTGCCAGTAGATCCACTCTGGGGGGCTCCTCTTCCAGCCACGTCACCACCCCACCACCCCCAGAAATGTTTCAGCTTAACTCCACCTGCAGGCCGACACTTCTTTAGAAGCTGGCTCTGTAGTCAGGGGCACCTGGGGGAGACGCTGTGCGGAAGGCTGTTGGACCTGGGCGGGGGCGCCTGGCACGGGCGGGGGTGCCTGGGCAGCCGTGAAGGAGTGAAGGGACTCCCCCACACAGGCGTCAGCTGCGGGGTGGGGAGAGGTCGCGGTGGACTTGCCCGCGGGAGACCATGGGAGACTGTTGGCGGGTCTGCTGGCGTTTCCCCGGAGCGCGAGGCCGGGACGCACGGGTCGCATGAGCTGCTGCTGCGGGATGGACGGGTCTGGGGACCCGCAGGGCTGCTTCCAGAGCGCGCTGGCGCAGGCGAGGGAGCCAGGCGTCTGCATCGCGCGCCTGCACCGTTCCAGAACGGGGGGGCTGCCAAGTCCCATCAGAGACGGGCAACCCTGGGTGACGAGGCCGGAAGACGGCGCGGATATTTATTCTTCAGATCTGCCTGAAAATAGTGGAGAGGGTTCCCCGTGGCCTCTGTGTGTTTTCATCGCAGACCTGTGTGGTGTGTTCTCGATGTGACCACCAGGGGGCGCCGTGCAGGTGGCTCGCTCTTCTGGCGGCTGAGTGGGCCCAAGGCAACTGTGAGCCCATCGTGTCCCCTCTGTGCCCAGCGGAACACTCCGCTCCATCTTTCAGAGTGCGTACAGCCTGTGGTGACAGTAGCAATGTGCTGGGTGACTTGGGACAAGCCTCATGACCGTCCTGGCCCAGTTCCCTAGTTCCCTACGTAAGTCCTTCATGTGCTGAGAACAATGATGTGAGCGTGGTTGACCCAGGGGTCCTTTGCCACAGTAACGTCCAGCGGCTCCTAATTCATTTGTGAAATAGCTACAGGACAATAAAAGTACCCAATGGTCCCAAGTGTGGTTTGGATTCTGTCTCATTACCTTTCAGAAGAGGATAGGATTGTGAGTGGAAGGACCACAGAGGATCCCATGGAGGGCGAGGCAGATCCAGGGGTGCCTCAGGGAGGGGAAACTGGACGCAGAGTAAGGAGGGCGAACTTTGGGGGCCGAAAGTCTGAATCTTCCTCCCGGAGGTAGCAGCCAAAAACGGAGGCAGCAGGCCTGCCTCACATTGCTGCCTGGGGGCTCCTCTTCCAGCCACGTCACCACCCCACCACCCCCAGAAATGTTTCAGCTTAACTCCACCTGCAGGCCGACACTTTAGAAGCTGGCTCTGTAGTCAGGGGCACCTGGGGGAGACGCTGTGCGGAAGGCTGTTGGACCTGGGCGGGGGCGCCTGGCACGGGCGGGGGTGCCTGGGCAGCCGTGAAGGAGTGAAGGGACTCCCCCACACAGGCGTCAGCTGCGGGGTGGGGAGAGGTCGCGGTGGACTTGCCCGCGGGAGACCATGGGAGACTGTTGGCGGGTCTGCTGGCGTTTCCCCGGAGCGCGAGGCCGGGACGCACGGGTCGCATGAGCTGCTGCTGCGGGATGGACGGGTCTGGGGACCCGCAGGGCTGCTTCCAGAGCGCTGGCGCAGGCGAGGGAGCCAGGCGTCTGCATCGCGCGCCTGCACCGTTCCAGAACGGGGGGGCTGCCAAGTCCCATCAGAGACGGGCAACCCTGGGTGACGAGGCCGGAAGACGGCGCGGATATTTATTCTTCAGATCTGCCTGAAAATAGTGGAGAGGGTTCCCCGTGGCCTCTGTGTGTTTTCATCGCAGACCTGTGTGGTGTGTTCTCGATGTGACCACCAGGGGGCGCCGTGCAGGTGGCTCGCTCTTCTGGCGGCTGAGTGGGCCCAAGGCAACTGTGAGCCCATCGTGTCCCCTCTGTGCCCAGCGGAACACTCCGCTCCATCTTTCAGAGTGCGTACAGCCTGTGGTGACAGTAGCAATGTGCTGGGTGACTTGGGACAAGCCTCATGACCGTCCTGGCCCAGTTCCCTAGTTCCCTACGTGTAAGTCCTTCATGTGCTGAGAACAATGATGTGAGCGTGGTTGACCCAGGGGTCCTTTGCCACAGTAACGTCCAGCGGCTCCTAATTCATTTGTGAAATAGCTACAGGACAATAAAAGTACCCAATGGTCCCAAGTGTGGTTTGGATTCTGTCTCATTACCTTTCAGAAGAGGATAGGATTGTGAGTGGAAGGACCACAGAGGATCCCATGGAGGGCGAGGCAGATCCAGGGGTGCCTCAGGGAGGGGAAACTGGACGCATAGTAAGGAGGGCGAACTTTGGGGGGCCGGGAAAGTCTGAATCTTCCTCCCGGAGGTAGCAGCCAAAAGGGGAAATGGTGCTGGGAGAAGGCAGCAGGCCTGCCTCACATTGCTGCCCTTCAGAACATCCAGCCCCTACAGTCTGCAGACCCCAGTCAACTCGGGCAGATGAGCCCGGGACATCCTGCTCACTTGGGGCGTGGTCTGGGTGCCGCCCATCCCGCCAGCCTCCCTCTGCCCCGGGCGCGCCAGCCACCCCTGCCCGCGGAGCCAGGTCGCTCAGGCTGCGGCCCACTGGCATGTTAACACAATCTCTAGGTGAACCATGTGCACGAAAACGTTGGTGACCAGTGGCCTCGCTTTACGATCTCAAGGACACATAGTCAAAGCATTCCCAGAGGCAGACTTCAGGAAAGCCTTTGTGTGCAGGCGGTGTTTTAGATGGCAACCCTAGCAACACGAACAGGACGTAAAGAAGTGACACAGGAGGCTCCCCTGGTGGCCCAGTGGGCGGGGAGTTCGCCTTGTGGTGCAGGAGGCGCTGGTTCGATCCCTGGCCCCAGAGGATCCCACCTGCCATGGAGCGGGTGGACCGGTATGTCCAATGACGAGCCAGTGCTCTGGAGCGCATGCGCTCAAAGCCACTGCTCTGCAATGAGAGGGGCCACGGTGATGGGAGGCCCACACCGGCCAAAGAATAAAGACAGATGAAAATAATAACTAAGAAAGAGCTCTTGGCATGAAGTTAAAATATATATATATAAAAGAAGTGACACAGGGGGGCCACCACCACTCACAGAGGAGTGAGATCTCACTGAGGGCCTGACGCTTCACAAATATTCTCTCAAAACACAACTACTGTCTGTCAAAGCAGCGTACCGTGGGTGCTCTCCCGTAAGCATGGCCAGCACTGTTCTGTGGGCAGGAGACGGGGAGGGGCTCGCGCCCCCGGGAGCCGTGTGGCTCCAGGGCCAGCTCCCCTTCCACTGCATCCCCGGGGGGCCAGCCCCGTGGAGAACCCCAACTTCACAGGGGCAGGCATGGGGTACCTTCCTCTGTTTCTGTCACCCCAAGGTCAGGACCAGGCTGCTCCCACTGGCAAGGCTGGCGTGACGGCTAGACGCTCCCGGGGGCCACGTGAGGCAGACAGCGGCCCCAAACCTGCCTCTGGGAGAAGCCGTGTTCTACACCGAGGCACCGGTGAATCCCGCCCCTGTTCTGCCTGGAGCCTGCCCACGTGCCCCCGGGGAGCCACTTAACTTCTTGAACCTCAGCTCCCGCGATGGCCCTGTGACTTAGACGTGTGTTTGGCTGCACTGGCTTTAACAAACGGAGCTTTGGATTCTTTGCGTATCGCAGAGCCTGGGGCTGTGACGTTGGCTTGGCCCCAACAGTGTCAGCCTCAGTCTCTCTGCCCATGGTTACAACATGGCTGCCCCGGCTCCACGCACCACACCCACAGCCCAGCACCGTAAGCTCAGCCGTGCCCATGCATTTTACCAGGAATGCCAAAGATTCCTCAAGGGCCCCTCCCCGGCGGAATTCTGGTGAGTCTCATCAGCCAGAACTAGGTCCACTGTTGGTAAAGAAACTGCCTCCCAATGCAGGAAACATAAGAGACCTGGGTTTGATCCCTGGGTTGGGAAGATCCCCTGGAGGAGGGCATGGCCACCCTCTCCAGTATCCTGCCTGGAGAATCCCATGGACAGCGGAGCCTGGTGGGCCACAGCCCATGGGGTCGTGAAGAGTCAGACGTGATTTAGCACCCACTCACATGTCCTTGACTATTCTGGCTGCAAAGGAGGCTGAGAAAGGGGACAGCTTGCCAAGAATGATGCCTAGATCTTCCGTAATCAAACCTGCTTTGCTCAGTGTTGGGGGAGGGGGAACGGATAATGGGTGGGACCCGAGAGAATCTCCCCGATTAGCCTCCTAGAAATGGGTGGGGCTCACAGAGGAGCAGGCCAGGCGGGGCAGCAGCCCACCCACACCTCTGCGGCAGTCACCTTCAGCTCAGATCACGCCCCGTGCTTGTGTGGGGAGGCCGATTCAGAGCGCGTGGTCCAGAAAGTTGTACGTCCTTACAGCCGCGTCCTCGACACAGCACTGCTCCCTCAGCACGGCCCTCCAGCTACTGACTTGGTTCCAGTGGCGCAAAATCCTTCCTGGGGATGAAGATTTCAGCCCTTAGGGATCGTATTATCATCTCCTACGTCTTTCTTGAACGTGTATCCTTCTGTGCCCCGGTATGCGGCCTACACAGTACAGCGTCAAAAGCCACTGTGCCACGTGACGGCGGTCCCCACGTTCCCGGCGCCCTTGCTCATGCCCCCAAGCTCGCTTTGTGACACTTCTGAAAGAGCCCCGCTGGTGGGGGGGATGGCAACTTGACTTTTCAGAAAGCAGCAGAACGTCTGGGCTGCGGCCGGGGGTGTGGAGTGAGGCACGCGTGCCTTGCCTGCCTGAGGAGGGAGGATGTGCGCTCGGGACTGACTTCCAGCAGGCTGCATTAGACTAGGGAGGGAGGGGACGGGTGAGAGGTGCCCTGGCTGGGGTCTGCGGCCCTCTGCCCCTCCGGCCCTCCCCGCGAGCTCTGTCTGCAGCACTCGGAAGGTCCACCCCGCCCTCCCCGCCTCCCGGGACACGGGCTGTGCAAGAGGTAGTGAGCCTCCAGCCGCAGAAGGGGTCCAGCTAGGACTGAGTCCCTGGAGGCAGGGGGAGGGGGCGGAGCTCAGGAGGAGAACCACACAGGCACCTTAGACGAGTCATTTCCAGGAGGGGAGCCAAAACACCGTGATCTCCTCTGCGTTTTAGGTGGGGCTCCCTCATCAGCGGCCCCTCAGCGCCCCACGGCCGACCCAGCCCTCAGCTCCAGCTAAACCCGCTGACCCACACTCCCAGCCTCCTTCCACTCGGCCCTCCCAATCTCTCCCTTCTCCCGAAACACCCGTGACCCGACGTCTCTGGGTGGGCTCGGGCCCCTACTGCAGCCGACCCAGCGCCTCCGCCCCCCTGAGCTGTGTGGCCCGACACCGATCACGTCGCCTCCCTGGGCTCGGGTGTCCTCCTCTGGACCCTGGACTGCCAGGAGGGCCTTCGCCCAGGGGCCGCTGCGTGAAGAGGAGCCGGCAAAGCGATGAACGCCGTGGGCACACGTGGGCACTCTGCGGCGGTCTCCCTGCTGCTCCGCTGCCACGGCGGCCGCCACCCCCTCCCCATCCCTGCCAAGAAGGGAATCCCCTGGCCTGGGCCCCTCTGTCCGTCCCCACCCAACCTCCCTGGCCTGGAGGATCACCGGCCCCGGGCGCCCAGCAGCATTCCCTCCCAGACACCTAGCTGACCCAGGGCCGGCCGCCTGGGGGACCGACATAGTTCCCCGAGAGGAAGCCAGGTGTGGGAGGGGCAGGAACATCCCTCGAGCCCGGGGCCCTGTGCCGGCCAAGGCCAGAGGCTGTGCAGGGAGAGGGAGGTTCCCGCCCCCTCCTGCCCCTCCGCCCCTTGTGCTGACCATTTGCCCGATCCTGGCATCCACGTGCTTCAGGAGGGTCCAGGAGGCCCTTCGAGGCAGGGCAACCCGGGATCTGAAATGAATATGCATTTGGCCTCTCCCAGCAGCTCTGACAGCTGGCATCCGACAGCTGGGACCGCTCAGAGCCGAGAGAAGGGTTTTCATTTCAATTGGCAAGTGTTTCTTGAGCACCCATCAGGAGCCCAGCCCTGTGCTGGCGCTGCTTGTCTGGTGGGCACCAGGAGAGGGCAAGACCCCTCTGCCCCCGGGGCCCCCTTCCCCTCCTGTACGTGCATGCAGTTAGGGGACAGTGGTGAAGACTCTGGGCTGAAATGGACCGCTCTGAGTAGTCAGGGAGCCCCGCGTGGCCCGGTCTAGAGGGCCTTCTGTGAGCCTCGCCGCTCGGAGCACCCAGGGGAACTGCTCTGGGAAGGAAAGGCGGGTGTGGGTGGGTGGAGAGGGGCTGGAGACGGCATGGAGGGAGGAAGGGAGATTGCACCCCTGGAGTTCTCAGAAAGAGGTTGAGGGGTCCTAGAGTCAGAGGAGGCTTGGGACCCCAATGGGGAAGACCTTGACCATCCCACTGAGCCACTCAGGCTCTCTTCTTTGGGCATTTGGCAGCTATGGAAGCTTCCAGAGTGACAGTGGCAGCCTCCGTGGGCGCAGCTGCCATAGCTCAGGCCTGGGCTGGCAGGGACTGTTCTCAGGATGTTGGGAAGGCCTGGGAGAGGCGGGTTGAGGGGGAATTGGCTCCCTCTGGACCCTGAAGCTGGTGAAGGGAACTTGGCTTCCCAACACATCACCACTTGGTGGCTTTTCACTTCTGGAGGAGAGAGCCGGAGGGGTCCCCAAACCATCCAGCGGCACATGGGAGTTTCTGAGGCATTCAGCATTGTGATAGGTGCAAGGAAGGACAGAGGTTCAGTCTCTCTCTCTCTCTCTCTCTCTAACCCACCTGCACACACAGAGGCGTGAGGTCAGCGTGGGCCTACAGATCCACACGTCGCAAGTGCTCCTGCAGTGATCTGAGTGCCTGTCCAGCTCTGGGAGCCCTGGCACCCCAGTTCTCTGTCTAGCATTGGTGGGGAACCTCCATTCCCCCTCTCAGGCTAGAGGCACTTGATCCACGAATGAGACTCTCCTGGGCCATTCTGTCTCCTTCCCGCGGGCCAGGGACCCTCCAAGAAGTCGAGGGGGCCATGCTTTAGCGCCAGCCTCTCCCCGCCACTTTGCTCGGGAAGCACAGGAGCCCACAGAGGGCACACGGCTTGTGAAGGTCCGTGGACATCTGGGCACGACTCTGCCCAGATGCCACATTTGGGTCCTTGCTCATTTGCAACACGGCCTCAATTGAGATGGATGAATCTGATCATCTGGTCCACCCACCCCAATTCGGAAAAGCCAGGGGGACACCCATTCCCATTAGCATCCATATGACAGGGCTGCTGAGAGCAGGTTTATGACTTTGGAGTAGACAGTCCAGCAGTGCCTCCAAGTTTACGTCCTGCCAAGCCTGCTTTAACGAGCAAAGTGCGTGCCATTAGCACGCCACGGTGTGACAGCGGCAGCGGTGAGCCACTTGCAAATGCTCTTGGCCTCAGAGGTAGACAACACGTTCCTGCAGGCGGGAATGTCGTCTACGCTGTTTGCTGCTCACAATGCTTTATGCCGTAGATTCTGCCGAGACTGACTTCTTCTAAAGTCCTGGGTGCCTTCCATTCTGACCTGGTGAGTTTGAAATTTACAAAGACTTCAACCCACTCCTAAGAGTCGAGCGTCTCCCACAGAAGGAACATCCAGGAGGTGGGTCACCGCCCCTCCAGGAAGCCTCCCCTCAGGAGTGAACCCCATTCTCTCCACTCCCAGGCTGTCCCTGGGAATATTCCTGCCTTATGCACCAGCGCAGTAGACCAGATCCCCTGATGCCCCCCACACCTGTCAGACGCCATGGAGTTTTGCTGTGGTGTGTGTGTGTGCTTCAGCCCGCACCCTGCCTGGGTGTCCTGCAAACATTTCCAGCGGTGTTAGATCACTAGCCAAGAACCCGATCCGTCACCCATCACGAAGCCCGCGGTCAGGCCACTGTCTAAGCCCTCCTTGCCACCTGCCCACAGGTTCGGGAAAGATGTCTCCCTCTGTTGTACCATCTCCCTCTATTCTTATGAAACGACTTATCTGGGGAAACTTCATATTTTCTTTTAGGATAAACTGAGCTAATGCGATGTGCTTGTTTTAATTTGCGAGGTTAACTGATCTAATTATCTGTGGCGTTTAGTTAAATCCTTGTGCCTGGGCCGGCTGCAGGTGTGGGCTTTGAATCCTGCCAACAGGAAATCTCTTAAAATGAGCTGATCTAACTCAGCGTGGTCCGCTGATATGAGGGATTTCGTAATAATGCATGAATTTATTAACATCCAAAGGTAAATAGAGGGTGTATTTACATTAAACACACTCACAAGGCACTGTCTTTGTCCTCTCGGTCTGCCTTCCAACGGAAGCAGTTCCAACCCCATCACCACGCCGGCCACTGTGTCATGTCCAGAGCAACCTTGAGGGGCCCAGGAGACTACGTTGATAGTCCGCCATAGTGACACTGAGTGGGCAGCCAAGGTGGCATCGGGTAAAGACCTGGAGTATTAGCTGACCCTGAGAAAGGAGCCACGGTGGTGTCCAATCCCTGAGAGCCGACACAGTCTGGCCAGGCGAGTGGGTACCTCTCCTCAAGGGAGGAGACCGATGATCCGCTGTCCCTGGGCTGGGAAGGAGGCCAGAAATCTGTGCTTGAGGCTGAGAGCTCCACTTTTCGGGGGAGTGTGTCCAGGGAGAAGAAGGAAAGAGAAGAAAATTCTTCCGTCGGAAGCTCATTGGTTGGCTGGTGACAACCCGCCTGAAGATGAGAGGCAGCCCCCCACCCCCACGCAGGATGTGTCTTGAGGGGCTCCGGACTTCCCGCCCCTGCCCCCTGCCTGACCCCCCAGGAGCTGCTGCCTCACTCCGTGCAGGGCGCCAGAGGCCTCTCGGACGCTGGGCTGTAACGCCAACACTGTCCAGAGAGTGTGGAATTCGAACTCCAGAAGTTCCACGTTGCTTAAAAATACCGCTTAGCCTCTTTGGTCTGGAAATCCGGGTCTGGGATGAGAGCAGGCCTCACAGCCGCATCTGAAATGCATTTCCCGTTACCTGGGGCCCAGACGCCCTGGCAGCCCGCGTCCTTTGGCACTGACCTGCTTTCGCCCGCGCCGAGCTCTCCCTCTTCCCCGTGCGTGATCCTGAAGGAAACCACCCTTGCCAAGGCACGTGTAGAATCCGCACACACGTGTACACGGCCCATGGGCCAGCCCCGACGCCCACCTGTGCTCAGCATTCAGACGTGACCACACACATAAGCGCTGGGGCGCCTGGCGTGCGTGTGTGCAGGAAGCTCTGTACGCACACGAGACGCGTGTGTACGCACCAACACGCACAGGAAGGCATGCACGCTCTGGCATCTAGGCCCACGGGGGCGCCCAACACGTGGGCACGCACACTCCCCTGCTCGGCTCCTCTGGAATGAAAAGGGAATGTAGCTCTACAGGGACCGCGGAAGAGAAACTCTTGATTTCTGATTTCCAGAGCCGTTTGGACAAGGTCCTCTGAAATGCATTAAAATGCTAATCACAGCATCTGTCTGAACCCTGGCAGCTGTGTGACTTGGGGGAATCGACAACAGAATGGATTCAGCGGCCTGCAGCTCCTCCTTGGCTCTCCTTGCCTCGCTCTCTCCTTTGTCTGCCGCTCCCCACCCTCGCCGGCCCTCTTCGCCTCCACCCCGCACCGGCCTCCTCGCCACTTCCTCCCTGGCCTGGGCCGTGGGGGCCTCACTCTGCTGGACCATCGGTCCCAGAGCGTCACAGTTGCCCAGGGATGAGAGACAGAGCCTCGACTGGGACAGCCAGGGCCACAGTTCTCTGCATTAGAGAAATGGCCTCCCACCCCTTGGGCCCACGGCTTCCCCAGGTACCTGCCCCCAGCCTACAGGCTCCGGGCCTCTCCCCGCAGGGGAGAGCAGAGAAGCGCCCGCACCCTCTGTTTAACCCCAGGAAGGGCTCTGAGGGTGGATTCCCTGAGGGGCACATCAGGGAGGACCTTGGGATGCCCCTCCTGACACTGGTGTGGACAGGGAAGAGGGACCGGGTAGATCCCCGTGAACAGGCCAGGCCCTTCCCCGCCTGTCCCTGACTGTCAGCCCAGCTCCTCTCCCCGGCTCCTGCCTGACCTCGGATCCAGGGACACTCCGTGCTCTGCTTTGCTTGCTGCTTCCCTTTGCCTGGCCTTCTCCTTTATCCCAAGCCCTGGTCCCAGCTCAGCCTAGCCACCCGCTTCTCCAGAAAGCCCCCTGCAGTCTGGACAAGACTGGAAAAGACGCCCCCCAACCCGGGACGCCCAGAAGCCCCCTTGCGTTCCTCAATTGCCGTATTGCGACATGACCCCTTGGCCGGGCCCGTAGCCTGGACCGCTTGCTCTTGTAGGACAGGGCTGGTCCGGCCCATCCCTGTGGACGCAGCGTCGCCACAAGGACGAGCCTGCCAAGGTCTCAGAGGCTGGGAGGTGTGTGCCCCGAATCCAAGGACCGGAGCCACCCCGAGGGGCCCCTCCGCCAACTTCCGGAAGGCACTTCTCCCTCACCCTGGGACCTGGAGCGGGCTCTGGGCAGGCCTGACTGAGCCCGGGTCTCAGCCCGGTCCACGTGCCCACCCCTCGCCCCACGCCCTGAAGATGGAAGCTCCCAGCAGCCCACGGTTCCATGTCTCCTCTCAGGCACCAAACTGTCACTTCACTAAACACCATCTGGAGCCTCCTGGCTTCAGCCCCTCTCGCCTCCCCAGCTCCTATTAGTGTGACGGGGTGGATGCTGTCTGGCTGCCTGTCCCCTTCCTCTTGAGCATCGCAGCTCTGGGGCCTGCAGACACTCATCTCCGCTTCGGGGAGCTCAGCGCTGCTGGGGAGGCGGCGGCTCGGGCTGGGCTTGACACCGCTGACAGTTGACAAAGAGCAGACCCAGCCCGAGGGAGCGGTGCCGGCCCACAGTTCTCTGCATTAGAGAAATGGCCTCCCACCCCTTGGGCCCACGGCTTCCCAGGTACCTGCCCCAGCCTACAGGCTCGGGCCTCCCCGCAGGGGAGAGCAGAGAAGCGCCCGCACCCTCTGTTTAACCCCAGGAAGGGCTCTGAGGGTGGATTCCTGAGGGCACATCAGGGAGGACCTTGGGATGCCCCTCCTGACACTGGTGTGGACAGGGAAGAGGGACCGGGTAGATCCCCGTGAACAGGCCAGGCCCTTCCCCGCCTGTCCCTGACTGTCAGCCCAGCTCCTCTCCCCGGCTCCTGCCTGACCTCGGATCCAGGGACACTCCGTGCTCTGCTTTGCTTGCTGCTTCCCTTTGCCTGGCCTTCTCCTTTATCCCAAGCCCTGGTCCCAGCTCAGCCTAGCCACCCGCTTCTCCAGAAAGCCCCCTGCAGTCTGGACAAGACTGGAAAAGACGCCCCCCAACCCGGGACGCCCAGAAGCCCCCTTGCGTTCCTCAATTGCCGTATTGCGACATGACCCCTTGGCCGGGCCCGTAGCCTGGACCGCTTGCTCTTGTAGGACAGGGCTGGTCCGGCCCATCCCTGTGGACGCAGCGTCGCCACAAGGACGAGCCTGCCAAGGTCTCAGAGGCTGGGAGGTGTGTGCCCCGAATCCAAGGACCGGAGCCACCCCGAGGGGCCCCTCCGCCAACTTCCGGAAGGCACTTCTCCCTCACCCTGGGACCTGGAGCGGGCTCTGGGCAGGCCTGACTGAGCCCGGGTCTCAGCCCGGTCCACGTGCCCACCCCTCGCCCCACGCCCTGAAGATGGAAGCTCCCAGCAGCCCACGGTTCCATGTCTCCTCTCAGGCACCAAACTGTCACTTCACTAAACACCATCTGGAGCCTCCTGGCTTCAGCCCCTCTCGCCTCCCCAGCTCCTATTAGTGTGACGGGGTGGATGCTGTCTGGCTGCCTGTCCCCTTCCTCTTGAGCATCGCAGCTCTGGGGCCTGCAGACACTCATCTCCGCTTCGGGGAGCTCAGCGCTGCTGGGGAGGCGGCGGCTCGGGCTGGGCTTGACACCGCTGACAGTTGACAAAGAGCAGACCCAGCCCGAGGGAGCGGTGCCGGCCCCTTCCTCCGCAGCCTGGGCGGGACGGGGAGGGAGGCGGGGCAGGGAAGGACCCCGCGTGTAAACCTGCTCCAAGAGGCTTCCGCTCTGCCCTGTTGATCTTTCCAGGATTCGGGGACCCTCCCTGAGTCCCTGGGGCTCCCGACACTGTCCAGATTCCCAGCCCGGCCCTTGGC
Source organism: Tragulus kanchil (assembly GCA_022376925.1). Taxonomy (NCBI): domain Eukaryota; kingdom Metazoa; phylum Chordata; class Mammalia; order Artiodactyla; family Tragulidae; genus Tragulus; species Tragulus kanchil. The sequence continues at coordinate 109,208,805 of JAIOJX010000003.1, forward strand.
AACCGGCATCCTCCTGCTCTCCCCAGCATCGGTGCCCGCCTCAGCCCCTGGGCACCCGTCTCTGCTGCCAGCTCACAGCTCATCCCTCCCTCCACGTGTGTGCTTGTGACTTTCACCTGAACGCACTCCCTCTCGTTTCTTGATTGTCTTCAAAGGAGGAACGCATGCCTTCCTCCTCCAGGCAGCCTTCCCTGACTCCCCCACCCTCATCAACAACTTTCCACAGCCCTTGCCACTTGAGCTCACTCCTGTTCTAACCCACATGGTACTTAGGAACGGAATCTCCCGGAACAGATGCAGGACTCCCCAGATGGGTGCCCATAGCACCTAGTCCAGGACTGGGCACAGAGGTCAGTCCCTGCGGACTTGAATCAGAATGAACCCGCAGCAGCGACCGCACCGAGATGAGCCCCAGCCCCTCGGGGTGCCTGGTGGGCACAGGGGTGCTCGCGGGGGAGCCCTCCCCCAGGGCCCACACGGAGTTCCCCCATTCCGGTCCCCACTATGGCCCAGGCTGGCACTCCGAGGCCAGCCTGCCTCCCCGGCTAAAGCATTAAGCTAATGCGTGTTGTGTCTCATTAGTGGCGTTCTGTTTGTGCCAGGGCTGGGCAATTTGATGGGTAGCTGATTGGCTATTCTGTTTATTTATGGCAGGAAAAGCACTCTTTATTGAGGACTGGGCAGCACATTTCTGTCCCTATGGCACGAAGATCCTCTGGCAACCATGCAATTATAAATTAAGACTAAATAAATAATATATCATAAGCAAAAAAGACTGCACGCCTCCACGTGAAGAGCCCTCCTCGGGCGGGCCCCGCGGCTGGGACCAGAGACCGGGCAGAGCCTGAGAGACCCACCCTCCCGAGCTCTCAGTGAGCTTCACTCTTGCAGTGAACTTCAGCATCCGCATGGCTCAGCCATCCCACTTGGGAGCAGGAAGCACAGCCACATCGATCGAAAGCCTTTAGTATTCTGCGGCTGTGGACCCCACCAAACCTTGAGGCAGCAGGGAAAGGTCCGGTGACTTCCAGCTGATAGTTAGGGAAACTCGGTAAGGCCCGTGGAGGCAGAGAGACCTGCCTGGGACCAGAGGGAGAGGCAACTGCGCCCAGACTGCCAGCATCCTGCCCTGGGCCCTTGGACATCTCCTAGGTGGTCAGGCTGGGGACGGGAGGAGTCTCTTCCAAGGACACAAGGTCGGTGTTGCCATCCTTCCTGTCACATGCCTTCTCAGTGACCCGAGGGCGAGGGAGGAGAGGGAACAGCTCACCTCCAAAGCCCACCCTCCGCCATGTCAGCATGCCGGAGCCCCCTCCCCCACCCCCTGGAGGCTGCATTGGGAGGGTGAGAGATCGCCGCCGTCCGCCCGTTGATAGGCCTGGGGAGGCCCCGACAAGGGAGCAGAGGGGGCTGGCCGAGCCCGTTGAGCCACAGCTGAGGATCGGGACTCGTCATGAACTTATCGGAGTGGCACTAGTGGTAAAGAGCCTGCCGGCCAGTGCCGGTACAGGAGACGTACGAGAGGAGGGTTTGCTTCCTGGGTCAAGGCATTCCCCTGGAGGAGGGCACGGCGACCCACTCCAGTGTTCTCGCCTGGAGAATCCCATGGACAGAGGAGCCTGGTGGGCTACAGGCCCTGGGGTCACACAGGGTCGGACACGCTGTCTGGGGCCACCACTACCCGTGCGTCCAGGGACGTGCAGGCCCCCAGAGGTGCGGGAGCCGAGGACGAGGACGGGGAGTGCATGGCGGGGCCCAGACCCAGCGGCTGGAGCGGTCCTGGGGGACGTGGGAGGGTCCACAGAGGTCCGGACCCCCCTGGGAATGCACGATATTTATAAATTCAAGCAATAAAGATTTTTGCAAAAGACTGCCCCTCCACGTGAAGAGCCCTCCTCGGGCGGGCCCGGCTGGGACCAGAGACCGGGCAGAGCCTGAGAGACCCACCCTCCCGAGCTCTCAGTGAGCTTCACTCTTGCAGTGAACTTCAGCATCCGCATGGCTCAGCCATCCCACTTGGGAGCAGGAAGCACAGCCACATCGATCGAAAGCCTTTAGTATTCTGCGGCTGTGGACCCCACCAAACCTTGAGGCAGCAGGGAAAGGTCCGGTGACTTCCAGCTGATAGTTAGGGAAACTCGGTAAGGCCCGTGGAGGCAGAGAGACCTGCCTGGGACCAGAGGGAGAGGCAACTGCGCCCAGACTGCCAGCATCCTGCCCTGGGCCCTTGGACATCTCCTAGGTGGTCAGGCTGGGGACGGGAGGAGTCTCTTCCAAGGACACAAGGTCGGTGTTGCCATCCTTCCTGTCACATGCCTTCTCAGTGACCCGAGGGCGAGGGAGGAGAGGGAACAGCTCACCTCCAAAGCCCACCCCTCCGCCATGTCAGCATGCCGGAGCCCCCTCCCCCACCCCCTGGAGGATGCATTGGGAGGGTGAGAGATCGCCGCCGTCCGTCCGTTGATAGGCCTGGAGAGGCCCCGACAAGGGAGCAGAGGGGGCTGGCCGAGCCCGTTGAGCCACAGCTGAGGATCGGGACTCGTCATGAACTTATCGGAGTGGCACTAGTGGTAAAGAGCCTGCCGGCCAGTGCCGGTACAGGAGACGTACGAGAGGAGGGTTTGCTTCCTGGGTCAAGGCATTCCCCTGGAGGAGGGCACGGCGACCCACTCCAGTGTTCTCGCCTGGAGAATCCCATGGACAGAGGAGCCTGGTGGGCTACAGGCCCTGGGGTCACACAGGGTCGGACACGCTGTCTGGGGCCACCACTACCCGTGCGTCCAGGGACGTGCAGGCCCCCAGAGGTGCGGGAGCCGAGGACGAGGACGGGGAGTGCATGGCGGGGCCCAGACCCAGCGGCTGGAGCGGTCCTGGGGGACGTGGGAGGGTCCACAGAGAGTCCTTGGGAACCCGGTCACCCACTGGGAATGCACGCCAGGCCGGTGGTTATCCCCGGAGTGTACCTGAGGACAGCAGGTCAGGGCCCTCCTCTCAGCGGGCCACCGAGAGGAGGGAGGAGCGAGCTGGGTCTTGAAGTCTGGGGAGGACGCTGGCTCTGCCTTCACCAGCCTGGGCCAGCCTCTGGGCTCAGAGGCTCCCCAGCTGTGAGACGCCGCCTCTCCCGGGCGGGGCTGCTGGGATCGGAGCGCCAGGAGCTCTGCAATGCACACGGGCTGTGATCCTCAGCCAGCAGATCTGCGGCCCACACCTCCACACCCAGAGCCCCAGCCAGCCCGAGCGACTGCGCCCACCCCGGGCAGAGTCCTGAGTCACGGGGCAGATGCGGGCAGAGCACCGCTGTCTCCCCTGAGGACCCCAGCGCGATGCCGAGAGTCTCCGCGCGGTCTTCCCGGGGGCCTGGAGAGCCCCGGCTGAGTGTATCTGAAGCCAGAACTCTTGGGAGGGGCAGGGCTGGGTCTTGCTGGGTGAGCCACAAGGGCCTTGAGCCGGGGGCTTCCCTGGTGGTCCAGTGGGTAAAGGGTCCACCTTGCAGTACAAGGGGCACCGGTTCGATCCCTGGCCCGGGAATATCCCACATGCCTCAGAGCAGCTGGACCGGTGTGTCCAATTACAAGCCAGTGCTCTGGAGCACATGCGCCCAGAGCTGGTGCTCTGCAAGGAGAGAGGCCACTGTAATGAGAGGCCCAAACAGGCCAATGAACAAAGATGGATGAAAATAAATAAATGAAAGACCAATAGAAGTGGCCAAAATTTAAAAAAAAAAAAAAAAGGAGCCTTGAGCCAGGGCACCCGGAAGGTGCAGGTGCAGGCAGTGTGTGGACTTTGTACCTGGAGAATCCCATGGACAGAGGAGCCTGGTGGGCTACAGGCCCTGGGGTCACACAGGGTCGGACACGCTGTCTGGGGCCACCACTACCCGTGCGTCCAGGGACGTGCAGGCCCCCAGAGGTGCGGGAGCCGAGGACGAGGACGGGGAGTGCATGGCGGGGCCCAGACCCAGCGGCTGGAGCGGTCCTGGGGGACGTGGGAGGGTCCACAGAGAGTCCTTGGGAACCCGGTCACCCACTGGGAATGCACGCCAGGCCGGTGGTTATCCCCGGAGTGTACCTGAGGACAGCAGGTCAGGGCCCTCCTCTCAGCGGGCCACCGAGAGGAGGGAGGAGCGAGCTGGGTCTTGAAGTCTGGGGAGGACGCTGGCTCTGCCTTCACCAGCCTGGGCCAGCCTCTGGGCTCAGAGGCTCCCCAGCTGTGAGACGCCGCCTCTCCCGGGCGGGGCTGCTGGGATCGGAGCGCCAGGAGCTCTGCAATGCACACGGGCTGTGATCCTCAGCCAGCAGATCTGCGGCCCACACCTCCACACCCAGAGCCCCAGCCAGCCCGAGCGACTGCGCCCACCCCGGGCAGAGTCCTGAGTCACGGGGCAGATGCGGGCAGAGCACCGCTGTCTCCCCTGAGGACCCCAGCGCTGAGCCGAGAGTCTCCGCGCGGTCTTCCCGGGGGCCTGGAGAGCCCCGGCTGAGTGTATCTGAAGCCAGAACTCTTGGGAGGGGCAGGGCTGGGTCTTGCTGGGTGAGCCACAAGGGCCTTGAGCCGGGGGCTTCCCTGGTGGTCCAGTGGGTAAAGGGTCCACCTTGCAGTACAAGGGGCACCGGTTCGATCCCTGGCCCGGGAATATCCCACATGCCTCAGAGCAGCTGGACCGGTGTGTCCAATTACAAGCCAGTGCTCTGGAGCACATGCGCCCAGAGCTGGTGCTCTGCAAGGAGAGAGGCCACTGTAATGAGAGGCCCAAACAGGCCAATGAACAAAGATGGATGAAAATAAATAAATGAAAGACCAATAGAAGTGGCCAAAATTTAAAAAAAAAAAAAAAAGGAGCCTTGAGCCAGGGCACCCGGAAGGTGCAGGTGCAGGCAGTGTGTGGACTTTGTACCAATGCATCTGCCTTTCGCTCAGTGTGTGCCCCTCTTCCCACACCCGCCCCCCGCGCCGCTCCCCCAGCTCTTTCCCTGCTCTTCTTCCTCCTCACAAAAACTAATTGTCTGTCTCACCAGCCAGCGCCCCGCGCTTCCGAGAGGGTTCTGCACGAAACTAATTATGCGCCGCTAATGTGGAAGCTCGCAGCTTTCCCGCTAACGTGGCTCTGCTGAGTGGCATTTCTGTAAATATGCCATGGGGCTGGGGGCCTATCGGGGAGGGCAACTGGTGTATGGGGTCAGGAGGAGGGGCCTGGAGGCCTGCGGTGGCCAGGCGTGGTGGGACCGTGTGGGGCAGGGGACAGGAGGTGCCGTCACCCTCGGCCAGGGCAGGCTTCACGAGGGACCTGATGGCCCTGCGGGGTGGCGAGGACCCTGACGAGTGCGGAGGAGCCCACACTCAGCTGGGGCCAGAGCCGATGGGAAGACAGCCCCAGAGGTGAAAGTGAGCGAGGTGAGCAAGATCCCTCGTGGGCCTGGGTGCTGAGCGGGGTGGGAGCTGGGACTGCCTCGGTCTCAGAATGAGAGCTGGGCGTGGCAGGTCTAGAGAGGGAGGCAGGCAAGGAGAGGCCATGGCCCTGCAAAAAGCCCCTGCCAAGGAGAAGTCCCAGCCCCCGTGAGGGATCCCCCTGGTTCTGAGAGTCAAGGAGGGAACGGGGTGGGCAGAGCCGGGGGCAGCAGGACGGTTCTTCTTCTGTCGCACTGTCCCCAGCCAGCTTACGGGGCTGGTGCCTGTGCTCAGAGGGCCGGCGCTTGGTTCCATGCTCTGCTGTCACCAGCAAGAAATTCTTAAGAATTTCCGAACAGCAGGTTCTGAGTTTTCAATTTGTACCCACACCGGTCAGAGCCATCAAGGACATTCCCGGGGCACGTCTGTGTATTCAGCGTGCCTCATGGCCCCGTAGCTCCCGAAAGGCAAGGGCTGGGTCTTCTCCCCACGGTCCTCAGAGAGCAGGTGGGGCTCCCTGGAGCACGCTGCAAAGAGCTCTGTGTATTCAGCCGGTGCATGGGGATCCCGGGTAGCTCCCAATGAACAAAGAGGGGCCAAAATTTAAAAAAAAAAAGGAGCCTTGAGCCAGGGCACCCGGAAGGTGCAGGTGCAGGCAGTGTGTGGACTTTGTACCAATGCATCTGCCTTTCGCTCAGTGTGTGCCCCTCTTCCCACACCCGCCCCCCGCGCCGCTCCCCCAGCTCTTTCCCTGCTCTTCTTCCTCCTCACAAAAACTAATTGTCTGTCTCACCAGCCAGCGCCCGCCTTCGAGAGGGTTCTGCACGAAACTAATTATGCGCCGCTAATGTGGAAGCTCGCAGCTTTCCCGCTAACGTGGCTCTGCTGAGTGGCATTTCTGTAAATATGCCATGGGGCTGGGGGCCTATCGGGGAGGGCAACTGGTGTATGGGGTCAGGAGGAGGGGCCTGGAGGCCTGCGGTGGCCAGGCGTGGTGGGACCGTGTGGGGCAGGGGACAGGAGGTGCCGTCACCCTCGGCCAGGGCAGGCTTCACGAGGGACCTGATGGCCCTGCGGGGTGGCGAGGACCCTGACGAGTGCGGAGGAGCCCACACTCAGCTGGGGCCAGAGCCGATGGGAAGACAGCCCCAGAGGTGAAAGTGAGCGAGGTGAGCAAGATCCCTCGTGGGCCTGGGTGCTGAGCGGGGTGGGAGCTGGGACTGCCTCGGTCTCAGAATGAGAGCTGGGCGTGGCAGGTCTAGAGAGGGAGGCAGGCAAGGAGAGGCCATGGCCCTGCAAAAAGCCCCTGCCAAGGAGAAGTCCCAGCCCCCGTGAGGGATCCCCCTGGTTCTGAGAGTCAAGGAGGGAACGGGGTGGGCAGAGCCGGGGGCAGCAGGACGGTTCTTCTTCTGTCGCACTGTCCCCAGCCAGCTTACGGGGCTGGTGCCTGTGCTCAGAGGGCCGGCGCTTGGTTCCATGCTCTGCTGTCACCAGCAAGAAATTCTTAAGAATTTCCGAACAGCAGGTTCTGAGTTTTCAATTTGTACCCACACTCCGGTCAGAGCCATCAAGGACATTCCTGGGGCACGTCTGTGTATTCAGCGTGCCTCATGGACCCGTAGCTCCCCAAAGGCAAGGGCTGGGTCTTCTCCCCACGGTCCTCAGAGAGCAGGTGGGGCTCCCTGGAGCACGCTGCAAAGAGCTCTTGCATGTAGCCTGGGTCTTCCAGTGGCTCCGAGGGTGAAGAATCCGCCTGCAGTGCAGGAGACGCAGGTTTAATCCCTGGGCTGGTAAGATGTCCTGGAGCAGGGAATGGGGACCCACTCCCGGATTCTTGCCTGGAGACTCCCATGGACAGTGGAGCCTGGTGGGCTACAATCCAGGGGGTCGTAAAGAGTCGGGCACGGCGGAGCGACAAACACTTGCAAATTTCCCACACTGTGTGCCCCGAGGTGGCCGAGACAAGTCACATCGGGCCATCTATTCGTGCACGCGGGGTTTTTTTTCCTTCCGTCTCCCAGCAGCGCACTCCCATCTCTCAGCAAAACGGTGCCCCAGGCCCCAGCTCAGCAGAGCAGAGGGGATGCTAGCGGCGCCTGGGCACAGCCCCCGCTCGCACTCTGGCGGCCAGGAGCGCACTGAGCTGGGCTGGGAGCCGCCGGGGCGCATCCACAGGGGCAGAGGGGCAGGGAAGTCGGGAGGCCTGCCGGCCCCGTGGACGGCCAGCCTGACAGGAAGTCCTCCAGGGAAACGGGCAGGAGGGTGGGGAGGGTGGCACTGGGGTCAGCAGTGGGAACCCTGGCTTCCTGCTTGAAGGGACGTGGGACAGATGGCCCCCTGGGGGCCCCTGGCCAGCTCTCCTCGTCTTTGCCCAAGACGTCTAGGTGGTGCCGGAGAAGCCTTTCTGGGACAAGGGAGGCCAGATGGCTGCCAGGGCAACGCCCAGATCTCCTGCCACTTCTGCTGGGCTCCAGGGGCTCCCCGGAATCCAGCACTCTGCGGTCCGTGCGAAGCTCATGGTCGGCCCTACTCCGCTGCCCACTCGCTATGAACCCGGCACCTGGCACTGACCGGCCACACTTCCCTCGATGGTGGACGGAATCTGGGGCTCCCCGGAGCCGTTTCAGTGGATTCACTGAGACCACGCCCCAGTCAGTTCCACCCCTGCCTTGTCCTGAGTGTCCTCATATCCGTGGAGATCTAACCCAACCAGCCCACCCGGCCCAATCGTGTGGCTTCGGAGCTAACCTCCAAACTGCTCTGGCGCCTTGGCGACAAAACGTGCCTCCTTTGGGGAGACCCTCAAGAGCCGGTGGGGACGGGAGCCACCATGGAGCAGAGGCTCCCGCCGAGGCTCGGTGGCCGTTCTGGTGTGTGACCACGAGGCCGGGCAGGTGCTTCTGGCCGCCTTCCTCCCGCCTGCACGACAACCAGCCCCGTTCCTTGACTCGAAAGCTCGAGCCCGGCTTCTCCAGGGGACCCCAGTGAAGCAGCCTCCACGCCCGTGGGTTAGCGGCCGCGTCTGTGGGTGGCTGTCGTCTTACACGTCACTTAGCAGCCTGCATCTCATCCTCCGAGTCTCACACTTGCCCGGCGCACAGGAGACAGCCAGGAAGGAGCTGTGGAACGAACGCACATGCCTGTGCATCACCCCCTTGGCCTTCCACACGCGCTCCGAGGCGTACTATGTGGTATTTGTCACTGGCGTTTCTCTCTCCATGGGATCCGAGTGTCGTGTTTCCAGTAGGCTTTTTTTGTTCCCACAGCCAACCTAGGGAGATCCACTTCCCCCGTGGAAACAGCGAGAGGTCCCATTTGTTTCTGAGTTTGCCTACGAGGCAGGCCGCCTGCTGAGCCACACTGACCAGTGGTCTGCGTTAGTGGGTAACCAATGCTGAGTAATGGTTCAAATGGTAACCAGCATTAGCAAATAGTTCCTGTGATAATTGCAGCCTAATTTGTGTGTGTGCACATGAATTAGCATGCATCTGCATGCCATTAGCACTCTGAAAGATCTCCTGAGTGCCGCTTGCCTCGGGCCCCATGGACAAAGCCAACAGTGCACCGTGTCTAGAGCTCATTTTCTTCTAAGAACAAAGGACCAAAAGGGGAACTGTAAGGAAGGGAAATAGTTTACTGAGGCACCCTTTGGCGATGGTAGATTCGCTGTATTAAGTGGAACCTCTGGGCGGCCCAAGGCAGAGAGGCAGAGCTAGTCAGAAGGTCCAGAGCTCATCACTGATGGCTGTGGGTCGAGGGAAGGACCTCCCTGGCAGCCTCCTGGGGTCTCTGGAGCAGAACTGAGGGCCAGTTGGGAGCCCCTCACACTGCTTGGCGCCTGGCGACAAAACGTGCCTCCTTTGGGGAGACCCTCAAGAGCCGGTGGGGACGGGAGCCACCATGGAGCAGAGGCTCCCGCCGAGGCTCGGTGGCCGTTCTGGTGTGTGACCACGAGGCCGGGCAGGTGCTTCTGGCCGCCTTCCTCCCGCCTGCACGACAACCAGCCCCGTTCCTTGACTCGAAAGCTCGAGCCCGGCTTCTCCAGGGGACCCCAGTGAAGCAGCCTCCACGCCCGTGGGTTAGCGGCCGCGTCTGTGGGTGGCTGTCGTCTTACACGTCACTTAGCAGCCTGCATCTCATCCTCCGAGTCTCACACTTGCCCGGCGCACAGGAGACAGCCAGGAAGGAGCTGTGGAACGAACGCACATGCCTGTGCATCACCCCCTTGGCCTTCCACACGCGCTCCGAGGCGTACTATGTGGTATTTGTCACTGGCGTTTCCTCTCTCCATGGGATCCGAGTGTCGTGTTTCCAGTAGGCTTTTTTTGTTCCCACAGCCAACCTAGGGAGATCCACTTCCCCCGTGGAAACAGCGAGAGGTCCCATTTGTTTCTGAGTTTGCCTACGAGGCAGGCCGCCTGCTGAGCCACACTGACCAGTGGTCTGCGTTAGTGGGTAACCAATGCTGAGTAATGGTTCAAATGGTAACCAGCATTAGCAAATAGTTCCTGTGATAATTGCAGCCTAATTTGTGTGTGTGCACATGAATTAGCATGCATCTGCATGCCATTAGCACTCTGAAAGATCTCCTGAGTGCCGCTTGCCTCGGGCCCCATGGACAAAGCCAACAGTGCACCGTGTCTAGAGCTCATTTTCTTCTAAGAACAAAGGACCAAAAGGGGAACTGTAAGGAAGGGAAATAGTTTACTGAGGCACCCTTTGGCGATGGTAGATTCGCTGTATTAAGTGGAACCTCTGGGCGGCCCAAGGCAGAGAGGCAGAGCTAGTCAGAAGGTCCAGAGCTCATCACTGATGGCTGTGGGTCGAGGGAAGGACCTCCCTGGCAGCCTCCTGGGGTCTCTGGAGCAGAACTGAGGGCCAGTTGGGAGCCCCTCACACCCTAACAGCTGGATGTATGGCTGGCCATGGAAAGGAGAGTGTTCCATTTTAAATGTATCCAGGAGGGCTTCCCCTGGTGGTCCAGTGGATAAGGACACCGCCTTGCAGTGCAAGGGGTGCCAGTTCGATCCCTGGCCTGGGAAGATCCCACGTGCCGTGGAGCGGCTGGACTAATGTGTCCAATCACCGAGCCGGAGCTCTGGAGCGCATGCACCCAGAGCTGGCGCTCTGCGACAACAGACGCCACCGCGACGGGAGGCCCACAGGAGCCAAAGAACAAAGACAGATGAAAATAGAGAAATGAAAGACCAATAGAAGTGGCCCGCCCGCTCCCCTCCCTCCCCAACCCGACCCCCGTCCAAAAATAAATAAATAAATAAATCTTTAAATGTATCCAGGAGTTATTTGACAGACTCCTTATGCAAAAGGAGTGACCCCCTCCTGACTTAAGTATTTGTATCACAGATTTCCCGAGAACAGAACCCTTTTATGTTAAGGTCTCTACCTGAACCCACTTGGGTTCAGATATAGCAAGTCCTGGGCAGTAGTGATATTGAGGAAAATTCTTGAAGAAATGCTGGTGACCGCTAGGTCAGTTGCTTCTCCTCCATCACCCTTGCTCCCTGCTGTCTGTCCATTTACAATGTGAACTGCTATGTTTTAGTAAGAAGGAACTGGAAATTACTATTTGATCCTCCTTCTGGTCTTCTGAAAAGTCTATCAGTATGACAAATCATGCCTCCAACTGTCTTCCAAGGACATGGGTGTTTAAAAGACTATATCCCATAAAAAACACTCATCCCAGGACTTCCTTGGTGGTGCCATTTCCTTCTCAGAGGTATCTTCCCGACCCAGGGATCAAACCCACATCTCGTCTCTCCTGCACTGACAGATGGATTCTTTACCCCTGCTTCACATGAATTTTGTAAACATCTGTGAATAGGAAAGCATAAAGTCTTCATGCTAAGGAGAGGAGGCAGACAGAAGGGACATCAGGTCTTACTGAGCCAACAATGACGAGAACCCAGGCACCTGCCTGGAAGATCAAGAGCTCTGAGCAAAGATGGCAGAGTTGGTTATACTGTTCACTCTGGGAGGGAGAGAACTCAGAGCATGTTGGTTGTAGAGAGGAAACTGAGTCTGGGCGTTAAGCCAGTGTCATGAGAAACACGGACACCAGAAAGACTGAAGTGGGAACTCTATTTGGCAGGCATTTTGGAGAGAATCCAAAACTCAAAAGTGCAAGAAAACACTTCAAAACTTGAGCATAAGGGCACTCGTCCTTAAGAATTCACAAGGTGAAGTCCAGGCATAGGAGATAGAATAAGAATGTGTCCCAGGCTCTATTATCACCGGTAAACCCTGCAGACAATGTCAAACTCACAGATAACCAGGTGCTCCAACCAAGAGGAGCTTTGTAAGCATGGATGTTTCTGCAAGCAGAGCCAAGCTCTCCAGACAGCTTTTTGGCTCCTGGTGAACTCAGCTTACAAAGCCAGCGTCTGCTAAAGACAACAGATCCTGCGGACAGTACCTGGATCTAAAGAGGTGAAGACCCCTGCCAGCGAGGATGGACACTGCAGACCCTGGTTCTACACACGGTTCTCCGTTCTGCAGACTCTCATGAGCTGTGCAAGCAACATCGGGCTCCACGAATCCTAAGAGACGTGACACGGTGAAGCCAGCTGTGTGGCTAGTAACGAGCTCTGCATGTAAAGCCTGCTTCTGCTCACAACAGACTCTACAAACAGCAGCGGGCTCTAAAGCCAGCAAGGAGACCTTCCAGAAACGGCTGACGCTACATGCCGTGGCAGGCTGTGCAAATGTCAATCGGCAGAGTCGAGCTCTGCAAGGGATAACAGAGGTCTTGCAAACGGCATCCAGGTCTCCTCTGTCTTGGTCTCCAGAAATAGCAGGCTGGAGAAAGCTCTGGCCATGCCGGGAGAGCACTATCCAAATGGACCCCTGCGGTGCTCCTTTCCTGGGGTCCCTGGCAGGCGGGTGATAGGCGCCTGTCTGCAGCTATGCTTGGGGGGCTGGTCTCCTCCTGGAGAGGTCTCCTCTAGGGATGCCTTCTTTTTAGGGCACAGAACATTCCCAGATGTGGGGGTCTGAACACACACTTGGAAAGCTCAGAGATGGCACTAGGGGAGCGTGTGAATGTAGCCAGAGCAGCATGGGGAAGACACTGTCCCCTGACAGGAGGAGAAGCCGCCTAGGGTAGAGGAGCCTCGGCCACGGGCACTGAGAGAGGCCACCCCACTGAGTCTGGGCGTTAAGCCAGTGTCATGAGAAACACGGACACCAGAAAGACTGAAGTGGGAACTCTATTTGGCAGGCATTTTGGAGAGAATCCAAAACTCAAAAGTGCAAGAAAACACTTCAAAACTTGAGCATAAGGGCACTCGTCCTTAAGAATTCACAAGGTGAAGTCCAGGCATAGGAGATAGAATAAGAATGTGTCCCAGGCTCTATTATCACCGGTAAACCCTGCAGACAATGTCAAACTCACAGATAACCAGGTGCTCCAACCAAGAGGAGCTTTGTAAGCATGGATGTTTCTGCAAGCAGAGCCAAGCTCTCCAGACAGCTTTTTGGCTCCTGGTGAACTCAGCTTACAAAGCCAGCGTCTGCTAAAGACAACAGATCCTGCGGACAGTACCTGGTTCTAAAGAGGTGAAGACCCCTGCCAGCGAGGATGGACACTGCAGACCCTGGTTCTACACACGGTTCTCCGTTCTGCAGACTCTCATGAGCTGTGCAAGCAACATCGGGCTCCACGAATCCTAAGAGACGTGACACGGTGAAGCCAGCTGTGTGGCTAGTAACGAGCTCTGCATGTAAAGCCTGCTTCTGCTCACAACAGACTCTACAAACAGCAGCGGGCTCTAAAGCCAGCAAGGAGACCTTCCAGAAACGGCTGACGCTACATGCCGTGGCAGGCTGTGCAAATGTCAATCGGCAGAGTCGAGCTCTGCAAGGGATAACAGAGGTCTTGCAAACGGCATCCAGGTCTCCTCTGTCTTGGTCTCCAGAAATAGCAGGCTGGAGAAAGCTCTGGCCATGCCGGGAGAGCACTATCCAAATGGACCCCTGCGGTGCTCCTTTCCTGGGGTCCCTGGCAGGCGGGTGATAGGCGCCTGTCTGCAGCTATGCTTGGGGGGCTGGTCTCCTCCCTGGAGAGGTCTCCTCTAGGGATGCCTTCTTTTTAGGGCACAGAACATTCCCAGATGTGGGGGTCTGAACACACACTTGGAAAGCTCAGAGATGGCACTAGGGGAGCGTGTGAATGTAGCCAGAGCAGCATGGGGAAGACACTGTCCCCTGACAGGAGGAGAAGCCGCCTAGGGTAGAGGAGCCTCGGCCACGGGCACTGAGAGAGGCCACCCCAGCTCCGTGATCTTCGTGTTCACTGGGAAGAACTCTTAACCAAGAGACTCCTGCTGCCTAGCCTTCCTGTCGCTGAAGTCCCACCGTCAGAGCTTACACTGTTCAAGTCAAAGCGTGAACCTTGAAGTGAAATCAACACCCGCCCACTCTCCCAGCACCGTCAGCCCACAGCCTCGGTGTGAATCGGCTCATCCGTCCTCCTCCTGGTGACAGAAGTCCGAGAACGACGTGGGAGGGCGTGTGGGTGCCGCTGGGCGCCTGGATCCTCAGAGCGTCGAGGATGCCCGAGAGGCCTGGGCCAGGGTGGGCCGGGAAGGGGGCCAGAAGCCAACTCAGGGGCCAAGCCTAGAAAGGGAAGAGTCAAAGCATACCATCCTGCCAGGCCAGAGTCCCGGGAAGCCGAGGTCCGAGGGTGGAATGGCCTTCTTGGCGTCTCCCGGGACTGTGGGTTCTGCATCGGGAAGAGAAAGGAGGAGGAGGGGGCTGGGAATGGTCCTCTGGCGGCAGAATGTGAGGTCTGCTCCCAGGCCGAGCTCCCAGACCTTGTCGATAGCAGGAAGCCTTGCTCGGTTAATTAATGAGTTATTCAGGCTGACCCTTGATCTCTGGAGCAAATCAAGGGCTTTGTGTGGCTCCTATTAACTCCCTGGATTTGCTCAGCAGCTGCCTGGGAGGTGGGTTGCCGAAACCTCCTCCCCCGCCCCTCTCCAAGCTCTGCTCATGCCCAGAGACCTAACAGGACTTGGCCATAGGTCTCAGGGCGCCCCCGGAGGAGGCTTTCAGGAGAGGAGTGGAGAAAGAACAGAAGAGCAGCACGGGGATTCAGCAGTGGTCCAGGCACCCAGGGAGGGGCTGCCATCGGCCGTCTGCTGGAGTCAGCACCGAGCAGGCTCTGGAGGTGACGCGGCCACATATGACCAGCTCCTCGCCCCTCGAGGAGAACCACGTACACCCCAAGGACCACCTGGTCCCCAGGAGGCTGCCTGACATCGGCAAGCATCCAAGATCAGAGCCAGCCTCTTTGCACTAACACTGTGCCTTGCGGGTGGAGCAGGGCTTAGAGGCTCTCGCAGGAGAGATGCTCCCAGGAAGGGCCAATGCCTGAAGGCCTGGGAGAGCGAGCCCTGTGAGCCAGCTTCCTGCTGCAGGCCCCTGAGGACGAGTCCCTGTCCATCATATCCAAGGATGCGGGGAAGAGTGGACACGTGGGAGGACACCTGGACCCCCAAGCATGGAGCCCTGGCGCAGGAAGAGAGGCCCCTGGCCGGCTCTCAAGCCCCGCCCCTTGCCTGGAGGAAAGGATCCCTCCGCAGGTGGCAGACAGAGGAAGTGTGAGTCTCCGCCCCCCACCCAGGCGTCCCTGTGGTTCATCAGGAACGGGCCTCGGAGGAGGGCACAGTCCTGGTTCTGGTCCTCGGGGCAGTGTCCCCTGACCACCCAGGCCGCAGCCTCCCCAGCTGTCAATGAGCTAAGAAGACCCTCCTGCCTTTGACCCAGGAGAAGCCAATCAGAAGAGGGCAGCAGAAGCCCGTTGGCAAGATACAGCCCTGTAGGTAAGACGCTCAAGCTGGTCAAGGAGCTGGATGGCCCTGAGCCCTTGGAGAAGCTTCCTTTGGCCACCGTGTGCAGTCGGAGTGTGAGGGCAGACAAGGCAGGGCCAGGCTGGAATGTCGCCCAGGACCCCAGGGAGAGGCGCAGCTCCACCCCTCCTCAGTCCATGCCTCCCGGGCTGGAGGAAGCAGGCCTGTCCCGTCCGTGGACCAGCACCAGCTCGGAGCCTTCGTGGAAGAAGCTGAAACGGCCTGGGCAGACGGGCCGGGAAGACGGGGAGAGAAAGGGAGAAAGTGCCGGCCAGCGGGGGCGGAAGCCAGAAACAGGGCCGGCACAGGCCAGACCCACCGCCGCCACCCCCTTCTTGAGTTCTGACCGAGAACCGTGATGGAGGGTGAGTCCAGACAAGAGGACCGTGCCGGCGCAGACGCGGGCGGGAGGCCCGACGTGGCCTCTGCCGCAGGGCTCTCTCATGTGGTTCAGAGCACGGGAGAGACCGAGGGCGGAAGACGCCCGGCCCTCAGGGAGTATTCGGTCTGGAGGGGAAGCCAGACCAAAAGGAAGGAAAGCTGCCACAGGAGCCGACGGTGGAGAACCTTCCGACCCTCACGGGGTCAGGGAGGCCTCCTCGCAGAGCCCTGAAGAGGGTCTGTGGTCAGCCCCTCTCCAAGGAAGACCCGTGACCCTGTGATCTGAGATCCTGTGCCTCTGGAGTTGGGGTCAGCTCAAGGACCACCCTCTGTCCACCACCCTCGGTCAGCAGCCGCTGGCCTGAGACTCCGCCCGCAGCCTTGGCTCATGAGGTCAGGGCGGAAGCCGCTGGGGCTCGGAGGCTAACCCTGCTTCCTCCACGTGCAGGTCTTGAAAGGCCCTTGGGAATCCCACGCCAGGCTTGTTCCTCCGTGCCAGGAGCGTGACCCTGAGGACAGCCTCATGGGGGCCCCAGGTCCTGGCTGGGTTTTCCCAGAAGGATAAGGAAATACGAGGGTGAAGGGCAAGAGGATCCATGAGTAAGTCTTGCAACTCAGGAAGAGGAAGACGGAGGGGAAGGAAGAAGAATGGTAGAGAAATTTCTCAAAGGGGGGCACCCACTCACAAGCATCCTTGGAACAAATTAAATCCTGAACCTTAAGACAAAAGGAGGGAGGATGCCCCGTTGCCCGCATCCCATATGCCGCGTGCCAGGTACACTTCATCGTTCGGAGGGGGCGAGCAGGTAGCCTGAGAAACGCACCACCTCCCACCCTCTTCTCCCACCTCTAAACGCTTTAAATCCATCAAACTAAATGAAAGCAGCTGCTGTTTTAAGGAAATAAAAGGCTCTCATATTTAAAAGCCCAGAGATTTTGAGTGGAGAGGCAGAGAGATATATACGAATGTAGATATTTTTCTCCCAAAGTGCCACTTAGCCATGCAAACCCTGGGCAGCCCTGGAGAAGGCTCTCGCCTGCAGAGGCAGGAGGGGACCGTGGCCCGGCAGCAATGACACCAGGGTGGGTGACTGTGTCCTCCCAGCCTGGCCCCGGCCCAGAGGAGGTCAACAGCTATGAGGTAACCGAGGGCTGCCTTCCTCCTTAAGGCGCTCAGCACCTCCAGAACCTGCTTCGTGAGCCTGGTGAGATGTGATCGGCTCATGATCCTGTGACGGGGCTGAGGGTGCCGGAAGGAGACCCGCCAAGAACTGCTTTTCCTTGTCCAGCCAGGAAGAGGGGTCCCTGGGGCGTTGGGCGGTCTGACTGGGCCCATTCGAACAGAGTGAGCCTCTGGGGTCCCCGGGTTCTCCTGAAGAGCAAAGCCACCTCCCCTGCCTCCTGGCGGCGCGTCCAGGTGTGGTCAGGCTCTGGTACCTGCCAGCGATTTCAGTGAGAAGCTGCTTTCCATCCAGTGGGATTGACTTTGTTGCCTCCTAGGGGACAGACCTTTGCGAAGTTGTTTCTAGTTTGTGTTTCATTTTGTTTTCGCATGAATTAGAACCGTCTCTTTCCTAATGGGATAGGCTTGTCTGGAGGCAAGGAAATTGGTTTTGGCTAGAAAGACAGGTGAATGGGGAGAAGAGCGTGGGGTGGGGCATGATGGGAGCTCACTGGACTGCTGCCTTCCGAGGTCTCCCTGTCCAACTGCAGGCAAGGCCCAAGGTCTGCCTGAGTGACCAGACCTGGGATAGAGCAGACGGGATGGCAGAAGGACAGGAGGGGAGAACATTGGCCCCGTCTTTGTCGAATCTGTAATTCCTTCTAGGGCAGTGAGTTCTATGTGGCTGTTTTTTAAAGGTTTTTTTTTGGGGGGGGGGACCACTTACATTGATCTTTCATTTATTTATCTTTGTTCCTTGGCCTGTGCGGGCCTCCCATTGCAGTGGCCTCTCCGTCAGAGCACCAGCTCTGGGCGCATGCACTCCAGAGCACTGGCTCACAATTGGACACACCAGTCTCGCTGCTCCGCAGCACGCGGGATCTTCCCAGGTCAGGGATCGAACCAGCGCCCCTTGCACTGCGAGGCGGTGTCCTTACCCACTGGACCACCAGGGAAGCCCTATCTGCGTACGGGCGTGGCCCGGCAGCAATGACACCAGGGTGGGTGACTGTGTCCTCCCAGCCTGGCCCCGGCCCAGAGGAGGTCAACAGCTATGAGGTAACCGAGGGCTGCCTTCCTCCTTAAGGCGCTCAGCACCTCCAGAACCTGCTTCGTGAGCCTGGTGAGATGTGATCGGCTCATGATCCTGTGACGGGGCTGAGGGTGCCGGAAGGAGACCCGCCAAGAACTGCTTTTCCTTGTCCAGCCAGGAAGAGGGGTCCCTGGGGCGTTGGGCGGTCTGACTGGGCCCATTCGAACAGAGTGAGCCTCTGGGGTCCCCGGGTTCTCCTGAAGAGCAAAGCCACCTCCCCTGCCTCCTGGCGGCGCGTCCAGGTGTGGTCAGGCTCTGGTACCTGCCAGCGATTTCAGTGAGAAGCTGCTTTCCATCCAGTGGGATTGACTTTGTTGCCTCCTAGGGGACAGACCTTTGCGAGTTGTTTCTAGTTTGTGTTTCATTTTGTTTTCGCATGAATTAGAACCGTCTCTTTCCTAATGGGATAGGCTTGTCTGGAGGCAAGGAAATTGGTTTTGGCTAGAAAGACAGGTGAATGGGGAGAAGAGCGTGGGGTGGGGCATGATGGGAGCTCACTGGACTGCTGCCTTCCGAGGTCTCCCTGTCCAACTGCAGGCAAGGCCCAAGGTCTGCCTGAGTGACCAGACCTGGGATAGAGCAGACGGGATGGCAGAAGGACAGGAGGGGAGAACATTGGCCCCGTCTTTGTCGAATCTGTAATTCCTTCTAGGGCAGTGAGTTCTATGTGGCTGTTTTTTAAAGGTTTTTTTTTGGGGGGGGGGACCACTTACATTGATCTTTCATTTATTTATCTTTGTTCCTTGGCCTGTGCGGGCCTCCCATTGCAGTGGCCTCTCCCGTCGCAGAGCACCAGCTCTGGGCGCATGCACTCCAGAGCACTGGCTCACAATTGGACACACCAGTCTCGCTGCTCCGCAGCACGCGGGATCTTCCCAGGTCAGGGATCGAACCAGCGCCCCTTGCACTGCGAGGCGGTGTCCTTACCCACTGGACCACCAGGGAAGCCCTATCTGCCCGTGTTTATCATCAGGGGTAAACGCGAGGCACAGACTCCTCCAGGCATTTTCTCTGGATGCGCACCAGTGTCCCTGGTTGCCATGCCTCCAGTGACATCCAGAGCCTTGGGGTCTCGGTGGTCCGTCTGCGCCCTGCCCTCAGCCCGGTGACCACCCTCGGCTGACGACCTTCTCCTGGCCGACCGCGCTACACTGTCCCACCTCCACGCCATTGTCCTAAGGGTCCCTCCACCAGAAATGACCCCTCCTTCCAAATCTTCTCCAGCTCACGTACGTGTCAGGCCCTCACCGTGGACTCTGGCCAGCAGCTCCAGGCCGAGGGAAGGGCTCTGGCAAGGTCCGACCCCCTCGAGAGAGCAGAGCGTGCAGCCTTTACCTGGAATGCGCTCCGGTGGCCCCAAGGGCTGACCCGGGCTCGGTTAGCATCTTCGTCTTGTACTGAGGGTTAGGGAGGACCCAGACAGGCAGCCTGTCTTGTCTGAACGCCCCTTGGTCTTCATCTCTTCCTTCAGCCGATAGCAATAGAACATGGTATGAAGGTGGCTGGTCTGGTCAAACGGATGCGATAGGAGGTCCTGGCGACTAAGTTGGACCGAAGAGGAACAGTATTTCCCGAGTCGGAGCCAACGAGGAAGGGCAGTCCAGCTGAGGAAGCCTCAGGTCAATGGCTGAGGGTAGGAACCGTGTTCAGGAAACAGGAGGGGTGTTTGAGCATAGGCAGGAGCCCAGCCTCCTCCGGGGGACCGGCCTGGAGGCAGCGGGGTTCTGCAAGTCCAAGGGGGCCTGTGGAGACCAGAGACGCGCCACCATGTCTCAGGCTGACTCGGGCTGTGGGGGCCAGGAAGGGACGGAGGCAGCGGGAACCTGGCTTGGGGCTGGGCTGGGGTCCCAGCTGTGCGGAAAGGGAGGCGATGGATTCTGTAGCCATTTCAGGGGTCAGGGTGAGGCTCCAAGTCAAGACAACAAGGACTGGTCTTTCATGCCTTCACTTCCTTGGCAAACCTCAACGGAAAACTGCGAGCGTGGGGTCTGAGGGGGGGATGACCCAAAAGCAGCCTCCAGTGGACGTGAGCCAGCGGAGGAACGGGGAGTTTGGGTGACCGGTGTGCCCTTGACAGTCTCTCGCACCCAAACCCTCCCCGCTGCTTCCAACACAGCACAGGTGACCTTTAACCCCTCGCGCCTGTGGTCTTACTGCAGGCAGGAGGCGCTGCACCCAAGAGCCCCCCAGTCCAGGAGTAAACTGCCCACCAGAGGCCAGGGCAGGACAGACGTGGTCTCAGGGTCGCTCCCACATGGCCATCGAGAGCCCGGTGGCCTGGGTCAGGCAGGCCACGCGTGTCCTATCGGGGTGATGTTCACAGCTGTGGCCTTGGGGACGGGCCCCGGAGCGTGTGGCATTCTAGCCATGGGCCTCACACATGGGCGCCACTTACTAAGCCGTCGCTGTCGCCACTCCCACGGCTGTGATTACTATTATTACACCCCCGCGGGGCTGAGCGTGGGGTGCTCTCCGTCATCACCGTCGCTGTAGAGAGCAGGGCCACCAGGGACGCGCCGTTCCCGGGACTGGCTAGCATCCCCTTGGCATCACCCGCTGGCCAGCCAGCAGGTGGTACCTGCTACTCAGGGAAGGGGTCCGCGGCGGCCAGCTAGAGTCCTGGGTTCTGGCGCAGGCCAGAGGGCGGAGCCCGGCCCAGCTGGCCGCCTGGCAAGGGGAGGGCTCAGACCCTGGCGCAGGTGGGTAGAGTGAAGGGCTGGACACCCCAGCTCCAGGTTTGCTGAGGGCACGGGAAACCCGCTCCGCTGTGGTTCAGGAGGCCAGGGCTGGTACCCAGAGGACAGAGCAGTGATGGCGGGGAACGGGGCCAGGGCGGGCCTCCCAGGCCTGGCCAGAGCCCTCCCTCTTCTTGCCTGCTGGGCCTTGGGGTGGGCGACTGGGTAATGAGCCGCTGCCATCCCCGAGCCCCGTCAGGAGCCACTGAGCCGGGAACACACGCTGAACTGTGGCTCACCTGGAGGCCAGGGGAGCCCTGTGGCGGGAGTGCGCTCCAAGTCAAGACAACAAGGACTGGTCTTTCATGCCTTCACTTCCTTGGCAAACCTCAACGGAAAACTGCGAGCGTGGGGTCTGAGGGGGGGATGACCCAAAAGCAGCCTCCAGTGGACGTGAGCCAGCGGAGGAACGGGGAGTTTGGGTGACCGGTGTGCCCTTGACAGTCTCTCGCACCCAAACCCTCCCCGCTGCTTCCAACACAGCACAGGTGACCTTTAACCCCTCGCGCCTGTGGTCTTACTGCAGGCAGGAGGCGCTGCACCCAAGAGCCCCCCAGTCCAGGAGTAAACTGCCCACCAGAGGCCAGGGCAGGACAGACGTGGTCTCAGGGTCGCTCCCACATGGCCATCGAGAGCCCGGTGGCCTGGGTCAGGCAGGCCACGCGTGTCCTATCGGGGTGATGTTCACAGCTGTGGCCTTGGGGACGGGCCCCGGAGCGTGTGGCATTCTAGCCATGGGCCTCACACATGGGCGCCACTTACTAAGCCGTCGCTGTCGCCACTCCCACGGCTGTGATTACTATTATTACACCCCCGCGGGGCTGAGCGTGGGGTGCTCTCCGTCATCACCGTCGCTGTAGAGAGCAGGGCCACCAGGGACGCGCCGTTCCCGGGACTGGCTAGCATCCCCTTGGCATCACCCGCTGGCCAGCCAGCAGGTGGTACCTGCTACTCAGGGAAGGGGTCCGCGGCGGCCAGCTAGAGTCCTGGGTTCTGGCGCAGGCCAGAGGGCGGAGCCCGGCCCAGCTGGCCGCCTGGCAAGGGGAGGGCTCAGACCCTGGCGCAGGTGGGTAGAGTGAAGGGCTGGACACCCCAGCTCCAGGTTTGCTGAGGGCACGGGAAACCCGCTCCGCTGTGGTTCAGGAGGCCAGGGCTGGTACCCAGAGGACAGAGCAGTGATGGCGGGGAACGGGGCCAGGGCGGGCCTCCCAGGCCTGGCCAGAGCCCTCCCTCTTCTTGCCTGCTGGGCCTTGGGGTGGGCGACTGGGTAATGAGCCCGCTGCCATCCCCGAGCCCCGTCAGGAGCCACTGAGCCGGGAACACACGCTGAACTGTGGCTCACCTGGAGGCCAGGGGAGAGCCCTGTGGCGGGAGTGCGAGGCAGACGAGTGGATGAGGCCGCACATGCGGGGACGCTCAACACGCGTGTACACGCACCCACCACCCTGGACGGAGCTCGCTTTCCTGGACCCCAGGGAGCCCCTCTGGCACCAGAAGGCGCACATCCTCTGGGCTGTTGCCCATGTCCCTCTCTTCCAGAGGTACCCCATGTGGGCACCACCTGCCCCTTCTTCCGCAGAGGGCCTGGGGCCGCCTGACTCTGCCACCTTAGGAGGGGTCTTTGGGGCCAGCCGCCTGCCGTGCCCACCACTTCCCTGTGCCCAGAGCTCACTCAGACCTGCCGTGAAAGGGCTGCTTCCCATTGACAAGCCTCCTGGGCTCACCCGGGAGTGGCTGTGGCAAGTCGGCAGGTGGCATGAAACCCAGGGCCCAGCCCTCCGACCCGGACCCCTTCCTCCCTGCCCTAAAACCAGGGCCTAAGTAGTGACAGAGGAATGCTTTGTTCCTGTCCAGGAGCATGGGCATCATAGCGCTGGACCCTGGCATGTCCCAAGGAGGGACGAAGGCCCGGGTGGGGGAAGGGGAAGGTGCCCGAGGCCACCTCGCTGCCCTGCCAGGGTTCTGCATGGGGGCAGCGCCAGGGCCAGCCAGGCTGCGCCGCCCGGAGGCCCCAGCAGGGAGATCGAGAGGGCAGCATCCCAGCCACGGAGATCATCAGGGATCGCCATGGCAACGGGGGTGCAATTAAGGCCCGTTTCAGCTGGGAGCAGGTGGGTAGAGTGAAGGGCTGGACACCCCAGCTCCAGGTTTGCTGAGGGCACGGGAAACCCGCTCCGCTGTGGTTCAGGAGGCCAGGGCTGGTACCCAGAGGACAGAGCAGTGATGGCGGGGAACGGGGCCAGGGCGGGCCTCCCAGGCCTGGCCAGAGCCCTCCTCTCCTTGCCTGCTGGGCCTTGGGGTGGGCGACTGGGTAATGAGCCCGCTGCCATCCCCGAGCCCCGTCAGGAGCCACTGAGCCGGGAACACACGCTGAACTGTGGCTCACCTGGAGGCCAGGGGAGAGCCCTGTGGCGGGAGTGCGAGGCAGACGAGTGGATGAGGCCGCACATGCGGGGACGCCAACACGCGTGTACACGCACCCACCACCCTGGACGGAGCTCGCTTTCCTGGACCCCGGGGAGCCCCTCTGGCACCAGAAGGCGCACATCCTCTGGGCTGTTGCCCATGTCCCTCTCTTCCAGAGGTACCCCATGTGGGCACCACCTGCCCCTTCTTCCGCAGAGGGCCTGGGGCCGCCTGACTCTGCCACCTTAGGAGGGGTCTTTGGGGCCAGCCGCCTGCCGTGCCCACCACTTCCCTGTGCCCAGAGCTCACTCAGACCTGCCGTGAAAGGGCTGCTTCCCATTGACAAGCCTCCTGGGCTCACCCGGGAGTGGCTGTGGCAAGTCGGCAGGTGGCATGAAACCCAGGGCCCAGCCCTCCGACCCGGACCCCTTCCTCCCTGCCCTAAAACCAGGGCCTAAGTAGTGACAGAGGAATGCTTTGTTCCTGTCCAGGAGCATGGGCATCATAGCGCTGGACCCTGGCATGTCCCAAGGAGGGACGAAGGCCCGGGTGGGGGAAGGGGAAGGTGCCCGAGGCCACCTCGCTGCCCTGCCAGGGTTCTGCATGGGGGCAGCGCCAGGGCCAGCCAGGCTGCGCCGCCCGGAGGCCCCAGCAGGGAGATCGAGAGGGCAGCATCCCAGCCACGGAGATCATCAGGGATCGCCATGGCAACGGGGGTGCAATTAAGGCCCGTTTCAGCTGGGAGCAGCTGTGTGCACTTTATCTGCCTTGAATAAGGAGCAGAGAAAAAACCTGGGGAGGGAAAGGGGGTGGGGAGGCGGGAGGGAAATCGCAGTTCTTTGCAGGCCTCTTCCTGTTCTGAGAGAAAGAGGAGAGGGGGCGGGAGGAGGGAGGGAGGGAGGGAGAGAGATGGAGACCAAAAGAGGCAGAGCCAGACAGACTGTGGAAGAGGCACCACGGGGAGACTGAGAGACAGCGGCGGGCGGCGCAGAGGTGGCACGGGGAGACCAGAGGCAGGGACAGAGAGGCACCCGACAGCAGGCAGGCCCACAGGCCCGCTCGGACACACAGACTCAGGCGCAGGACAGAGAGAACCCACAGAGTCCAGACAGGCAGGGCCAGAGCCTCACCACCCCTCCCCCTTCCTTACACGGGAATTTTTTTCCCAGCCAGGATGAGGCCTCTTGGCTTCCCCTTCTCCAGACACACACCCAGTCATCCAGCCCCTGAGCCCGCACTCCTCTGTGCCCTCAGCCTGGCCCAACGACTTACGCTCCTTGGGTCCCTCCTCCAGGAAGCCCTCAGGCCTTCCCCAGGATTCCCTCCGCAGGCAGGGACTTCAGCTGCCCTCTCTGTCCGCCGCCTTCCCTTCCTGGCTATGCCACGGAGTCCAAATTACATGTTTGCATCACCCTTCAGCAAAGGCATCTCCGGTCTCCTGCCCGGCTGGGGAGAAGATGGGTTGTTAAGGCAGGAGGGGCTCTGAGCAGCCTTGGTCTTGGGCGGTGAGCTGAGACACTCTTGAGACCCGCCGCGTTGTAGATGGCTCTTCTCCCCGCTGGCCCAGGCCACTCCCGCCTCAGGGCCTTTGCACATGCCCTGCCTCTGCCTGGAACTCTCTTCTCCACACACACTCACTCGGGTCTTTCCCTCATTGCCTCTAGGTTTCTTCTCAAATGTCACCTCACCAGAGAGGCCCTCCCTGGCCATCCCGTATCAAACAGCTGTCTCCTGACCCCAGGGCCACCACCCTCTCCCCATTCCAGGGCTTCCCTGTGTCCACCTCCAGCCAGCCGGCCCCGTCCTGACCTGCGTGTTGGTCTCCGTCCGTGTGCTTCACGGGGGCCGGGACCTCCTTCTCTGCTGTCCCAGGATCCTGGACCCCAACCTGCCCCACAGTGTCGAGGGGCCACTCTGTAAGCCCGGCACGGCTGAGGCCGGTGGCAGAGTCTTCCAGCCGCCTGGAGCCAGGCAGGCGGCCTCACGGCAGAGTCGAGTCGAGCTCCCAGTGTCCTGATGGGTCTTTTTCTGGGTGCCATGGAGTCACAGCCCCCGCTCTCCCTTCCCTTGACCCTCACGGGCCCATGGGCCCAGACCACGCTGATCGACCTCTGGCGCCGTGTCCTGGATAATGCCCTTCCTCTTCCCTCACGACCTGAACGCCGCCTGCCCGGAGGGGTTCAGGTATCCCTCCTGCCCCCTAGGAGTCCTGCCCTCCTCCTGCCCAGAGCCTCGCATTTCCCTGCAGACACCCAGGCTCCCGGCTGGGGTGAGGGGCTGAGCAGGGTGGCCTGCTTCTGTTGCTGGCCAGCTGTGACCGAGCAAGTCCGGTCACCTTCCTGACTCTGTTTCTGGGCTACTGACCGGAGGGCTGCGGCTCCGTCCGTGAGGGCTCCCGCTCAGACAGACCCGCTGGGGCTCGTGTCTGTGCCGCGTAGGCATCGGGTGGGCCGGCGGCTCCCGCTGTGGGTGACAGACCACCGGGGGGCGCAGCTAGTGGGCTGAGCGGTGGGAGGGGCAGCGTCTGCGAGGCTGTCTGGAACATGGGACCCTCTGAAGCGCCAGGACGGGGCGTCCGCTGGGCCCTCCCCTGTACGTCGGGGCTGGATGCTCTTGGGCCGCGGCTGAGCGGCTGGAGAAAGGGCAGGCTGCGGCTGCCAGGCCCATGCAGGTGGTGGGGTGGCCGCATCTATTCCTGGCAGTGACCTTGAAGGCGGTCAGAGCGGCTCGAGGCAGATGCCGGGGCACGGCTGGGGGCCACTGCCTGTTCCCGGAGCCCACACGGAAGAGGCCGGGCGTGGGGGCGGCTGCCCCTCCCGGCCCCGCCAGCCAGCACAGGCCTCTCAACTAGACAGCCTCCTGGGGGCAGAGCGCAGAGTTGGGGAAAGAAGAAAGCCTTCCTGGGGAGACAACCGAGAAGTTGGGGGGTGGCCTGTGGGCTGAGCCAGGGCTTCAGCCAGGGTGGGGCTGCGCTGGTGTGAGAGGCTTGGGGGAGCCCCACCCCGTTCTCCCCAGAAGGGCCAGGGATGCCCCCGAGGAGAGAGTCTTCCAGCCGCCTGGAGCCAGGCAGGCGGCCTCACGGCAGAGTCGAGTCGAGCTCCCAGTGTCCTGATGGGTCTTTTTCTGGGTGCCATGGAGTCACAGCCCCCGCTCTCCCTTCCCTTGACCCTCACGGGCCCATGGGCCCAGACCACGCTGATCGACCTCTGGCGCCGTGTCCTGGATAATGCCCTTCCTCTTCCCTCACGACCTGAACGCCGCCTGCCCGGAGGGGTTCAGGTATCCCTCCTGCCCCCTAGGAGTCCTGCCCTCCTCCTGCCCAGAGCCTCGCATTTCCCTGCAGACACCCAGGCTCCCGGCTGGGGTGAGGGGCTGAGCAGGGTGGCCTGCTTCTGTTGCTGGCCAGCTGTGACCGAGCAAGTCCGGTCACCTTCCTGACTCTGTTTCTGGGCTACTGACCGGAGGGCTGCGGCTCCGTCCGTGAGGGCTCCCGCTCAGACAGACCCGCTGGGGCTCGTGTCTGTGCCGCGTAGGCATCGGGTGGGCCGGCGGCTCCCGCTGTGGGTGACAGACCACCGGGGGGCGCAGCTAGTGGGCTGAGCGGTGGGAGGGGCAGCGTCTGCGAGGCTGTCTGGAACATGGGACCCTCTGAAGCGCCAGGACGGGGCGTCCGCTGGGCCCTCCCCTGTACGTCGGGGCTGGATGCTCTTGGGCCGCGCGCTGAGCGGCTGGAGAAAGGGCAGGCTGCGGCTGCCAGGCCCATGCAGGTGGTGGGGTGGCCGCATCTATTCCTGGCAGTGACCTTGAAGGCGGTCAGAGCGGCTCGAGGCAGATGCCGGGGCACGGCTGGGGGCCACTGCCTGTTCCCGGAGCCCACACGGAAGAGGCCGGGCGTGGGGGCGGCTGCCCCTCCCGGCCCCGCCAGCCAGCACAGGCCTCTCAACTAGACAGCCTCCTGGGGGCAGAGCGCAGAGTTGGGGAAAGAAGAAAGCCTTCCTGGGGAGACAACCGAGAAGTTGGGGGGTGGCCTGTGGGCTGAGCCAGGGCTTCAGCCAGGGTGGGGCTGCGCTGGTGTGAGAGGCTTGGGGGAGCCCCACCCCGTTCTCCCCAGAAGGGCCAGGGATGCCCCCGAGGAGAGATACACTGTCCCTGAGACCCGCCCAGGCCTGCGGTTCCCACGATCATCATGGCCTCAAGGCCTCTAGGAGAGGACACGGTTCCCCGAGTTTGAGGCAGGAAGCAGATGCGTGGGGAGTCCCAGAGACCTCAAAGTTCTCCACTGGCTACACCAGGTTCTACCTCGAACGCTGGCGGCACGGGCATCCCCCACATCATGTCATTACCCTCCCAAGAATGGGACCTGCCTTTATGACATGGGACTCCGCTTTTACCAGATGGGACCCTGCCTTTACGAGATGGGACTCCACCTTTATCAGATGGGACCCCGCCTTTAGGAGATGGAATCTTTCCTTTGACTCCACTTCTAGTGCCGGGGCAGAATTCTCCTCTTGTTTCCTCACAACTGATCACAGACGGCTGGATCGCTGATGATCTGAAGGGAAGCTTAGTGGTGAATGAATGAAAGAGAGTGAAAGTCACTTGGGTGCTCTCCAGGCTCCTCCTATCCGGCAGAAGCTCCTGGAGGGGAAAGGAATGCCTAACAGGTCTTGTGCTGAACACAGGGTTCTGCGGGGAGCACGCTCAGGAGTGCTGAACTGACGTAACCTGCCCCCTCTTCCTGGCCCCTCCGTGGCCTTCCCATGAGTGGCCCCAGAGCAGAGCAGAGGCATAGCAGCTGGAGGCCCTCTGAAAACAGGCTCCAGGGTTTGGGGGGAGGGGAGGGGCTGAGGAGCAGGGAGAGAGGCCAAAGCAGTGATGCTAAGGGTTACAGAAATGTCACCAGCTACTTGCCAAGGCTTGCTGTGTGCCAGGAACGGTGCCGAGCATGTGGCTTCTCATCTCATCATCCACTGCGGAGGCTGGGACCGTTGCATAGGCAGGGACGCTGTCACAGGTTCAGGTCCTTTGACAGAAGCTACGCAGCTCCTGAGTGGCAGCGCTGGGACTCAGGCCCAACCCTGTGGCTCAGCGGCCGTGCCTTCCTGCCCTCCCAGCCACAGCGACCCGGTGACCCGGCTCAGCCAGGGGGGGGCTGCGCTGGTGTGAGAGGCTTGGGGGAGCCCCACCCCGTTCTCCCCAGAAGGGCCAGGGATGCCCCCGAGGAGAGATACACTGTCCCTGAGACCCGCCCAGGCCTGCGGTTCCCACGATCATCATGGCCTCAAGGCCTCTAGGAGAGGACACGGTTCCCCGAGTTTGAGGCAGGAAGCAGATGCGTGGGGAGTCCCAGAGACCTCAAAGTTCTCCACTGGCTACACCAGGTTCTACCTCGAACGCTGGCGGCACGGGCATCCCCCACATCATGTCATTACCCTCCCAAGAATGGGACCTGCCTTTATGACATGGGACTCCGCTTTTACCAGATGGGACCCTGCCTTTACGAGATGGGACTCCACCTTTATCAGATGGGACCCCGCCTTTAGGAGATGGAATCTTTCCTTTGACTCCACTTCTAGTGCCGGGGCAGAATTCTCCTCTTGTTTCCTCACAACTGATCACAGACGGCTGGATCGCTGATGATCTGAAGGGAAGCTTAGTGGTGAATGAATGAAAGAGAGTGAAAGTCACTTGGGTGCTCTCCAGGCTCCTCCTATCCGGCAGAAGCTCCTGGAGGGGAAAGGAATGCCTAACAGGTCTTGTGCTGAACACAGGGTTCTGCGGGGAGCACGCTCAGGAGTGCTGAACTGACGTAACCTGCCCCCTCTTCCTGGCCCCTCCGTGGCCTTCCCATGAGTGGCCCCAGAGCAGAGCAGAGGCATAGCAGCTGGAGGCCCTCTGAAAACAGGCTCCAGGGTTTGGGGGGAGGGGAGGGGCTGAGGAGCAGGGAGAGAGGCCAAAGCAGTGATGCTAAGGGTTACAGAAATGTCACCAGCTACTTGCCAAGGCTTGCTGTGTGCCAGGAACGGTGCCGAGCATGTGGCTTCTCATCTCATCATCCACTGCGGAGGCTGGGACCGTTGCATAGGCAGGGACGCTGTCACAGGTTCAGGTCCTTTGACAGAAGCTACGCAGCTCCTGAGTGGCAGCGCTGGGACTCAGGCCCAACCCTGTGGCTCAGCGGCCGTGCCTTCCTGCCCTCCCAGCCACAGTGAGCCTGGCGGGGTGAGACCCAAGGCCTTACTGGGGCGCAGCAACCCCGGGTTTTCTCTTCCCAGTTCTGATTGGCTCCTTGTCCCCGTCAGAACTGGCTTCCACCCCCCAGGCCTGGTGTAGGCCCTCCAGCGGGGCTGTGCAAGGGCAAGGGGGCAGGAGCGGCCTAGCCCACCGCCTCTCGCCAGCCTGCGCCGCCTGGTCTAGGACACGAGGCCGGCCCTCTCCGATCGACTCAGCGTCTGCGTGGGGATCGTCAGGGGTCAGATGTGAATGGGGGGGGCACACACACACACACCCCACACACACACACCCCGCCCTCCAGGCCCCCTGCTCAGCCCACCCTCCAGCCCCACGTGCTCTCTTCCCGAGGGGGCAAGCCTTCCGTGTTTGGGAACATCTCTAGAGCAGCGAGCAAGCATGAGGGGAGGACAGGGCTCAGAGGTCACAGCTCGGGGCCCCCCGACTCTCACGTGGAGGTGTTCATGCCTGCCCTGGAGGTGTTTAGGAGGATAAAGGTGGTGGTGCCTCTCAGAGGGCAGGTAACGGGGAGGAGGAGGGGGGTGGCGTGCTGACAGGTGAGCAGAGCTGTAAAGCTCCGGGCCTCCTGGTCTCTTCTGCTTCAGCAGAGCCTTTCAGCTTCGGAGGGCGCCCTGTGGGTGCTGCGGACCCATCAGACCCGCCCCTCCCTTTCTCCCTTCCTTCCAAGATCCTGTCGGTGTGTCTGTCCCCCTGCCCGTCTCTCTGTCTCTCTGCTCCCCTCCTGTGTCTGTCCCCCGGCCATCCCCGGCCCCTCCCTGCCTCTGTCACCCCATCGGCAGGACCGTGTGTGCTGGCCTCCTCGGCCTGCCCGCTCGCTGTCTCCTTTGCTTAATCATCTTAATCAGTGTGTCCCCGTCACTCAGCCCTGGCTGTCTAGCGGTCGCAGCTTCCCGCGAGCGGACGCCCCGAAGTCCACATGCCCCTGGAGGCTCACACGGTCCGCCAGACGCCAGGCCCCTCCTCCGCAGGCCCCAGACTCTCCTTGGGGACCCGCCTCCTGGACCACTGTTCAACCCTTCCTGGTTCCAGTTCTGTTGTTCCCAGGGGAAACCGGAGGCAAGCGGTCCTTGGTCAGCGCTGGGACTCAGGCCCAACCCTGTGGCTCAGCGGCCGTGCCTTCCTGCCCTCCCAGCCACAGCGAGCCTTGAGACCCAAGGCCTTACTGGCGCAGCAACCGGGTTTCTCTTCCAGTTCTGATTGGCTCCTTGTCCCGTCAGAACTGGCTTCCACCCCCCAGGCCTGGTGTAGGCCCTCCAGCGGGGCTGTGCAAGGGCAAGGGGGCAGGAGCGGCCTAGCCCACCGCCTCTCGCCAGCCTGCGCCGCCTGGTCTAGGACACGAGGCCGGCCCTCTCCGATCGACTCAGCGTCTGCGTGGGGATCGTCAGGGGTCAGATGTGAATGGGGGGGGCACACACACACACACACACACACACCCCGCCCTCCAGGCCCCCTGCTCAGCCCACCCTCCAGCCCCACGTGCTCTCTTCCCGAGGGGGCAAGCCTTCCGTGTTTGGGAACATCTCTAGAGCAGCGAGCAAGCATGAGGGGAGGACAGGGCTCAGAGGTCACAGCTCGGGGCCCCCCGACTCTCACGTGGAGGTGTTCATGCCTGCCCTGGAGGTGTTTAGGAGGATAAAGGTGGTGGTGCCTCTCAGAGGGCAGGTAACGGGGAGGAGGAGGGGGGTGGCGTGCTGACAGGTGAGCAGAGCTGTAAAGCTCCGGGCCTCCTGGTCTCTTCTGCTTCAGCAGAGCCTTTCAGCTTCGGAGGGCGCCCTGTGGGTGCTGCGGACCCATCAGACCCGCCCCTCCCTTTCTCCCTTCCTTCCAAGATCCTGTCGGTGTGTCTGTCCCCCTGCCCGTCTCTCTGTCTCTCTGCTCCCCTCCTGTGTCTGTCCCCCGGCCATCCCCGGCCCCTCCCTGCCTCTGTCACCCCATCGGCAGGACCGTGTGTGCTGGCCTCCTCGGCCTGCCCGCTCGCTGTCTCCTTTGCTTAATCATCTTAATCAGTGTGTCCCCGTCACTCAGCCCTGGCTGTCTAGCGGTCGCAGCTTCCCGCGAGCGGACGCCCCGAAGTCCACATGCCCCTGGAGGCTCACACGGTCCGCCAGACGCCAGGCCCCTCCTCCGCAGGCCCCAGACTCTCCTTGGGGACCCGCCTCCTGGACCACTGTTCAACCCTTCCTGGTTCCAGTTCTGTTGTTCCCAGGGGAAACCGGAGGCAAGCAAGTGCCCGTCCGGCTCCCTGGGGCAGGACCGTGAGCCGGGGCCCAGATCAGGCCCTGGGGCCTCAGACTCATTGGGTGGGAAAGGGGCTGCGGTGAAGGAGGCGTCCTCCTGGGTCACCCACCCTTTCTCAGCCTGGCCCCGGCGGCCCCCAGAGTCAGCCGGGCAGGGAGCTTCTGAAGGTCCGGCCGGGCCCTCAGGCTTACTGCATTTTCAGCAAGTGCACCAAAGTCAGAGCCTCGCGGACCCTCCCACTTCTCAGCGGCCCGGCCCGGCCCAGCCCAGGGCTCTGCGCCGCCCAGCTGTGTGTGCCCACCGCAGGCCCGGGCCGGGCGCGTGCCGCTCACAGGGTGTGCCCACAGCGCCCTCTCCTGGAAGCTCCCTCTGTTTGGACAGACTCCACTTCCTTGGAGAAACCATACCCGGTGTGTCTGAGAAAATGGCTGGAGGGACACGACGGGGACGGCTGAGGGGGCGGGGCTGCCCCGGAGCCACGCCCTCACCCACCCCCTGATCTGGGGGCGTGGAAACCACCGCCCCAACCCCTGCCCTTCCTCCTTGCTCCTTCCTCCACAGATACTGCCGGTGTGAGTGTGTGTGTGTCGTCTGGAGAAGAGCAGCGTTGTTTATTTGGGCTGTAACCTTGGCTCTGGGGTAGAGCAGGGCAGTGGGACTCTTTGGAGCCCGGAGCAAAGAATGTAATATTCATAAGTGACCTCGCCGTAAATGGAGTCCGGTGCTGCAGAGGGACTCAGACACACGATGCCCTCCAGCTCCCCAGCCGTGGCCTTTCTCAGGGAGCTCCTCAGCGCCTCAAGCTCCTGACGGACCGTCCATAGTGTCCCCAGATCTGACCTGGACACGGGTCTTCTCCATCCCACCTGTACAGGGGGTCTGTAGAGGCGCGAGGGCCCTGAGTGCAGGGTGGGCAGCGTGGGGCCCTGGCTCGGCATCTCACCCAGGCTCTCACACACAGTAGGAACTCAGGACACGACTGTATAATAGGTCAGGTGTGAATTAATTGACGCCAGGCCCCTCCTCCGCAGGCCCCAGACTCTCCTTGGGGACCCGCCTCCTGGACCACTGTTCAACCCTTCCTGGTTCCAGTTCTGTTGTTCCCAGGGGAAACCGGAGGCAAGCAAGTGCCCGTCCGGCTCCCTGGGGCAGGACCGTGAGCCGGGGCCCAGATCAGGCCCTGGGGCCTCAGACTCATTGGGTGGGAAAGGGGCTGCGGTGAAGGAGGCGTCCTCCTGGGTCACCCACCCTTTCTCAGCCTGGCCCCGGCGGCCCCCAGAGTCAGCCGGGCAGGGAGCTTCTGAAGGTCCGGCCGGGCCCTCAGGCTTACTGCATTTTCAGCAAGTGCACCAAAGTCAGAGCCTCGCGGACCCTCCCACTTCTCAGCGGCCCGGCCCGGCCCAGCCCAGGGCTCTGCGCCGCCCAGCTGTGTGTGCCCACCGCAGGCCCGGGCCGGGCGCGTGCCGCTCACAGGGTGTGCCCACAGCGCCCTCTCCTGGAAGCTCCTCTGTTTGGACAGACTCCACTTCCTTGGAGAAACCATACCCGGTGTGTCTGAGAAAATGGCTGGAGGGACACGACGGGGACGGCTGAGGGGGCGGGGCTGCCCCGGAGCCACGCCCTCACCCACCCCCTGATCTGGGGGCGTGGAAACCACCGCCCCAACCCCTGCCCTTCCTCCTTGCTCCTTCCTCCACAGATACTGCCGGTGTGAGTGTGTGTGTGTCGTCTGGAGAAGAGCAGCGTTGTTTATTTGGGCTGTAACCTTGGCTCTGGGGTAGAGCAGGGCAGTGGGACTCTTTGGAGCCCGGAGCAAAGAATGTAATATTCATAAGTGACCTCGCCGTAAATGGAGTCCGGTGCTGCAGAGGGACTCAGACACACGATGCCCTCCAGCTCCCCAGCCGTGGCCTTTCTCAGGGAGCTCCTCAGCGCCTCAAGCTCCTGACGGACCGTCCATAGTGTCCCCAGATCTGACCTGGACACGGGTCTTCTCCATCCCACCTGTACAGGGGGTCTGTAGAGGCGCGAGGGCCCTGAGTGCAGGGTGGGCAGCGTGGGGCCCTGGCTCGGCATCTCACCCAGGCTCTCACACACAGTAGGAACTCAGGACACGACTGTATAATAGGTCAGGTGTGAATTAATTCGTTTAATTAATTTGTTTAATTGGTATACTGGCTCATTTCACAGATGGGAACGGAGAGGCAGGAAGTCAATGGGTCCCAGGTCGTCCCGCCATAAGTGGCAAAGCTGGGATTCAGGGTCAGGCATTACAGATCAGGAGGGGACTCTCACAGACACGCATGACGGTCGTTGGGCAGTTACATAAACCTCTAAATTTTAGCATCTGTTTTAGGCCTCTGCTCTCAGAATACGCACATTGAATGTCTGTTGAATTGACAGCTTGCCAGGCATTGGGGTGGGCAGTGACTATCTGGTGGATGAGGGCTGGATGAATTGGACCCAAGCAGGACTGAGCTTGTGAGTGTGGGCAGAGGCTCTGCCTCCGCGTGGGTGGCCCCGCCCCCTCAGAGAGCCGGGGCCTGGTGGGGGGATGCAGAGGCCTGGGTCCTGCTCCCCACTCTCCCAGACGCGTGAGTCCAGGGGCAGGGGAGCCTAACCCCACTTCCTGAGGGTTTTGAGAGGCAGAGCTTGGCGGCCTCTCCCTCCAGCCATCAGGAGATGGACGCCCCATCCTCCACTCCCTCCACTCAAGCATCAGTGGGCCGGCCTTGGGAGGGGTGGGGCGGGGCAGGGGTGCAGTTGGAAGACTTTTGTTAATCATCTCAGAGTCTGCCTTGTGCACCTGCCTTTCTTAAACAGGAGGGCGACACCTGTCTTTTCTTCCTCTGTTTTTGTAAGCAAAGGAAGGAGAAAGCATTCCCAAGAGGTAACCAGGCAGATACCGTCTGGCACCAAAGCACAGGGGCCCTGGCCTCACAAGCCACCAGGTCCCACATGGGACATGGGGTGGCACAGAAAACCAGGATTCTCACCGCCTGCTTCGCTCACATCTGGGGAAGCAAGAAGACCCGTGTTGGGCCACATGTGCTTTAAAGCCCTGTGTACTGGGGAGCCAGGGGGTCTTCTGGACAAGGTAGAATTTTGGAGCATAGAGAAGGCAGGAAGATAGGTGCAGACTAACCCAGTGCATTGGGGACACAGATGGAGCCATGATTGGTAGCAGGTGCCGTGGTTGGTAGCAGGTGCCGTGGGTGGCAGCGGGCGCCATGATTGGTAGCGGGCGCCGTGGTTGGTAGCAGGCGCTGTGGTTGGTAGTGGGCACTATGATTGGCAGCAGGCACCATGGTTGGTATCAGGCACCATGACTGGTAGCAGGCACCGTGGTTGGTAGCAGGCGCCGTAGTTGGTAGCGGGCAGTATGGTTGGTAGCGGGCAGTATGATTGGTAGCGGGCACCACGATTGGTAATGGGAGTGGGCACCGTGGTTGGTAGTGGGCGCCGTGGCTGGCAGTGGGCGCCATGATTGGTAGCCGGTGCCGCGGTTGGCAGTGGGCTCCGTGGTTGGAAGGGACACTGCAAGAGACGGGGAGAGCTTGGCGGAGCAGAGCAGGGAGATTGTGGAGCCAGACCCGGCTGCTCCCTGGAGAAGCTGCCTCCATTCCTGTGCACGTGGCTCCCGTCCCTGCCGCAGCCGATGCTCCGGGCTGCCCAGCCGCGTCTTGAGGAGCGTCCCGAGAAGCACGGCACAGTCTGTTTCTGGTGTTTGGAAGCGGGCCCTGTCCACGGAAGGCACCTGTCTGGGCTCCTCCTCCCGCGAGGTCCCCACAGGGCCTTCTCACAGCGCAGGTGTGGTTTGGGTCCAGTGAGGCTCCGCGGTCTCTGCCCCTGACGCCGGCACCCCAGCCCCACCCTTCTGCTTCCCCTGAGATACTGACGGGCCTCCTTCTCCCTACCTCGAGGGGCTCTTGGTCCACCCAGCCATTAATTTGCAAATGGGCCATTTTTTGCTTCAAAGGAAAGATGGGTTTTTTTCTCTGAGATCTGCAGATTTTTAATATTCTCAAATGACTAGCCGGATCGATCAAAGATCAAGAGTTTGGGGCATGTTAGGTGTGGATTCTCAAAGTCCATTTTCATTTGTTCAGGGCAAGACCCAGCGAGCAGGCGACTGAATGAGGGACCCAAGGCTTAGGGCCCCGTGGGGGTCTTGTTACCTGGTTTTTCGATGTGTTCCTTCAGCTGAACTGCTGTTGATGATTTTCATCCCTCTCCCCGTGCCCAACCCCAGCCGATTTCCTAAAGGCCCCGCGTGATTCACCCTCCCTTCCCAAGCCTGCGGGCCCCGCAGCAGGACCGGCCAGGCCGTGCGCCGGGCACAGTGGGGAGCCCCCGTGAGGAGAAGCCCGGCCACCTGGCAGCTCGGCTGGCACAGACTTCGCCTGCGGTGCGGGAGCCCCTGGTTCGATTCCTGGGTCAGGAAATCTCCCGGAGAAGGGATAGGCCACCCTCTCCAGTATTCTCGCCTGGAGAGTTCCAGAGCTCCTTCCCGGGTCACAAAGGGTCAGACATGACTGAGCAACTTTCACTTCCGGGCCACCAAGCTGTGTGGTCAGGGGTCTCTGCAGTTCAGTCTTGGAGATCCAGGGGTGTCGGGAGGAGACCACCTGTGCGTGCGGCAGTCAGGAGGGCTTTCTGAGAGAGGGGGACTGAACTGGACCTTAAAGAATACAAGGCTTCCGGGGCCCGGGCCGCGGGCGTAATGCTGGGTGGGGAGGTGGTCTGGCCGCCACGCTGGATGCTGTGGGCACGTCACCGTCCCCTTCTGTTTCATGAGCACCTTCCCCGGGGGAGGGTGACTCGTGAGAGGGTGACACGGGCTGACGGCCTGGCTCAAGAAGACAGCCCCCTGGCTGCCCAGCCTCTCCCGGGTGGACTGGGCTGCCCTCGCCAGCATCCCCTTCCTAATTGCCCCATTTCTGTAAATGGTACCTTCCCATCTGAACCGTTAGCCTCCTGGTTTTAAAGCTCTCCCTTTGTTTTCAGTTCTGAGGCCTTAACGTTGGAACACCGGGCACAGCCAGCATCTGTCTGCGGTCTCCCTCCAGCCAGCCAGGCTCTCACAGCCCCCCAGACCTGCTCCCCGGCCCCAGCCCCGCTTGCTTCCTCCTCCGGAGGCTGGGTTCTGGGAGGTGCTGGAGCCATGGCCTGTACAGGGAGGGGCTGGGCCTCCGAACCTCCTCCAGGACCCGCCCCGCCCTGCACTGCCCGGAGGAGATCTTTGCAACAAGTGTCCGAGCCTTCCCTCCACAGAGGTGCAGAGTCCCTGGTCCAAGGGAGGGGAGGGTCAGGAAAGATCTCAAGTCAGGAAGGGCTGAGACAACAGTCGCGGCGTGGTAGTAATGGGAACGGTCCCAACAGACCCACCGTCTGATATCTGTATTCTTGGCACGACTGAAAGAATCCTCCCCAGGGCCATTAGCTCCTTTAACAAGCTCGGGAGGAGAGGGGCTTCCCTGGTGGTTCAGTGGGTGGAGAGTACGCCTTGCAGCACAAGGGGCACCGGTTCGATTCCTTGCCCAGGAGGATCCCACATGCCTCAGAGTGGCTGGACTGGTGTGTCCAGTTAGGAGCCAGTGCTCTGGAGTGCATGCGCCCAGAGCCGCTGCTCTGCAACGAGAGAGGCCACTGCAGTGGGAGGCCCACACCGGGCAAAGAATAAAGATGGATGAGTTACGCGAGATCCTAGAGCAAGTAGCAAGCTGTTTCGATGGGCGGGCAGCTCCGCGGATGGGTATTCAGCTGGTTGCTTAGGATGACAGGAAGACGAGCTGACTTCAGCCAAAAGCCATCTCTCCCCTCCCAGCCACTCAAACAGGAAATCACCTGCCCCGTAGGATGCAGTTAGTTATAAGTTGATTAAGCCAGTGCTCTTCACTAATTATTCCCTGCAGGTCTCCTGTCCTCCCTGGAAAGGGAAACAGCTTCTCCTCTGTCTGTCCCCTCACCTCCATGCGTGTATTTTTGGAGCTCAGCTCGGGACATCTGGTCCAATAAGGAGCATGAGCTCCTAGACGGTAGGAGAGGAGGAATCAGGGCTGCCCGGGGCTGCGAGGTGAGCCGGGCTACTGCCCTGCTGGGCCCGGGACAAACTGGGCACCCAGCCATGGCCAGCAGGGCCCGCCAGGGCTGAATGGGAGGCAAGGACACGCCTGCCCTTCCTCCGCGGGTCTCAGGATGTCCTCGGAGCTCCAGGGGCACACACGGCCCAGCATCGCCCCCCCTCCAACCTGGTTGTCAGTTCCGGCACGTTCCCAGGACCTCGCCGAGGCCCCCCAGCCGAGACTGCCTGAACACCTCCACCGGGAGCAGGTGCAGGACACCTTGGGTCTAATGTAACATTTAATGGCCACATCTCAGGCCCCTGCATTAATCCAGAACTATCTTACTGGTTCTAACCGGACAGAATCACACAGCTAATGGCTCCAAGGCTGAGCCTGGGCAAGAAGGAGAGGCTGAGGGGGACAGAGGTCACAGACACCTTGCAAAGGCCATGAGAGGTGGAGGCAGGCCCTCACAAAGGCCCGAGGTCTGCCCTTGACCTCTGAAGGCCGGGCCTTGCCGCGTTCCTCTCTGCGTCCCAGGAGCCTGAGACTGAGTTGTGTCCACGTCCATGGACACCAGTGCGCAGGGCGAGCCATACTCCGGCCAGTTAGTACTTCTGCACCCCGTCCACAGCCCTCTGCCCCGCTCAGGGTAAAATGAAGCAACTCTCCCTTGGGCACGCTCTCCAGACAGACCCCCCGTCCAGCTCCGACTCCACTGCTGACCAGCTGTTCGACCTTGCCCGGGTCGGGTCCCTTTGCTTCTCCGAGCCTCAGTTTTCTCGTCTGTAAAGTGAAGGACAGCCTGGAGAGTCCCCGAGGCCCTCTGCAGCTCCAGCCTCGGACGGCAGGGCTGCTGGCGCTCAGGTGGAGGCAATTTCTCAGATCACTGAGCCCCACCTGGCCACCGTCGTGCGCGGGCCTCCCCTGGGCACCGGCCGTCTGGAAGCCCCGCCATCCATCTTTGTGAATATCTGGTTAAAACACTCACCTAATCCTAACCTAAGCCTTTCAATTTGGGGAGAGAATTGAAGGGAAAACACACACAGACACACACACG
Organism: Tragulus kanchil; assembly: GCA_022376925.1. Lineage (NCBI taxonomy): Eukaryota > Metazoa > Chordata > Mammalia > Artiodactyla > Tragulidae > Tragulus > Tragulus kanchil. The sequence goes on from JAIOJX010000003.1 coordinate 109,247,451, forward strand.
CACCCGCAGCCTGAAGCCCGCATGCTAACAGATGGGTAAAAAGTCTGTATGAATTACACCCGCTGCTGTCAATTCAAGCTCTCCAGATAAAGTGATATGAAAGGTGTTTCATTTATAGGGGAAATTAATTGCCAGCTGTATGACTGGATGGTGTGAAGAAACCACAGCCACACGATGAGTCCCGTATACTTTTCCTGGCCGGATGCAATGCCTTCCAAGCCAAGGGCGCCCGCTTGACTCCAGACCTTGCGGGAGCTGGGTGTGGAGCTAGGGTCAAGATGACCCTGAGCTGACCGTTCCGAGTTAGGACACAGCCGGGGGGGTGTCGGACGTGGTGGGGGTCCATGGCCTTGGGAGGCTAGACGCCACCCTCCCCTCCCAGCCAGGACCTCGCGGTGTTCTCGCTCTCCTCCTCCTTCAGAGATGGGGATGTGTCTTGAGTTGTGTCGATTCTGTGTGTGAAGAGACGCCTTCTACCCTATCCATGCTCTGAGCCCAAGGCCCCATGGCTGTCCTCTGGGCCCCGATACTGCCTCGTCCAACACCTGCAAGATGGGCGCTTGCCCTGTGTGAGGGTGCAGCCAGGTACCCGGGACGCCAGCCACCTCGTTTATTCTGTGGCCACCCACCCCCTCTGTAGCCAAAGGGCAGCACTTGACCTGTCTGGCCTCAGTGTCCACATTTATAGAGCCTGTCTCCATCCGCTCAGGCCGCTATGTGTTTCTCACGGTGACAGAGGCTGAGAGGTCCAGGGGCCTGGGGAGAGGCCCCGTCCTGGTTTGCAGACGGCCCCACTCACCCTGTGACCTCATCTGGCAGAGAGGGATGGAGCTCTGGTCTCCTCCTGTTCTTAAAAGGGCACTAACCCCGTCCCAGGGCCCCACCCTCACGAGCTCACCTAAAGCAAGCAAAGGCTCTTCCTCGCCATACCATCACCTCGGGGCTTGGGGCTTCAAGATATGAATCAGAGGAGACAGACATTCAGTCCCTAACAGAGGTGCTTAGTGGACGGCCCACAGCGCCCTCCCTGTGCCCGAGCACTGCTCTCGATGCTGAGAGTCTTACTATCGCTGGACGTGCTGTGGAGATCAGGAGGCCGAGAGGACATCTCTGTGGGAAGGGGAGGCGGCCAGGACAAGCCTGAACCCCTCTTCACCAGAGACTGGGCAGGGGAGGGGCCTCACAGGAAAGGCCCCCAGGCCTCCCCTGGGTCCCCTGGGACTCGGGACGGGGTGGAGAGGCAGTGTGTTGGCAAAGCCAGGACGGTTTCCACAGCCCTGGTTCCTGTAGGACCCCCCCCCCAACACAACTGGCCCCACTAAGAGCACCTTCTGGATCACTGGGGGAGAGGTCCTCCCTTATCCCCAAACCGTTTCTGAGAAGGGCCGACTGAGGGGCTGAGAGCCTTCCCAGCTCTCCAACGACTGTCTCCTCAGCGGACTGACCCTGAGCAGCTGTCTCCGGCACCCCGGCTCTGTCTCCTCACCCCATCTGATCCAAAGAGCAGCGAGGACGCCTCCAGCTCTGTGGTTCCTGCTTTCCCGGCCTTACCCTGCTTTCTTTCTTAGGCAGGAGGCCGGGCCTGCACGGAGAGGGTGGTGCAGGGAACACTCGGGACCCTGCCTGTGCTCGAAGCTGCCTTTCGTGCGCCCTGGGGTCTGGAGCCGGCGCTCCCCACCCCAGCTACTCCCAGGCCTGAGGGGCCTTTCCATTCTGATGGGTGAGAGGGAGGATTTTCATCCTGTGCCGCCCCCCTAAACATTTATCAGACCTATTAAGACAATGAGCCACTATTCTATTCAGATTTAAATAATAAATTAATCTGCATTATACTGAGGAGGCCTGAGAGAGACTTAATTATCTGGTGTACTTTAGGGTGGAAATGGAGGTTGGGGATCGTGCTGGGAATAGACAAAGTTACCAGCGATCACACGGATGCTAGGCTGCGGTGCAGGCCCTGGGCCGAGGCAGGGACGTGCAGGCTGTCCCTGCAGCGGGGCTGGGGAAGGACGCCTGCACCTCTGACCACCTGCCAGGGGGCACCAGGGGCCGTGCAGGAAGCAGGCAGCAGTGGGGAGCCAGGCCCACCCACTGCAGACCCTGGACAGTCTCCAGGGTCCGCTGGGAAGTCCCGAGGTCAGAGGCCGCCTTCTGAAGCCCTGTGAACTTGCTGTGTTGGTCCCTCGCTAAGTCGGGCCGATTCTTTCGCTGTCCGTGCTGTGGAGATCAGGAGGCCGAGAGGACATCTCTGTGGGAGGGGAGGCGGCCAGGACAAGCCTGAACCCCTCTTCACCAGAGACTGGGCAGGGGAGGGGCCTCACAGGAAAGGCCCCCAGGCCTCCCCTGGGTCCCCTGGGACTCGGGACGGGGTGGAGAGGCAGTGTGTTGGCAAAGCCAGGACGGTTTCCACAGCCCTGGTTCCTGTAGGACCCCCCCCCCAACACAACTGGCCCCACTAAGAGCACCTTCTGGATCACTGGGGGAGAGGTCCTCCCTTATCCCCAAACCGTTTCTGAGAAGGGCCGACTGAGGGGCTGAGAGCCTTCCCAGCTCTCCAACGACTGTCTCCTCAGCGGACTGACCCTGAGCAGCTGTCTCCGGCACCCCGGCTCTGTCTCCTCACCCCATCTGATCCAAAGAGCAGCGAGGACGCCTCCAGCTCTGTGGTTCCTGCTTTCCCGGCCTTACCCTGCTTTCTTTCTTAGGCAGGAGGCCGGGCCTGCACGGAGAGGGTGGTGCAGGGAACACTCGGGACCCTGCCTGTGCTCGAAGCTGCCTTTCGTGCGCCCTGGGGTCTGGAGCCGGCGCTCCCCACCCCAGCTACTCCCAGGCCTGAGGGGCCTTTCCATTCTGATGGGTGAGAGGGAGGATTTTCATCCTGTGCCGCCCCCCTAAACATTTATCAGACCTATTAAGACAATGAGCCACTATTCTATTCAGATTTAAATAATAAATTAATCTGCATTATACTGAGGAGGCCTGAGAGAGACTTAATTATCTGGTGTACTTTAGGGTGGAAATGGAGGTTGGGGATCGTGCTGGGAATAGACAAAGTTACCAGCGATCACACGGATGCTAGGCTGCGGTGCAGGCCCTGGGCCGAGGCAGGGACGTGCAGGCTGTCCCTGCAGCGGGGCTGGGGAAGGACGCCTGCACCTCTGACCACCTGCCAGGGGGCACCAGGGGCCGTGCAGGAAGCAGGCAGCAGTGGGGAGCCAGGCCCACCCACTGCAGACCCTGGACAGTCTCCAGGGTCCGCTGGGGAAGTCCCGAGGTCAGAGGCCGCCCCTTCTGAAGCCCTGTGAACTTGCTGTGTTGGTCCCTCGCTAAGTCGGGCCGATTCTTTCGCTGTCCCGTGGACGGTCGCCCGCCAGGCTCCTCTGTCCGTGGGATTCTCCAGGCAGGAACATTGGGGGTATCATTTCCTCCTCCAGGGGATCCTCCCCACCCAAGCATCTTCCCAGCCCAGGGATGGAACCCACGTCTCCTGCCTTGGCGGGCGGCCTCTTGACCACTGAGCCACGAGGGAAGCCCTGGGTGACCTTAAGAGGCTAATTAATTTCTCTGAGCCTCAGTTTCCGTCTATAAAACGAGGGTGCGCCCCCCTGGGTCCAGAGTGGCGGAAGGATGAGGTGCTGCCGGGTGTGCACGTGTCCAGGGACAAGATGCCCTCAGGACACGGAGGCTCTGACGGGGTCGCCGCGAGCCGTGCCCCCTGAGCGTGGGGCGCCCTCCGCCTTAACCTCAGCCGGGAGCAGCGCGGCAGGGCGGGCGCCAGTGCTCCTCTGCGGGGCCAGCAAGCGCCAGGCCTGTGGGGAGCCCTCTCTGGCTGGCTCCTGCCGCTCCCTGCGAGCCCAGCTTTTCGCACCCTGAGCCCACCTGCCCCAGAGAGGACTATTTTCAGCACAGCGGCGACAGCAGCAAAGATGTGAAGTCACCGCTGCTGCCTCCGGCCCGCCCGGCCGGCCCTCCGCAGCTCCTGGGGGTGGGAGGTCGAGGCAGAAGGGCCAGGCCGGGCGTCCGGAGCACGGCCCCCTGCCCTCTGTGAGCCCCAGCGCCGATGCCTCAGACCCACTGGGTTTCCCCTCCTCGCCTTGCAGGCTGCTCCGCGGCTGGGGTGGGGCTCCGCCCGGGAGGTCAGGGGTCCTTCTGGGTCTGTCTCTTTGGAGGCTACTCGGGACGGGCTGGTGGGCTGAAGGCCAGGGTGTCGTCAAGGCTGAACCGAAGGGAGCAGCTTCCTCTGCTCGGCGGCTCGGGGGCGTCCGTAGGTGTGGGACGAGGTGGGGCCTGGGGGCGGCACCTGCGGGATGACTCATCGCAGAGAACCCAGGCCCGTGGGTGTCGCTAAAATCCCCAGCCGAGAAGAACTTGATCATCTGTGAAGTTCAGACCCTGTCAGGTGTCTCATTCTGCTCTGCAAAGGGCGCTGTGGCTCGGAGACCCTCCTACGACCCAGGAGAGACACTCAGTGGCCGGGAGCGGACACCAGACGGCAGGGGCAGGAGCTGCCGCCGGCTCAGGAGAGGGGAGGGCGGGGCGGCCTCGCCCAGAGCCAGACGAGAGCCACACCGCAGGCAGCGACGGTCCACACACAGCAGCCAAGCCAACGCTCAGTCCAGTCACTCGGTCGCCTCCGACTCTTTGCGACCCCGTGGACCGCGGCATGCCAGGCTCCCCGTCCTTCCCCCTCTCCCAGATCTTGCTCAAACTCACGTCCGTGGACTCAGTGATGCCCTCCAACCCTCTCATCCTCTGTGGCCCCCTTCTCCTTCCCCCAGTCTTTCCCAGCATCTGGGCCTTTCCCAGTGAGTTGTCTCCTCGCATCAGGTGGCCAAGGCATTAGCGCTTCCGCCTCAGCATCAGTCCTTCCCACGAACAGTCAGGGTTGAGTTCCTTTAGGGCTGACGGGTTTAATCTCCTCGCAGTCCAAGCCAGAGGCACCCCCTAAGGACACACACACCACCCAGGTCCAGGGAGCAAGGCAGTGGTCACCGGTCAGCCCACCGAGCCCTGAGCTTCCTGTGAGATAGGCAACGCCCACCGTGGTTTCTAGATGCTCACCTTCCTCTCTTGGAGAAAATTCACCTGGAAAAATCCCCCCTGGTCTCAGCTTGGCTAGAGAGGGGCTGTGTCCCCAGGCAGCCAGGAGACTAAGGATCGAAGGTCACGGGATACTGAGGATGCTGTGCGAGGCAGCACCCCTGAGCCCCCCAAAATGGGCCAAGGGACGCTCTGATGGCTCTGGGGGCGATGGGAGCCCTTACAGGTGAGGGCAAGGCTGCTCTGGCCCCTCACCCTGTGCCCCAGAGTGTCCCCTCCCATGGACGGGTCATTCCTCCCAGCCAGGGTTTAAGAGGAGGCTGCCCAAAGACCGGGACTCATACCGCCGCCTCCCCCAGGGACGACAAGCAGCAGCAGGGGGAGACTCGCTCGCTTTCCTGCTCAGAGCTTCGCCTGGGAGGTGAAGGTGGGGGCTGGGAACCAGGTGGGGTGCTCGAGGGTGAGCTTAAGAGCTGCCTTCCAAACCAGGCGTGGGGACACTGGGTGTCGGGTACAGGGACAAGCGTCCCCTCCCCACTCCCTCTGCTGGGACACGCTGCTGGCTGCAGGTGTTTGTTGATGGGCTCCTTCAGCCCCTGTGGAACGGCACCAGCCTGCCCCCCAAGTTTGCGCCGCTCGCTCCACGGCTTGCTGGTGTGAGAGGTGCCGACCTCACGCCCAGAGGCAGGCCGGGAGACCAGCCTCCGGAGCTTCGCACAAGCCCTGCAGCCGGAAGTGGGGGCTGCCTCCTCCTCCCGGCAGCCCCAGGCCTCGCTGTCTGTGCCCGCCACGAGCCTCAGCCACTCTCTTTGTTCTGAACTCTTCATTAGTAATTTGCTCTTATGGTCTATGTTTCAGAGTTTATGGGCAGCTTCTTCTTCTTCCCAACCAAACTAAGCGCAGTGAAGTCAGACACCAGGCCTGATGTTTCAGTCTGTCCCTCGGCACGTAGGACTCTAAACAGCGCCTCCAACTAACAGGTCTCTTAGAGCCTTCCGGAGTCTGCCTCTCGCAGGTTTTCTAGCCTTCAAGGAGCCTGGCCAGTCTCAAGGACTGGTTTCAACAAAGCAAGCCATCTTCCCGGACTCCAGACACGAGTCACGCTATCCCTTCCACCTGTCCCTTCAGGCTCAGAGGGACAGGAGCCGAAACCCTGAGGGAGAGACTGGAACCTCCATGTTCTGTGGTCCCTCCCCATGCCCTCCAGGAACCCCTCCCTGGCATGTCTCACCCAGGGTCACCCGTCTTGGCTTGCACCCACCTTCCTGCAGGGACTCCTCGCTTTGCCAGGTGGCCCTTTCTCTCGCTGGACGGTGCTTGTAGATGCTCCCAACAAAGACAGGTATAGCCCGGACGTGGCATTTTGAGACAATTTCTAAAAACAGTGATTTTGGTGTTTACCCTGCTTAATTCCTATGGACGGGTCATTCCTCCCAGCCAGGGTTTAAGAGGAGGCTGCCCAAAGACCGGGACTCATACCGCCGCCTCCCCCAGGGACGACAAGCAGCAGCAGGGGGAGACTCGCTCGCTTTCCTGCTCAGAGCTTCGCCTGGGAGGTGAAGGTGGGGGCTGGGAACCAGGTGGGGTGCTCGAGGGTGAGCTTAAGAGCTGCCTTCCAAACCAGGCGTGGGGACACTGGGTGTCGGGTACAGGGACAAGCGTCCCCTCCCCACTCCCTCTGCTGGGACACGCTGCTGGCTGCAGGTGTTTGTTGATGGGCTCCTTCAGCCCCTGTGGAACGGCACCAGCCTGCCCCCCAAGTTTGCGCCGCTCGCTCCACGGCTTGCTGGTGTGAGAGGTGCCGACCTCACGCCCAGAGGCAGGCCGGGAGACCAGCCTCCGGAGCTTCGCACAAGCCCTGCAGCCGGAAGTGGGGGCTGCCTCCTCCTCCCGGCAGCCCCAGGCCTCGCTGTCTGTGCCCGCCACGAGCCTCAGCCACTCTCTTTGTTCTGAACTCTTCATTAGTAATTTGCTCTTATGGTCTATGTTTCAGAGTTTATGGGCAGCTTCTTCTTCTTCCCAACCAAACTAAGCGCAGTGAAGTCAGACACCAGGCCTGATGTTTCAGTCTGTCCCTCGGCACGTAGGACTCTAAACAGCGCCTCCAACTAACAGGTCTCTTAGAGCCTTCCGGAGTCTGCCTCTCGCAGGTTTTCTAGCCTTCAAGGAGCCTGGCCAGTCTCAAGGACTGGTTTCAACAAAGCAAGCCATCTTCCCGGACTCCAGACACGAGTCACGCTATCCCTTCCACCTGTCCCTTCAGGCTCAGAGGGACAGGAGCCGAAACCCTGAGGGAGAGACTGGAACCTCCATGTTCTGTGGTCCCTCCCCATGCCCTCCAGGAACCCCTCCCTGGCATGTCTCACCCAGGGTCACCCGTCTTGGCTTGCACCCACCTTCCTGCAGGGACTCCTCGCTTTGCCAGGTGGCCCTTTCTCTCGCTGGACGGTGCTTGTAGATGCTCCCAACAAAGACAGGTATAGCCCGGACGTGGCATTTTGAGACAATTTCTAAAAACAGTGATTTTGGTGTTACTGTTAATTTCCTACTGGCTTCCATGGTGGCTCAGACAGTAAAGAATTGGCCCACACTGTGGGAGACCTGGGTTTCATCCCTGGGTGGGGAAGATCTGGAGAAGGGAATGACTACCCACTCCGGTATTCTTGCCTGGAAAATTCCATAGACAGAGGAGCCTGGCGGGCTACCGGCCATAGAGTTGCAAAGAGTCAGACACAACCGACGGCCTAACCCACAACTCTGGGGGGCCCAGCAGAGCAGGCAATGGGACCCTGACCTCAAGCTGCATTCAGTCGAGGTGGGCACCAGATGATGGCCCAGCAGAGCAGAAATCGCGCCCTGCTAGACGATGCTGGCGAGACCAGAGCCCGAGACAGCTCTCACTCCTTCCCTTGGCAGCCCCTCGTGCCCTTGTCTGCAGAAGGGAGTGGGCCCAGAGGGTCTCTCAAGCTCACCCTGGCTCTCACACTCCTGGGAGCCCGGTCATTTCTGGACAGAGGTGCGCCGGCAGTGCTGAACCTGGAGGCGGAGGGGTGGCGCCCCACTGGCACCTTCCATCTCTCCTCACCTCTGACGGCAGTTCGTCCAGTTCGCTCAGTCCGTTGCTTGGTCATCGGGTGTCAGAAATACGTGCCCGGTGCAGTTGCGTTACCGTGTGGGGCATCCCACTATGCGGGCAGTAGCCAGATGTTAGATGGAAGCTCGGCAGCACTTGCAAGTTCATGTCTAACCAAGACCAATCAAAAGGGCCTAGAAAATAAAGAGGATGAAGGTGCCGAGAGGACATAGGAAGAAAATTGTCAGAGGCAGGAGGTGGACCTAAGAAAGCTTCCCATGAGAAGGTACAACAGGGCGGCGCTGGCCGGGGGCTAGGAGTGCAGAGCCTGCTGCTCCGCGGGGGCTGCACCAAGGTCCCTGCCCAGGCGTGGCTCCTGGGGCCGTCCTCGGGGGCTTCCCGGACCCCTGCCTTCAGTGATGCCACGAGCCCAGAAACATGAAGGGTCAGCAGCCCCGCCGTTTCAGCAGGACGTGGACCAGTGGTCTTGGAGAGACACTTTTATCAGAATATGTGAGCGAGACTATGTTGAATTCTCCCCTGAATTTTCCACATAAAAACTTTCGTGTGGCGTCATCAGCGCTTCTCCATCCCTCTACTGTGGGGACGCGCATGGCTGGTCCCCACGCAGCCTTCGTTCCCCCGTTTGCTGTTGTTTGTAAAGCTGGAGGGCACTGCTGCTGGCCCTGATTTCTCTTACCTGTTGAATCCTTCTTGCTCTAATTGAGTCTTTTCAGATAAGGGGTAGGAGCACAGATGCCAGCTTTCCCAGCTCCCTCTCTGGGCCCGGGGAGGGTGGGGGTGCAGGGAGGACCGGGGGGCTCCTGGGGTGGGACCAGCCAGGCTGAGCTCTGGCAGCTGCCTCACAGGCGACCCTTGCAACAGCCCCCCCACCCAGACGAGGTGCCCAGATGAGACATGGGGTCCCCTGTGGTGCCCATTGATCCTCAGCCACTGTGTTGGCGACCCAGCAGGAATGCCCCAACAGAGGACCAGATAGAAGCCCAGGCGAAGCTGCCTGTTGTCCCAGCACTCTGGCCTCCCTTCCCTCACAGAGACTGCAGTGGACAGGCCTCTGTGCCTCTCACTCCTCCAATCAGCGGAAAATTAACCATTCCAGGCGTGGAGAGCTATTACATGCCTTGTCAGCATGTCCCCAGGGGCGAAGCCTAAGACTCAGGAGGCTTAATTATCTGAGCACAGCCAAGCCTCTCGGGACCTCCGTTTTCCCATCTGTAGAGTGGGCATGATGGTGCCCGCCCCGACAGCCTTACGGATGTTTTAGGAATGTGAAAGATTTAATAAGATGGCACTTATAACGTGCCAGGCTCACCTCCCAAGGGTGTTTAATATTTCAATCTCATTACAATGACTAGTTTGGGGAGGTTTCCAGTAACTTAAAGGAGAGACCAGCTGTCTGATGGAAGGAGAACCGAACACTATCATCAGAAAGGGACGATGGCCCGCCAGGAATAAAAAGTACTTGTCCTCCACATACTGACTTGGTAGCCCATGGGTTGGCCAGGCCTCACCGGGACCTCCTGTATACCAGGGAGTGGGTCGAGGAGCAGCCGGCGATTACCCAAGAGAGCGACCCCTGGGCGGAGGGGAGCAAGGGGCCCCTGCCACACTGCTCGCTGGGGCGCCCAACCCAGCTGGGGTCTGGAGACCTTTTCTCCCTCCTCCTGGGACCCAGGCAGGACCCAATACCCAGGCCTCCAGCAGCTGGGCCCAGGGACGCATTCCCGCGAAACCAGGGCTGAGCAGGAAGCTGGCAGCGGCGGAGGCCGGCGGGAGGCAGCCCTGCCCAGAGACACCTGCAGCTATAAAAAGCTCCTATCCCACCTTCTGCTCAAGTGAGAGCTGCGACTGTGAGTGCCCAACAAGGTCCCCAGGGTGGGGAGAAGCAGCACAGATCTCCTGGGCGGGGGCGGGGTGCCCAGGAGGGGAGCTGCCTGGGCAGGGCATCCTGAAGGGGGTATTCCCGGGGGTCCATCCGCCCGACTCCCTGCTCCTCGCCCCTCCCATCGCTGCCCCGCCCCCTCCGCCCACAGACTCCAAGCACTTCCGCCGCTCCCGCAGCCTTTTGTTTGCCTTGAACCTTAGTTGTCTGGGATCAGTTTCTTTCTGCGCTGGGTTGGGTTTCCCGCCTGGCTTTAGGTTTTGTGTAAAGTGCCCGCAGGCTCAAGCGGGAGGGCGGCTGTGCGGCTCGCCCTCCTCCGGCTCCGACCTTCCCCTCCCCAGGTGTGTGAGGGCTGGAGGTAGGGACCCGCTGCAATGCTATTACAGTATTTGCATTTATATGAGGCACAGACCCCAAGTCTCCGGTCTCTGGATGCTTTTACAACCCTGTGTATACATAATTTATTTTTGTTGCTATTTAATCAGTCTCCGTGTTGAGATGAAAAGTTTCCAAGGGGCCCCAGGTTATTATCCAACTTTCATTCCAGCGGAAGTGACTGCGTGCGCGGGGGCCCCCAGCCTGGCTCAGCGGCCAAGGTGGGGGCAGGGACCTGGGCAGGAGGCCCTGTGGTTCCGGAGCTCACCGTGAGGCTGGGCTGTTTATAAAGGACGAGGCCAGGAATAAAAAGTACCTCCACATACTGACTTGGTAGCCCATGGGTTGGCCAGGCCTCACCGGGACCTCCTGTATACCAGGGAGTGGGTCGAGGAGCAGCCGGCGATTACCCAAGAGAGCGACCCCTGGGCGGAGGGGAGCAAGGGGCCCCTGCCACACTGCTCGCTGGGGCGCCCAACCCAGCTGGGGTCTGGAGACCTTTTCTCCCTCCTCCTGGGACCCAGGCAGGACCCAATACCCAGGCCTCCAGCAGCTGGGCCCAGGGACGCATTCCCGCGAAACCAGGGCTGAGCAGGAAGCTGGCAGCGGCGGAGGCCGGCGGGAGGCAGCCCTGCCCAGAGACACCTGCAGCTATAAAAAGCTCCTATCCCACCTTCTGCTCAAGTGAGAGCTGCGACTGTGAGTGCCCAACAAGGTCCCCAGGGTGGGGAGAAGCAGCACAGATCTCCTGGGCGGGGGCGGGGTGCCCAGGAGGGGAGCTGCCTGGGCAGGGCATCCTGAAGGGGGTATTCCCGGGGGTCCATCCGCCCGACTCCCTGCTCCTCGCCCCTCCCATCGCTGCCCCGCCCCCTCCGCCCACAGACTCCAAGCACTTCCGCCGCTCCCGCAGCCTTTTGTTTGCCTTGAACCTTAGTTGTCTGGGATCAGTTTCTTTCTGCGCTGGGTTGGGTTTCCCGCCTGGCTTTAGGTTTTGTGTAAAGTGCCCGCAGGCTCAAGCGGGAGGGCGGCTGTGCGGCTCGCCCTCCTCCGGCTCCGACCTTCCCCTCCCCAGGTGTGTGAGGGCTGGAGGTAGGGACCCGCTGCAATGCTATTACAGTATTTGCATTTATATGAGGCACAGACCCCAAGTCTCCGGTCTCTGGATGCTTTTACAACCCTGTGTATACATAATTTATTTTTGTTGCTATTTAATCAGTCTCCGTGTTGAGATGAAAAGTTTCCAAGGGGCCCCAGGTTATTATCCAACTTTCATTCCAGCGGAAGTGACTGCGTGCGCGGGGGCCCCCAGCCTGGCTCAGCGGCCAAGGTGGGGGCAGGGACCTGGGCAGGAGGCCCTGTGGTTCCGGAGCTCACCGTGAGGCTGGGCTGTTTTGGGACGGGGTGAAGAGCCAGGGCTGGGCAGGAAGAGACTGAGCATCCAGACCACCGTTCACTTCCCGGGGAAAGAAGCTGTGGGGGAAGTAGCCTGAGGGAAAGGGCCCGCGCTTGGCAGGACCTAGCTGGCCAGGACTGTTTCAGAGTCGGGAGGCAGACGGAGAGCCTGGGCAGGGATGCTGGAGGCTAAAGGGGAAGCGGAAACTGCAGGCGGGCGTGACGGGCGTGACTCAGGAGGCGGAGGGAGAGAAGCGCGAGGTCTTCAGCAGCGAGGTCTTCAGCAGAGATGAGGCTGCTCTGGGCTCCGGAAGGTCGCCTGAGAGGGCAAGCCCCAGGCAGCGGCAGAGAAGAGCCCTGGGCTAATCAGGATCTTGGCCTCTGACCATTTGTGGAATGGGGTGGGTTATAAATAAATAACCAAACAAAGACACTGTGGGGTCAGCTCAAGTGCTCGCCTCTGGGCGGAGGCCCTGGGAAGACGGCTGTCCTGTTGGGGGTGGCGCTGCCCACCTGCATGCTTCAGGACCCCCCATGCACAGAGGCCCACAGACGTCTAACACACATACGTGTAGACACACATATTCAGCAACACAGACATATGAGGGCCTGCGTACACACACACCTGCCCACATAGACACACAGGCACACACAGATGCACACACACACACACACACACACACACACACCGTCCCAGCCCTCAGCTTCCCTCTGTAGCTGCTCACACCTGTGGCGTGAGAGGGGACTGGGGTTTTCCCAGAGAAGGTGGCTGCAGTGTGGGGATAGGGAAATCTGAATCAACAGGCTCTCCCTGGAAAAGCGTCCAGTCCGGAGTCCTAGGAGTCCACTGCAGAGTGGACAGCAACCTTCCACAGCAGAACCTCTTGTCCAATCTTGTTCCTTGGGGTGCAGATTGAAAATTTGGATCAGGCTTCCCTTGCCACTCAGCTGGTAAAGAATCTGCCTGCAATGCAGGAGACCCTGGTTCGATTCTTGGGTCGGGAAGATCCCTTGGAGAAGGGAAAGGCTACCCACTCCACTATATTTGCCTGGAGAATTCCATGGTTCGGCCATGGGTCACAAAGAATCAGACATGACTAAGCAATGTTCACACTGCACCCAGCCAAATAAATAAATAAGGAAAATATTTTTTAAAAATAAAGTTTGTACCAAGCTGAGATTTTAGAGAATTGCATGATCCAGTTTAGGAAAACCTGAGTCATGAGTCCTTCGAAAGGCTTATGTGTGCCATGGGCTGTACTGTTGGTGAAGCTCTTTGGTCCCAGAGCCCATGGACTGACCCCCGAGACATCCTGGGAAACACAGCCATACGCCGGTGGGCATGCTCCCAGAGTAGAACCTCTCTGCTTAGCTGCTTCCCCCGTCGCTCCCTCCTCGCAGTGGGAATCTACTAGAGAATGGCCCTGGGGGCCCTCCTCTCGTTTTACAGACGAGAAGATGAAACCCCTGAGCAGAAGCGAGGCGTCACCTTCTTCCTCCGACCCCTGCTCACCCTGGGCTCCTTACCCAGCAGAGGCCCAGCCAGGCCTCAGCTCTGGATCCAAACCATCCCAGTCCTTCCCCTCACGTTGTGTTCACCAGGACTCAGTCCCTGGCCAGAGCTTTTATGTCCCTCTCATCACCCTGATTATTCCCTGTTTAATTAAAATTTGTTTCAGCTAATAGGCCTTAAATTAGTATTTTCAAATATTGACATCTACAGGACCCTCATTCATTATTTTCGAAAGCTCTGGGGCTAATCGCTTTATCACCCTCCAATTAATTACTCATCCACTGGACAGGTCGCCGGTGCCCCCAGAACATGGGTGGACATTCGCACAGATAGGCAAGGCCGCACACAGGACAGATCACACGCACACACACACACACTCACACACACCCTGGACACTTTCCCCAGTAGAAGTCAAGCCTGGCGGAGGGCGTCTGGGGTTTGGAAACCCCAGGAGAGCAGAGCGTGGCCCAGCAGGTCTCAGGCTGCAGGCCAGCCTCTCTTGCCATCACACCGAGCTCTCCGCAGGACCAGGGCTCTCCGGTTCCCTCCTCTTTGCGACTGCGACAGGCACTCAGCTCCCCAGAGGGACCCAGCTGGGGACATCGGCACATCCATCACGGCCTTTCGCCGTCCATCCAGCCGGTGCCTGAGCAGCCCCGGGAGGAGGTGCAGGGGAATTGGACGTCAGCTTGGCTGAGCCCCTCCGGAAGGGGCCCCCTGTGCTGTTCCCTGCTTGCACTGCTGAGACCTTTAGAGAAAACCAGGAATGTGCTTGGAATGTCACGCTAGGACCCCACCTCCCACCAAGCCCATGATCTGCACAGTTGTTTGGGTGGGATGAGGTGAGACCCACGTCTAGCGGATGGAAGAAAGAGGCCTTGGCAGAAGCGGATCTTCCCAGGGCCCGCCAGGCCGGGCTCGAAGCTGCCCTGCCAGGGCGCGGGGCTGCCTGGGGCGCCAGAGCTGGGAGGGGCGCCCACCTTCCTCATCTGTCCATATTCCTGCCAAGGCTGGGCCTTGCGGGGCAGGACTGGGAGACGGTGCGCAGCTCCATGTGGGCAGTTTTTTTCTTCTTCTTTTTCCTCCTTGTAAACAGTCTGGAGTGATTGGGATTAAAGTCTCTGCAAGTTACTGGTATCGCTTTTCAGAAGAGCCAAGTAATCCGTGGGGATTAAAGAAGCAGCCGTGCTCATCTCCCACAAATGAGGATCTGTCAGAGGCATTGACCTGTTAAAATAATGAATTTAATGTGCAGCAAACCACACAGGCCGTGACGCCGGACGGGCTGGCCAATCCCTGTCCCCGTGTCCTAATGAGACGCTCAAGGAAACGGGACCCCCGTCAGGCTGCCCTGCTTCCGCCCCCCACACCCTGCCACCGCCTCCCTCGCCCCTCTGAGCTGAGCGGTTCCGTGGCTTTTCTGAAGGAGGAAGGAGGATGGTGCCCTCGCAGCCCTCAGGCCCAGCCTCGCTCACCTCCGTTTTCTAGAGGCTTGTTATTGCGTTTGTGGGCCGTCGTGTGTGACTTCCTCCAGGGCTTCCCAGGTGGCGCTAGTGGAAAGAACCCGCCTACTGATGCAGGAGACGGAAGAGACACGGGTTCCATCCCTGGGTCAGGCAGCTCTCCTAGAGGGGGGCGAGGCAGCCGGCTCCAGTGTGCTTGCCTGGAGCATCCCGTGGAGAGGAGCCCGGCCGGCTGCAGTCCATGGGGCCACACAGAGCTGAAGCAAGTGAGCGGGCAGGTGGCTGCCTCCCAAAGGCCGTCCCAAAGCTCAGCCCCAACGTGGTCTCCAGGAAGGCCTTTGTGGCCTGAGTCCTTCTTAAGACTCTGTCGCAGACCCGCACTGCTGAGACCTTTAGAGAAAACCAGGAATGTGCTTGGAATGTCACGCTAGGACCCCACCTCCCACCAAGCCCATGATCTGCACAGTTGTTTGGGTGGGATGAGGTGAGACCCACGTCTAGCGGATGGAAGAAAGAGGCCTTGGCAGAAGCGGATCTTCCCAGGGCCCGCCAGGCCGGGCTCGAAGCTGCCCTGCCAGGGCGCGGGGCTGCCTGGGGCGCCAGAGCTGGGAGGGGCGCCCACCTTCCTCATCTGTCCATATTCCTGCCAAGGCTGGGCCTTGCGGGGCAGGACTGGGAGACGGTGCGCAGCTCCATGTGGGCAGTTTTTTTCTTCTTCTTTTTCCTCCTTGTAAACAGTCTGGAGTGATTGG
This sequence comes from Tragulus kanchil, assembly GCA_022376925.1. Classification (NCBI taxonomy): domain Eukaryota; kingdom Metazoa; phylum Chordata; class Mammalia; order Artiodactyla; family Tragulidae; genus Tragulus; species Tragulus kanchil. The sequence continues at coordinate 109,262,962 of JAIOJX010000003.1, forward strand.
GATTAAAGTCTCTGCAAGTTACTGGTATCGCTTTTCAGAAGAGCCAAGTAATCCGTGGGGATTAAAGAAGCAGCCGTGCTCATCTCCCACAAATGAGGATCTGTCAGAGGCATTGACCTGTTAAAATAATGAATTTAATGTGCAGCAAACCACACAGGCCGTGACGCCGGACGGGCTGGCCAATCCCTGTCCCCGTGTCCTAATGAGACGCTCAAGGAAACGGGACCCCCGTCAGGCTGCCCTGCTTCCGCCCCCCACACCCTGCCACCGCCTCCCTCGCCCCTCTGAGCTGAGCGGTTCCGTGGCTTTTCTGAAGGAGGAAGGAGGATGGTGCCCTCGCAGCCCTCAGGCCCAGCCTCGCTCACCTCCGTTTTCTAGAGGCTTGTTATTGCGTTTGTGGGCCGTCGTGTGTGACTTCCTCCAGGGCTTCCCAGGTGGCGCTAGTGGAAAGAACCCGCCTACTGATGCAGGAGACGGAAGAGACACGGGTTCCATCCCTGGGTCAGGCAGCTCTCCTAGAGGGGGGCGAGGCAGCCGGCTCCAGTGTGCTTGCCTGGAGCATCCCGTGGAGAGGAGCCCGGCCGGCTGCAGTCCATGGGGCCACACAGAGCTGAAGCAAGTGAGCGGGCAGGTGGCTGCCTCCAAGGGCCGTCCCAAAGCTCAGCCCCAACGTGGTCTCCAGGAAGGCCTTTGTGGCCTGAGTCCTTCTTAAGACTCTGTCGCAGGACAGTGTTTGCCTCTAGACTCTGGGCCTGTCCAGCCCCCAGCCCACCAGCAAAGCCTAGGACCGGAAAAGGCAGGCATCTGGGGTCAACACTCTCCTTTCACAGAAGGGGAAGCCCAGAGGGGTACCTGGCTTCCCCTCCGTCACCTCGAGCATCTGGCAGGCAGAGGACCAGTGTCCTCACATTCCACCTTCTGCCCAGTTCTCTGTCCACTCCCGCTTTTCTGGGAACACTGAAAATGGCCATCTGGGCCACCACAAGACCGCACAGGTCACAGCTCTTAGGGTGATAGAATCATGGAGTCGGATTCAGGAGTGGGAGGAGGGCGCCAGGCCGCCGCCCCCCTCCCCTCGGCCAAGATCCCGTTGCTTGGGGACAGGTGGATTTGGGAGCTGAGGCGCCGGTTCTCTGCTGTCGGGGGATAAGAGGCAGCCCACGGCGAGAGTGGGGACCACATTCCCTACATGGCAGGGGCTGAGTCCTGCTCTATCCCTGTGGCCGCTGTCCACCACTGCCGACCAGCCTCCTGCCTCTCCCCGTCATTGCCCAGGCCCTCACCCGCATCCTCTCTGAAGAATGGAGACCCCATCCCCAGCAGCTCGCAGGGAGGCCCTTGATGTACAGAGCAATGTGCCCTCAACAGGCGGCCCTATTCTGTGCCCTGGGCCACGCCCGTTGTCCACCACGTCCCTCAGCAGGCGAGGACAGCAGCCCTAGGGCTTCTGCCAAGCAACCTTAGCTTCTGCTAATACAGATGGCCCAGCCTGTGCCGGGGAAGCCAGCTCCTGCCCCTAGAGCTCTCCCAAGCAGCCTACTCTTTTCCTTCTTGAGTCGCCATGAGGTTCCGTGCCCGTGGACAAGAGCACGGCGCCTGCTCTGATTAGGTCATTATGAACAACTCAGTGGAAAGGCACTGCACTTTTTCCCCCTGTCCTTTCTTCTTCTTCTTTTTTAAAGAAATCAGGTGATTATGAACTTTCCTCGTCTTGGGCATTCTAATCTAGGAGGCACTAATAAAAGTCAGGGGGCAATTAAATCAAGTCAGCTGGCCAGCTGGAAGGTGAGGTGCAGGGAGCTTCCTGAGGTGGCCACTCTCAGAGACCCCTTGAGTCATCCTGACTGAGGCACAAGGAAAGGGTTAGAACCCTGGAAGGGCCTTGTCTTTGCTTTCAAAGCTGAGATATTAATAGATGTGTACGCAGCCTCCCCGTTTTAACCCGAGGGATTCTGCCCAAGTCGCCAGCCCAGAGGGACAGGTGATGTCATGGTCAGATGATCCATTTTTCCAGTCACGGGTGAAGCATGTTCAGGTGCCAGCCCTGGGCCTGCCAGGATGGGAAACTCAGGTCGTTGGATACGTTGTCTCTCTTTTTGGAATCCCACGGTCACACCTGACAGCTGGGTCCCAAATAAGACAAGGCAAGACTGAGTGTCCAAAAAGGAGCCCAGGCTTTAAGAGAGAGGAGTCTCAGGAACGGAGGGCTGGCCATGTGGACCGCAGTGGTGCGAGGACGTTCCTGGCGAGCGCTTGAGGGGACCTGCCCAAGGCGAGGGCCAGATGTTAGGCAGCGGGGCACAGGGGATGATGCCCTTGCGCCTGAAAGAACAGAGTGAGGGACGGCAGGAAGGTGGCCAGACGATCATGCAAGGTCAAAGAGCAGGAGAGGAGTCCTGGAGCCCAGACTCGGGAGCGAGTGGGGAGTCTGGACCTCTCTTCCAGCCAGAGTGGAGGAGGCGTGAGAAGGGGTGGGGAGGCCGCAGGAGCTTGGGGTGGGGGTGGGGCAGGCCAGCCTAACTGCCTGGCTGGGAAAGCTGGAGGGGACGGCAGATGTGACCCCTCATCCACAGCCTCGGGAGAGACTGGCCCCCATTGAGGCCTCAGGCTTTGCTACCCAGCAACTGGGAAGCCTTACGCCAGCTGCAGGGTCGCTGTGCAAACACTCAGCCACAGCGTGGGCAGTGTCCCTCGTACGCATTCGCAGAGCCGAGTGCCCACGGCAGGAGGTGCTGGGGTCTGGAGCCAGGCCAGGGCCCTCCAAGGCAGGCGACAGGGAGGCCCGGTTCCCTCTGCGTCTCCCTTGGATGCCGGAAGCTCATTGCCTGTTCCGAGTGAGTCCTCCCCTCCCCCATTCCTTCTGGAGGTCCCTCCTCCCCAGAGCCTCCCATAATACCCCAGTGCTCCTTGTGCGCAAGCTGAGTTTGGTCTTAGATCTTATCCCTTTACCATGTAGGCCTTCTGGGGATAAAGCCAAGAGCGGCTCATTCCTGGGCTGAGAGTACCAGCCACTTAGAACTCTGTGGGAGCCACAGCACTAGAGCAGGGCCTGGACCGTTCCACGTTCACAGAACAGGAAGTCATTGCGGTAGGCCAGGCGCCGTGAGTCCTGGAGGGCTTCTCAGAGGAGGAGACTCGGGAGGGTGGAGGAGGGGGACACTCAGAGCAGAGGAGCGGGGTCTGGTATATGACCAGGCTGCCATCTGGCCAAGGGGTGGACAGGGTAGCGTGATGAAGCCCAGCGAAAGACCCATGATCGTCGCAGCCCTGACCCGTGTCCCAGAAGCCCCCCAAGGCCATTCGCCTGAAGGTTTTGAGTGGAGACCAGGAGAAAGGTGGAAGGCAGGGTCCCGCTCTTCAGAGGGCCTGCGGGTGTGGCTTCAGAAAACCGAGGGCACGGCTGCTGCCTGGACTGTGGCCACCTCCCCTATTTTGATTTCTCCCTAAAACAGTTTTGGGCTTTACTCGTGGCTCAGATGGTTAAGAATCCACCTGCAATGTGGGAAACCCCGGTTCGATCCCTGGATTGGGAAGATCTCCTGGAGAAGGGAATGGTTAACCCCTCCAGCATTCTGGCCTGGGTCATCCCATGGACAGAGGAGCCTGGCGGGCTACAGTCCCTGGGACCACAAATAGTTGGACACGACAGAGTGACTTTCACAATAGCTTCACCCCATCTCCCAGCCTGGATTTGGAGGACAACAGGCCCCTGACCAGTGGATCCATGTAATAGTAGGGGGAGAAGAGGGAGACAGGCATGCCATGAGCTTCCAAGGGTGAATTCAAGGGTGCTGCGGTCAGGCCCCACCTCTGCCAGCAGCATCTCTTAACCCACCCACGCAGTCCCTCCTCCAGGCCACCTCCTCCAGGCAGCCTTCCCAGCCCACGCTGTTCCCCCAAGGATCCCCTTCGCGGTGAAAGCTAGTCCTCCCTAGAGTCAGCGCCCTGCAAGACCTGAGGAAATTCTAGTTAAATCCTTTTATTTCACCAGGAAACCCCTCACAGCCCAATCAGACCTAGATGAGCCAAGGTCAGGACCCACCCTTTGCCCCAGCCCATCTTCTAGAACTCTCGGCCCTGCACTGAGGCACTGCAAGTGGCTTGTCCCAGCTGATGAGCCGGCTTGTGGTGGGGGGCGGGGGCAGGAGTGGGGTGGAGGCGTGTCCATTCTAACTGGAAGACCTGCCCGCAGTCTGTGTGGGAGCACCCGCTGCTCCTGGATCCTTCTGGGCCCTGCCGAGGACCGGCGAACGTGGCTTGGGAAGAGCAAGATAGAGGGTGGGCTCCCGCAAGTCCTGAGAGAAGCCCGGAAGAGGCGTGCGGGTGGCCGCGCTCCCTGCCCAGACTAGGAGGAGCCGGAGCCCGTGCGGGTCCTCCCTGCTGGAGGGGTGAAGCCGGAGCTTCCCACTGGAGAGTCGGCCCCGGCGGGGGCTCAGCTCCGCGTCTTTGAGCGAACGGGGCAGGACCCAGCCTTCCCTATGGCCGTGGGCATCACCAGGGCGGCCATAAGAGGCAGCGCCCCTAAGTCACGGGACTGTCCCTCACCAAGCCCCGCGATGTGCGGAAACACAACCTACACACGCACTTACACGCTCACACACACATACACACACACAGTCATATTCACATCCACATTCACACACACACGCACACTCTCACACACACGGACTCTCACGTGCAATAGTGCACATTTGGTCTCACGTTTAGGTACAGCCGTTCCCTGCCCCAGGCCCCGGTCTCCGCTCCCGGCTGCCCCTCTTGTTTCTGACACCTCAGGGACTCTCTCTGAGTGGCGCCCTTTTGAAGACAGGACTTTAGAGCCGAAGCCACAAGGAACGTGAGGGAAAGGGCCAGTGGGGCCAGCGGGCTCCTCCGTTCTCCCTGTTTGTTTCATCGGCAGCCTGGTGGACGCAGGGAAAAGCAGCTGTTTTCTTCACAGGCTGCAGGGGCGCCGCTGCCCTGCCAGCCCAAGGGGAGGGAGGCTGCCGGCCCCTCCAGCCGGCCCGGGCAGGTGGAGGAAGGGCTGCTCAGAGGCTGATCCCTGCTCAGGCGCCAACCCCTTCTGTGCTCTTGAGGGAATCACCGGCCCCCAGACTCAGTCTCCCCGCCTGTCTAGTGGGCGTGGTCATTTGCTGCCTGCAGCATACTGGCATGTCTTACAGCAAGAAGGCTTTGAATTAGACACACAGGACTGGCTTTTGGAAATGAGAGCGCTTAAGGGCAAGGATCCAGGAACATCTGCTCTCCGTGTTTGCTCACGCTCTGCCACATTCTAAAAAGACACTGAGGTGGGTGACCGGGGGGAGGCATGAGGATTGCCTCCCATGCAGAGAATGAGGCCACACAACTCCGCACGGGCCCAGGGAGGCTTACATCCACATCCGATGTTTACAGTCCACACGTCATGGTCTGCACGTGACCGTCCTGGGTTTGCCTGCCGGTTAATTCGCTCCAGGAGCGCGTTTTCTTCTCGGAGAGCAAAGGTCGACCTCTATCACCCTTGTGCCTGGGTCTCCAACCCATTTATCACTCGGCGGCTCCCGCTGAGCCCCCACTGTGAGCTCCGGCCACGCGGCTCTGGAGAAAGGAGCAGGTGGCTGCGGCGGCAGGCGGCCAGGTCACTGTCTGGCTGGGGAGACATGACTCACACGCATGACACCATCGAGAGCAGGGCGACCGTCCATCAGAGCCGGAGGACTCCAAGGGCCGCCGCCTCCGCGGCAGGCAGAGACGCATGTGTCCTGGTGTGGTTCAAGAGAAGCGTTAGCCCAGGGTCGCTTTAACCCACAGAGAGGCCCCCGGTACTCACGGAGGTGGCAGGGCCCCCTGCATGGGCAGCCAGCTCAGCCAGCGCCCAGGCAGGCAGAGGAGGACGAGCCGTGGCCGGAGACCCCTGCTCTGGTTACAGCCCCGCCTGGGGGGCTTCTGTGGAGCTTTCATTCCCACCTCTGCAAACTGGGGATACGAGGCGATCCCGCCCCACTCCAGCCATGGGCTAGGAGGCTGTTGGCAGAACATGGGCTGGCATGTGCCTACAGACTCCTCCTAGAATTGGGTGCTCCTGGCCTGTAGGATGCGTTTGGAAAAATGTCCCTTCCTGAGGTTCAGGAAGGCGCTGCTCTGCCTTCTGTCTGAAGCCATCATGGGCCTCTGGGCAGGCCCAGCCTCGCAGGCTCAGGGGACAAGCAGGGACCCTGTTCTCTGCCGTGAGCCAGGCCATCCTGAGGACCCATATGCTGCCTGGCCCCCTGCCTGGCTGAGCAGAGCATCCTCGCAGGGAGGAGGGGACACAGCGCCCCTCCCGGACTTCCAGCCGTTCCCACCTCCACACTTGGCTCAGGCAGACCGCTGCACTACACCTTCACGACCGCAACGCAAGGCCCAGCGCCGACACACAGCCTTCCCTGAGGGTCCCGTCCACAGGCGGCGGTCACATGCTCAGCTGCTTCATTCACTCCTCACAGTGCTCTGAGCTAAGCGCTGTGCTCCCTTCTGTGTGTGTGTGAGGCGGGGAGGTGTGGGAGTGGGTGGGCACTAAGTCGCTACAGTCGTGTCTGACTCTTGGCAACCCCGTGGACCATAGCCCACCCAGCTCCTCAGCCCGGGAGCACTGGAGTGACTTGCCATGCCCTCCTTCAGGGCATTTTCCCGACAGAGGGATTGAACCCGCGTCTCTTATGTCTTTACCACTAGGAACACCTAGGAAGCTCGTTATACCAGATAAGGAAAGGAGGCACCCTGGAGTCTCGGTCTGGTGAGGGGTGGAGCCTGAATGTCCACCCTCCTGGGCTAGCTCCAGGCTCTTGCCGGCACACAGGCTCTCGGCTGCTGTGGAGGTCGGGCACCAGATGAGGATCAACCCACGCAGCACTTTCCGTTGTTCAGAGGACCGGTGTCGCCTCGCTGCCCTGGCCACCCTCTCTCAGGCACGACCAGGACTTAAAAATATCTTCTGTCTCGGCACCCCCGGAGGACGAGCCGTGGCCGGAGACCCCTGCTCTGGTTACAGCCCCGCCTGGGGGGCTTCTGTGGAGCTTTCATTCCCACCTCTGCAAACTGGGGATACGAGGCGATCCCGCCCCACTCCAGCCATGGGCTAGGAGGCTGTTGGCAGAACATGGGCTGGCATGTGCCTACAGACTCCTCCTAGAATTGGGTGCTCCTGGCCTGTAGGATGCGTTTGGAAAAATGTCCCTTCCTGAGGTTCAGGAAGGCGCTGCTCTGCCTTCTGTCTGAAGCCATCATGGGCCTCTGGGCAGGCCCAGCCTCGCAGGCTCAGGGGACAAGCAGGGACCCTGTTCTCTGCCGTGAGCCAGGCCATCCTGAGGACCCATATGCTGCCTGGCCCCCTGCCTGGCTGAGCAGAGCATCCTCGCAGGGAGGAGGGGACACAGCGCCCCTCCCGGACTTCCAGCCGTTCCCACCTCCACACTTGGCTCAGGCAGATCGCTGCACTACCCCTTCTCGCCCGCGGCGCAAGGCCCAGCGCCGACACACAGCCTTCCCTGAGGGTCCCGTCCACAGGCGGCGGTCACATGCTCAGCTGCTTCATTCACTCCTCACAGTGCTCTGAGCTAAGCGCTGTGCTCCCTTCTGTGTGTGTGTGAGGCGGGGAGGTGTGGGAGTGGGTGGGCACTAAGTCGCTACAGTCGTGTCTGACTCTTGGCAACCCCGTGGACCATAGCCCACCCAGCTCCTCAGCCCGGGAGCACTGGAGTGACTTGCCATGCCCTCCTTCAGGGCATTTTCCCGACAGAGGGATTGAACCCGCGTCTCTTATGTCTTTACCACTAGGAACACCTAGGAAGCTCGTTATACCAGATAAGGAAAGGAGGCACCCTGGAGTCTCGGTCTGGTGAGGGGTGGAGCCTGAATGTCCACCCTCCTGGGCTAGCTCCAGGCTCTTGCCGGCACACAGGCTCTCGGCTGCTGTGGAGGTCGGGCACCAGATGAGGATCAACCCCCGCAGCACTTTCCGTTGTTCAGAGGACCGGTGTCGCCTCGCTGCCCTGGCCACCCTCTCTCAGGCACGACCAGGACTTAAAAATATCTTCTGTCTCGGCACCCCCCGCCCCGCTAGCAGGGTGCCCAGAGCTGCTTCATCAACGAGCTGCTGGATCAGGGGAGCCGATGGCCCCCACAGGCGCCAGGAACAGCTGCCAGAGGCCGGAGTGGCCGTTCTGTGAGCCCTGCTCAGAGGCCGCCCCGCCCGCTGACCGTGGGCTACAAAAAGGTCCTCTCGATGCTTCTGGGAGCTGGCCCTGCTCTAGGTCCTGGGACCTGTGATAAACAGATGGGTCAGGCATCCAGCAGGACTGTGGCTTTCTCTGTCTTTGGTTCTGTGGGGACATTCCCGGTGTTGAATGGACCCTGTCGTCCCTGGATCTTCCACTGTTGGTACCCGAGGATTTCCTGAGGGCTTTAGGGCCTCCACCTTGCCAGGGAGAGGGCGCCCAGCTGACTTCCTGGCCAGGGGTCCAGGCGACGCAGCCACCTCCCGCCCCTCCCAGCCCTGACCACAACTGGACCCAGCTCCTCAGGCCTCTCCCCAGCGCAAGCTCCAAGCTCGCTCTCCCCCGACCGCTTCCTTTGGAGACGGAAGGGTGGGGGCGTCTGCCCATCCAGGAGTGCTGAGGATCTGCGGGCTTGGTCTGAGGGTTGCAGCTCCCAGCAGCCGTGAGGCCCGGGCCCAGGTGGGAGGGTTCTCTAGGGTCACGGACCTCAGACTCTTGCTCTGATTCTCAGAGGGCCTGTGGTTCCCCGAGTGGAACATTCCAGAGATGAAGCCCCTCCCTAGTACATCTTTCTTGTGTTGCAACCATGAAGAGACTTCTGGAATCCTTTTTAAAGAAATGCAGTTTCATCACTTAAACATGCAATTCATCTGTAAATCCATGTAATCAAACATAGGAAAGCAAAGCCAATATGAATTAGCGATTAGCCTATATGTTCCATCACGTTGATTGAGCTCCTCCCGGCTGTGAGGCCCCGCACTAGGCACTGAGGACAGAGGGGCCGGCCGCCCAAGCGCTCGCGGCTGGACCCTGAGTCGCAGCCTCGTCTAAGGAATCCAGCCTTAGACCCTTCTGTCCGCCCCCCTCCCTCCTGACTCTGCACCAGCTGCCTGCCAGACACTGGGCTAGCGTGAATGTCAGCTGAGCCTCCCAGAAGGACTGTCCAGGGCACCTGACCTTGGTTCAGTGGTCGCTCTGGCTCTCAGGGTCTGAAGCACATGCTCCCTGCCAGCGGGCGCCCAGCCGATGGTTTGAGGAGCAGCACACCTTTGGCAAGGTAATGAATCTCTCTGGGCATTAGTTTCTCCTCTTAAAAGACCGTTCGGGGGCCTTCTTCCTGTTTGAGAGATGCTCTGCAACGTTTTCGGATTATCCTCACAGCGATCCTAAGAGACAGGCCAGGATGCGTTTCTATCCCATGTTAACTTTTGAACATGGGGGACGCCTGAGCGAGGGGAGAAGCTGGACCGGGCTACACGGCAAGGGGAATAGAGCGGAACCCAAACCTCCTGGCTCCGTTTGCACAACTTCTCCAGGGTCGGTTAGGTGGTCTCTCGTCTCTTTTACTCGGAAAACTCTGTGACTCTGAGGGATTCGGATACAAGCAGAGCCCACGTCTAAAAAAGCTGGAGGTACGCATGGAGCCTCGGAGGTGGCGGCGGTCCCGAGAAGAGGGGGCAGGGCCAGCAGGGGCCACCTGCTGGGGCAGGCGGAGCGCGCGGGGCTCGAAGGCGAAAACGAAAGCGTTAGTGGCTCTGTCATGTCTGACCCTGTGCCACAGCAGGGACGGTGGCCCACTGGGCTTCTCCGGTCATGGACTTCTCCAGACAAGAGTGCCCGAGTGGGTCGTCCTTTCCAGTAGCTCGGGGCTTAGGACTCGGAATAAATCAGACCCGTCCCTACTTGACCAAGGTTGCAGCCTCCGTGCCATGTGGTAATTAGATTTTTCCACCATGTTTCCCCCTGACGGATTCGTTGTTGTTGTTGTTGTTGTTGTTGTTGTTGTTGTTGTGTAGAGGCTAAGTCATACCCAACTCTTTTGCCACCCCTTGGACTGCAGCGGACCAGGTTCCTCTCTCTACGGGATTTCCCAGGCAAGAATACGGGAATGCTTTGCCATTTCCTTCTCCAGGGAATCTTTCCAACCCAGGGATTGAACCTGCGTCCTGCATGGGCAAGTGGGTTCTTTACCACTGAGCCGCCAGGGGAACCCCCTAGTTCATTTCTCTAGGGTTAATTAGCACCAGTAGCTGCTGGCTGTCCCTAACTACACGCTGACTCCTGCTTTCCTGCTCTGTGGAGGGGGACAGAGGAGAAGCCGGGCGGGGACATGGCTGGGGTCTTTGGTCAAATCACTTTGTCTTGAAAGAGAGAGACATTTCCATGATAGCCCTCATTGGTGACCCTTCCAGGAGATCAGGCACACAAGGGTGTGGGCCTGTACCAGCCTTTGAACTGAGGGAACTGGGGGGCTAAGAGGAAAGATTTAGGAACTCGGGGCTCAGTTGGCCCCCAAACATCCTGCAGACCATCTTTCAGATAAACTATCACCCACACAACTCGTTATGGGCAGATGATACTTCTTACTTGGGTCTGGGCTCTGAATGGTCTTTGCAGGGAGACCAGGATGCCCAGAGGACCTGACAGGACATCTGGGTGGGATTTGCAGAGCCCGGAGGCAGCCCAGATTAGGATCCACCTGGGCTCTGGGGCCCCTGTAACCCTGGCATCTGTAACTCTGACCTCCTGGCTTTCTCTCTCTCCTAATTTCCAGTGGGCTCTGGAGCAGGGCCTTCTCCTGGGAGAGGGTTCCAGCAACTGGTCAGACAGAGAAGTACCTCGCTGGGTCCCTGGGAGCCCCTTGACCAACAGCAGGTGTTCACTGGGCTTGTATTTTTCTGGTAGGGCCCCAGGAGGATGTGGGGAGGGACCTTACATCCAGGAAAAGGAGACTTGCCCACAGGTCAAGTCAGGAAACAGGGAGGAGGCGGGGAAAGCAAGGAAGTCCTGGACTAGGGAGCGACTGGAGGTGTCCCCTCATCGCACGTAGCAGGAGCCGCCCCTGCAGATAGGCCTGTCCACCCCGGACCAGGCTCCAGCCTACCCAGCTCCTCCCCTCAGAGCGTCGCAGTAGGTTCCCTGCCCAGAAAGCTTCAGCTGTGCCAGCTCGCCAAGGATTATGAGCAGCCTCATTAGACGGGGGCCCCCCCCCTTCTTGCTTCTATGGGATTTCCCAGGCAAGAATACGGGAATGCTTTGCCATTTCCTTCTCCAGGGAATCTTTCCAACCCAGGGATTGAACCTGCGTCCTGCATGGGCAAGTGGGTTCTTTACCACTGAGCCGCCAGGGGAACCCCCTAGTTCATTTCTCTAGGGTTAATTAGCACCAGTAGCTGCTGGCTGTCCCTAACTACACGCTGACTCCTGCTTTCCTGCTCTGTGGAGGGGGACAGAGGAGAAGCCGGGCGGGGACATGGCTGGGGTCTTTGGTCAAATCACTTTGTCTTGAAAGAGAGAGACATTTCCATGATAGCCCTCATTGGTGACCCTTCCAGGAGATCAGGCACACAAGGGTGTGGGCCTGTACCAGCCTTTGAACTGAGGGAACTGGGGGGCTAAGAGGAAAGATTTAGGAACTCGGGGCTCAGTTGGCCCCCAAACATCCTGCAGACCATCTTTCAGATAAACTATCACCCACACAACTCGTTATGGGCAGATGATACTTCTTACTTGGGTCTGGGCTCTGAATGGTCTTTGCAGGGAGACCAGGATGCCCAGAGGACCTGACAGGACATCTGGGTGGGATTTGCAGAGCCCGGAGGCAGCCCAGATTAGGATCCACCTGGGCTCTGGGGCCCCTGTAACCCTGGCATCTGTAACTCTGACCTCCTGGCTTTCTCTCTCTCCTAATTTCCAGTGGGCTCTGGAGCAGGGCCTTCTCCTGGGAGAGGGTTCCAGCAACTGGTCAGACAGAGAAGTACCTCGCTGGGTCCCTGGGAGCCCCTTGACCAACAGCAGGTGTTCACTGGGCTTGTATTTTTCTGGTAGGGCCCCAGGAGGATGTGGGGAGGGACCTTACATCCAGGAAAAGGAGACTTGCCCACAGGTCAAGTCAGGAAACAGGGAGGAGGCGGGGAAAGCAAGGAAGTCCTGGACTAGGGAGCGACTGGAGGTGTCCCCTCATCGCACGTAGCAGGAGCCGCCCCTGCAGATAGGCCTGTCCACCCCGGACCAGGCTCCAGCCTACCCAGCTCCTCCCCTCAGAGCGTCGCAGTAGGTTCCCTGCCCAGAAAGCTTCAGCTGTGCCAGCTCGCCAAGGATTATGAGCAGCCTCATTAGACGGGGGGCAGCTTCTTTATCTCCTTTTTCTTTCCTTCCATCCTTCCTTGCTTCCTGCCTTTCTTCTTCCCCTCTTGAATACTTTTCTTTCCTCTCTCTTCTTCCCATGCTTTCTCCTTTCCTTCCCTGCCCCCTCTCTTCTCTTCCCACTCCTTCCCAGCCTCCTTTTTATCTTCCTCCTTACGTCACCCTCTCTTCCCCTTTCTCCCTCCTCCCCTCTCTCTTCCCCAGGGGGACCCCACCGCCCCTAGCCTTTCCACCTGCCTTGCTTCTGAGCCTCCCTGATTCTGAACCGTACGCTTCTGCCTCCTCAACAGAGAGCAGATGTGTTTCAGCAACAGGGAATGTGCAGAGCGAGGAAGAGGACAGCCTGTGACCCAGAACTGGATGTGCAGAAGTCCTGTAGCCCCTCAGCTGTCAGAGGGCCCAGCCCTGGTGTGGTGCCTGAGATGACAGAGGGGCCTCACGGGCTGCCCCAGCCACATGCCCAGGGACCCCTTGGGTCCTCTTTTAAAAGACTGATTCCCAGGCCCCAGCCCAGAGCTCTGCGTCTGTCTCTAGGGCGGAGCTCCCGGATCTGCCTTCTCAGAGCAGACCGGGTGATGTGAAGCAGACCCCGAGATACGCTGAGGAATCTTGAGCTAAGGAATCAAGACATTCGTGTGAAAACTGCGTTCAATCGAGTGTGGATCCACCGCAAGCGAAGGGCTGGGGAATTCCTGGAACAGGAGCTAGAGAGTTGGAAAATCAAGGGTCGGGGGATGTCCTGGAGGTTGACCGCTGGAGTCAGGTTCTGACAGTTGGAAGGATTTGCATGGGCTGTCAGAGGAGGGAGGATCACAGAACAAAATATTTGAGTCAGATACTTCAAATGGCATGCAATCATTGGAGGGATGGACAGATGGGCAGGTGGGTGGATGGGGGGGTGGGGGGGTGGATGGATGGATGGTGGATGATCGGATGAATGGATGGGCAGATGGATGGATGAAGGGGTGAGTGGATAATTTGACAAGGAGATGGACAGATAGGTGGGTGGATGGATGGATGGATGATTGGATGGATGGATGGGTGGATGGATGGATGAAGGGGTGAGTGGAAAATTGGACGAGCAGATGGATGGATGGATGCGTGGGCGGGTGGATGGATGGATGATTGGATGAATGGATGGGAGGATGGATGGATGAAGGGGTGAGTGGAAAATTGGACGAGGAGATGGATGGATGGATGGGTGGGGGGATGGGTGTCCTCAGTTGGCTCCGGCAGCCCTCAGGACCTGCATTGCTCTGTGCACTGGCCGTCTGTGGTTTGAGGACACCGCTCCAAGGGGTGGGGCACCTCCCCCTAATCAGACCTCTCCCTAGCCACCACCCTTCGCTGTCCTTCCACATTCTAGAAGAGCCCAAACCAAGGAATGAAGGTTAAATCTGGCTCCTTCCCCCGCCTCGTCCCACCCTGGGCCCAACGTTCAGAGAAGAGCTAAGTGACAGAGCCTCGTTCTCCTGTATGAATTAATAATTGATTCGGTAACAAATCACTAATATTGCGGTCGTCGTGGTGAATAAGATAATGAATGTGTTCTGTCCAGGGAGTGTCGTGTTGTGAGGATTCAGCTGAAATTATTCATAAATGTGCTACTTTTCCTCATCTCCAACTGCTGCTAGTTTAGCTCCTCTTTTTAATCTTCCCAACCTGTCACATTCGATGGTGGAAATCGTCAGGCTCCATATATGGCAGAATATTAAGGGGGAGCTGCCAAGGTATTATGTCAAATTTCAATCGGTAATAGAAACAAAGTGCTCACGGACCCTTCCCCACGTCTCTTGAAGTGAAAAAATAAGACGTCTAAAAACTTTCTGGATGGGTCCTTTTATCTCACCATTGAGGAGGAGACCCCAGCTCATGGGGGCCAGAGACGTGGGTTGTGAGGCCTACTTTTTCACATGCTTGTTGTGTGACTTCAGACTAGATGCTCAACCATCCTGGACCAAGCTTCCCATCTCTGAAAGACGAGGGAGAGCGCCTCTCTGCTTTGGTCCTAAGGGTAAGGAGGGAACTGGGAGGTAACGGGGAAGAAAAGCCTCTAGGCCGTGGATGGGTAGTTGGGCCGAATGTTCTCCACTGGTGCCCCCTACTTGTCAGGTTCTCCCCTAGACGTGCCTTCCACGTGTTCAACCAAAGAGGGCCCCTTCTCTGTCCCTTCCTTCCCCATCTGACCCGTCCAGCCATCTGGCTCAGTTCTGCTCCCACCACCTCCCTCGTGGGACCTTGCCCGCCCGCCCCCTCTTGCACACGCTCTCTTCCTCCATGCCCTCCCCAGAGCCCACTGGTCCTTTCTTACCCTACTCTTCCCTACACACCATCATCGCTAGCGGACTGCAAGCATCTCACGAGGGGAAGCTGTCTTCTACGCCTTTGATTACCGTAAGAAAGAAAGAAATGTCAACTAAATCCGCTGGTTGGTAGATGGAAGACTGGACAGATAGATGGATGGATGGATGGATGACGGGATGGATGGACAGCTGAAAGCATACAGCATTTGAAACTGGCATCTTACTACTTTCACTGCACGGGCAAGTGCTTGCTGAGCCCAGTCCTGTAGCTCGGGTTTGTGTTCATGTCTTCTGTACCAGGCTGGAAATCAGGAAAAGTGTCAATGACCTGCCACCGCGTGTGTTTGGAACAGGGTGACAGCGATGAGGCTGGGTTGGAGAGTGGAGGTCATACCCTGACCGCCGATGGACCCTAGGATGGGCCATTTTGAGGTCCTCCTGGGGCCGCCACCCAACAAAGGAGACCTGGAGTACCAAGCGGGTGGGCCCTTAGCTCAGCCACACAGCTGGTGGCACTGGGCCGGAATCCAGCCTGTCCGGCAGCATGTCACTGTCCTCGCAGAGGGTGACCCAGCGAGGGAGGGGGCGGGCCCCTCAGGGAGGAGGCGTGGGGCTCTGGAGGGCTGTGGGCCTTGAGTGGAAAGGAAGCACTTGTCCCAAGGGGTGGATGCGATTCTGCCAACAGATGGAAGGGGTGAAGGGCCCTCTCTGAGCTCCTTGAACACGTCCAACCAAATCAAACATGCCCCACATCAGCCTCACACGACCTCACCCACACAGGGAAACACGGCCCTCCAGAGAAAATGCCGACCCCCACACAGACGCTCGCCGACTCAGGTGAAAACACCGCCGACACCCGCAGAGCCACAATGCAGACAGGCACCCCGGGAAGCCCACGCGGCCACACACGTGGGACACACAGACACGGAGAAACACACATGCTCATCCAAGCCTTCATTCTGAGTAAGTTATTAAAAATGTAGACATCACTGGCTCCCAGGGTCAATATGTTGTTTTTAAATTTAAACATGAATTTCCATTTCATTGAGCCTCCAGGGCTAACAAGATGTGCTGTGACAGGAGCAGCTAGCTGGAAAAGGCATGATTGAGGAGCAAGCCAATACTGTGTGTGCACATCCTGGGCTGGGAGGGGCAACGCCCTTGCCCAGCCCCCACACCCTTGGAAGAGCCGAGGGCGGGCGGGGAGGGTCTGCTGCTGCCACTCGGCACTGAGTTCTGACCCGGTTGAGCAGGCCATGCTTCTAGAACTAAGAGGTCAGAACGAGATAGAAGTAACATCCATCCGTCCATCCACCCATCCAGGGATCCATCCATCCTTTCATAGTCTATGAAAACTGAGACAGATCTAGGATTCGGGCTGTGAAGGTGGCAGCTGTCCTTACCCAGCCCAGGAAGCTCCACGCAGATTGGGACAAGGTGTGTGTCTTGCTGAGCTCTGCCTGGAGAGTTCTGTGGACTCCGACCATGCCCCCACCCCGCCCCTCGTAGGACAATCGGCACCGGACACTCCAGGTTATAAGCACACCACTAGCGATCTCCCCGACCAGGGTCTAGATTCTGTGGAAGGAGGTGTCATGCCTGTGTGGTCCAGCAATGGACTCTGAGCACCCAGTCCCCAGGAGGTGCACAGTGAATGCTCGGGGAACACGTATGAGACGTGCACCCTTTCTCGTTCCCCAGCACCCGGCAGGCAGCCGTGTGTGGCACAGCAGTGAGTGGCTTCCGGAGAAGCTCAGGGGTAAAGAATCCACCTGCCAGTGCAGGAGATGTGGTTCAACCCCTGTGTCAGGAAGACCCCCTGGAGGAGGGCATGGCACCCCGCACCAGTACGCTTGCCTGGAGAATCCCACGGACAGAGGAGCCTGGCGGGCCACAGTCTAGGGAGTCACAAAGAGATGGACAGGACTGAGCCTTAGCGCAGCACCAGAGAGAGTGAACAGGGGAAAAAACCAACACATGGCGAAGAAAGGGGTGCAGAGTGGCCGGGACTTGCTCCTTGCAGGAGGCCGACCAGGCGGAGGCACCTCGGCACACCGGGCCGCAGGAACGTGGCTGGGCAGGGCAAGTGGGCAGAGCTCCTGGCTGGGAGTGAGGTCAGTCAGACGCTGGACCTGCCCCGAGGGCAGTGACCCCGGCCCGCAGGTAGCTGTGCCGGACCCCATTGGCCCCGCCTCATTGTCACTGCAATCTGGCTGCCGCTCTGGGTACACCCTGTGGCTCAGATGGTGAAGAATCCGCCTGCAATGCAGGAGACCCGGGTTCCACCCTTGGGCGGGGAAGATCCCCAGAAGAGGGCACGGCACCCCACTCCAGGATTCTCGTCTGGAGAGTCTCATGGGCAGAGAAGCCTGGTGGGCTACAATCCATAGGGTCGCACCGAGTTGGACATCGTTCAGCAACGAACACTTTCACTCTCCAAAGAAGACCCTAGGGAGAGCTCTGCCTCAGTGCTGGCTGTTCTCTGGACTTCAGAAACCTTCCGTTTGCTGGACCGGTGGGCACCGTAGGACTTCACGTGTCTCACTTCTCCCAAGTGCCCGTCAGCTCCCCAAGTTTTTCAGCCACCAGAGGGGTTAGTGTGAGCAGTGACCACGTGAGCACGTTACCCCACAGTCTTGCGACCTGGAGATGGTTTAAGCGAAGCTGCTGCTCCCGTGTCCTCCTTCTACATACACACACACACACTCGCACACACACACACACACACTCGCACAACCAGGAACCAGCGGCTGTCCTGGAATCAGCGTGTACCAAATTCGCCATCTCACATCTCAATTCCGAGATGCTTTTCCTTACATTGTGGGCAATTTGGTTTCTGCCATCCAACGACTAACCAGGCCCGCCCCTGCTTAGCTTCCGAGATCAGAAGAGGTCGGGCGCGTTCAGGGGAGGGCATGGCACCCGCACCAGTACGCTTGCCTGGAGAATCCCACGGACAGAGGAGCCTGGCGGGCCACAGTCTAGGGAGTCACAAAGAGATGGACAGGACTGAGCCTTAGCGCAGCACCAGAGAGAGTGAACAGGGAAAAACCAACACATGGCGAAGAAAGGGGTGCAGAGGGGCCCGGGACTTGCTCCTTGCAGGAGGCCGACCAGGCGGAGGCACCTCGGCACACCGGGCCGCAGGAACGTGGCTGGGCAGGGCAAGTGGGCAGAGCTCCTGGCTGGGAGTGAGGTCAGTCAGACGCTGGACCTGCCCCGAGGGCAGTGACCCCGGCCCGCAGGTAGCTGTGCCGGACCCCATTGGCCCCGCCTCATTGTCACTGCAATCTGGCTGCCGCTCTGGGTACACCCTGTGGCTCAGATGGTGAAGAATCCGCCTGCAATGCAGGAGACCCGGGTTCCACCCTTGGGCGGGGAAGATCCCCAGAAGAGGGCACGGCACCCCACTCCAGGATTCTCGTCTGGAGAGTCTCATGGGCAGAGAAGCCTGGTGGGCTACAATCCATAGGGTCGCACCGAGTTGGACATCGTTCAGCAACGAACACTTTCACTCTCCAAAGAAGACCCTAGGGAGAGCTCTGCCTCAGTGCTGGCTGTTCTCTGGACTTCAGAAACCTTCCGTTTGCTGGACCGGTGGGCACCGTAGGACTTCACGTGTCTCACTTCTCCCAAGTGCCCGTCAGCTCCCCAAGTTTTTCAGCCACCAGAGGGGTTAGTGTGAGCAGTGACCACGTGAGCACGTTACCCCACAGTCTTGCGACCTGGAGATGGTTTAAGCGAAGCTGCTGCTCCCGTGTCCTCCTTCTACATACACACACACACACTCGCACACACACACACACACACTCGCACAACCAGGAACCAGCGGCTGTCCTGGAATCAGCGTGTACCAAATTCGCCATCTCACATCTCAATTCCGAGATGCTTTTCCTTACATTGTGGGCAATTTGGTTTCTGCCATCCAACGACTAACCAGGCCCGCCCCTGCTTAGCTTCCGAGATCAGAAGAGGTCGGGCGCGTTCAGGGTGGTGTGGCCGCAGACGGCAGTTTGGTTCGGAGCGCAGCCCCCCTCGCTGTCCCTGGATGTCCCAGAAACAGAAGTCCAGGGAGAGGGGAGTGCGCCTGCCAGCCGGCTCTGCCAACCGCGGGGCCAGCCACTGCCGGGCCTTCCTCGCGCGGCTCACGTGCAGGGACGTGCACGTTCCCCCACTTCGGCACTCCCTGACTCACGCAAACACACCTGCACACATCCGGCAGCTGCTGGGCACACGCAGCACCTCCGTGTGCCACATCCTCGCCTCCCCCAGCGCGTCCACAGAGCCGTGAGCTGAGGTAGCGCCCACCAGCACTCACGCGCAGGCTGCCCACACGCGGCCACCGGCACACTGACGACGTCAGGCCCCATCCTGGGGGCGTCCGCCTGAGGGCCCAGCCGCAGAGGGAGGGCTGGGCAAAGGGTAGGGCCGTCCTCAGCCCCCGCCCCTCCCGGCAGGCCCAGACCTTCAGGCGCCCGGGAACAGAGGCCCGGGCCTCTGGCCCTTTAAACGTCCATTTGAAGTCTCGTCTCTCAAATAATTCAGCAGAGACACCCGCCAAAAGGGCACACTCTCCTTCCCTTGTCTTCGGGAGCAGGAGAAGGAAGGAGACAGGGGAGAGCAGAGATTAATTGGACCTGGAACACGGAGCAGGGATGGTGCAAGCCCGGGCGGCCGGGGACGCGGGAGCAGGGCGTCCACGCTCACTTCTCTTATCTCCTCCTCCGTCCTCTGCCTGTCACACGTTCCCAAAGACCTCATGCATATCTTCCCAGGGAGGGGCTGCCGCCGGCCAGCCCACCCCTGAACGTGTGCCCGAGATCGTCCCGTCCCCGCCCGCCTTTCTCATCCCCAGTATCGACCAGCACAGAGACTTCCGGGCCCAGCCTGAGCAGCCAGCTCGGACAGGCCGTAGACGAAGGATGGCTTCGTAAAGCAAAGTGTGCCTCAGTCGCCCGGTGGGAGCCAGGGGCGTGCCGTGGTTAGGATGGCGCGAGAAACCGTCTGTAAACGGAGACGCCGTCCCGGCCGTGGGTCTCAGGTGTTGACCCGAGGTGTCCGGTACATCTGTCGCCCCCAGCAGACCCTCAGCTCCCCCCGTCTCCCGCTGTCTCCCCCAGCATCTGCCTCCTGTGATCAGCTGGGAAAGGCCTCCGTACTGGGAACCCAAGGGAGACTGGGAGGACATTGCTGCCGGGCCCGGTCGCCATACCCCCTCCATATCCGGCCCCTTCCCGATGCAGTCCCCGCCCCAGGCTTTCTGAACCTGGATGGCAGGGTCGGAGCAGGGTCTTCCTGGCCCCGATCATGATATCCCCGAGTGGAGAAGGCGCAGAGCTGGCTTGGCGCGGGGGTGTCCCATGGGACACAGGGGGCCTCCTGTGCAGGGACCGGCTGTCCCAGCCTGGAAGCATCCCCACGGGGGCCGTGATGCCCCACGATTCCTCCCGACTCTCTGCATTACCGGGGCCCCCAGTGAGACCCTCACGGGGAACCAGGACATCCCACTGCCTGCCCCGTTAGCTAGCAGCTCCAGGCTCTCAGAGGAGGGAGGAGCCGCCACCACTCCCTGAGCTGGGTTCAGTCATCTCTGAAGGTCCGTGGGGAAGTGCTCCCATGGGAAATCCCCAAGGACATAGGTGTGGCCGGACCCCGCAAGTCTTCACAGACAGTTGGTCAACCCCCAGGTCCTCATCACTGGGTGCAGGGGGCCCCCTGGCGAACCCTGAGACCACTGTCGCCTGCGGTCTGGAGGGCCCATGCGGGGCTAGGTTATGCCTACTGCAGTTGCCGCCTTCCATCCCACCCCCTCCATCCATGCCCTGCAGCCAGGAGACCAGCACTGGGCATGGAAGGGCTTGGGGAAGGGAAAGAAACAACCCCCAACCCAAGGAAGCCATGGACACTGTGCATCAGGAAGACCGCAGGATGCCGCCGGCAAGGCCGGGTCGGGGGGAGTGCACCAGAGTGGAGAGCGTGCACCCAGGCCTGAACCTGGACGCTCCTCGTGACGAGCAGCCGAGGCCTTTGGACCAGTGACCAGGAGGTGCTGAGCCCCTCACACCGTCCCTCCAGCGGGGACACTGGCTACGCCTTCCTGGAGCTGGTAGAGAAGCCTAGCCCCACATCCTCTGTCGCACTTGCTCCTGCCTTGTTGGGACTCAACAAAGGGGGACCTCGGCCATGCCCAGCAGGACCCAGGGGAAAGACGCCTAGAACCTGGGTCTTCCGAACTCTGCCTGCGTGTCTAGAAAGCGGGAAGAACCAAACAGTGACCTGTGATGAGGACTTTGGATCTGCCAGGTCTTTTCTCCTATCAACCCGACTAGAGAAAAAAGAAACCTTGATTTCTCCATGAAGGACACGTGTTCAGTCAAGACAGATGAGAAGCCCTGGGGGTGAGGGTGGGGGCGGGGATATGGAGAGGAGTGAGACTCTCGTGTTCCTGACAGCACGAGGAAAAGAAACCAAGCCATCCTGCCTACGGATTGCGGCCCTCTGGGGGGTCCCTTGCACCAGCCTCTGAAAGTAGGATGTATCTTGGGGTCTTCCTAAGAGAAAGGCAGTGGCCTCAGCTAAACAAAGGAAGCTTCCAGAAGGATGGGCCTAGTTCTTACCCATAGTTCTTTATCATGCATGGGCTAACAGTTCAACGAGCAATCCTCCTTTCTAAGAAAAACAGAGGAGCCACGTGTCCTTCCAGGCTCCTCAGTCTACAGCAGAAGAACCGGGTGAAGAGGAGAAAAGGAGAGAGGCGGGGAACAGGGAAGGCGCACGGAGTGGGGTCTCTTCCAGACCCCCCTTGCTGCCCTCCAGCGTCACCCCAGCCCCTTCCCATCGCCCGCGACTCTGCCGGCCACCTTTCGTACACAGGGCGATGTCCGTATCACCAGGTATTTTAAAAAATCCTTTTCTTTCAAATCAATGTAAAAATATTCTGCAGTACAGAGCCGATTTGATTAAAAAGGGAAAAGGTTGCCTGAAATATGCCCCCAAAAAATCCAGCTAATGGGAATCTCATTCATTATTTAATCTCCTGCTTATCAGAACAGGACCAAAATGGAATCTCATGTGGCATATGCATGGTGTTGTCCTGGAGAGCAGGCAGAAGGCAGCGAGCAGGAGGAGGCAGAGACGGATAAAGACTTGCCATTTCACTTAATATATTAAACCGGGCTGCAGGCTTTGAATCAGATTAATAACAGTAGTGGGCCTGAAAATCCCAGTCGGCGTGAGCACACGTGTATATATAGATAGACACGCACACACACACATGCCTTTGTCTGGTATCCGTTCTTGTGCATTACGCCGTGATTCACGCACTGCCGCCTTACTGGACTTTATTAAATACAAATGAAATACACCTCCTCCAGCAGCGGCTTTCAGGACGGGAGGCCATCGCGCGGCCAGGCCGTGCCGCGTCCTGCGTGCTGGTGCCGTGCGGGCGAAGCCTGCTTGGGCGGAAAGAGGGCCTGGAGCGGACGCTCGGCACCGTCTTCCCCGGAGCGGCGCTGGGGGCAGGAGCACCTGCCGCGTCCTCACGCAACCAGTTCTGCGGGGCAGCTTCACGTGTGTGTGCGGTGCGAGGGCGCCTCAGTCGTGTCCGATTCTTTGCAACGCCATGGTTACTATAACCTGCCAGGTTCCTCTCTCCGTGGGATTCTCCAAGCAGGCACACTGGAGTGGGTTTTGCCACGCCTCCTCCAGGGGATCTTCCCAACCCAGGGACTGAACCCGCCCCTATGGCAGCTCCTGCATGGCAAGCAGATTCTTTCCCACCAAGTGCCCGGGGAAGCCCGGGGAAGCTTCACAGGGGCCTCCAGTCCCCGCAGCAGCTCTGACGCCAGTCCATCATCCTCGCGATGCCAGTGAGGCACAACTGAGGCACAAAGGTGGAAGGAAACCGGCACAGGTCCATAGACCAGTGAGTGGCAGACTGACCCCACCCAAAGACCCACGTCCTTTTCCCTAAGCCGGGCGCCTTCCCTGGCCTTCCACGCTGCATGGACAGATTTAACTGGAAGGTGGATCTGCAGCAGTTCTCCGGAATGCTGTGCTCTTCAGACAGGTCTCTCTCACCACCCGACAGAGACCCCCACTCTGTCACCTCCCCGGCTCACCGCCTGCCGCCTCCCATCCCACGGCACCTTTCCGGGCTTCTCCTGCAGAAACACACCCTTCCCTCCCCTCTCCTCCTCCCCTGAGCACCTGCTGAGCAGGAGCCCTGGCGGGCCTTGCGCTCAGCAGGCCACCACCCACAGGCAGCACGGCTTTGAATCAGATTAATAACAGTAGTGGGCCTGAAAATCCCAGTCGGCGTGAGCACACGTGTATATATAGATAGACACGCACACACACACATGCCTTTGTCTGGTATCCGTTCTTGTGCATTACGCCGTGATTCACGCACTGCCGCCTTACTGGACTTTATTAAATACAAATGAAATACACCTCCTCCAGCAGCGGCTTTCAGGACGGGAGGCCATCGCGCGGCCAGGCCGTGCCGCGTCCTGCGTGCTGGTGCCGTGCGGGCGAAGCCTGCTTGGGCGGAAAGAGGGCCTGGAGCGGACGCTCGGCACCGTCT
This sequence comes from Tragulus kanchil, assembly GCA_022376925.1. Lineage (NCBI taxonomy): Eukaryota > Metazoa > Chordata > Mammalia > Artiodactyla > Tragulidae > Tragulus > Tragulus kanchil. Next base: position 109,286,229 of record JAIOJX010000003.1, read on the forward strand.
TCCCCGGAGCGGCGCTGGGGGCAGGAGCACCTGCCGCGTCCTCACGCAACCAGTTCTGCGGGGCAGCTTCACGTGTGTGTGCGGTGCGAGGGCGCCTCAGTCGTGTCCGATTCTTTGCAACGCCATGGTTACTATAACCTGCCAGGTTCCTCTCTCCGTGGGATTCTCCAAGCAGGCACACTGGAGTGGGTTTTGCCACGCCTCCTCCAGGGGATCTTCCCAACCCAGGGACTGAACCCGCCCCTATGGCAGCTCCTGCATGGCAAGCAGATTCTTTCCCACCAAGTGCCCGGGGAAGCCCGGGGAAGCTTCACAGGGGCCTCCAGTCCCCGCAGCAGCTCTGACGCCAGTCCATCATCCTCGCGATGCCAGTGAGGCACAACTGAGGCACAAAGGTGGAAGGAAACCGGCACAGGTCCATAGACCAGTGAGTGGCAGACTGACCCCACCCAAAGACCCACGTCCTTTTCCCTAAGCCGGGCGCCTTCCCTGGCCTTCCACGCTGCATGGACAGATTTAACTGGAAGGTGGATCTGCAGCAGTTCTCCGGAATGCTGTGCTCTTCAGACAGGTCTCTCTCACCACCCGACAGAGACCCCCACTCTGTCACCTCCCCGGCTCACCGCCTGCCGCCTCCCATCCCACGGCACCTTTCCGGGCTTCTCCTGCAGAAACACACCCTTCCCTCCCCTCTCCTCCTCCCCTGAGCACCTGCTGAGCAGGAGCCCTGGCGGGCCTTGCGCTCAGCAGGCCACCACCCACAGGCAGCACGGCTGGGTCCCCCTTTCCTCCACCCTGACCCTCAGTGGAGCATGGGCGGGAATACCCTCTCCTCGAAACCTGCCTTGGGGCCGGGCTAGCAAATGGGTCAGGTGTGTTGGGACCACTTCCCAGCAAACAGCTCTCTTCCAAGCTGTCCCTCTGTGGATTGTCTGTGATGTAGGTCTTTGGTGGCCCCATGGATCAGGCTCCCCAACATCCCATCCCCCCTCCCTCCCTGTCCCAAAGGGCCCACAGCACGTGGCGGTCAGTCTCAGCTGGAAGAGAGGGAGGCGTAGGGTGTGCTTGCCTGATGGCTTAGAGGGTAAAGAATCCGCCTGCAATGCAGGAGACCCAGGCTCCATCCCTGGGTGGGGAAGATCTCCTGAAGGAGGGTGCGGCAATCCACCCCAGTATCCTTGCCTGGAGAATTCCATGGACAGAGGAGCCTGGTGGGCTACAGTCCCCGGGGCTGCAAGGAGTCAGACACGAATGGGAGCTAACACACACACGGAAATGGAATGGGTGTGTTTTTAATGAGCTGTATCGGGCAGATGGGATCCCACTGAATGAACTGGGAAGCGGTGTGTGGATGCCTGTATGGGGCTCCCGGGGTGAGAAGGCATGGGCGCCATCGGCCCTGCTCACGTCTGTTCCTGCTTTAAACCCCAGCCAGGGGCATCTCTCCTTCACTCTCATCTTCTTTGAAATTCAGCTTGAGCTATAGGGGAGTTAAAAAGAGAGAAAAACAGAGCAGGGCACCAAACCATCTACAAAACAACTCAGCAAGGCAGTTTCTCCAGGAAACCTGCGTCTTATATCTCCGGTGACAAAAAGATTTATAGCAATTTTTTATTAAAAGAGAGAGAGAGAGAGAGAGCTGCAGATAATCAGATCTGAGACGCAGAAATGGGAGCGTGGGGGTGTTTTGCGTGTAAGTTATTTTAAAATATATGTTAGGTGCGTGATGGATTTTTCCACTCCCGACTGGAGGGGGGTCAGCCCAGCCCCCTCCCAAATCCCACTCTCGACTAAAATGATGGAAACGACGTCTGAAGGGAAGGACAGGGACGGGTGAGGGCGGGAAGGCAGGAGCTGGGCTCACACCGCTCCTCACACGGGCACTCGGCCCTCCGACGTTGCCCCAGCCTGGCCACAGGCCCCCACCTTCCACAGGGAGAGAGAGGGGCCCAGCTGCCTTCAGGAACGGAGGGCACAGCCACAGGCTCTGACCACCAGATACAATCTTAGGACCCCCTCGCCCACCCAACCAGCCAGTGTTTTCCTCTCCACCTGGTTTCATAGATGAAGTAAATGATGGTTATAAGGAGAAAGGCTTATTGTGCATTTTGGAACACAGAGAGGTAGCTCACTGGCCTTGTTGGTAAGAAATACACCTCTCTCTCTTGGTTCTCAGGGCTTCCTGGGCCTCCTTCCTCCAAGGAAGTGCCCCTGCCCTGGGCAGGGAAGGGGTAAGAACCAGTAGGCATGCCACATGGAAAGGAGGGGGCCCATCCCAGAGCGGGCAGCCTGGTCCTGAGAGACTGTGGACCCCCTGATGGGAAAAGCCGACCCCAGCGCTGGGAATGATTGAAGGCAGGAGGAGAAGGGAGTGACAGAGGATGAGATGGTTGGATGGGACCATTGACTCAATGGACATGAGGTCTGGGCAAACTCTTGGAGACGGTGAACGACAGGGAAGCCTGACATGTTGCAGTCCACGGGGTCACAAAGAGTCAACCACGACTGAACAACTGAACAACAACTGAAGCAACGAGAGGGGGCTTCAGGGGGATCGTCTCCATGAAACAGGTCCCCACCTGAGGAAATCTCCCCTCCCCCAGCGCCGGGCGGCCCAATCCTGTGTGATCTCTAGGCACCATTGAAATGATCTGACATTCAACAGTTTGTGAAAATGACCGGATGGTAAGCTGAAGGAAATACCCGAAAAACAGACCCCACGAGCAATAGCTCACAGGATCTAAAGGCAAGGACCCTGGGGAGGTGTGCGCCCTGCCTTCAGACACTGGCCCAGCCAGCGAAGAGCAGGGGGTGATCCCCAGGGGCCCCAGGGCTGGGTGCAGGGGCTGGGGCGTGGACGAGAGTGTGTTTGGTGGGACAAACAGAAGAGATGCTTCAGGGGGTAGAGAAGAATGAAAACAGCCCTGCAATACCACAGCAAGAGCACGCGCCGGGCAAGGGCTCCACGACACTCGACCCCCTGAATCGGTGCTTACGGTGGTGTCTCGAAACCCGGGGAGGGCGGGAGCTTCCCGGGGACCTCAGATGGCACTCTTAGGGTCTCCTCAGTGGCCTTGGCTGCAAGGGACACACCCTCCACTCTAGATCTCCCGGACACCTGTAAGTCGTCTGTGAACCCCGCTCTCCAAGAACCAAAAGGTGCCGGGGGAGAGGGCTGGGTGGGGGGCCCAGGTGTGGAGGACCCCAGCGCCACCTGCTCAGGGGAATCCCGAGTGAGCTCTTCAGCACAGGCTTCCTCTGCAGAGCGAGGTCCGGCGCGCAGGGAAGCCCCCGCCCCGAGGCTGGGACCCTCCGCTTCCACTCAGACAGTGAACGGGCCAGGATCTAGGCGGGCGCGGGGCGGGCCTGCCTCGTGGTCCCCGGCGCGGTGGCCTTGCCCGCTGTCATGGTCTCGTCTGTGAAATACGGTCAGTTACCCCAGGTGGGGGGCTGCTGTGGAGCGGGGCTGCTGTGGAGAGAGGCAAGCAGGCCGGGCCCGCGAGGGAACCACAGAACGCGGGGACGGGGCCCTGGATCCCTCTCGGGGCAGGGAAGATGCTGGCTCTGAACCATCCTGGCTTCCTGGGCAGATGGCCTCGCGGCGGGGGCAAGGCCGGCTGCTGGCCCCAGAGCCGAGGAGGGGGCGCTGCCACTGGAAACAGGAAGGGAGACCCGGGGCCAAACCTGGGGGCGCGCGTGGCTGGCCAGCTCAGACGAGGGGACGATTGTCTGTTTCTTGAGGACAGCCCCGGCCCTGAGGATCTCAGTGCTCTGTCCCTGCCAGGAGGTCTGTCCGTCTGTCCCATGACCTGTCGCGCCATTTATGGTGTACGGATGGAAACACTGACGTGTGTCCCTCTTGCTTTGCCCAGAGCCACCCCTCCGACAAGTGGAAACACACGGGATGGCCTCTGCCCCTCCCCGACTGTGAGGCCACCTCCACCAGCCTGGTAGCCGCGTGTCACTGCCCCCTCCACCCAGCCCCTCACCTGGGGCCCGGCCTCTCCCCTCTGAACCGTCACACGCCTGCCCAGCAACACTGGCCGCCCCAGCAGCCCACCCCCGACCCCAGGGTCCCCGCGTCACACCATGCCACAGGTAAACTCGCTCCCTGCCCCTCGGTGCCCGCCCTCCTCCCGGCCCTGCTGGCCGGGGGGCGGGGCACGGAGAGCAGCCGGAGAGGGGGTGGCCTCGCCTCCTTGGAGGGTGACTCCTTGCGGTATTTTTAAGCTTTCTCCTCATCTGCTAAATGAGGCTTTCGCTCTGGCTCCCTTAGAAGCGGCTGCTCCTTTCCCAGCGCGGGGTGGGGAGGCAGTGGCCTGACAGATGCTTAAGAAATTATGGGTGAAACTTGCTGACTCAGGCCCAAACTGCGTGCGGTCCCGGGACTGTCCAGTCCAGTGAGCGCTGCTAGCTGGCTCCTCCCACCTCCTCACCTCCCTCTCCCCTCTGCCCGCCCTGTCTCTCTCTGTCTTCTTGCTCTGGCTCAGCCCAGGCATCTTTCTGTACCTGCCTCCTTCTCTTCCCGGTACTCCCATTTCCCCTCTGCCCAGGAGCAGAAAGACACGGTACCACACCAGCCGCAGGAAGCAGGGTGGACACGGGGGCTCTGTGGAGGGCAGGGAGGGCAGGACGAGGTTGGGGTGGGGCTGGAAGCGGGGGCAGTTGCATTAGGCCTGAAAGCTTGGCAAGGGGCTGAAGGGCACACAGCGGCCCAGAGAAGGAGTGGCGTCGCTGTGCCCAGGGCAGAGGGAACTGGGCACGGAGGATGGAGGCAGGGAAGAGCTCTGTAGAGGAGGAAGGAAGACGGTCTTGAATTTTCAAAGTTCCCTTTGACTTGAACTTTCTAAAATGCATTTCTTGACTGATTTATGGTCTCTTCCCTTCACCGCCTTTTCCCCACCCAGACCCTGGCTCTTTGCTGAAATAAGGACAAAGAGCTTTTCCCCGCACCCCAGCCCACCCCACACCCCACCTGCTGCTTCTCAGGGGCTCCTGCTTAGGCCACAAGGAGAGAACGTCACCCCGTGGCGCCTCAGGGCAGGAAAGGCTAGGGAACGATGGGCCAGAGGTGGGGAGCGGGTGGGGAGCGTTGGAGAGGAAGGAGCACTGAAAAGCAGGAGCAAGTGTCCTTGGGCCCAAGTGCCTCTCCTCCAGGGGGCAGCCTGAAAGGTGAGGCTCATCAGACTTGATGCAAATCACCATAGTTCAAATCCAACCCTTAAAGATTCCCCTCAGCAGCCCCCTTGCTCGTTACCCCTAAATCATGAGACTGGACTGTCCCCCTTCAGGTGGCCCTGCAGATAATAAAGAAAAGAAGCCCAGAGTGCAGGAGTCCATATGCCCAAGGTCTAAGGCCCAGAGAGGTGCAGGGATTTGTCCCAGGCCACCAGCAAGCTGAGAACACTCATAGTCAGGTTTCAAGGCCAGGGCGTGGCCAGGGCGTGACACACCTGACCGGAAGGGAGACCTGGGTCTGGCTCCGCCTCCTCGCAGGTCACTGAAGGGCCTGGTCAAGGCAGCGCCAGGCTTGAGGCATAAAGATCCTGTCCCTTTAGAGGGCCGGGGACAGCCACCGCACCAGCCAGATGGGAGTCAGCGTCCCCGGCGGGAGTCCGGCAGCTGGGAAGGCTGCTGAGCTGTTTCCTCCTTTATGTCCCCAAGCGTTTACAATTCCCTTAAAGGCTGGGGGCTTTCCAGCCCTTGGCTGGTGCCAGGACACCCCCGGGCCCATGTCACATGAGATCCGGCGCTGGGCCCTGTGGCTCACGGCCTGGGAGGTCTTGGACAAGACCCCGAACTTCCCCTGGCCACGCTGTCCGGGGAACTGCCTCCCAGGGCTGTAATGAGGGTTAAGCAGTTCATGCCTGGACAGCACTCAACCCACGATCAGGGCTGGGTCAACACAAGTTCATAGCAGTTCCTACGATGCCCAGCTCACATGGGAAGGGGCTTTGCTAAGGTCTTCGCCAAGAAATGCAAAGTCTAGTCTCTTCCATGAAGCTATGCCCAACTGGAGCCCAGGACCAGGCCTTCCCAGTGGCTCGCTGAGCTGCTAGAGACAGCGCCCACATAAAAGGGTTCCATTTTAAAGGAGAGAATGGCCCAGTGCATAAGAGAAGCCGCGAGGACCATCTTCTCCATTTCTACCACTTTCTTTTCTGATTGAAGAAAACCCTCCCGGGCCCACCCACGGCAGCCCTGCGAAACCAGACACTCCAGTGACTGGCCAGAGCCCTCGTCAGGGGCCCTCGTGCGGCCTCTGGGAACCCATGGAGCCCAGAAGAAGCAGCCGGGGGAGGTTCCCCACCACTAGCCCCTGCCCGGAGCCGGTTCTGCATCGAGATCTGCCCAGGACCTGCTGGGAGCAAGCTGTTCCAACAATGAAACACACATCGGCCGCCCTCGGCCCTGCCATTTGCCAGAACCAAATTCATGATCCTCTGATAAATAATTCAGGCTTCCCCATCTGTGGAAAAGTTGGATTTGGCCTAATTTCTCTCATAAACAAAGATCATATCTACTCAGAACAGTAAAACAGATACCCCGTCAATTTTTTTTTTTAAAAAGTACAGCCCAGTGACGCTCACGTGTTCATATAGCCCAGTGACCCTCACGCGGTCAAGGTCTGGAGTCATGGTATCCGGGTGGCCTTAAGGAATCTGCGCAGATGGGATGGACCAAGAGCTCCAAGTCTGGCCTGAGAAACGGGCTGGGCATCCAGCTCGTGGAGACGAAGAAGACTAATTGAAGAGGAACGGCAATGGGCCTCCATTACTGAAGTCCTCCTGATTTGCTTCGAAGTGTTTGCTGAAAAGATGTGAAAACAAGAAATGTGTTTCTCTGAAGGTTCTTGAGCCCAGGTGTATCCGCAGGGATCTCCAGAGAAACAGAACAGGAGATGCACACACACATGTAGCCTACATTGCGGCTGTTCCGTCGCTCAGTCATGTCCAACTCTTTGCAACCCCATGGACTGTGCCCCGCCAGGCTCCTCTGTCCATGGGACAGGCAAGAACACTGGAGCAGGCTGCCGCTTCCTCCTGCAGGGGGTCTTCCCCACCGGGGACTGAACCCGTGTCTCCTGCACTGGCAAGCAGGTTCTTTACCACCGAGCCACCATGTGCATTAATGCGCATTACAAGATCTGTGTCAAGAAACTGGCTCACGTGCCTGGGAGGACACGTCTGGGTCTGAAACCCGTGGGCCGGCTGCCGCAGACAGAAGCTCTGAGGCGGGAGCTAGCACCGCAGTCCTGAGGCAGGACAGTCTTCCTCCTCACGGAAACCTTCGCTTGCTTCTAGGGCCTTTCAACGGCGTGAGGAGGCCCACCCACATAATGGAGAATAGTCTACAGGAGGGGCTTCCCTGGTGGCTCAGCTGGTAAAGGACCCACCTGCAATGCAGAAGACCCTGGTTAGTCCGTTGGGAGATCCCAGGGCCCAGAAGAAGCAGCCGGGAGGTTCCCCACCACTAGCCCCTGCCCGGAGCCGGTTCTGCATCGAGATCTGCCCAGGACCTGCTGGGAGCAAGCTGTTCCAACAATGAAACACACATCGGCCGCCCTCGGCCCTGCCATTTGCCAGAACCAAATTCATGATCCTCTGATAAATAATTCAGGCTTCCCCATCTGTGGAAAAGTTGGATTTGGCCTAATTTCTCTCATAAACAAAGATCATATCTACTCAGAACAGTAAAACAGATACCCCGTCAATTTTTTTTTTTAAAAAGTACAGCCCAGTGACGCTCACGTGTTCATATAGCCCAGTGACCCTCACGCGGTCAAGGTCTGGAGTCATGGTATCCGGGTGGCCTTAAGGAATCTGCGCAGATGGGATGGACCAAGAGCTCCAAGTCTGGCCTGAGAAACGGGCTGGGCATCCAGCTCGTGGAGACGAAGAAGACTAATTGAAGAGGAACGGCAATGGGCCTCCATTACTGAAGTCCTCCTGATTTGCTTCGAAGTGTTTGCTGAAAAGATGTGAAAACAAGAAATGTGTTTCTCTGAAGGTTCTTGAGCCCAGGTGTATCCGCAGGGATCTCCAGAGAAACAGAACAGGAGATGCACACACACATGTAGCCTACATTGCGGCTGTTCCGTCGCTCAGTCATGTCCAACTCTTTGCAACCCCATGGACTGTGCCCCGCCAGGCTCCTCTGTCCATGGGACAGGCAAGAACACTGGAGCAGGCTGCCGCTTCCTCCTGCAGGGGGTCTTCCCCACCCGGGGACTGAACCCGTGTCTCCTGCACTGGCAAGCAGGTTCTTTACCACCGAGCCACCATGTGCATTAATGCGCATTACAAGATCTGTGTCAAGAAACTGGCTCACGTGCCTGGGAGGACACGTCTGGGTCTGAAACCCGTGGGCCGGCTGCCGCAGACAGAAGCTCTGAGGCGGGAGCTAGCACCGCAGTCCTGAGGCAGGACAGTCTTCCTCCTCACGGAAACCTTCGCTTGCTTCTAGGGCCTTTCAACGGCGTGGAGGAGGCCCACCCACATAATGGAGAATAGTCTACTCGAGGGGCTTCCCTGGTGGCTCAGCTGGTAAAGGACCCACCTGCAATGCAGAAGACCCTGGTTCGAGTCCTGGGTTGGGAAGATCCCCTGGAGAAGGGATAGGCAATCCACTCCAGTTTTCTCGGGCTTCCCTGGGGGCTCCAACCGTGAAGAGTCTGCCTGCCATGCGGGAGACCTGGATTCCATCCACGTCAGTCCACGTGGATGTTGCCCACGTCCACAAATTCTGTCACTGCACCACCTAGATGGGTGTGTGACTGGCTCATCAGGTGTGACAGCCTCGTCAAGCCGACCCCGTCGGCTTCTGACGGTGATACTTCCCTCGGCGTCTCCATTCCCAGGTGACCTAAACCCGGGAGGCTCACCTGCCTGGGTGGGAAGCGACGCGTCAGGCGCTGCTGGAGACAGAGCAGACCCCAGGGAGGACGTGACGGGGGAGACGGAAGCCATCTGCCCAAGGCCGCACGGCTACTTGGGTGGGCAGTATTCAGGGGTCAGGATAACAGCGTTCTCACCAGCGGCCTCCTGGTCGTGGACGGGTCAGGCGCCCAGGCAGGAGGTGAAGCGCAGGGCCTCCACGTGTGCGGCCCCACTGCACGCCCCCCCGGGGCCGCCAGACCACGGCTGAGGGCCTCCCGCGCCCGGCATGGCTGTGGCTGGAGGGCTTCTCAGCCGACAGCTGTCCAGCTGTTCACTGAAACCCCCATCAGCGTGCCTGGCGCCATGTTGCCAATCCGGTATCTCTGAACAGGAAACAGCTGTGAACGGATCCTCTGTTTATACATTGGCTCGGATGCCGTGGTAGCTGACAGGGTGACGGGCATAGAATGGGGGCCTCATAGATGCTGACCAGAGAAGGGTCTCCTGGAGTGAAAGGCAGAGCAGGCCATGGGGGCGCCCCCAGGGGGACGTGGTCACCCCCTCGCCCAGCTGAAGAGCACAGGACTGCCTGGCTGACACGGCAGCTGGGTGGTCACCAGCACGGGGGTCTGCCCACCAAGCCCGCCTCTCCGTGAGTCCCCACGACTTGGAGACGAAGGCCGGGGACAGCAGGCAGTGTCCGTGGTGGGGTCGGTCCTGCCCCTCTCCACCTACCTGTTCTTGGGAGGACTCCGGCCAGCCAGGGAGGCATCGCGGGGGAACGGGCTGCTGCTCCACTCCTGCAGCACAGCTAAAAGCCCGGGGATCCTGGTCAAGATTCTTCCCCAGGATGGAAGCAGGTCCGCTCCCCATGGCCCCTCACAGTCCAGAGCCAGGCCATGGAGCAGCCCCGGGTCGGGGGCCGCGGCCAGACGGGGAGGACCCCTCCTCAACAGGCGTCATCGTCCAGAATAGCCCAGGCCCTCAAGGCGCACCAGCCCTCCATCCCAGGGCGGGCCCTTTGTCCCTGCCGCTTGGGCTAATGCCGCCCAGCCCCACTCCCTGCTGACCTCCAGACTCCAGAACTTTCGAGGAGGAAGCCATTTGGCCAGGCTCTTATTGAAAGAGAAGGGGAGGCAGGTCTGCAGGGCTGTCAAAGCTCTTCCTGCCTCCCCGCAGCAGGGCCGGCAGCTCCCGTTCCTCGTCGGCACACCACGTCTGCCCCGACACACCTGCCCTCCCCACTCCGGAGGGGCAGGGCCCCCTTACAGCCCCGCTGCCCAGCCCAGGCCAGGTGGGCAGGGACAGGAAGGGGGACGCAGGCGGTAATCAGGCCAGAGGGACACAGAAGCCCCTGCTTCCAAGAGCAGAACAAACTGGTGTCGGAAGAAAGCCCATCCAAGGTTATCGTCCAGGCCCGGGTTCCCAGGAGGCCCCGGCGCTCAGAGACAGGCCTGGGGTCCAGTCCCAGCCCAGCCCCGGCCCAGCTGAGGCTGCAGCTCTTCCCTGATGACAAGCCAGGGAGGCCTGCCTCACCGGGTCCTTGCACAGACATGGTTTATGACCAGGCCCCACCCTGGGCCCTGTTTCCGAGCAGTGTGACCCATGCAACTCTGCAGGAAGTGGCCAGAAGGCGCTCAGAGGCCAGACACAGCCTCTGTGGACTTCCAGGGTCCCTCAAGGCACACTGTGCATACCCCAACTCGTGCCTTCAATCTGCAGGTGAGGAAGCCAAAGAAAGCAGAAGACCCTCCCTGAGCTACCCAGCCAGTCTTGCCTCCTCCCAGTTTAGGCCGGAACTCCCCAGAGGGCAGGAATCATGCTCTGTCCGGCCCGGGACACCTCAGGGCCCCACAGACGTCCCTGAAGGAGTGGCGCGTCTGCCAAGGCTCCCTGGTCATGCCTGCGCCTTGGGCTCCTCAAGCCAGGTGAGGGCTGGGCGCGCCAGCCCTTAGACAGCCAGGGCCACGGCCAGGCATCCAGCACCGAAGAGCCCCTCCATGTCACAGAAGGGAGAGCGGGGGTCCCTGTGAGGTCTGGGAGGGCTGAGGGTGTGCAGGAAGCCAGAGGTGACGAGGGCCGTGGGGAGACCCGTGGGCCAAGCGGCAATGGGTCAGGGCTCCGGCGCGCTCCCCCCCAGCGGGTCCCGTGAGCCCCAGGGTCCGGCTGCCAGCGCAGGCGAGCACAACAATGGCCCAGCCAAGATGAAGACATCCAGACCCGAGGCCGCACCTCCTGAGACAGAATCCTGGCTCTTGCTACTTTAATTAAGAAAAACAAAAGACGTGCGCAAGGCGACTGTGCCTGGGAGATGCCAGAGGAGGGGAACCGGATGCGTTCTTGGCTTCCTCCAGGAGGGCTGTCGGCAAGGAGCGCTGGGTGTTTTGGCCGCGCTCTCGGTGACATTGAAGTCACAGTGCACAGACCACAGGCACCGGGGAAGAGAATCCAAACCCCCTATCCCAGACTGAGGCCAGCCCTGGCCCCCAGCGACCCTTGCTCTGGCTGACCGCCGTCCTCACCCCTGCCACCTCTCACGAGGGCCACGGCCTGCCCTCCACCGGGGTTGGTTAGGCACCTACTAAGCTGAGCTCAGGGCAGGAGCCCCCGCAGCGAGCCCTGCGGGCTCTCTGCCCTCACAGCCGCTCACTCCCCGCCCCTCAGTGACTCATGCTTGTTTACGTGTGTCTGCTTCTAGTCCTTCTCAGAGCCTCTTCCCATGCACCATCTCGAGGCATGTTCTCAGCAGCCCGAGTGTACAGATGGGAAAAGGCCAGCACAGCCAGGACAAGAATGTGGGCTCCCGTCTTGTAACTACACGTTCTTGGAGCCTGGCGGCGGATGGCTGTGCCCATGAGCTGTGGGAGGGAATCTGAGGTCAGAAGTCAGGGGCTGGCGGGGGGAGCGTGGGGGGAACCAAGGGGCTTCCAGCCTCACGGGAGGCACAGCAGGCGTTCACACAAATGCACCTCAGCTGGGTCCCCAGGGACACCAGAGCGGTCAGGCGCCTAGTGCTTGTGGTCTGGAGGAGAGAAGGATCTCACTCTCACAGACAAGACAGGTCCCTAACACGGGCTGGAGCCATGAACCGAGTTCACCTGGACCGGCGAGAACGGCTTCTCAGGAGGCTCGGGCGGTCAGGAACCTGCCTGCCCCAGCAGGAGATGCGAGAGGCCCAGGTTCAGTCTCTGCATTGGGAAGATCTCCTGGAGAAGGGAGCCGTATTCTTGTCTGGAGAATCCCACGGACGGAGGAGCCTGGCGGGCTACGGCTGGCAGGGTCGCAGAGAGTCGGGCACCACTGAAGTGACAGCGTCCACCCGCAGGCAGACAAGGACAGGGCAAGGTGGCAGGTGGAACCCTGGGGAGCAAAGATTCCAAGGAAGAGTGAGACACAGTGGCCGGGGGTCCGTGAGGCAGCAGCGCCCCAGGACGGGAGGTGGGCCCGGGGCCTCGGCTGGCACCAGGGGCTGAGGGAAGCATTGAAGGCAGGGCGCCCCGTGCTTGTGGCCCCTCTGGTGAGAGCGCCGCCACTGCGGGCGGGGGCCTCTGAAGTGACTCTGGTTGTGTGTGCGATACCTGAATCCCCTCGCCCGGCCCAGCCGGCAGAGCTGGCTCCCAACGGCGGAGCAGGCCTGGGCTGGCCTTCGGCTCCCCCAGCAGCTGAAGGCGTCTTCCGCCCAGGCTGGAAAGCTCCAGGGGACACAGCCACACTTGGAAACGGGGAGCCTGGGGTTCCCTCGACTTCTCAGGGGGGTGATGGTTGACAAGGGGAGCCCAGAGAGGGGCTCCTCATCCCCAAGCGGTGAGTCACAGAGCGGGGAAGCCACACCTCTCCAGGAAGCGCTGAGTACCGCCCAGGACAGGGGCACCTTTACAGGAAGGACCCTGAGACACCCCAGAGGAGTGATCCCGTTGCGCTAGGCTCTGCTGAGAAAGCCTGCCGCAGGGGGGTGTCCAGGGGAGGGCACCTCTACACAGAGAACGAGTGGGTGAGGCCAGGCGGCTGTGATGACCCCGTGACAGAGGAGCTAGAGGGTCACTCTCCACTAGGGAAGAGCGCTCCTCAGGACAGACTTGGGGGTCTGGAGTTGGGGGGTTCTCTGGGAGCAGGATCAGAGGTCCTGGGAGTGGAGCTGGGGTGCACAGGGTCGCGCCTTGGGAATGGCAGGGAGGCTGGGAAGCAGTGAGCACACAAGAGGGCGTGCAGGAGTAATTCGGTGACCACCCCCACAGCGGAGAGGCGAGCAGGGAGACCCCAGCAGCCAGAGCAGGGGCAGGTCGGGAGCTCCAGCGTGGGAAGATTGTTGTTCAGGCCCCGGCGATTCTTTGTGACCCCATGGACGACAGCATGTCAGGCTCACCTGTCCTTCACCGTTCCCCAGAGTTTCCTGGACTCCCGGGTCACTCTGGGGGTGGGGCGGGGCCTCTCCAGTCTTCCCTCCCCCGCACCCCCACCTGTCTGCGTGGAGTGGCGGAGCATCCGGTGCTGCCGGGGGAGGACCCTGGCATGGCTGTTATTAAGACATCTGTGTGTCTAATGAAAAGTTACCCGTTGCCGGGCAAGGGAGAGACACAAATCATTATGAATCAATTTAGCTCTGGCCGGCCATCTGCCCCGGCCTCACGTGGGGGGAGCCCGACGGCGCGGGGAGGGGCCGCCGCGCTCTCCCGCCCCAGCCCAGCCGTGGGGACCGAGGCACGGACCGGCCCCTGCCCGCTGTAGGCGGGGACGCTGGCCGGAGGGCAGCCCGCCGCGCGGACCTCACCCCGCAGCCTGCCAGGGGGCCTCCCGCGGTGGCCCCGGGGGGCGCCCGAGGGGGCAGGCCCGGTCTAGGGGCCAGGCGGTGGGCTGTGAACCGGAGGAGAGAGAGGGGCCATTCTGCGCCCTTGGGGATCCGCGCTGGGCTCCTCGGGCCCCGCGCTCCGCCCGCCCTTCCCGGGCCGGGTTGGGGCCGCGCTTCCTGGGCCTGGAGGCCCGCCGCCCCCGGTCCCCAGCATCTGCCGCCGGCCCCTCTTGCGGGCCCCGAGCCGATCGCCGCCCGGAGAGCGCGCCAGTTGTCGCGAGCGCCCCGCGGCCTCCGACAAGCTGGCAATTTGTTGTTGTTTGTCGAGTGCTTTTGTCATGCAAATCCCAGAGCCGGCCGCTGGCACCCGGCTCCAAGGAGGAGGGGTGTTTTTGCCTCCCTCCCCCCTTCCCTTGGCTTTTGCCGTCGCAATTGTTAGTCTTGTTCCAAAAAAAAAAGGAGAGGGGAAAAAAAGACACATAAAGGACTATCACGCATTTAATTGTATTTGCACTCGCATGTGTGGCTCCCGAGCCTACAGCTCCCCCTCAGAGGATGCCAAGGCTGGGGTGTGGGGATGGTTAGAAGGTGAAGGAGTCTGGAGGGGTGCCCCATCCCCCAGACAGACTCAGCCCGTGGGTTGAGGCACCCAGGCCCAACTCCAGAAACCAGCCCCCTGGCGGGAAACTCCTCCTTCCTCCCCTGACCCCCGTCCTCTACGGGTGGACTTGTGCCCCTGACCAGGGCCTCCTTCCACGGCCCGTGCTCCCCTGGCACCCCTGGCAACCCAAGTCCAGTCTGGCCCACGCCGACTCGGACCTGGGTGCCCAGAGCCCTGGCTCCCCTTGACCGGCATCACCTCCTTCACCTGTGGCTGGACCCGCCCCCTCCACCAGCCCCACCCTGGACTCGTGCCTCCCCTAGGTCATTTCGCGTCAGATTCCCCTGTAAGCGGGGAGAGAGCTGATTCGCCAAAGGAATTTTTGGTGAATTCTTGCCAAGCAGGACAACCTCTGGAAAGCAAAGAAGGTTCCCTTTGTGCAACATTCATATTGTCTGAGATGTCCATGGGTCTGAGTGGCTCTGAGCAAGTCTCCGGGACACCCATCAGGGAGGTCTGTGATCTGGGGTGGGCTTCCCTGCCGACTGCCAGGCTCAGCTGGTCCCCCTTGACCAGGAGGTCGTGGGAGAACAGGAGAGGACCTTCCTGAGAGGAACAGAGCTGTTCCCCATGCCTCTTCCTGGTCCCCCAGTCTAGGGGCTTGTTCACCACATAGCGTCTCTATCCGTCAGCTCGGGCTGCGTAACAAACTGTCGCAGCCCAGAGGGCTGAAATACAAGAGAGTTACGGGTTTACGGTTCTGAAAGCTGAGAAATCCAAGAGCAAGGTGCTGGCAGGTTGGTGGCTCTGTGAGGGCTCTCTTCCTGGGTTGCAGACAGCCGCCTTCTCGTGTGGGGACAGAGAAACAAGGCTCTCCTCCCTGGCACGGCTCCCACCCTGAGGGCCCCACCCTCACCTTCTCATCCCGCCCCGTGGCCTCCCAAAGGCCCCACCCCTACGACCATCAGGAAGAATGAGGCAGCTGAGGGCCACAGGGGGCCGTTTGAGCTGGAATGGCCGAGAAGTCCTCTCTGACCCCTGTGATTGCCTACCCGAGCTCCCCTCAGAGGATGCCAAGGCTGGGGTGTGGGATGGTTAGAAGGTGAAGGAGTCTGGAGGGGTGCCCCATCCCCCAGACAGACTCAGCCCGTGGGTTGAGGCACCCAGGCCCAACTCCAGAAACCAGCCCCCTGGCGGGAAACTCCTCCTTCCTCCCCTGACCCCCGTCCTCTACGGGTGGACTTGTGCCCCTGACCAGGGCCTCCTTCCACGGCCCGTGCTCCCCTGGCACCCCTGGCAACCCAAGTCCAGTCTGGCCCACGCCGACTCGGACCTGGGTGCCCAGAGCCCTGGCTCCCCTTGACCGGCATCACCTCCTTCACCTGTGGCTGGACCCGCCCCCTCCACCAGCCCCACCCTGGACTCGTGCCTCCCCTAGGTCATTTCGCGTCAGATTCCCCTGTAAGCGGGGAGAGAGCTGATTCGCCAAAGGAATTTTTGGTGAATTCTTGCCAAGCAGGACAACCTCTGGAAAGCAAAGAAGGTTCCCTTTGTGCAACATTCATATTGTCTGAGATGTCCATGGGTCTGAGTGGCTCTGAGCAAGTCTCCGGGACACCCATCAGGGAGGTCTGTGATCTGGGGTGGGCTTCCCTGCCGACTGCCAGGCTCAGCTGGTCCCCCTTGACCAGGAGGTCGTGGGAGAACAGGAGAGGACCTTCCTGAGAGGAACAGAGCTGTTCCCCATGCCTCTTCCTGGTCCCCCAGTCTAGGGGCTTGTTCACCACATAGCGTCTCTATCCGTCAGCTCGGGCTGCGTAACAAACTGTCGCAGCCCAGAGGGCTGAAATACAAGAGAGTTACGGTTCACGGTTCTGAAAGCTGAGAAATCCAAGAGCAAGGTGCTGGCAGGTTGGTGGCTCTGTGAGGGCTCTCTTCCTGGGTTGCAGACAGCCGCCTTCTCGTGTGGGGACAGAGAAACAAGGCTCTCCTCCCTGGCACGGCTCCCACCCTGAGGGCCCCACCCTCACCTTCTCATCCCGCCCCGTGGCCTCCCAAAGGCCCCACCCCCTACGACCATCAGGAAGAATGAGGCAGCTGAGGGCCACAGGGAAGGGCCGTTTGAGCTGGAATGGCCGAGAAGTCCTCTCTGAAGTGTCTCTGGGGGCCTGTGAAGGGCCCCCCAGCCGGCTGCCTCCTTCTCTTCTGCCTCCTCCCTCTTCCTCACCTCTCTTCTTCAAAGCGCACCTTCTTCAGGCAGGCCCCTCAGGTGCACCAGAAGAGAGGCCCCAGCTCGCTCAGACCACGAAAGATGCAGTGTGTGTGTGTGTGTGTGTGTGTATCTGTCTGCACGTGTCCATGTGTCCGCCTGCACGCATCATTGGAACAGACAAAGTGGGTCTGAGTTTATGAATTGGAGATTTATGTTCAGGTCCGGTTCTTTGGGGACCAGGAAGTCCTGGGAAATGGCCCATTTGGAAGCGTTGCCAGGCCGCGCCGGGCCGCCTCCCGTCTCCCTGTGAGCACAGTGGAGTTCTCCAAGCGCAGGACACAGCCTGCTGTTTTAAGGAGGGCAGACCCCCGCTCTGCAGTGGGCTTCGCTCTCTCCTCTCTGCTCAGCTGGGGTCTGGGGTCAGACTCAACCGGAGGTGAGCCAGGCTCCCGCTCCGTCGCTCACAGACGGTGCGAGTAACAGGAGCCGTTCAACGGCACGTCCAGAGGACGGCCGAGTGCAAACCCAGGCGTTACCATGCCGGTGGCTGGGGGTGGTGCTCCAAGCACGCTCTCGTGCTTCCTGAGTGAGGCCCGGGGATGGGGGCGACAGGGACCCCGATCCTGCGGGGGTCCTGCGGAGCTCCTCGCCACTGCTGGACTCAGCTTCCAACCCGTTCTCTGGGAACATCTTTCTTTCTCCTGCTTCCCCTGCCAGAAGGATGCGCAGATCTGCGCACATGCGGCTGAATCATCGTCACAGAAGTAATTCTAGCTGAAGGGGAGCAGAGAGGCCCATCCCCTCCCGGGGCCCCCAGACTCCGGTCCCCTGACCCAGTTGCCGGCAGCATCCCTGACTCCTCCCTGCTCTCAGCTCCACTCCCTGCCAGCCCCCCCGGGACCCGTGGTGCCCTGGATGCGGGCTCCCAGGGTGGGGGGCTGCAGGCAGAATGACACAGCCAGGAAGGCGCCCCGCAGCTGCCTGCGCCCCGTTTGCCCGGCTCTGTCTCTCCCTCCATGCCCACCTCCCCTGAGTCCTGTCCTCGCTCTGCTGCTCCCGACACTCGCGGGACCGGCCCTGCTCCAGCCTGGACCGTGCGCCCGTGCGCCTGGCCTCCCGCAGAGCCCCGGGGCCCGGGAGAGGAGCGCCCATCCTGAAGCCCGGGCGGGTTGGGCCGCCTCCGGGTTCCGCTGCTTGTGCTGAGAGGCCAGCGTGGAGAGCGGCCGCTTGGGAAGCGGGATCTGGAGGGAGAGGTGGACGCACCAGGAGGTCACAGCAGGACCACTCACACACGGAGGTCCTGCGGGCCCCGGGGACCTGGGCCTGTGGGCCTCGCAGCCTGGAAGTTCAGAGCAAGCAGCCAGGCACTGCCCCGGGCTTCAGAGAGGAGAGACGAGGGCCAGGGCCAGGGCCAGTTCCTGCCGGCATGGGCATGGGGGCTGTCCCTTAAGGGGCTGATTCGCCTGAGGCTGTGCTCGTGGACCCCAGTGGTGAAAAGAATGTCTGGGTCCCTGCCGCTCTGCCCCTCTCAGGAAATGAGTGTGAATCAGCGTATAGGGGGCACTGGTCCTGAGGCCCCTCTCTGCCTGCTCCTTAGAGCTTTTGTCTCTGGCCACCTACTACAGTGATTCAGGGCCGTCTCCCCAGGTCCTCCATTCCCTGGCCTCTCCTCCTGGCCCCTGTCAGTGGCCGCCCCTCCAGCCAGACGAGACCAGACGTGACGGCGGAGGCGGCGGCCGGGGCATTCTGGGCTGCTGTGACAGCTGACGGCGCTCCAAGGACAGGGACGTCAGGGAGGACGGGTGGCCCGCTCCTCCGGAGGCTGCCCCTCGGCTCCATTCCATTAGGATTGATCAGGCTGGGTCAGGGGTCTGCCGGGCCTGCACCGGGCACCGGGAGCTTTCACAATGACTGATAGCCACGGCCGCCGCCCCCTCCAGCAGCCCCACGTCCACCTCTCTCCTTCCTCTCCATCCGTCCGTGCCTGGCTCCCTCCCATGTGGGCTGGTGCTGACTGCTCCTTCCGGCCTCCCTTCCGTACTTCTCCCCCACTCCCACCCTGCTCCCCAGGCAGCTTTGCCAGGCCCATCCCCATCAGCCAACTATAGGTGTCCCCCGTCCCCCAGAAGCGGGATTGTCCCAGCCACCCAGCCTTGACTTAACCAGACCCCATGCACCAGCAGCGGGAACGACTGAGGACGAACGGCCCCAGCGTCGGCCTGGGGAGAGGCGCCCTCCAGGCCGGGCTAGGAGACCCTCCTGCACAGAACTGTTAGAAACTCAAGCCCAGACGGCCGGGAGCCGGTGGGCCTGGCAGGGCTGCAGGGCTGCAGGGCAGCGGCCAGTGCCTTCTCGCCCTCATTCTCAGGGCCCCGGGGCCCTCAGGCGGCCATGGAATGAAGAAGAGAAGGAATCCAGTGGAGAAACAGCCCCACTGGCCAGGGCACCTTCACCCAGCACACGCTGGGCTCCCGCGTGGCCACACCTGGGGAACGCAGGCCCCCAGCTCACACGCAGGGCGGGAACACGTCCTGGGCGCTGACGGGGCCGGAGCCGCTGGCTCCCCCTCCCTGGGCCCTGAACCCCAGGGACAGGGCAGGCTCCAGGCCCTGAGTCCCGTGCAGAAGCGAACCTCGCGCCCCACATCCATGGGCCCCCAAAGGACCCACGGGGCCGGAGGGACTGTGAGGCCCCCGGATGGCGTCTGGACAGAGTCTTCGGCCGGCGAGGCTCTCCCGGCGTGTGGGAGCGCGTGCATGTTCGGGACTGGTGTGGATCCCCGGCACGTGGCCTGGGTGACAGATCGGGCGTGGGCGGGGCGGGGCTGTGCTGGTGTACTTGAGGCGACGGCGGTAAATATGTCTGAGCGCGCGTGTGAGGGCGAGTGTGTGTGAGTGGGCGTGGGCGTGACCGCGACTCCAGGGGCTGGTGGACGGGAGGTGACCGTACTTGGCGGGGTGGGCAGCAGACAGCTGCTCTCTGTTTTCCGCTGCCTTCTCCCTCCCCCGGGCACCCAGAGGTCTGGCCACAGTGAGCAAATCACAGCCCAGCCCTCCTCCTCCACACACTTTTAATCAATTTGGTGCTTTCTTGTCAAGAAGACAAGCTAGTTGCTTCCTGAGGATCAGATGGTGATGGATGAAATATAGGGAATAATTAAATTAGCAGTGTAATGGTGGTGCAAACCTCAATTAAAAAAATATTTCCATTGTCATAAAGTCTAGCCATAAATTTCAGGAGCCTTGCATTCCTGTGGCCTGCCGTGCTCAGCAGCTAGATCGCCCTGTGGGTGTGGGTCTGCCTCAGGGGAAACAGGGCGGGGCCGCCTGAGAGCCGGGCGTCCACCCGCCTGCACGGCCTCTGTCCCTCTTACCCTGGGCATCTGGCCCCAGGCAGGTGCGTCACCAAGGCTCACACGCTGATCCCCCTCTCCCGCCACCTTTCAAGTCCCTCTCACTGTAAACTGAGTGTCAGGAATTCCGGAGGCCAGCCCCCACTCTATTTCAGGCGAAGCTGACTCTGTCCCAATGGGAGCAGTGGGGATGCCTGGAGGCAGGAATTCGGGAAGGCTCAGGGGGAGAGAGCTAGGCACCTGTGCACTGTAGCACCCAGGAAACGCCTGTCCACTGATGAGCAGAGGTCACCCCCAGGGCGCGAGGGATGGTTTCCTGGACCAGAGGGGCCAGAATGGAGAGTGCTGGGTGCTCTGGGCAGAAGTGGAGCGTACAGGGAGGAGGCGTGGAGAGGGAGAGGGATCCAGGAAGAGCGGAGCCCTGGGCTGCACTGTGGAGGTCCTGGAAAGGCCCCCAACTCCTGCTACAGGGAAATGGCTGCTCCTCCGCCTGCTCCTTGGAAGAAAAGCTACAACAGACCTAGACAGCGTGTAAACAACAGGGCGTGGTGGGCTGGTGTCCCCCTGGGGGACAGATCGGGCGTGGGCGGGCGGGCTGTGCTGGTGTACTTGAGGCGACGGCGGTAAATATGTCTGAGCGCGCGTGTGAGGGCGAGTGTGTGTGAGTGGGCGTGGGCGTGACCGCGACTCCAGGGGCTGGTGGACGGGAGGTGACCGTACTTGGCGGGGTGGGCAGCAGACAGCTGCTCTCTGTTTTCCGCTGCCTTCTCCCTCCCCCGGGCACCCAGAGGTCTGGCCACAGTGAGCAAATCACAGCCCAGCCCTCCTCCTCCACACACTTTTAATCAATTTGGTGCTTTCTTGTCAAGAAGACAAGCTAGTTGCTTCCTGAGGATCAGATGGTGATGGATGAAATATAGGGAATAATTAAATTAGCAGTGTAATGGTGGTGCAAACCTCAATTAAAAAAATATTTCCATTGTCATAAAGTCTAGCCATAAATTTCAGGAGCCTTGCATTCCTGTGGCCTGCCGTGCTCAGCAGCTAGATCGCCCTGTGGGTGTGGGTCTGCCTCAGGGGAAACAGGGCGGGGCCGCCTGAGAGCCGGGCGTCCACCCGCCTGCACGGCCTCTGTCCCTCTTACCCTGGGCATCTGGCCCCAGGCAGGTGCGTCACCAAGGCTCACACGCTGATCCCCCTCTCCCGCCACCTTTCAAGTCCCTCTCACTGTAAACTGAGTGTCAGGAATTCCGGAGGCCAGCCCCCACTCTATTTCAGGCGAAGCTGACTCTGTCCCAATGGGAGCAGTGGGGATGCCTGGAGGCAGGAATTCGGGAAGGCTCAGGGGGAGAGAGCTAGGCACCTGTGCACTGTAGCACCCAGGAAACGCCTGTCCACTGATGAGCAGAGGTCACCCCCAGGGCGCGAGGGATGGTTTCCTGGACCAGAGGGGCCAGAATGGAGAGTGCTGGGTGCTCTGGGCAGAAGTGGAGCGTACAGGGAGGAGGCGTGGAGAGGGAGAGGGATCCAGGAAGAGCGGAGCCCTGGGCTGCACTGTGGAGGTCCTGGAAAAGGGCCCCCCAACTCCTGCTACAGGGAAATGGCTGCTCCTCCGCCTGCTCCTTGGAAGAAAAGCTACAACAGACCTAGACAGCGTGTGAAAAAGCAGAGACAGGGATTCCCTGGTGGTCCAGTAGGTGAAGAGTCCACCTTGCAGTGCAAGGGGCACTGGTTCGATCCCTGGCCCGGGAGAATCCCATGTGCCATGGAGCGGCTGGACCCGTGTGCCCAATTACCAACCAGCGCTCTGGAGCGCATGCGCCCAGAGCCGGTGCTCTGCAACCAGAGAGGCCACTGCAATGGGGCCAAAGAATAAAGATGGATGAAAATAAACAAATGAAAGACCAGTAAATGTGACCAAATTTTTTTAAAAAAAAGATATTAAAAAAAAAAAAAACAGGAACAAGGACAGGCTTCCCAGGTGGCACTAGTGGTAAAGAGCCCGCCTGCCAATGAAGGAGACGTAAAGACACAGGTTCGATTCCTGGGGGGGGAAGATCCCCTGGAGGAGGCCGTGGCCACCCACTCCTGTCTCCTTGCCTGGAGAATCCCATGGACAGAGGAGCCTGGCGGGCTACAGTCCATAGGCCTGCACCGAGTCAGGCACGACTGAAGCAACTTAGCACACAGGCACAGGGATAGAGAGCATCGTCATCTGATGGGAAAGAGGAGGGCCTGAGGAGACATGGCTCTGGTGGGCTGTGGGGTCAGTGCCTCCTGCCCCGAGCTCCTTTGTAGGGGGTGGGGAGGGGTGAGGGCACAGATCTTTGGGGATTAGAGCTGGGAGGAGCGGATGGGAAGCAGAACATGCTAGTAATCGGCTCAGGATGCAGCAAGAATGAGCTCTCGTCTTCATGGAGCTGCCAGGGTACAAGAGGGATCTGGAGCCCTGGACCTTCCGTCTAAAATCATTTGGATGCCTGGAGGCAGGAATTCGGGAAGGCTCAGGGGGAGAGAGCTAGGCACCTGTGCACTGTAGCACCCAGGAAACGCCTGTCCACTGATGAGCAGAGGTCACCCCCAGGGCGCGAGGGATGGTTTCCTGGACCAGAGGGGCCAGAATGGAGAGTGCTGGGTGCTCTGGGCAGAAGTGGAGCGTACAGGGAGGAGGCGTGGAGAGGGAGAGGGATCCAGGAAGAGCGGAGCCCTGGGCTGCACTGTGGAGGTCCTGGAAAGGCCCCCAACTCCTGCTACAGGGAAATGGCTGCTCCTCCGCCTGCTCCTTGGAAGAAAAGCTACAACAGACCTAGACAGCGTGTGAAAAAGCAGAGACAGGGATTCCCTGGTGGTCCAGTAGGTGAAGAGTCCACCTTGCAGTGCAAGGGGCACTGGTTCGATCCCTGGCCCGGGAGAATCCCATGTGCCATGGAGCGGCTGGACCCGTGTGCCCAATTACCAACCAGCGCTCTGGAGCGCATGCGCCCAGAGCCGGTGCTCTGCAACCAGAGAGGCCACTGCAATGGGGCCAAAGAATAAAGATGGATGAAAATAAACAAATGAAAGACCAGTAAATGTGACCAAATTTTTTTAAAAAAAAGATATTAAAAAAAAAAAAAACAGGAACAAGGACAGGCTTCCCAGGTGGCACTAGTGGTAAAGAGCCCGCCTGCCAATGAAGGAGACGTAAAGACACAGGTTCGATTCCTGGGTGGGGAAGATCCCCTGGAGGAGGCCGTGGCCACCCACTCCTGTCTCCTTGCCTGGAGAATCCCATGGACAGAGGAGCCTGGCGGGCTACAGTCCATAGGCCTGCACCGAGTCAGGCACGACTGAAGCAACTTAGCACACAGGCACAGGGATAGAGAGCATCGTCATCTGATGGGAAAGAGGAGGGCCTGAGGAGACATGGCTCTGGTGGGCTGTGGGGTCAGTGCCTCCTGCCCCGAGCTCCTTTGTAGGGGGTGGGGAGGGGTGAGGGCACAGATCTTTGGGGATTAGAGCTGGGAGGAGCGGATGGGAAGCAGAACATGCTAGTAATCGGCTCAGGATGCAGCAAGAATGAGCTCTCGTCTTCATGGAGCTGCCAGGGTACAAGAGGGATCTGGAGCCCTGGACCTTCGGCCAGCCTCTTGAGGCCAGAAACGCTGCCAGTCCAGTGTCCCTGGGCTTCTAGCCAGTCTCTGGGCCTGTCCAAGGAGGCTGAGTAGGAGCAACTGCATCTCGTCCCGTGGGATGGAGACCTGGCTCAGATCCAGGTCCAGTGGCTGCTGGATCCTGAACCTCCAGGGTTGAATGCGGGCATCCCGGTGGCACGAGCAGCCTTAGAGGCTGAGGAAGCCGTGGACTGGCTGTAGTCTGGGAGCATCCAAGGCCCTGATCACAGAGGTGGGGTCCAGTCAGTGCTCAGGGGCAGACTCTGAGGGGCCCCGCCCCACTACTGCAAGGGGAGCAGGGTCCCGCCCTTCACAAAGGGCTGACCCCGACCTCTGGCTGCCAGCAGCATGGAAGTTGGGCGGGCCAGAAAAGAGGGGTGGTCTTCAGCTTTCTGCTGAGGAGTCTTGGGCACAAATCCTGCCAAGGACACGGGTCCAGAGTGACTTGTGTTACTGAACCACAACGTAGGTCCACTTACCCCTCACCAGAGCCCAGGTCTGCAGACGCCGGGCCGTAGTGAAGAAAAGCGCGGCGTGTATTGCAGCGCACCCGTCTGGGCGCCCAGGAGAGCTCGCGCTCCAAACACCCACTCGTGGGCTTCAGCAAAGCCTTTTCAAAGGCAAGGTGAGGGAGGGGCATCCTAAGCTACGAGATCCATTTGTGAGCAATATTCTGATTAGTTGATGGTGGGGTAATTGGATGGTGTCACAACGCTTAACATTATCCTGGAGTCCTTAGACTCCAGTAGGTCTGGGGGTTACGTGCTCATGGTCATCAAACAGTTAATTGCTTCCATTTGGTGGGGGTTTTATTAATAGCGTCTCTAAAACAGTTCCGGAAATGTGCATCAGGTCTCTCCAAGCTTCAGAGAGGAGCTACGCCGGAAGCTGTGGGGGAGGAGGCGGCCCGGGCAAGGCTCACAGGGTCCTGCTCTGTTACACTCCGAGGCGTCTGCGCCTTGGGCGAGGGTCAGAGCAATACCCGCACGTCCCCATGAGAGCCCCCCACGGGCTGCGCACCCCGGAGGCAGCCGCGGGGAGCCCATCACTCTGACGTCACCAGGTGAACTAGGGGCGGAGAGAGCCCCAGAGCCAGACGAGAGGCATGATTTTCATCTCCGTCTGCCGGTGGCTGCTTCTTCAGGTCACTGCAGGAGAGTGCAGACTTAGCCCATCAGAGGCAATAACCGCTTCTTATTGCAAAGAGAATCCACAGAACCCAACTCGGCGCGCACCCTGAGGTGCGAGAGCAGAGAGACGGTGAGCGTGTAGCCAAGGGTTTCTTGGTGAAACCCTAGAGGGAAACAATTTCGGGAAAAAAAGAAATTATTTGGGACCATAACAGTTAAAGATTATTGGAAAGGGACTGAATTGTACCTAGGTGGTTTTTTTCTTTATAGGCTTGTTTTATAAGACTTTCCAATCTCCTGTTTAATGGCGCCATGTTCAAGTTAATTTAATTCAATCAGAAGTTCTATTTTGACTTTTTCTAAGGATAATTAGTGGGAAAGCGTGAGTTCTCCCTTGGCTAACGGTGGCATCATCCGCACCGCCTCGTGTCCTCCGTCCTGAGTCGGCCTCGCCCGCCCCTCCCTTCCTTGACCTTCCAGTCCTCCCTCCCTTGCCCAGGCTGACCTCTTGGCGGCTTGGCATCCTCCGTCCTTCCCGGGACTCTGCCGCTCCGGCTCGGCTTCCACCCCCGGAAGGCCGGTGCGCTCAGCTTTCGGCCACTCTGCCCTACGACTGCCTCTCCGCCACGAGACCCTGGCCGTTTTCTTGATGGGCTCCCTGCCAGTCCAGCTCACGAGCCGCCAACGCCCCTCGCTCCCGCGCTTCTTCCGGGAACCACCTCCCCTGCCACATCGCTTCACACCCTTCCTGTCATGCTCTCTGTTCCTCTTTACACCTAGACTTCTTGCTGAGACCCCTCCCCTCCCCTGGACACACACATTCCTGGCAAACTCCGGTTTTCTTCTCTCTTGCTTCCCTCCAATATGACCTCCTTTGTGAAGGCTTCGCCTTCTTTGATGATCCCTTTCTCTAAGCTTCTAGAACACGGGTTTATTTCAGCACACATCCCATGATACTGCCATCCTCTGGGTCCATTTGTCAGTCTTACAGTAGACAGTCTTTTGGGGGTGTGAGCTGATCTGCCTGGAACTTAGGGGCAGGTAAGTTAAAATTGTAGAAAATCAAAAAATACAGCTACGTTGATTCATTGTCTCCAGAAGATATGCTCAAAGCAGAAAGGCTGAACCAAAGACATATATCACCACCTGGTGGCCGTCCTCAGAATTGCAGGTTTAGTTTATTTTTATAAACCCAAGTGAATCCCTGGGCTTCCCCTGGGGCTTCCATGATAAAGAATCTGCCTGCAGTGCCGGAGATCCAGCTCAGTCCCTGGTCAGGATGATGCCCTGGAGGAGCGAATAGCTACTCAAGTCATTAGTCTTGCCTGGAGGATTTCGTGGGCGGAGGAGCTTGGCAGGCTAGAGTCCGTGAGGTCTCAGAAGAGTTGAACATGACTGAACAAGGAACCCTTTCACTTACTTTCAAGTGAATCCCCAAATCTAAACTCCGGAAGTAACAATGAATCTCATGCTTGAGCACGATGAGTTTAGTGTCTGGATGTCACAGCCTGGTCATTCCACAGGCTTGAGCGAAAGTGAAAGGCGTTCACTGAGAAAAATGCTTTGAAAAACTGACAAACATGAGTTTAGCCCAAGCCACGTGTTTGGTGCCTGCCAGAAACTGCAGGAGCGAGCTCCCCGTGCGGCCCGAGAAGCAAGATTCACATGACATGATCAGAGAGACCTTCAAAACTCCAGGTGGGCGACAGAGAGGAAAAAAAACAAACCACTCTGGGCAGGATGTGGACAGGGCTTGCTGGCCCAGAGCCGGGTTTGGAGGACGAGTCCATGAACGTAGTCAGCCAGCAGGAGGGTGCTGTCGGTTAGGGGAGCTGGCAGGAAGGGCACTGGAGTTCTGCTGGCCGCTGGCCTGTCTGAGGACCCGAGGCTGTGGACCAGCTGCGGTCGGGAGGCGCTGAGCACCTGGCTCCCACTTTTCTCTTGACGTTCCGTCACGGCCACGGCCACCCTCGCTGGATTCATTACCAGCGACAATCGCTTTCATAGCGTAGCACAGAAGTCTGGCGTGCAGGCTGACCCACACAACTGTGTTTACGGGGACACGGGGAGCGCAGGTTTGGGACGGCGGTTGATCCAGCAGGTTTAGATGAATGGCTCTTTGGGTACAGGAGGCGGGAAGAAGTCCCCTCCGGAGGATGCAGAGGAGGCCCCCTCTCTGGGTGTGGAGGGTGGCCTGGCCCAGGAAGGGACGGGCCGTCAGGAGAGGCTCTTCAGCCACCACTCAGAAGATGCCCATTACCGTGGCTGGGACCACAGCCCTCCGTCTGGCCCCGTCCTGTGGTGCTCCCTGCTTAATTCTCCTGCCACCTTCGCTCCCGCTGCTTGTCAGCACCAGCATCCTTTCTGAGCTACGGTCTCTCCAGCCTCCCTCTCCTCACGTGACTCCTGACACGGCCCTGAGCACTGCAGGCACCAGAGGGGCAAAAGGCCAGAGTCGGGTCCAGCCTTGCTCATGGGCTGAACCTGCTGAACCGAGGTGCATCCCCCTTCCTCCCATGCCGGCCCCTCTTTGTCAGGACGTGGGGGGACAGACCCCCTCCACCCTGCCCCACCGGCTCCCTCCCTCCCCAGTCCCATTCCCAGCTCCACCAGCTCCCTCTCCAGAGCTGCGGGCTGGCCTGAAGACAGATATTAATGTGCAAATTAGCACAACCCGACTGGGTCCAGATTGCCACTTAGAATTTGCATATTAATAAATGTTTTTGTGACAGCATTTAGCAGCTCAGGAAGGACAGCGAGTCTCCCCTCCCCCACGCCCATAAGCCAGATAACCAGACTTGAGAAGCCAAACTTGCCCCCTCCCATCCGCTAATCTGCACCACTTTCTCTCATCAATCCATCTAGCATCTACCCATCGACCTACCCATCTGTCTCTCTCAGTGCAGCATCCGCCCCACCCTGCGCCCAGCCTTGAGCCTCTCTGCCCGGAGGAGTCAGGACCCCCGCCCGGTGGTGCCGCACAGAGCTGGCAGGAGCGCCAGCGCCGGTGTCTGGAGTCTGGAAGGTCGGCCAGAGAAGGCGGACCATCTGAGCCCCCGCCGGACAGGGGTGGTGGGCAGAGGGAGAATGCTTTCTCTCCTGAGGTTCCTGCCTGCCTGGTCAGCAAGAGAGGGGCTCAGGAGGGAGCAGGAGCCCTGGACTGAGAGTCAGGAGCCCTGGGTCTCTGCAGACCTCACTCAAGACTTGTGGGCTCTCACACAGACCTGGGCTCCCTCATGTGAGACTCTGGGGTCCCTCATACAAAACTTGAGGTCCCTCCTACAAGACCTGGAGTACCTAATATGAGACCAGGGGTCCCTCCCATAAGACCCAGCGTCCCTCCTACAAGACCTGGGGTCCCTCATGTAAGACCCGGGGTCCCTCATATAAGACGTGGTACCTCTCATACGAGACCTGGGGTTTCTCTGAGCCTCTGTTTCACCTGTAAAATAACAGGTTTCTACTTGACTTCCCACAGGGAGTCACGGGACTCTCGTGGGAATCAGATGAGACAATGGATGTGGACGTGCTTTGAAAAGAACGGAGGGGTTTACAGATGCCACACGGCATTTGGCATGGGAGGAAGAAATCCTGGGGCTGTGTATTACAGACTTCTGTATTATACATGAACCATCTGGAAATTAAGGATTATGTATAATAGAGTTCTCAGCTGGCTAAGGATTGACGCCTTCAAGCATCAAAACTTTTAAACTTTGGGGGACATCTTCCTAAAACTCATTCCAGTGGGAGCTGCGGGCTGGCCTGAAGACAGATATTAATGTGCAAATTAGCACAACCCGACTGGGTCCAGATTGCCACTTAGAATTTGCATATTAATAAATGTTTTTGTGACAGCATTTAGCAGCTCAGGAAGGACAGCGAGTCTCCCCTCCCCCACGCCCATAAGCCAGATAACCAGACTTGAGAAGCCAAACTTGCCCCCTCCCATCCGCTAATCTGCACCACTTTCTCTCATCAATCCATCTAGCATCTACCCATCGACCTACCCATCTGTCTCTCTCAGTGCAGCATCCGCCCCACCCTGCGCCCAGCCTTGAGCCTCTGCCCGGAGGAGTCAGGACCCCCGCCCGGTGGTGCCGCACAGAGCTGGCAGGAGCGCCAGCGCCGGTGTCTGGAGTCTGGAAGGTCGGCCAGAGAAGGCGGACCATCTGAGCCCCCGCCGGACAGGGGTGGTGGGCAGAGGGAGAATGCTTTCTCTCCTGAGGTTCCTGCCTGCCTGGTCAGCAAGAGAGGGGCTCAGGAGGGAGCAGGAGCCCTGGACTGAGAGTCAGGAGCCCTGGGTCTCTGCAGACCTCACTCAAGACTTGTGGGCTCTCACACAGACCTGGGCTCCCTCATGTGAGACTCTGGGGTCCCTCATACAAAACTTGAGGTCCCTCCTACAAGACCTGGAGTACCTAATATGAGACCAGGGGTCCCTCCCATAAGACCCAGCGTCCCTCCTACAAGACCTGGGGTCCCTCATGTAAGACCCGGGGTCCCTCATATAAGACGTGGTACCTCTCATACGAGACCTGGGGTTTCTCTGAGCCTCTGTTTCACCTGTAAAATAACAGGTTTCTACTTGACTTCCCACAGGGAGTCACGGGACTCTCGTGGGAATCAGATGAGACAATGGATGTGGACGTGCTTTGAAAAGAACGGAGGGGTTTACAGATGCCACACGGCATTTGGCATGGGAGGAAGAAATCCTGGGGCTGTGTATTACAGACTTCTGTATTATACATGAACCATCTGGAAATTAAGGATTATGTATAATAGAGTTCTCAGCTGGCTAAGGATTGACGCCTTCAAGCATCAAAACTTTTAAACTTTGATTTTAACTATTTGGGGGGAACATCTTCCTAAAACTCATTCCAGTGCCATTTTCGTATTCAGTGTAAAACGATCACTTAAACTTCTCCTCGTGCCCCGAGTGTGCCTTTTCCAGGGAGCGGTGGTCACGGGAGCCAGAGGGTGGGACTGGCCTCGGGCGATGCGTGCCCGCCTCGTGCTCTGGAGGGCTTTGGTGATAGAAGCCAGAATCACTAGGCTTCACTCCACTTGAAGTGTGAGTGTGAGGCATGGGAGTGCCCTTCCTGGCACAGGAAAGAGTAGCGCCCGCACTCGTGTTTCTGGGGAGGGGAGCAGCTCGTCAACGTTGTTTGTAAACTACCGGTTCATAGCCCTAGAGTGGGTTTTCCGTGAGCAAAGGGCACGAGAATTTTAATACATGGACTGTAAATATTTTACATTTGTCGAATCAATGACAAGATTAATAAACCTTAGTGCCCCTTATGACCTATTTCCTGGTTCTCGTGCTCTGAAGACTGGAAAACCTGCTTACTAGTTGCATTGCGGATGGAATGATACACGCATGAGTATGCACATGTGACGTGTGTGTGTGCTAGGTTGCTCAGGTGTTTCCGGCTCTGTGACCCTATGGACAGTCAGTTCCTCTGTCCAAGGAATTCTCCAGGCACGAATACAGGAGTGAATGGCCGGCTCCTCCTCCAAGGCATGTTCCCAGCCCAGGGGTCGAACCTGTGTCTCCTGCACCTCCTGTATTGTCAGGTGGATTCTTTACTACTGAGTCACCTGGAAGCCTGCTCTGTGTGTGTGTGTGTGTGTGTGTGAATTCACTGGCCTTTGCCCCATTGGAAGGCATACACAAGGCCTCTGACAGTAGTGAACCCTTTTCTCCAAAGCCCAGGTATGAGGCAGAGAGGGAGGAGTTCCAGTCTAGGGTTTCCAGGCATGAGAGGAAGAAATCCTGGGGCTGTGTATTACAGACTTCTGTATTATACATGAACCATCTGGAAATTAAGGATTATGTATAATAGAGTTCTCAGCTGGCTAAGGATTGACGCCTTCAAGCATCAAAACTTTTAAACTTTGATTTTAACTATTTGGGGGGAACATCTTCCTAAAACTCATTCCAGTGCCATTTTCGTATTCAGTGTAAAACGATCACTTAAACTTCTCCTCGTGCCCCGAGTGTGCCTTTTCCAGGGAGCGGTGGTCACGGGAGCCAGAGGGTGGGACTGGCCTCGGGCGATGCGTGCCCGCCTCGTGCTCTGGAGGGCTTTGGTGATAGAAGCCAGAATCACTAGGCTTCACTCCACTTGAAGTGTGAGTGTGAGGCATGGGAGTGCCCTTCCTGGCACAGGAAAGAGTAGCGCCCGCACTCGTGTTTCTGGGGAGGGGAGCAGCTCGTCAACGTTGTTTGTAAACTACCGGTTCATAGCCCTAGAGTGGGTTTTCCGTGAGCAAAGGGCACGAGAATTTTAATACATGGACTGTAAATATTTTACATTTGTCGAATCAATGACAAGATTAATAAACCTTAGTGCCCCTTATGACCTATTTCCTGGTTCTCGTGCTCTGAAGACTGGAAAACCTGCTTACTAGTTGCATTGCGGATGGAATGATACACGCATGAGTATGCACATGTGACGTGTGTGTGTGCTAGGTTGCTCAGGTGTTTCCGGCTCTGTGACCCTATGGACAGTCAGTTCCTCTGTCCAAGGAATTCTCCAGGCACGAATACAGGAGTGAATGGCCGGCTCCTCCTCCAAGGCATGTTCCCAGCCCAGGGGTCGAACCTGTGTCTCCTGCACCTCCTGTATTGTCAGGTGGATTCTTTACTACTGAGTCACCTGGAAGCCTGCTCTGTGTGTGTGTGTGTGTGTGTGTGAATTCACTGGCCTTTGCCCCATTGGAAGGCATACACAAGGCCTCTGACAGTAGTGAACCCTTTTCTCCAAAGCCCAGGTATGAGGCAGAGAGGGAGGAGTTCCAGTCTAGGGTTTCCAGGCATGAGATGGCCACGGATTAGGGTATGGACCCGCCGTGGGTGTGGGGAGACCCTGAACCTTCCTAGATCCACGTTTTCCATTTTCAACACAGGGCTTCTACCAGGAAGCCTGTTCACCCAGGCTTGACTGCTGACCTCAGCTCTGTGGGCCTAGGCGAGCTGTCAGTTCTCTCTGTGCCTTGGCTTTCCCATCTCTGAAACGGGACAGTAACCGTCCTCGTCTTATTATCGGGCTGTTCTCTGTTGCTCGTGCTCAGTCGCCTCAGTCGTCTCTGACTCTTTGTGACCCCATGGACTGTAGCCCGCCAGGCTTTTCTGTCCCTGGGATTCTCCAGGCGAGAATACTGTAGTGGGCTGCCAGTTCCTTCTCCGGGGAATCTTTGCGACCCAGGGATCGAACCAGAACCTCTTATGTCTCCTGCATTGGCAGGTGGGTTCTTTACCACTCGCGCCACCTGGGATGCCACCTGGGGACTGTAGTGGGGGGGAGGGGTTTCGATCAAGCCGAGCTGCCCACCGGCTGCATTAGCTTCCTGGGGCGGCGGTGACAAAGGACCACACACGGAGGCTCGGAAGCCAGTCCTCTCTCAGTCCAGCAGACCAACAGATGCCAAGCACTTAGAAGTCAATGTCAGCACATAATAAGCTCTAAGTACATATTTCTGGGGCTCTTTTCCTCTTTAACTTCCTTAGCAGGTCATTGTAAAGACCACAAGATTTACTATTTACTATAAAGAGTGGTCTTTCCGTACGAAGTGTTACTTGGGGCCACCTCTCAAGCCCGAGACTCCTGCCCCCAGAGCAGGAGCGGGCGGAGCAGGTGGAGGCCTCCTTCACAAGCCCCTGGGTTGCCGCTCTCCTCCTGCCCCTTGCCTCCCCGGGCCCATCACGCAGTCCTCGGCCAGTGCTGCTGAGTGATAAAGAGCTCAGGCTGAGACTGGGGCAGGACGGGATCTTGCTGGGAATTCTTCAGGTGTGAGAAGTGGGGCTGGCAGGCAGGAGGAAGGGTTTGGGGATCAACAGGAATCTGTTGTAGCATGGATTCACTGGCCTTTGGGGGGGGCCCCCCATTGGAAGGCATACACAAGGCCTCTGACAGTAGTGAACCCTTTTCTCCAAAGCCCAGGTATGAGGCAGAGAGGGAGGAGTTCCAGTCTAGGGTTTCCAGGCATGAGATGGCCACGGATTAGGGTATGGACCCGCCGTGGGTGTGGGGAGACCCTGAACCTTCCTAGATCCACGTTTTCCATTTTCAACACAGGGCTTCTACCAGGAAGCCTGTTCACCCAGGCTTGACTGCTGACCTCAGCTCTGTGGGCCTAGGCGAGCTGTCAGTTCTCTCTGTGCCTTGGCTTTCCCATCTCTGAAACGGGACAGTAACCGTCCTCGTCTTATTATCGGGCTGTTCTCTGTTGCTCGTGCTCAGTCGCCTCAGTCGTCTCTGACTCTTTGTGACCCCATGGACTGTAGCCCGCCAGGCTTTTCTGTCCCTGGGATTCTCCAGGCGAGAATACTGTAGTGGGCTGCCAGTTCCTTCTCCGGGGAATCTTTGCGACCCAGGGATCGAACCAGAACCTCTTATGTCTCCTGCATTGGCAGGTGGGTTCTTTACCACTCGCGCCACCTGGGATGCCACCTGGGGACTGTAGTGGGGGGGAGGGGTTTCGATCAAGCCGAGCTGCCCACCGGCTGCATTAGCTTCCTGGGGCGGCGGTGACAAAGGACCACACACGGAGGCTCGGAAGCCAGTCCTCTCTCAGTCCAGCAGACCAACAGATGCCAAGCACTTAGAAGTCAATGTCAGCACATAATAAGCTCTAAGTACATATTTCTGGGGCTCTTTTCCTCTTTAACTTCCTTAGCAGGTCATTGTAAAGACCACAAGATTTACTATTTACTATAAAGAGTGGTCTTTCCGTACGAAGTGTTACTTGGGGCCACCTCTCAAGCCCGAGACTCCTGCCCCCAGAGCAGGAGCGGGCGGAGCAGGTGGAGGCCTCCTTCACAAGCCCCTGGGTTGCCGCTCTCCTCCTGCCCCTTGCCTCCCCGGGCCCATCACGCAGTCCTCGGCCAGTGCTGCTGAGTGATAAAGAGCTCAGGCTGAGACTGGGGCAGGACGGGATCTTGCTGGGAATTCTTCAGGTGTGAGAAGTGGGGCTGGCAGGCAGGAGGAAGGGTTTGGGGATCAACAGGAATCTGAATCTTAATCCCGATGGCAGCTGGTAGTCAGCAAATTAGCCACAAAATATCCTACGAGCTCACTTAAGACCAGCTCAAGCCTCTGAGTCCTGACCTGGGCAGTGAGAAGAGATGGGGAGAAATAAAGGGCACCAACCTGCGTCAGGAAGAACCTATCAAATGGCAGAGGCGAGGGACACTAGCGTGATGGAGGAGGGGTCAATCCTTACCTGAGGGCACTGACAAGGCTCCACCCAAGGGAGCCCACCTGCCTTCCGGAGCTCCCAGAGGGTGTGACACAGCCTTCAGCATTCCAAGAGCTTGGAGCCTGGAGGCCAGGGGCTCAAGCTGAGCCCAGAGAGAGGGTGAGATGTCCTGTAGACGGTCTTCATTATTTCCTCTAACGTGGCCTCCAGAAGGCTGGAACTGGACCTTATGCCAGAACCAGTACTCAGCCCAGCAACATGTATGGCTTCAGTACTTGTTGCTGGATGGCTGGATAGAGGAGCAGATAGATGGATGAATGATGGACGGATGGGTGCATGGGTACATAGATGCATGGATGGGTAGGTGGATACAGGGAGGGATTTGTGGGTGGGTGGGTGGATGGATGGATGGATGGGTGGGTGGATGGGCGGATGGATGGCTGGATGGATGGGTGGATGGATGGATGGATGGATGGCTGGATGGATGGGCGGGTGGATGGCTGGATGGATGGCTGGATGGATGGGCGGGTGGATGGCTGGATGGATGGCTGGATGGATGGGCGGGTGGATGGCTGGATGGATGGCTGGATGGATGGATGGATGGGTGGGTGGATGGGCGGATGGATGGGCGGATGGATGGATGGATGGATGGGCGGATGGATGGATGGATGGGTGGGTGGATGGGCGGATGGATGGCTGGATGGATGGGTGGGTGGATGGCTGGATGGATGGGTGGGTGGATGGCTGGATGGATGGGCGGGTGGATGGCTGGATGGATGGGCGGATGGATGGCTGGATGGATGGGCAGATGGATGGCTGGATGGATGGCTGGATGGATGGATGGCTGGATGGATGGCTGGATGGATGGCTGGATGGATGGGCGGATGGATGGGTGGATGGGTGGGTGGATGCTGGATGGATTGGTTGAGGGCTGGATGGCTGGCTGGGTGGCTAGATGGATGTGTGGGTGGATGGCTGGATGGACTGGTGGAGGGCTGGCTGGGTGGGTGGCTGGATGGGTGAGTGGCTGGATGGATGGGTGGAGGGTAGAAGGGGGGATGAAGGAAACAATCCTTGCTGAACAGTGTCAGGAGTGCAGAGGAGGGTTGAGGAGGGTGGAGAGGAGGAGGTGGGTGTGGAGTCGGGCGAGGACACTGGTGTCGGCTTGGTGGGAATCGTGGGGGAGGGAGGCCGCACACAGACCTGTAACCCCAGGCCAGGAGCAGAGAGCTCCGTCCCACGCGGGCACTGGGGAGGACAGAAGTGTCCGCAGAGGTGTCAACGCAGGCTACGCGGGGAGGCGCAGTGGTGTTCGGCAGGCTGGGAGAGGGCGCAGGAGGAGGAGGTGAAGTCAGGATCCTTTCTCTCTGCATCTCCGGAGTCACCACAGCTTGGGGAGGGTCTGCCTGTCACCAGGAACTCACCTTGGAATCAAGTACAGGACTGGGCAGGCGGGGAGGAGGGGTGGGGGATGGGGAGGCACAGCCCCAAGCGGAAGGGAGCATCAAATTCAGGGCTCAGTGGTGGGCATGACCGGAGATCTGGCTCTGAATCCCCAGCCTCATCCGCTCATCGGCATGGCTCAGGGGTGAGGGACTCCAGGCGGAACGGCAGCTCCGCCTCCCACTCCGAGGCTCCTTGAGAGCCTGTGACACCCCCCAGCTTTTCCCCAACACTGTGTGCCACCCCCAGAAAATCGGGGCGGGGAGGAGAGGGCAGCTTAAGCAGGCTCTGGGGAGAAACTGCCCCAGCAGGTAGCAAATCCTTCCCTCAGTCTGACCTCCATCCCTTGCGTGCCTTTGTAAATAAAGAACCAGAAGGCGTCAGCCGGAGGTCCTAGAAGATGGCTCTTAGAATTCTCTAGAATTTGCCCAGGATGAGGAGCCATGGAAGGACCTCTCCGGCTTCCATGGGGCCCCAGATCTTGCCAGCTCATGCAGGAGCCAAGGGCTGTGCTTATTTTTTTTTTCTCGTGGCCTCTTATTTGCGATGCCAGAACTGGCCATTATGGAGGTGATTAACTTTAAAGGCACTGCAGTAAACTCCAGCCTCCGAAAGGCGGCCAGCATCATTAACAGGTAATTGGAAGCTAAGCTTAATGAGGTAAGAGAGGAAAAAAATAACCTCCAGTCCATTTTAGGATGGCCACTGCACCTCCGCGTCCACCGCCCGGCCTCGGTAGTGCTGGCTTCGGGAGTCGCGCGAGAGGCATGTCCCCTGGCCGGGACGGGACACCTGGTGCTAAAGGCGGGGGGACGTGGTCAGACACCAGACCAGGAAGACCAAGGGGGCTGAGAACAGACAGTGCGACGTTAGACAGGAGGGGCTTTCTGGAGAAAGAGATATGTCAGCCTTGAAGGGTACACAGGACAAGTTTATGCCGTGAAATCAGGAGGTGCTGACTGCCTGGGGCCATCCAGCCTTCCCGGACCGCCACGTTGCCCCCATGTTGACACGGGGACTGTGTACCCCCCGCCGTTCCTTCTGTGTCAGACCTGGGCACCCCCACCCACCCCACCCCACACACTGTGTCCTGCAGGATCTGCTTGCCCAGCATGCTGTGGGTTTTCACAAGACTCTAAAAACTAAAAGCCGGGCTTACCCCCGAGTGCTCTTTCCCTTTAATTTGGGGTTTATAATATATGTGTGTTTATTTCACGGCAATGAATGCTTCCGAGGGACTGGCTCGTTGCGAGCGTTGTCTGATTTATTTCCTCTCGACGTTCCAAGAAGGATGTGGTTGTTAATAACAATAATGCTGCCCATCTTACAGCACTCTCTGCTTTTCGGGGCATTTTAAAATCCATTATCCTATTTAATAGAATTGTAGACTCTCAGGGAAATTGTAAAGTCGGAGGAGTTTGTCCTTGGCCACCCCAATGGCCCGCTGATGCCCACCGCCCTCTCTGGGCGCCCATGCCCACTGTCAGCCCGCGCAAGGGCTGGCCAAGAATCTCTCTCCTGCCTGCCCTCCCTCTGTCCCCCACCCTGTCCATGTGGATGAGAGCTCCATCCTCAGACCGGGAGAAGGGGCTGTCTAACCCAGAAGCATTTGGCTTGAAAACTCAAACCATTAGCACTCCTGTCTTTTCCCGCCAGCCCAGTCCCAAGCCTCGGGTGATCAGCACCTTCATGGACATTCACTTCATCTTCTCCATCTCCTTTCAGGGCCATTTTCTTGGGGCCTCCCCCTCACTTTTGGGGGGCGTGGCGTGGAAGGGGGGGCAGGCGGGCCACTTCTATTGGTCTTTCATTTATCTATTTTCATCCATCTTTGCTCTTTGGCCCATGTCGGCCTCCCATCGCGGTGGCCTCTTGCCGCAGAGCACCGGCTCTGGGCGCATGCGCTCCAGAGCTCCGGCTCCGTCATTGGACACATCAGTCCAGCCGCTCCGTGACACGTGGGATCCTCCCAGGCCAGGGGTCGAACCGGCGTCCCCTGCACTGCAAGGCGGTGTCCTTACCCACTGGACCACCAGGGAAGCCCCTCCCCCTCACTTGTAAGGCCTTCAGAAACGAGTCTTAAGCCAGCACCTGCCCCAGCCCCTCCTGTACCTGTGCTCACACAACAGAAGCGCCCGAGGAGTGGAGAAGCCCCCCCCAGGGAAATGTCACCCCGCCGTTCCTTCTGTGTCAGACCTGGGCACCCCCCCCCACCCCACCCCACACACTGTGTCCTGCAGGATCTGCTTGCCCAGCATGCTGTGGGTTTTCACAAGACTCTAAAAACTAAAAGCCGGGCTTACCCCCGAGTGCTCTTTCCCTTTAATTTGGGGTTTATAATATATGTGTGTTTATTTCACGGCAATGAATGCTTCCGAGGGACTGGCTCGTTGCGAGCGTTGTCTGATTTATTTCCTCTCGACGTTCCAAGAAGGATGTGGTTGTTAATAACAATAATGCTGCCCATCTTACAGCACTCTCTGCTTTTCGGGGCATTTTAAAATCCATTATCCTATTTAATAGAATTGTAGACTCTCAGGGAAATTGTAAAGTCGGAGGAGTTTGTCCTTGGCCACCCCAATGGCCCGCTGATGCCCACCGCCCTCTCTGGGCGCCCATGCCCACTGTCAGCCCGCGCAAGGGCTGGCCAAGAATTCGTCTCTCTCCCTGCCTGCCCTCCCTCTGTCCCCCACCCTGTCCATGTGGATGAGAGCTCCATCCTCAGACCGGGGAGAAGGGGGCTGTCTAACCCCAGAAGCATTTGGCTTGAAAAACTCAAACCATTAGCACTCCTGTCTTTTCCCGCCAGCCCAGTCCCAAGCCTCGGGTGATCAGCACCTTCATGGACATTCACTTCATCTTCTCCATCTCCTTTCAGGGCCATTTTCTTGGGGCCTCCCCCTCACTTTTGGGGGGCGTGGCGTGGAAGGGGGGGCAGGCGGGCCACTTCTATTGGTCTTTCATTTATCTATTTTCATCCATCTTTGCTCTTTGGCCCATGTCGGCCTCCCATCGCGGTGGCCTCTTGCCGCAGAGCACCGGCTCTGGGCGCATGCGCTCCAGAGCTCCGGCTCCGTCATTGGACACATCAGTCCAGCCGCTCCGTGACACGTGGGATCCTCCCAGGCCAGGGGTCGAACCGGCGTCCCCTGCACTGCAAGGCGGTGTCCTTACCCACTGGACCACCAGGGAAGCCCCTCCCCCTCACTTGTAAGGCCTTCAGAAACGAGTCTTAAGCCAGCACCTGCCCCAGCCCCTCCTGTACCTGTGCTCACACAACAGAAGCGCCCGAGGAGTGGAGAAGCACCCCAGGCCAGGGGGCCCGAGTGAAAGTGAAAGTCGCTCAGTCGTGTCTGACTCTTTGCAACCCATGGACAAGCCATGGGCTTCTCCAGGCAAGAACATTGGAGTGGGGAGCCCTTCCCTTCTCCAGGGGATACTCCCGACTCAGGGACTGAACCCAGGTCTCCCGCACAACAGGCAGATTCTTTCCCATCTGAGCCACCAGAGAAGCCCCGAGGCCTCCCTGGAATCCTCCCGTGCCCAGCACTAGACCCTAGGAAACCATGAAGGCCAAAGGAGGACTCTGCTTTGGCCACGAGAGTGGGAGAGGCAGGGGCGCAGCTGTGCAGGGCAGGCGGCGGGACAGAGCCGGAGGAGAGGGGTCCCAGGTCTGCAGAGGGGCACAGGCTGAGCCGCAGCGGGGGTGCCGCGGGCGAGAGAGGACCCCGGGCCCGAGCACGGAGCCAGGGGGATGCGGCTGGTCCCGGGGGGTCAGGGAGCTGTGGAAGCTCCCGAGCGCTGCGTGGCCGCAAGAGGGGACGGGGTATGGAGCCGTGGGAGCCTGCCGGGTCAGGAAACTGCTGCCGGGGTGGGGCTGCGGTCCTGGTCGGAAGAGGCGGCCGGGGAGGGAGGCGGCGGAAGCAGCGTAGGTGCCCTCCTCATTAAGAAGCCCGTCGCTGCTCCTGACCAACCTGCCCCCAAGTCCAGGCTCCGTAAAGGAAATTGATTACTTTCCATTGCAATTAACATCTGGTCCCAGGTCACATCGTTAGGGTAATTTGTTACGGGAAGCAAAGGGACTAGCTCCCAGGTAATGAAGTTCTTGTGGACCCAATTAAAGAGGCTTCTCCTGCCGTGAGAGGCGCTGGGACGGGGCAGGCGGAGCTGGAGACCTGGGACCTCTGGCGGGGTGGCCATCCGAAGCAGATGTTTGGGGCCGAGAAAGGAGAGCAGCGGGACTCCAGCCCCAGCTCCACGCCGACCTCCAGGCCTCCAGCCCCGTCGGGCCATGGGCAGCAGTCAGGATCCTGCTGGGAGGAGCCAGGCCCAGCCTCTCGCAGACTCGGGATTTTGTCCTGGCGCCCCCACCCCGGGAAGCTACTTCCGTCTGTGAGCCTCAGTTTCCTCCAGCTCCCAGGGATGTGGAGGAGAAAAGGACCACTTTATTCAGACAGGAGACGTAGGTTCGATCCCTGGGTCGGGAAGATCCTCTGCAGAAGGAAATGGCAGTCCACTCCAGTGGTCTTGCCTGGAGAATCCCGTGGACAGAGGAGCCTGGCGGGCTGTAGTCCATGGGGTCACAAGAGTTGGACGACTCAGCGGCTTTCATGTCCGCTTAGTTCGGACAGGACAGGCGGTCAGGGACAGCTGCTTCCTCCCGTCAGGGGATGGCGCGTCCAGTCCCCAGGCTGGGGACTGGACGCGCCCTCCCTCCCTGCTGAGGGGACCCGCAGGCTGCCCTGCGGCCAGACCCTGCAGCTTCCTCGCCATAATTCTGCCTCCATTCTTCACCCCATCCCTGCCGAGCACTTGGGTAAAGACTCCCAAAGTTACGTTTGCAATGCATTTGTTTGTCGGGCGGGCAGATTTATGACAGGTATCTGTATAAATATTTATACTCTGCGGCAAGGAGGTTTTGGAGGTCACACACACACACACACACACACACGGGTCCGTGTTCCCCTCCAGCCCCGACCTGGCCAGCAGCTGCTCACGGATGACCGACCACGGCCCAGTCCGCGTGCTCGCCCTGCGCACACGCATCCGGGGCCTGCCAGTTCCCGCCGCCGGCACCCGCAGCGGTCCAGCTGAGGCCGCTGGGCTGGCCCGGTGCCACCGCCTCTCAGCCAGTCACAGGCTCGCTCCATCTCTGCTCCACAAGGAGGGCCCGCAGCTCGGAGAGGCAGAGCTGGACCCAGAGCCGCAGGGCCAGGGAGGAGCAGGGTGAGGCCCGGGGTCCGCGCTGGACGGGGACAACACTGCTCTGTGCCTTCCTCGTGTGGGGGTTGCCCTTTGCTGCAGAAGAAGCCAGGCAGGAAGGGCTACGATGGCCTTCCTGAAGCTTTCCCATCAGGACTCATTCAAAACAATCTCTCCAAAACTTTGGGGCACCTCGGGGCACCCGAGGCCAAGACCAGGGAGACCCCAGTTCTGCACACTGGCTTGTCACAGGCAGCACGTGGACCTGGATCAGGTGGGGAGCCTCACGGTGGCCGGAGAAAGTGGAGATCAGAGAGGAGGTCCCCGCAGTGGTGCTCGGTCACTCAGCTATGTTTCTGAGCTCTTCATCTCCCGGAAGATCCTCTGCAGAAGGAAATGGCAGTCCACTCCAGTGGTCTTGCCTGGAGAATCCCGTGGACAGAGGAGCCTGGCGGGCTGTAGTCCATGGGGTCACAAGAGTTGGACGACTCAGCGGCTTTCATGTCCGCTTAGTTCGGACAGGACAGGCGGTCAGGGACAGCTGCTTCCTCCCGTCAGGGGATGGCGCGTCCAGTCCCCAGGCTGGGGACTGGACGCGCCCTCCCTCCCTGCTGAGGGGACCCGCAGGCTGCCCTGCGGCCAGACCCTGCAGCTTCCTCGCCATAATTCTGCCTCCATTCTTCACCCCATCCCTGCCGAGCACTTGGGTAAAGACTCCCAAAGTTACGTTTGCAATGCATTTGTTTGTCGGGCGGGCAGATTTATGACAGGTATCTGTATAAATATTTATACTCTGCGGCAAGGAGGTTTTGGAGGTCACACACACACACACACACACACACGGGTCCGTGTTCCCCTCCAGCCCCGACCTGGCCAGCAGCTGCTCACGGATGACCGACCACGGCCCAGTCCGCGTGCTCGCCCTGCGCACACGCATCCGGGGCCTGCCAGTTCCCGCCGCCGGCACCCGCAGCGGTCCAGCTGAGGCCGCTGGGCTGGCCCGGTGCCACCGCCTCTCAGCCAGTCACAGGCTCGCTCCATCTCTGCTCCACAAGGAGGGCCCGCAGCTCGGAGAGGCAGAGCTGGACCCAGAGCCGCAGGGCCAGGGAGGAGCAGGGTGAGGCCCGGGGTCCGCGCTGGACGGGGACAACACTGCTCTGTGCCTTCCTCGTGTGGGGGGTTGCCCTTTGCTGCAGAAGAAGCCAGGCAGGAAGGGCTACGATGGCCTTCCTGAAGCTTTCCCATCAGGACTCATTCAAAACAATCTCTCCAAAACTTTGGGGCACCTCGGGGCACCCGAGGCCAAGACCAGGGAGACCCCAGTTCTGCACACTGGCTTGTCACAGGCAGCACGTGGACCTGGATCAGGTGGGGAGCCTCACGGTGGCCGGAGAAAGTGGAGATCAGAGAGGAGGTCCCCGCAGTGGTGCTCGGTCACTCAGCTATGTCTGACTCTTCATCTCCCCGTGGACGGCAGCCCCCCAGGCTCCTCTGTCCATGGGATTCTCCAGGCGAGAATCCTGGAGGGGGTTGCCATGCCTTCCTCCAGGGCATCTTCCCAACCCAGGGATGGAACCCCAGTCTCTAGATTCTCCTGTACTGCAAGCGTTGAGATGGTCGAGTCAAAGCTATGTTTTCACCACATGTTCTTAACTTTCAAAATAAAATCCTGCCATTGGGGCACTTCACACAAGGATTTTAAAGAGACAGAAGGAAGTTTAGTTGAGGCTGCAAGAGGCTGGGCTGAGGGCAGGCTGGGTGCTCTTGGGGGCTGCAGGGAATGTCCCAGCTGCGCCTGGGAGCGGCCACTTGTGCAGCGGATCGGCCGTCTCTCCGGCATGTACATGGCTGTAGATTTGGGTAAAACACACACTCCGGTCCATCGCTCACCTCCCATGCTCTCTTCTCGAATTTTTCATTTGGCGAGCGCTCATGTACGGTGGTTCAGCACCCCCAATATTAGTGTTCGATTAAATCAGGCCTTTAACCCAGCAGCTGTACATCATCGGCCGTCAGGGGACCCACGGGCAGCTCGCCCGAGGCTGTGGCGTGGGGAGGGGCCTCTCGTGACTACCCGCAGCCTGGCAGGAACACTCGTGCCTGGACACCACCCCCCGCCCCTGGCTCCCAGCGGGCACGACGCCCCAGCTGGACGGCCTGCCCAGCCCCCCACCAGCTTGCCAGTGGCCACCCGTTCTGACATTTCGGCCTCCTCCCACCAACGCCACAGTCCCTTGGAGGCAGGGAGGTGTTGGGACACAGGGGGTCCTGGGGCTGGGCATCCTTGGGCAGGCTCGTGAGCCTCTCCATGCCTCAGTTTCCTCGTCTGTAGAAAGCTGATGCTAAGCGCTGCTCTCATGGTGAAAATCAAATGAGTAAATACTCAGATCTGCTGTTCATCGGTAACTAATCATCACTGTTACTATGACAACACTCCTTGTTCCCACCACCTTCCTCCAGGAGCAGGAGGCTCTGTCTCGTGGGTGTGTGTTTCCTTCACGCGGCTCTTCGGCGTCTGGATCAAGCCCAGGGCTGCTGCCTCCTCTGGCCGGTGTGTGTGTGGGGTGGGGGGGGGGTGTACACACCGCCGCTCCGCCGCCACCTGCCCTTTATCCAGCCTCAGTCTCGAGGCCCCCTAGGCGTCCTCTGCTGTACGCTGGATCACCTTCCCCACATCTTCCTAGCTTGTCGTGAGATGAAGACAGTGACGCGCCTCAGAGCATCCAATGAAAGGAGCTCAAGGGAGATCTTGTCAACAGCGTCTCCTCGGCTGAAACCTCCTGACAGGGGCTCTTGCTCGGCTCTGAGGCCTCGCCCAGCTCAGCCCCAGACAGCCTGCACCCAGCACTCGCTCCAGCACGACCCTGAGAGAATGCTTCCCTTTCTAGGGCTCTATTGCTTACCCTGTTTATACCCTGGGGGCTCAGACAGTAAAGAATCCACCTGCAGGCCTCCCTCGGGGTCCAGTGAGTAAGGACACCACCTCGCAGTGCAAGGGGCACCGGTTCGATCCCTGGCCTGGGAAGATCCCACGTGCCGCGGAGCGGCTGGACTGATGTGTCCAAGTGACGAGCTGGAGCTCTGGAACGCATGCGGCCAGAGCCGGTGCTCGGCAGCAAGAGAGGCCACTGCAATGGGAGGTCCACACAGGCCAAAAAACAAAGATAAATAAGTGAAAGATCAATAGACGTGGCCACAAAAAAAAAGAATCCAGCTGCAAGGCAGGCCCAGCCCCCACCAGCTTGCCAGTGGCCACCCGTTCTGACATTTCGGCCTCCTCCCACCAACGCCACAGTCCCTTGGAGGCAGGGAGGTGTTGGGACACAGGGGGTCCTGGGGCTGGGCATCCTTGGGCAGGCTCGTGAGCCTCTCCATGCCTCAGTTTCCTCGTCTGTAGAAAGCTGATGCTAAGCGCTGCTCTCATGGTGAAAATCAAATGAGTAAATACTCAGATCTGCTGTTCATCGGTAACTAATCATCACTGTTACTATGACAACACTCCTTGTTCCCACCACCTTCCTCCAGGAGCAGGAGGCTCTGTCTCGTGGGTGT
This sequence comes from Tragulus kanchil, assembly GCA_022376925.1. Taxonomy (NCBI): domain Eukaryota; kingdom Metazoa; phylum Chordata; class Mammalia; order Artiodactyla; family Tragulidae; genus Tragulus; species Tragulus kanchil. The sequence continues at coordinate 109,330,240 of JAIOJX010000003.1, forward strand.
GTGTTTCCTTCACGCGGCTCTTCGGCGTCTGGATCAAGCCCAGGGCTGCTGCCTCCTCTGGCCGGTGTGTGTGTGGGGTGGGGGGGGGGGGTACACACCGCCGCTCCGCCGCCACCTGCCCTTTATCCAGCCTCAGTCTCGAGGCCCCCCGGGCGTCCTCTGCTGGACGCTGGGTCCCCTTCCCCACATCTTCCTAGCTTGTCGTGAGATGAAGACAGTGACGCGCCTCAGAGCATCCAATGAAAGGAGCTCAAGGGAGATCTTGTCAACAGCGTCTCCTCGGCTGAAACCTCCTGACAGGGGCTCTTGCTCGGCTCTGAGGCCTCGCCCAGCTCAGCCCCAGACAGCCTGCACCCAGCACTCGCTCCAGCACGACCCTGAGAGAATGCTTCCCTTTCTAGGGCTCTATTGCTTACCCTGTTTATACCCTGGGGGCTCAGACAGTAAAGAATCCACCTGCAGGCCTCCCTCGGGGTCCAGTGAGTAAGGACACCACCTCGCAGTGCAAGGGGCACCGGTTCGATCCCTGGCCTGGGAAGATCCCACGTGCCGCGGAGCGGCTGGACTGATGTGTCCAAGTGACGAGCTGGAGCTCTGGAACGCATGCGGCCAGAGCCGGTGCTCGGCAGCAAGAGAGGCCACTGCAATGGGAGGTCCACACAGGCCAAAAAACAAAGATAAATAAGTGAAAGATCAATAGACGTGGCCACAAAAAAAAAGAATCCAGCTGCAAGGCAGGAGACCCAGTTTCACTCCCTGGGTGGGGAAGATCCCCTGGAGAAGGGAATGGCACCCCACTCCGGGATTCTTGCCTGGAGAATCCCATGGACAGAGGAGCCTGGCAGGCTACAGTCCACAGAGTTGCAAAGACTCAGACACGACTGAGTGACTAACATGTTTCACTTCAGTTACCAATTCCAGCTGCACACTGGAGAAAAAGAAACACACGCCTCCAAGAGTCTGAACAGCGCCTGGCCCCAGGCCAGTCCTGGGACCTCTCTGGCCCTTGAGCCTTGCTCTCTCTGAGCCCCTGAATCAGGTGCCTGTCTCAGTGGCCCTGGATGCCACCTCCAGGGCGTGGCCCTCCTCGAGGACTGCCCTGGGGGCAGCAGAGGGCCTTGACTGCCAGCTCTCGGCTTCCAAGATCCCGGGTCCAGGGAGCAAGACCAGGCCCCTCCCCCACCCCCAACCCCAACACTCCTGTCCTCGGAATCCAGTGAGAAACCAGGAAAACTAGGATCAGGCAATGCTCCTTTACATACAGATCACAAGAGCTCTTGGGCTGTTCCGTGTAAGAAACACAAGGGAGGAGGGGTCATTCCAGCTGGAGAGGCGTGGCCACAGACTTTGAGAAAAGGGGACGTTGGACGAGCTGTCCACAACAAGTCCACCCCAGGACGGGACCATGGACATCCTCAGAGGCCACTGTTCTAGGGCTCCTGGTCAGGCCCTAAAGGACCGGCAGGGCATCCCAGGGCCTTCGGAACCCCTCAGGCCTGGTACCGAGGACTTTCTGACTCGCTGCCGATTCCTAGCATGTTCGTATGGGCGGTGATTGTTTGTTGAGTGACTTCTTGGGGAACGGTCTCTGAGGAAGTGTGACAGGTGGGGAAGATGCCGTGAGATCCAACGAGGCAAATATGAGTCTGATTCGACCAAAGAGAAGGGCGGTTCTTCCAACAACACACCCGTGAGTACGTCACGGGCCAGCCCTCCACAAGATTCCAGAAGAGACAGCGTGTCATGCTCAGGGAAGAAGCAGGGGACCTCAGGGCCTGCCGAGGACAGCCCAGGAGTCTGGGCCAGGCATGTGGTTTCCTTTGCCAAGGACAGATCTGTTTGAGTCAGGGGCCCTCAGCCCTCAGATCTTCATGAGGATCTTGTGGGCAATTGACAAAGTATAGTCTGGTGTTGGTTGAAGAGCTGTTCCTAGGGCAGAGTGGTAATTAGGAGGGTGACAGCCCAGGGAGGTGCCTCCGAGATAAGACGGCTGCCTATGCCCTCCGTCCTGGCCTGAACTGTGCTGTTATCAGTGACTTGACTGCAGATGTGTTGGTCAGGTGGCTTAAAACTGAGAGAAAAAGTATGTCCATTAGAAGACAGAATAAGAATGCAAAAATATCTCAGCAGATAGAAGGGATGGGCAGATTCCGACAAAAGCCCAAGTTCAATAGGAAGAAATTCACGATCTATCACTTGGGGCTAATATCTTTGTAACTACAGACAAGCACAGAAAGAAGGTGCAGCTTCTCAGGTGGCACTAGTGGTAAAGAATCCGTGTGGGAGACTGAGAGAGGTGGGTTCAATCCCTGGGTCGGAAGGTCCCCTGGAGAAGGGAACGGCTATCCACTCCAGGATTCTTGCCTGGAGAACCCAGAGGAGCCACAGGGGTGTAGAGTTGGACACAACTGGAGTGACCTAGCAGGCAGGCGCACACACGGCTTCCAGCAGCCGTGGCAGCTCAGCGGGGTCCTCCAGAGGAGCTGGGCTGCCCTGGAACCCGGAGCGCCCGCGCCTCTGCTCAGACAGGGGTGGCATCTGGGAGCAGGAAACGCTGGTCTCTCTCTTCTCTGTGCAACTGAACTAGTCTGGGGCCCAGGGAGAGGCAGGCAAACACTGGGTAGGCGCGAGGTAGCAGGCGGAAGACTGTCCATGCATGACCCATGATATTTACACACATGACACCCTTGAATGACCATTTTCTTTCCCGTGGCTGAGCCCATGGCAAAAGATTGTTTCCTGTGGCTCCAAAAGATGAAGTGAGGGCCCTGTACGGACACTACTGGGTCAGACTTCAGATCAACACTGAAAACACGCTCACTTTCGTGGCTAGACCAGGGACGCGTGGCCCCTGTGGTGGCCGTCACTGTGTGTAGACGAAGTGGACCCGTCAGAGTCGGGGGTCATCTGGTGAGGGTTTAGGATCAGGACGCGGAGGAGCCGATGGCCTCAAAGGGCACCTGAGTTCCAGAGGGCCTCCTGCGCATGGACACATCTTGGGAGTGTCTCCACCCTGATCGATGGGCTCCCCACATGGCGCTAGCCGTAAAGAACACACCGGCCCGTGCAGGAGACTTGGGTTTGATCCTTGAGTCAGAAAGAGCCCCTGCAGGAGGGAATGGACCCCACTCCAGTCGTCCTGCCTGGTGACTCCCATGGACTGAAGAGCCTGGCCAGTGACAGGTCATGGGGTCGCAGAGACAGGGCTGAAGCCACTTGGCATGCACGCATCCACCCTGACATATGCCTTCTAGGTATGATGATCCCATAATATCCAACACTAAGGTGAGTGGGGCTGGCGGGAAGGGTGGACCCCCATCCCTAGTTCGGAGCAGCAGAATGAACCCCTTAAGGTATAATCCTGGCAGGATGACCCCACCCTGGATGGAGAAAGGCACCATCCTCTCCTGCTTCTTCCTGGGCTCAGGGAAGTGGGGTGACTGGTCCCCAAGAAGGTCGAATGAAAGGGCTCTGTGCCCAGAGACGCTTCCTAGGCTGACACCCTAGGAACAAGGAACCAGGAAGCTTCGTGGGCCCACAACTTGTAGGCTTTAGGAGTCAGTCTGCGGGCTCCCTTACCCGCTGCTTCCTCTGTCCTTGTCTCCTAGGTTTCTGGCAGGAGGCCCTGTCTGCTTGAGAGGAACGCCTGACTGGGATCAGGCACGGCTCCCAGGAGAGAGAGCCCAGGCTTTGCCTCATCTCACCCAGAGCAGGGGAGGAGAGCCGCTGAAGCTCCGCTGCAGTTTGCGTAGCCCACGGCCCCAGGGCAAGAGGAGCCGAGCCAGGGGCTCAGGCATGGGACACAGCACTGAGCAGCAGCTCTCAGAATCTGCTGTGGTCTGAGTGGCTGGGTCCCCCAAGAGCGTAAGGCCTTTCCTGGTGGAGCCGAAGGTGTGAATGGGGTTAGAGGAAGCCGTGGTTCTGGGCGAGACCCTGGGAGCAAGACCCCAGAAGACCATGAATGCCGCCTGGAGCATTTAGAACTAATCCTTGGGCACTGGGGAGGCGCAGCCTGTCTTTGAGCAGCTGAGTGGTGGAGTCAGGCAGAGGGGTGGAGTAGTAAGGGATGGAACAGGGGCAGCGATGGTGACAATGGAGAGAATGGGCCACCTCCAGCAAGGCGAGGGGGCTGCCCTGGGCTTCAGAAAACCCTGGGGCAAACACACACTGTCTGGAGAAGGGATCGTGCCTACGGCTCTCTTCCGCCCCCGTGGAGTCCCCAGGACACTCGCAGATGCTTTCAGAAGCCCAGAGAGCCAGGCCTCCAAGAGGGTGAAGAGAGTAAACATGGCCATTGAGAAAGGACTGAGTGAGAGTCTGGATCCCACCGGACCCGGGGACCCAGCGCAGCCTCCTGCTGTCCTGGACAGAGTTACACATTCAGTCCTTCCGGTGCTGGGGCCCTGGGCAGAGCTCAGCAGTGGAAAGGGACTCTGGGGCAGGAGGCTGCATCTCCCTGTGGCAACATCTCTAAGGGCGTCTCCCTCCAGCCTGCCGCTCGCTCTCCTTAGCGCTGCTCAAACAAGCGCAGGCTCCCCCGGAGACAGATGCCATCCCGCTCTGCTCAGAGTCCCATGGGCAAGCCCGTGGGCTCCAGGGACCACATGCCGGCCCCGGGGCTCACCGGGTTCTCCCAGCCCCGCACCTGCACACACAGATGGTGCTCGCCCACCTGCGCTGCGCAAGGCACAGACTACCCAGGTGTGCGTGGCTGCCACGCGAGGACGCGGTGCGCCAAGGTGCCCCCAAACCCTGGGGTCAGGCTGGAAAAAATGACTTTGCTGGCTGAAAGTGACGGAGGCTGGCCGGCGACCCCAGAGAAAGAGGAAGTTTTATGGCAGAAAATTGGATTTGAAATCAAACCAGGCCCCTGGGAAGTGGGCCAGCCCGTGGCGGCAGCAGTCAAGACTGGGCAGCGGACAGAGAGGCCAGCGGGAGCCAGGGTCAGGAGACGATGCCCTCACCGACTCCCTCCCCGGGGAGCCAGGCCTCGCTTTCTCCCTGCTGAGGGGAAGGATCAACACCCCAGGGCCAAATAGTTACAAAGGGCTGAAAGGGACCTTTGTGCATCTTGAGTACAGGGTCAAGAGGTCAAGAGGAGGGAACCCGGCAGGGAGGCCGCGGGGAAACGGGGCCGCAAGGGGGCTCCACCTGCGTCACACCCGGGAAGGTTGTGTTCTCGCGCAACCAATCAGTGAATAAATGCGTAGAATCTACATCCTGGGACATAGCACGCGTCCCCACCTCCAGGTCACAGTTGGAGTTTCCGAGAGCCACAGGGCCCGCAGGTGGTGATAAACAGGGGCTGGAATCTGGCTCCAAGAATCCCAGGGTCAGCAACCCGCCACCGCACTCCACCCAGCCCGCCTCCCAGGGTTCTGCGTGCCCGCCCCCTGGCCCGCCTCCTCACCAAGCCCCCTGCCCTGAGCCTCCCGGCAGGCTGAGGTTTGGTGGGGGCTGAGGGGCGGTGTTCACACAGCCAAACAATTAGCTGGAATTGCACAGAGGGGAGGGAGGGGCAGCTGTGGGCGACGCCGCCGTGGGCGTAGGAAGAGATGGATGAACTTTCCCACTTCACCGGCGCCACGGAGCTGACAGTAAATATCAGAGGTAATGATATTGACTTTAAGGTATTATGGCTCCAAATGTCACTTGTGTTCTCGTTCTTTCTCTCTCTCTTAAGGAAAAAAAAAGCAGCCTCCCTGCCTTGATTTACATTTTCCCTCCTCCTCTTCCCTGTTCCCAGAGAAGGGGGGATGAGGCAGGCCCGCAGTTTGCACCTGTTGGGCGGTGGCACCTGACCACAAGGCCCTTAGGAGAAAGTCGCATGTGGCTCCCCTGGGCCTTTTGTCCCAAGGGTCTCCTGCAGGACACGGAAGAGCATCCTTTCCGCCCCTTCCAGCCTGGCCCCAGCCCTGGAATCCTATGCAGCCCCCTCAGGCTGGGAGAAGGAAGCTCATGAGACCCAAAGAGGCCCAGGCCCCAAATCCTCTTCCCCCGAGGCCTCTATCCCCTCCCCATGGTGGTTTCCAGGCCCATGATTTCCACCCGCTTGGCTAGGCTGCTTCCTTCCTGTCCTCCTGCCCCTCTCTAGCTCTGAGGTCCACACCTCCTCCAGGGAGCCCCACCGCCACCGTTCCCCAAGCCTCCTCTTCTTGCTTCCTCCGGCAAATACCCTGTGACACCCCTTCCTCTGGTGACCACTGGCCCCTGGCCTCCCAGGTTTCCTCCCCGGATCGCGTCCCTCAGGGCTTCCTGGAGTCCAGGAGCTCAGCGCCCCTTCTTCTGGATCCTGCAGAGTTTAGCGTTTTCGCTGGGGTTTTCGGTGAATCAGTCTTACGTGTAAAACCAGTAAGGAGGGCTTCCCTGGTGGTCCAGTGAGTAAGGGCACCGCCTTGCAGTGCAAGGGGCGCCGGTTCGATCCCTGGCCTGGGAAGATCCCACGTGCCGCGGAGCGGCTGGACCAATGTGTCCAATTACCGAGCCGGAGCTCTGGAGCGCATGCGCCCAGAGCCGGTGCTCTGCAACAACAAAGGCCACGGTGATGGGAGGCCCACACGGGCCAAAGAACAAAGATGGATGAAAATGGACAAATGAAAGACCAATAGAAGTGGCCCACCTGCCCCCTCTCCCTTCCCATACCACCCCCACCAAAAAAAAAAAAAAAACCAGTAAGGAGTCACCCAGAAAGCTCCACAGGGAATGGGCAGGCGGATGTGAGCAGAAGAAAAAGGAGGGCAGGGTGGCTTGGGAGAAAAAAGGCCCAGACGGGAAGGCTCCGGGTGTCGCGGACCGAAGGCGCACGTGAGGGAGGCAGGCTCGCCCTGCAGCCCTGGTGCTCTAGGACCCCAGGGATGCTGTTCCCTTCTCCAAGCACAGGCTCCCGGTCTTCCCCTGGGGACGTCCTTGCCTCCTCTACTGGCTCCATCATGGGAGCTGAGCTTCGGTTCCCACTGAGCTCGGAGAGGACCAAGGAAGGGCTCCGGACAGGAGCGTGGGAAGAGGGCGTGAGGCAGACTGCAGCCCACCACCTCCACCTGCACCTCAGTGCCCCTGCGCCTCAGCTCACTGTTTGCAGGAGAGCGATAGGGACTTATCCTGGGGCACTTGGGTGGGGCTTTGAGCCAACAGGTGGAAGGCAGGAGCACAGGGCCCGGGACATGGCAGAGCTGACATCTGGGTGTGACGCGGGCGGCGGTGTGGATGTACTTCATGACCAGGGTAGTAGATAGCTCTGGCTAGGTGGTACTCTGTCCTGTGGATGTGCAAAGTCACTTCAGTCATGTCTGACTCTGCGACCCTATGGAGTATAGCCCGCAAGGCTCCTCTGTCTATGGGATTCTCCAGGCAAGACTACTGGAGTGGGTGGCCATGCCCTCCTCCAGGGGATCTTCTCAACCCAGGGACTGAACCCACGTCTCTTAGGTCTCATTCATCGGCAGGTGTGTTCTTTACCACTAGCGCCACCTGGGAAGCCCTCTGGCCCTCTGCCCTAGATCCAGTTTCCTGGGTCCACCCTTCCGCTCTTCCAGTCCAAGCCTTTTTCAGATGGGTGCCTCAAGATCAGGTCTAGAGAGACCAGACACGCCCCCCTCGGCAGGGTTCTCGCAGGACTAAGAACAAGAGAACACGGTGATCATTTTTGCCCCACGTGACCTTCTTAAACATTTCCAGTGACCAGGAGCACATGGCCTTTTCAAGATGTTCTGTTCCATGGTGAGACAGGTTTAAGGGTCAGGAAATTCTTTCGTGACTGAGCCAAAGCCTGCCTCCCCCTAGATTCTGACTGAAGCCCCCTGGTCATGCTCACACCGAACCCTGTCAAGAGGGAGCTCTCTCTCCTGACCATCCGGCCGACGACCTGGGCCCATGGTGGGATTTCACCGTTGTGCCCGCAAGTGCCGTTCCTCAAGAGTGGGTCTAGGGTCCTGCTGTTGACTTTGTTTGCAAGGAGTCCTGTCCCCCTTCAGGGAAAGTGAAGGCACCCCCTCCTCTGTTTCCTCAGACCCCTCCCCCGTGTGCGGCTCCCAACCTCAGGCAGAGGCTGGGGGACATGCAAGGCCTGATGGGTGCGGGTGGTCAGGGTGCTCCACCCACCCTCCATGAAGAACTGGAGAGAACCAAGGAAGCCCACCGCGAGCGAGGAGGCGGTTCCCGTCGTCCTGTCTCCAGCCTCCTCCTGCAGAGGGACCTGGGACTTAGATGCAATGTCTTCGTGGAGACAAGTGACAGATGAGGTCCCGCCCAGACAGTCACACAGACTCCAGACACACAGGTGGGGGCCCACGAGAAGGAAAAGGGTGCAGAGGCTGTTGAGCACGAGGCAGGCGCCCTAAACGGGCCAGCGACGTGCCCACGAGTGCGAGGGCACTGGTCACCTTGGAAGACTGTTCCCAGATTCAGCTTTAGGGCCCCTAACTGCATCCTCTGGAAGCCTCTGTAAGAGACTTAACTTTGACTAACCCCAAATCATCCTGATCACACCCCTGAAGGGGCTTGGCAGCTGCTGCCAGTCTTTCCTACCGGGGGACTCTCTCCTGACACCTGTGACCCCTTGGAAGGCTTAATTCCAGGCTCCTGAAGGCTGCGAGCTCTTGTGTGTTAAGATTCTGCCCAAAGGAAGAGTTATAAAGCTCGAAGAAAAGGTCTGAGAAAATCTATGATATGAAAAACGTTTGTACTTTTTTTTTCAACCTCTAACTTATTTTCTTTATGTTGATTTTGGATACCTGGAAAAATGTTTCCTCCTTCGCTATTTCTTGTCTGTGTCGCTTTTTTGACCAGGAGCACATGGCCTTTTCAAGATGTTCTGTTCCATGGTGAGACAGGTTTAAGGGTCAGGAAATTCTTCGTGACTGAGCCAAAGCCTGCCTCCCCCTAGATTCTGACTGAAGCCCCCTGGTCATGCTCACACCGAACCCTGTCAAGAGGGAGCTCTCTCTCCTGACCATCCGGCCGACGACCTGGGCCCATGGTGGGATTTCACCGTTGTGCCCGCAAGTGCCGTTCCTCAAGAGTGGGTCTAGGGTCCTGCTGTTGACTTTGTTTGCAAGGAGTCCTGTCCCCCTTCAGGGAAAGTGAAGGCACCCCCTCCTCTGTTTCCTCAGACCCCTCCCCCGTGTGCGGCTCCCAACCTCAGGCAGAGGCTGGGGGACATGCAAGTCCTGATGGGTGAGGGTGGTCAGGGTGTTCCACCCACCCTCCATGAAGAACTTGAGAGAACCAAGGAAGCCCACCGCGAGCGAGGAGGCGGTTCCCTTCGTCCTGTCTCCAGCCTCCTCCTGCAGAGGGACCTGGGACTTAGATGCAATGTCTTCGTGGAGACAAGTGACAGATGAGGTCCCGCCCAGACAGTCACACAGACTCCAGACACACAGGTGGGGGCCCACGAGAAGGAAAAGGGTGCAGAGGCTGTTGAGCACGAGGCAGGCGCCCTAAACGGGCCAGCGACGTGCCCACGAGTGCGAGGGCACTGGTCACCTTGGAAGACTGTTCCCAGATTCAGCTTTAGGGCCCCTAACTGCATCCTCTGGAAGCCTCTGTAAGAGACTTAACTTTGACTAACCCCAAATCATCCTGATCACACCCCTGAAGGGGCTTGGCAGCTGCTGCCAGTCTTTCCTACCGGGGGACTCTCTCCTGACACCTGTGACCCCTTGGAAGGCTTAATTCCAGGCTCCTGAAGGCTGCGAGCTCTTGTGTGTTAAGATTCTGCCCAAAGGAAGAGTTATAAAGCTCGAAGAAAAGGTCTGAGAAAATCTATGATATGAAAAACGTTTGTACTTTTTTTTTCAACCTCTAACTTATTTTCTTTATGTTGATTTTGGATACCTGGAAAAATGTTTCCTCCTTCGCTATTTCTTGTCTGTGTCCTGCTAGGTGATAAATTTCTGTACATGGAAATATTGCCTGACTGGGAAGTTCCCTTCCTTTGTCACAAGACTCCTAATGGCTTTTTGGAGGCACAAAAGCCGTGCTCAGCATCTCCCGACCTCCCCCACCCTGCATCCTCTCCCCGCCCAGCATACGCAGGCCCTGCCCCCAGACGCAGGTCCCTGGTCCTCCTTGAAAGCCAGGCAAGCACCTATGCCCTTCTCTGCTCTTGTGGGCTGCAGAAGCGGTGAGATTCTCTTCTGAATTCAAAGAGAAAGGACAGAGTTTCAGAAAATGGAGGGAGAGGGCTTCCCTGGTGGTCCAGTGGGTAAGGACACCGCCTTGCAGTGCGAGGGGCGCCAGTTCGATCCCTGGCCTGGGAAGATCCCACGTGCCACGGAGCGGCTGGACCGATGTGTCCAACTACTGAACCGGAGCTCTGGAGCGCATGCACCCAGAGCCGGCGCTCTGCGACAATGGAGGCCACTGCAATGGGAGGCCCACACGGGCCAAAGAACAAAGATAAATAAATGAAAGATCAATAGAAGCAGCCAAAGAAAAAATAATTAAAAAAAATGGAGGGAGAAATCAGTGGGGTCTAGAGAGGACCTACTGTGTGCCAGGCTCACCATCGCCTGAGGGACTCTGAGGTACCATCTCCATCATCCGGACGGGGATCTGCCCCGACTGCTCCTGAGCCTTGAGCCAGTGCGTGCCAACGCCTAGGGATTTGTCAGAATGAAACAGGAGGGTCAGGAAAACAGAGAGCCAGTGGGTGAGGGGCAGGGGGCAGGCTCGCAGTACTCAGGGATGTTCAGAGAAGTCAGGGAGGGTCGGCAAGGGAAGCAGGGTCCCAGGCGCCCTCGGCCTGCTCAGGGAAGTCCAGTGTGAGTCCCCCCCAGGCCGTGGCAGCCCCAGGGTCCTCACTGTGTCCCAGCAGCAGGGTGCCCATCAGGGCGGTCCACGTGGTTGCCAGGCCACGCCCATCTGAGCCCAACGCCCGCCTAAGAGCCCGAGTCTGGCCGACCCCAGAACCCGTGTGAAGGACCCCAGGAATTGCCAAACCTAGCTCAGGGGGGCTGCCTCTCAGGCTTGGCCTTGACCTTTGGCTGCCTCCAGGAGCTAGCAGCTCGGCCACCCTGACTTGATTAACATTTAAATGCCATTTGGCACGAGGAGGAGGAGCGGCAGGGCTGGAACAAACAGCCTCGGAGCTGGAAGGAGTGGGGGTCTGGCCCGAGGAAGATCCCCCAACGTGCCAATTCAAAGAGAAAGGACAGAGTTTCAGAAAATGGAGGGAGAGGGCTTCCCTGGTGGTCCAGTGGGTAAGGACACCGCCTTGCAGTGCGAGGGGCGCCAGTTCGATCCCTGGCCTGGGAAGATCCCACGTGCCACGGAGCGGCTGGACCGATGTGTCCAACTACTGAACCGGAGCTCTGGAGCGCATGCACCCAGAGCCGGCGCTCTGCGACAATGGAGGCCACTGCAATGGGAGGCCCACACGGGCCAAAGAACAAAGATAAATAAATGAAAGATCAATAGAAGCAGCCAAAGAAAAAATAATTAAAAAAAATGGAGGGAGAAATCAGTGGGGTCTAGAGAGGACCTACTGTGTGCCAGGCTCACCATCGCCTGAGGGACTCTGAGGTACCATCTCCATCATCCGGACGGGGATCTGCCCCGACTGCTCCTGAGCCTTGAGCCAGTGCGTGCCAACGCCTAGGGATTTGTCAGAATGAAACAGGAGGGTCAGGAAAACAGAGAGCCAGTGGGTGAGGGGCAGGGGGCAGGCTCGCAGTACTCAGGGATGTTCAGAGAAGTCAGGGAGGGTCGGCAAGGGAAGCAGGGTCCCAGGCGCCCTCGGCCTGCTCAGGGAAGTCCAGTGTGAGTCCCCCCCAGGCCGTGGCAGCCCCAGGGTCCTCACTGTGTCCCAGCAGCAGGGTGCCCATCAGGGCGGTCCACGTGGTTGCCAGGCCACGCCCATCTGAGCCCAACGCCCGCCTAAGAGCCCGAGTCTGGCCGACCCCAGAACCCGTGTGAAGGACCCCAGGAATTGCCAAACCTAGCTCAGGGGGGCTGCCTCTCAGGCTTGGCCTTGACCTTTGGCTGCCTCCAGGAGCTAGCAGCTCGGCCACCCTGACTTGATTAACATTTAAATGCCATTTGGCACGAGGAGGAGGAGCGGCAGGGCTGGAACAAACAGCCTCGGAGCTGGAAGGAGTGGGGGTCTGGCCCGAGGAGCCCACTCGCGGACTCTGAAGTGAGGGCTTTTTTCCAGTCCTGGGGGTCCAGGTGTCGAGGAGGGCCAGAGCGGTGTGGCCAGGCCTCTGTCCCTCCCCAGGGCTCTTTGCTGCTTTCACCAGGACTGAGGGACGCTGTCCCCCAGCTCCACCGGACAGTCTTCCGTGTCCTTTGTCAGACCGTGGGTCCAAGTGGGCTCTGACCGCGGGGCTTCTCTGATCCTCTGGTTTCTGTTTCCTCAGCATCAAGGCCTGGCCGGCCTTTGTGCCCCTGGGCGTCAGAGTGTTCGCAGTCCACCCTCTGAAGCTGCCCCTGGTCTGCCTTTGCCTCTCCCTCCCCGGCAGGTGTCTCAGAGGCGAAAGGAAGGAGTGCCCCCACCCGCTCCCAGGCCCTCCCCAGCCCTCCCAGCAGGGGCTGCCGCTAGAGCATCTCTAATGGGCCAGGTTGCTGCCCGGCTGGGCATCTCCGAGGGGAGCCTTAACGTGGAGACGTGAGCCAAGGCTTTAAAAGCCACTTAAAATGTCCTTGATGAGCAGGAGTGACCCCTCAACAAGAAAAAAGGCCAGAAGAGAGCGCAGAGCTGAGAGGAGCTATGGTGCAGCTTGCCTTCCCCCTTGACCCCTGGGGTCTACCTGCTCCGGTGGGGCCCAGCTTCCACTCCAGGCCTCACCTTGAGCCAAGAGAGCCCGGAAGCCTTGCAGGCTAGCCCCCGGGGCTTGATTTGCACATCCAGGAGCAGTGTGGTCTTCTTCAGAAGTCATTAACATAAGAGTCTAAATACCGTCGCTAATGGACAGCCTGGGTTGGCCAGTCCTCGGGGCTCTGCCGGCTCCCCCGGTTAAGCCTGAGCCCGAGTCTGGCCGACCCCAGAACCCGTGTGAAGGACCCCAGGAATTGCCAAACCTAGCTCAGGGGGGCTGCCTCTCAGGCTTGGCCTTGACCTTTGGCTGCCTCCAGGAGCTAGCAGCTCGGCCACCCTGACTTGATTAACATTTAAATGCCATTTGGCACGAGGAGGAGGAGCGGCAGGGCTGGAACAAACAGCCTCGGAGCTGGAAGGAGTGGGGGTCTGGCCCGAGGAGCCCACTCGCGGACTCTGAAGTGAGGGCTTTTTTCCAGTCCTGGGGGTCCAGGTGTCGAGGAGGGCCAGAGCGGTGTGGCCAGGCCTCTGTCCCTCCCCAGGGCTCTTTGCTGCTTTCACCAGGACTGAGGGACGCTGTCCCCCAGCTCCACCGGACAGTCTTCCGTGTCCTTTGTCAGACCGTGGGTCCAAGTGGGCTCTGACCGCGGGGCTTCTCTGATCCTCTGGTTTCTGTTTCCTCAGCATCAAGGCCTGGCCGGCCTTTGTGCCCCTGGGCGTCAGAGTGTTCGCAGTCCACCCTCTGAAGCTGCCCCTGGTCTGCCTTTGCCTCTCCCTCCCCGGCAGGTGTCTCAGAGGCGAAAGGAAGGAGTGCCCCCACCCGCTCCCAGGCCCTCCCCAGCCCTCCCAGCAGGGGCTGCCGCTAGAGCATCTCTAATGGGCCAGGTTGCTGCCCGGCTGGGCATCTCCGAGGGGAGCCTTAACGTGGAGACGTGAGCCAAGGCTTTAAAAGCCACTTAAAATGTCCTTGATGAGCAGGAGTGACCCCTCAACAAGAAAAAAGGCCAGAAGAGAGCGCAGAGCTGAGAGGAGCTATGGTGCAGCTTGCCTTCCCCCTTGACCCCTGGGGTCTACCTGCTCCGGTGGGGCCCAGCTTCCACTCCAGGCCTCACCTTGAGCCAAGAGAGCCCGGAAGCCTTGCAGGCTAGCCCCCGGGGCTTGATTTGCACATCCAGGAGCAGTGTGGTCTTCTTCAGAAGTCATTAACATAAGAGTCTAAATACCGTCGCTAATGGACAGCCTGGGTTGGCCAGTCCTCGGGGCTCTGCCGGCTCCCCCGGTTAAGCCTGAGCCGCTCGGGCAGCTCCAATGGGGTGACGGGGTCAAGTTCCCAAAATCCCATTTAGCAATTTCAAGTCTGGTGCATCCTTTAGCCCAATAGTTCAGGTTGGTTTGGTTGCACTCTGCCCTTTGGATAGAAGAGTTTGCTGAGCCAGACCCAGGGCCAGAATGCAACACTTTCAAAGAGCAAGACTCCTGTACAGATGGCAGCCTCTGTCCTGTAGCCACACTGCCTTCCCAGGCTGCATTTTTCCAGGCCTGATCTGTGCCCGGCGGCTCAGTGGTAAAGAATCCGCCCGTCCATGCTGGAGACAGGGGAGATGCGGGGTTGATCCCTGGGTCCTCTCTCTCATCCCTGGAGAAGGAAATGGCAACCCACTCCAGTATGCCTGCCTGAGAAATCCATGAACAGAGGAGCCTGGGGGGCTACCATCCATGGGGTTGCAAAGAGGCAGAACTTAGCACACACGTGTGAGCTGCGAGCAGGCAGCTGATGGAGGCTCTGCCCCAGGGATCAAGTGAGCTACATTTTTATAATCAAAGGAAAGTGTGCAGCGGTGGGGGCGGTGAGCGGGGGCAAAGACCGCCTGCTTCCTCATTCTTCCAGTAGACGTCAGGCTGGCATCTCTAGCTCCTCCTTCATGTCAGGCAGGAGGGTGTCTGACCCTAAACTGTCATAACACGTATTCAAATCCGCAGAAGGGTGGGAACGTTTTTTCTTTCATTTAGTGACCCGAGGCATATCTCAGCCAAGGCTTTAAAAGCCACTTAAAATGTCCTTGATGAGCAGGAGTGACCCTCAACAAGAAAAAAGGCCAGAAGAGAGCGCAGAGCTGAGAGGAGCTATGGTGCAGCTTGCCTTCCCCCTTGACCCCTGGGGTCTACCTGCTCCGGTGGGGCCCAGCTTCCACTCCAGGCCTCACCTTGAGCCAAGAGAGCCCGGAAGCCTTGCAGGCTAGCCCCCGGGGCTTGATTTGCACATCCAGGAGCAGTGTGGTCTTCTTCAGAAGTCATTAACATAAGAGTCTAAATACCGTCGCTAATGGACAGCCTGGGTTGGCCAGTCCTCGGGGCTCTGCCGGCTCCCCCGGTTAAGCCTGAGCCGCTCGGGCAGCTCCAATGGGGTGACGGGGTCAAGTTCCCAAAATCCCATTTAGCAATTTCAAGTCTGGTGCATCCTTTAGCCCAATAGTTCAGGTTGGTTTGGTTGCACTCTGCCCTTTGGATAGAAGAGTTTGCTGAGCCAGACCCAGGGCCAGAATGCAACACTTTCAAAGAGCAAGACTCCTGTACAGATGGCAGCCTCTGTCCTGTAGCCACACTGCCTTCCCAGGCTGCATTTTTCCAGGCCTGATCTGTGCCCGGCGGCTCAGTGGTAAAGAATCCGCCCGTCCATGCTGGAGACAGGGGAGATGCGGGTTGATCCCTGGGTCCTCTCTCATCCCTGGAGAAGGAAATGGCAACCCACTCCAGTATGCCTGCCTGAGAAATCCATGAACAGAGGAGCCTGGGGGGCTACCATCCATGGGGTTGCAAAGAGGCAGAACTTAGCACACACGTGTGAGCTGCGAGCAGGCAGCTGATGGAGGCTCTGCCCCAGGGATCAAGTGAGCTACATTTTTATAATCAAAGGAAAGTGTGCAGCGGTGGGGGCGGTGAGCGGGGGCAAAGACCGCCTGCTTCCTCATTCTTCCAGTAGACGTCAGGCTGGCATCTCTAGCTCCTCCTTCATGTCAGGCAGGAGGGTGTCTGACCCTAAACTGTCATAACACGTATTCAAATCCGCAGAAGGGTGGGAACGTTTTTTCTTTCATTTAGTGACCCGAGGCATATCTCATGGTTTTATTAATTAAGCACGCCTGCTTCGTTCTGATAGCTTTCTTGAGTAATCATTAGCTGACAGAGGTCTCCCCAAGTTCCCTGGGCTTCCCTCTCTATCTATAACCCTCACTGGGACATCCACACTATCTGTGTTACTTTCCTATTCCTATCACCCCACCCCTGGGTCAGGGTGGCTGGAACAGGGAGAGGGGCAGTGGGCACACCTGAGCGAGGGGAGCAGGAAGCTCCCACCCCCGCAGCAGGCACTGCTGGCTGCCCTGGCATCAAGACAGCCCTGGGCTGCTTAGCTCCAGGCTCAGAGAGAGCCGCTGGCCCACCCTTCCCTGGGTGCCTGGCCTTAAATCCGTCTCCTTGAGGTTCACCATCCCTCCACTCACTCAGCAGGTCTTATGGAACTCCTACTTTATGTCAGGCCACGGTGAACAAGTCAGGCACGCAATGTGCCCACCTGAAGCCTGCGATCCACCAGGTAGCCAGGAGCTGACTGGGCACAGCCTGCAAGCCTGCGGGGCAGCCCTGGAGGGAGGGCGGCTGTCTACCTGCCACCCTGCACCTCCGCAGGGCCACTGTCCAGCTGGGTGTGCTGCACCCCTGGGCTCGGGGGAACATAGACAAGGATAGTTTGGGGGGACCTACCTCCCTGCCAGGCTCCCACCTGCCCCACCTCTGGCCTCACCCATTCTTCTCCAGCCACGTGGTCCATACCTTCCCCCTCCTCAGCTTTGCACTGGCTGTTCCCGCACCTGGAGGCCCTCAGATTTCAGGGGACGGCAGCCCCACCTTCAGACCTCAGCGCCTCTGGAAACCGACTCTCCCCAACCTTCCTGGAAGGCTCCTGCCAGGACTTGCACACATCTCCACGGTTCCCATGGCACTGCAGGCCCAGAAGATGTCAGACCACAGAAGCACATGGTGCGACCCAGGGGGACCCGTGACGAGAGCTCAGGACCAGGGGGAGAGTGGATGGTCGAGTGGCTGGGGGCAGCCAGGCCGGGGGCCCCGGGAACGAGCAGCCTGCAGGCCGGCGGGAGAGGGAGTGGGGGGCAGAGAGCCCAGGAGCAGGCTGCCACGGCCGCTGGAATGAGCTGTGCAGACAGGCCGGACTGGGGCGGAGGCCTTGGGGCTGCAGAGCAGAGGTGTGGGGTGTGGACACCCGTCCGAGAGCCGGGCGCAGGCCGGTTCCGGCAGGTGGAGGCATGAGGGTCAGGAGGTGGCTTAGCTGGAGACCCGAGCGAGCTGCCATAGCTCTAGGCCTCCCTGCTTCTCTCCCAGCAGGATGCCTTTCAGGACCAAAGAGGCTTGGACAGAAAGGGCAGGAAATGCACAGCTTCCGCTGGGCCCCTGGCATCAAGACAGCCCTGGGCTGCTTAGCTCCAGGCTCAGAGAGCCGCTGGCCCACCCTTCCCTGGGTGCCTGGCCTTAAATCCGTCTCCTTGAGGTTCACCATCCCTCCACTCACTCAGCAGGTCTTATGGAACTCCTACTTTATGTCAGGCCACGGTGAACAAGTCAGGCACGCAATGTGCCCACCTGAAGCCTGCGATCCACCAGGTAGCCAGGAGCTGACTGGGCACAGCCTGCAAGCCTGCGGGGCAGCCCTGGAGGGAGGGCGGCTGTCTACCTGCCACCCTGCACCTCCGCAGGGCCACTGTCCAGCTGGGTGTGCTGCACCCCTGGGCTCGGGGGAACATAGACAAGGATAGTTTGGGGGGACCTACCTCCCTGCCAGGCTCCCACCTGCCCCACCTCTGGCCTCACCCATTCTTCTCCAGCCACGTGGTCCATACCTTCCCCCTCCTCAGCTTTGCACTGGCTGTTCCCGCACCTGGAGGCCCTCAGATTTCAGGGGACGGCAGCCCCACCTTCAGACCTCAGCGCCTCTGGAAACCGACTCTCCCCAACCTTCCTGGAAGGCTCCTGCCAGGACTTGCACACATCTCCACGGTTCCCATGGCACTGCAGGCCCAGAAGATGTCAGACCACAGAAGCACATGGTGCGACCCAGGGGGACCCGTGACGAGAGCTCAGGACCAGGGGGAGAGTGGATGGTCGAGTGGCTGGGGGCAGCCAGGCCGGGGGCCCCGGGAACGAGCAGCCTGCAGGCCGGCGGGAGAGGGAGTGGGGGGCAGAGAGCCCAGGAGCAGGCTGCCACGGCCGCTGGAATGAGCTGTGCAGACAGGCCGGACTGGGGCGGAGGCCTTGGGGCTGCAGAGCAGAGGTGTGGGGTGTGGACACCCGTCCGAGAGCCGGGCGCAGGCCGGTTCCGGCAGGTGGAGGCATGAGGGTCAGGAGGTGGCTTAGCTGGAGACCCGAGCGAGCTGCCATAGCTCTAGGCCTCCCTGCTTCTCTCCCAGCAGGATGCCTTTCAGGACCAAAGAGGCTTGGACAGAAAGGGCAGGAAATGCACAGCTTCCGCTGGGCCCCTGGGGTCATCGAGGGTGGGACCCTTCCAGACAGAGGGGTCCCCCGTGGGCTGGGGTCCAGGCTCTGACTCCTCCACGCCGTCTTCTCTCCGCACCTCTGTCTTCCGCCTCCCTCCGCGTCTGTCGCTGTCGGAGCCTCTCTCCCGGCCCTGTTCCACACCTCCCGCTTTGCTCTTCACAGCCTCCCTCTGCCCTCTGCCACTCTCCTTTCAATTACCGTAACATAGAACAGAAGAATATTTTATTATTTGGTGTCTTTATTAAATCAAGTTTTATGTTCCCTGTTTTTCATTTTTAAAGTGGATGAGTGCCCACTATATTTTCCTATTAAAAAGCAAAAGCTGAACAGAGTGGCCAGGATGGCCCCCAGGTGGTTTTACCCACAGGTCTGTGCTCCTCGAGAAGACGGGAGTGTTCTCCGGGGCCACGGGGATGCTGCCTGAATGAGAAAATCAGGAGTCTCCGATACCGTGGCAGGGTGTCCAGAGGCCCCGGGACCAGGTCCTGCACTGAGTCAGGTGCCTGTGGCCAGCGGAGACAGAGGCTGTGGTGTGGTAGGGGGTCGGGGGACTGGACAGGCCCCCTTCCCAGAGCCCCAGCCTGGGGCCTCCACCACCTTCACAAGCCCTCCACAGGCCGCAGGGCGAAGAGTCAGGGATTCAGCAGCCAAGTGATTCCTGCAGCCTCCAGTCTCAGAACCTAACCCCCAAAGGCCCAGGGCTTGGCTGAGCAAATAAGGACTTTTTTTACCTACTCACGGGGACCGGGATATTCTCCAGTTTATGCTGTGTGTAAGCCACTCACAGACCCATGGAAGAAACATCCTCACAGAGGGGTCTCAAAATTCCCCCAGATGTGGACAAACATGTCCTCCTGCACCCCCACCCAGCCCCCAGCCCGACCATCTCCCCCTCCGTCTGCTGTGCCCCAGCTCCCCTCTGGTGACCTCCAAGCCAGGCTAGCCAGCTGCTGGCCAACCAGCTTGCCTCCGTCCGCCAGTACCTCACAGCCTTTCAGGACCAAAGAGGCTTGGACAGAAAGGGCAGGAAATGCACAGCTTCCGCTGGGCCCCTGGGGTCATCGAGGGTGGGACCCTTCCAGACAGAGGGGTCCCCCGTGGGCTGGGGTCCAGGCTCTGACTCCTCCACGCCGTCTTCTCTCCGCACCTCTGTCTTCCGCCTCCCTCCGCGTCTGTCGCTGTCGGAGCCTCTCTCCCGGCCCTGTTCCACACCTCCCGCTTTGCTCTTCACAGCCTCCCTCTGCCCTCTGCCACTCTCCTTTCAATTACCGTAACATAGAACAGAAGAATATTTTATTATTTGGTGTCTTTATTAAATCAAGTTTTATGTTCCCTGTTTTTCATTTTTAAAGTGGATGAGTGCCCACTATATTTTCCTATTAAAAAGCAAAAGCTGAACAGAGTGGCCAGGATGGCCCCCAGGTGGTTTTACCCACAGGTCTGTGCTCCTCGAGAAGACGGGAGTGTTCTCCGGGGCCACGGGGATGCTGCCTGAATGAGAAAATCAGGAGTCTCCGCATACCGTGGCAGGGTGTCCAGAGGCCCCGGGACCAGGTCCTGCACTGAGTCAGGTGCCTGTGGCCAGCGGAGACAGAGGCTGTGGTGTGGTAGGGGGTCGGGGGACTGGACAGGCCCCCTTCCCAGAGCCCCAGCCTGGGGCCTCCACCACCTTCACAAGCCCTCCACAGGCCGCAGGGCGAAGAGTCAGGGATTCAGCAGCCAAGTGATTCCTGCAGCCTCCAGTCTCAGAACCTAACCCCCAAAGGCCCAGGGCTTGGCTGAGCAAATAAGGACTTTTTTTACCTACTCACGGGGACCGGGATATTCTCCAGTTTATGCTGTGTGTAAGCCACTCACAGACCCATGGAAGAAACATCCTCACAGAGGGGTCTCAAAATTCCCCCAGATGTGGACAAACATGTCCTCCTGCACCCCCACCCAGCCCCCAGCCCGACCATCTCCCCCTCCGTCTGCTGTGCCCCAGCTCCCCTCTGGTGACCTCCAAGCCAGGCTGCATTGGCCGAGACCAGCTTGCTCTCCGTCCGCCAAGTGACCTTCACAGCCTACTCGCCAGACTCAGTTGGACTGTGGATAAAACCGGACGATAGAACCACTTCTCCTACAGCGGTTGGGAGGGGAGGCGAGCTCCTGGCTTACTGCCTGGAATGCAGCAGGTGCCCAGCAAAGCTTGGGTCCTCCCCTCAGGGTCTGTCTTCAAGAAGGATTCCAATCACTGTCCTAAGAAAGGACAAGGCTCCACCACCACCCCGGTCCATCTGACATCTGCACCTGACCTCTCAGCAGAGCTCACCACTTCCCCTCCTCTCCGACTCCTCACCATCCACCCTCCTGACATCCTATCGTTGTCCAAGGCATTGCTGCCATCAAGCCTTTGAGCCCCTTGGGTGACTCCTGATCCTTCCTGAGGCCGATCTACCCCTAGATCTGCTGATCTGGCCCTGCCCCCAACCCCATGGCATCCAGCCAGCTCCAGACCCATTCTTCTCCCAGGATCACACCCCAACATCTCAGACCCCTCGCCAGGAACCAACCTTACTGCTCATTGCTCTACCTTGGGATTGCTCAATCTGACCCCCCTAAGAGTTTGACTCTGTGAAACCATGTGCCCAATCAGGTTGTCTCCGGCCCCTAAGCCCCTCGAGAAAGGGTCCTTCCCGATGCATCCTTGTAGCCCCGCCCCCGGCACAGAGTCCCACCAATGGCGTTGCCCTGCCCAGCCCCACCCTCGGGGCCAGAGCTCCTAGGCTTCCTTGCATTCCCAGGTGCCCCCCTGGGCCTGCTCAGTCCTGCCCCTCCTCCCAGGCGTCTTTCCTACCTGAGGCTGCCCATGGCAGCTCCCGTCGCCTGAGCCTGTTTCCCACCCTCCTCCACCTCTTGGCTCCCGGATTCTGACCTGAACTAGCTTGCTAAGAAGGGCCACTAAGCGTGCACCAGCTCTGGAGCCAGGCTGTCTGTCCCCCACGTTTCCCTGGTGTAGAGTCAGCCAGAGGAGAGGTGGGAGACGGAGGGGTCTGTGTGAGCTCTGAGGACAGTCCTGGCAGCCGTCGAGGCCGCTCCGTCTGGGGGCTTTGCTCTGGGGTTCTGCCCTGGCCTGGCCCAGAAAGAGCCCCGCCTACAATGCCCTGGCCCGGCCCGTGCCCTCGCGGCTACCAGAGCCCTAGCCTGGACCCCAGCGTTGCAGTGCATGGCTGGATGCTGAGCCAGAAGGGAGGGGGGTCCAGCAGCATCAAGCAGCACACGCCCCTGGTTCCGACGGGCCGTCCAGGGGCCCGCAGACCCCTGTGTGTCCAGGCAGGTTTCTCGAGCTGGACTTCCGCTGTCCTGAGCCCTTCTTGGGCCACCCAGAGCTTTACCTGAGCAGTGAACATCCTTCTTGAAAGCACCATTTCGAGACACCAGCTCCGTCCCTGAGTAAAGCCAGTCCATTCGAATCCCTGGAAACCCTTTCGGCACCCCGCCGATGGCAGCTGAGGGCACAGGAGACCCTTTGGAGACCCGAGCCCAAGGTTATGGGCCGGTGGACTCGTGCGTGGGGATCTCTGGGGCCTGGGGCGCAGGCTGGAGAGGGGAGAGGCGCAGGTTCTTGGAGAAGAGCCGCATGTACATAATGTGTATAAATGTATATAATAATCATTAGCAGCGATTCAGCTGTCTGCCGCTGGTTTGCAAGATAAATTGCATTAATCAACACGATGCCTTCAGAACTTTTGGCGAGCCGTTTCTTATGCTAATTGGGCCACTTAAAGTAGACTTTCATTGCACCAGGATCTCTGGCTGTCATGACAATTACTGGCATATGTAAGCTCCTCCCTCCCAGCCCCGACTCCCCCACCATCACCTTTTCTTTTTTAATATAATATTAATGAGAAGAGCTATGCTAATTACCTGACCAAAAATAGAACCTTGAAAGAAGAAGGGGGGACGTGGGTACGAGTGTGACGGACAGGAAGACTCGGTCACCTTGAAGGCAGCATGGAGGGGCCCTCTGGGTGGGGGCTCCCTGGAGGAGGTGGTCAGACGGAATACCAGGCCTGCAGCCTGCTGGGGTAGAATCCTCGCCCATCTTCCTACCCCTGGGCGACCCTCAGGACTCAGGTCACGCACAGAAACAGGGATCCCAGAAACAGGTCATCCCCAGAAACAGGGACCCCAGACTCCTAGAGCCTCAGACGAGCAACGCCTACAACCCCAGAACCTGACATTTTGAGTCTTCTGGACTCTGAGATAGCCAAGAATCCTGGAAAACCACGTGATGTCAGCCTGAAAGCCCCAGTGACATAACCCACTGATCAAGCCAAGCCAAGCAATTGCCTGCCACCGTGGTGGCTTAATGCCGTCTCAGAAAGCCGAGGTATTTGTAAGGTTGGGAGTGTTGCTCAAACAAAGGTAGATCTTTCAATGTGGAGACTTGATTGGGATTGAGAAGGATTGTCAGAAGCAAACCAGGGCTGGACAGTGGTTAAAGCAGTAAAAACAGATGGGACTATTGTAATCGGTTCATCCACCTCATTAGAACTGACTCAAAAACTGAAAAGATTCCTTTTTATGGCTGAGTACTATTCCATTGTGCATGCTATAGGTACCATAACTTCTTTATCCATTCATCTGTCGATGGACCCTAGGTGGTGGCTTCCACGTCCCACCTGGTGTAAATAGTGCCACAGTGAACCTTGGGGTACACATGTCTTTTTCAGTTGTATTTTACACAGATTATATTGCTGGGTCAGACTAGCTTTTAAAGAGTTTCCACACTGTTCCACAGGGTCTGTATCAATTTACATTCCCACTAACAGTGCAAAAGGGTTCGCTTTTCTCCACACCCTCTCCAGCATTTATTCTTCTGACTCGACAGGACTCTTGAAGGCAGGCCGGGGCAATCAGATTACCTGGAGGGCGGGGGAAAGGAGATTGATCAGATATGAGAGTGGGGGATTCTCTCTCAGCTGACTCTTCAGAGTTCTTGCTAAAATTGGGTGCTGAAGCCTCACAAGGACAGACACTAAGTGGGCTTAGTGGGCTTAGAGGCACTTGGCTGAAGTTGAGTCAAGGAGCCAGTCCTTGCCAGCCCCCTGGGAAGGCAGCTTGAAATTACCCTTGGCTTGCAAGATAAGTAGCATTAAATCAACATGATGCCTTCAGCCAGGGGAGGGTCTTCAGCAAGTGCAAATGAGGGGACAGCACTCTCGGGTGACCAAGTTTGCCCAGGTAAATGCTCCAGTATCCTGAGAAGGGAGCTTCCGCCGCTTATTATTCACAAACATGGATTTGCAGAAAGTTCCTGGAACCAACAGTGAAGTTACTTGTAACTCTCTTCCTGGGTTAAGAAATGTCTGGAATGGCCATGATCATGTGGATGGCATGGTCCCTTCCACACCAGCGGCACAGCTGCAGACCTCTGTTGGGTTGGGAACGGAGCCCTTGCCCGTCGTGTGCCTGGCCCTGGGGGTCAGTGGCCGCCACCCACCCAACTGGACACGAACTCAATTGTCTTGCTCTAACTCGACCTGCAGCACGGTCCTCTCCTACAGTCTGTGGCCCCTCCCCCAACTTCAGGGCCTCCCAGGGCCCCTCCTCATGGAGGCTGCCAGAGTAACCCCAAAGACCCAGGCACAGTAGCCACGTCCCCTCCCCTGGCCTTGACACCCAGGGCCGCCTCAACCTGGTCCCTCGCGCCCTCCCTCCCCTCTGGGGAGGAGACCCCTGGCAGTGCCTCCCCTCCGTCCCGCGGCCCCACCCCTCGCCACCCACTGGTTTCTGCCTCTGAGCCTCTGTACCTGCTGTCGGCCCTGCTGGCCCACGGCCCTCTCCTGTGCGCCTGTCCTCAGGAGTCACTGCCCGTGTGCCCGGAGAGCAGGTCCTTGGTCACCTGCTGCCTGGTGACCTCGGCGCCTCTGCCTCCATGGTTCATGTCCACACGTGCGTGCGCAGTGAACGGGTACAACTTTCTACTGCATTTTGGATTAAAAAAACAGAGAATTCTCCTTGGCCCAGGGTGACCCTTTCTGCTCCACTGTAAGCCCTGTGTCCTCTCCTTTCGGCTCCGAGAGTGGGGATTCTCTCTCAGCTGACTCTTCAGAGTTCTTGCTAAAATTGGGTGCTGAAGCCTCACAAGGACAGACACTAAGTGGGCTTAGTGGGCTTAGAGGCACTTGGCTGAAGTTGAGTCAAGGAGCCAGTCCTTGCCAGCCCCCTGGGAAGGCAGCTTGAAATTACCCTTGGCTTGCAAGATAAGTAGCATTAAATCAACATGATGCCTTCAGCCAGGGGAGGGTCTTCAGCAAGTGCAAATGAGGGGACAGCACTCTCGGGTGACCAAGTTTGCCCAGGTAAATGCTCCAGTATCCTGAGAAGGGAGCTTCCGCCGCTTATTATTCACAAACATGGATTTGCAGAAAGTTCCTGGAACCAACAGTGAAGTTACTTGTAACTCTCTTCCTGGGTTAAGAAATGTCTGGAATGGCCATGATCATGTGGATGGCATGGTCCCTTCCACACCAGCGGCACAGCTGCAGACCTCTGTTGGGTTGGGAACGGAGCCCTTGCCCGTCGTGTGCCTGGCCCTGGGGGTCAGTGGCCGCCACCCACCCAACTGGACACGAACTCAATTGTCTTGCTCTAACTCGACCTGCAGCACGGTCCTCTCCTACAGTCTGTGGCCCCTCCCCCAACTTCAGGGCCTCCCAGGGCCCCTCCTCATGGAGGCTGCCAGAGTAACCCCAAAGACCCAGGCACAGTAGCCACGTCCCCTCCCCTGGCCTTGACACCCAGGGCCGCCTCAACCTGGTCCCTCGCGCCCTCCCTCCCCTCTGGGGAGGAGACCCCTGGCAGTGCCTCCCCTCCGTCCCGCGGCCCCACCCCTCGCCACCCACTGGTTTCTGCCTCTGAGCCTCTGTACCTGCTGTCGGCCCTGCTGGCCCACGGCCCTCTCCTGTGCGCCTGTCCTCAGGAGTCACTGCCCGTGTGCCCGGAGAGCAGGTCCTTGGTCACCTGCTGCCTGGTGACCTCGGCGCCTCTGCCTCCATGGTTCATGTCCACACGTGCGTGCGCAGTGAACGGGTACAACTTTCTACTGCATTTTGGATTAAAAAAACAGAGAATTCTCCTTGGCCCAGGGTGACCCTTTCTGCTCCACTGTAAGCCCTGTGTCCTCTCCTTTTCGGCTCCTTCCTCCACGAAGGCCCCCGAGGAGGACCCATCCCTTCGGCTGACACGACAGGCCGTCTAGGCTCTCTGACCTTGACCTGGGAGTGGTTTCGTCGCTCGGCTGTGTCCACCTCTTGTGACCCCGTGAACCGTAGCCTGCCGGGCTCCTCTGTCCAGGGGATCCTTGTCCATGGGCAGGGCTATTGGAGTAGGTTGCCACTTCCTTCTCCAGGGGATCTTTCTGACGCAGGGATCGAGCTCACACCTCTTGGGTCTCGTGCGCTGGCAGGCAGACTCTTGACCTCTGAGCCACCTTGACCCAGAGGCCTCCTCTTTTCTCCACCACCTCGTCCTGCTCCTGGTAGAGCCCCCAGGGACCAGGGATGGGCAGGATGGTCCCGTCCTTGATGCCGGTTCAAGGAGGGAGCGCCGGAGTCATCCGAGGAAACTGAATACCGCAGGCTCCACCCCACCTTGTCTTGGAGTTTCCTGATGTGGTGTCCGTGGTGTGAAGGACCCTCTGCCCAGGTCCGGCCTTGCTCTCCTGCCCGTCTCCCCACCTGGCACAGAGCTTTTCCCCAGGGCTCTCTTCATGAGCACACATGGTCACCCCTGGCTATTCCTGGTGTTCTGGGCGGCAGGAAGCAAGTCCAGGCTGCGGGGAGGGGGCCAGGAGGGTTCTCAGATGCAGCCTCTCCTTGCCCAGTGCCCCCTCTGTCCTTGGGGACAGCTGCCCTGCCCCGAGGCAACTGCCCTCCTAGCTTCCTGGAGCCCAGGAAGGGCTCAGGCTTCACTTTAGTGGGCGGAATGATAAAGCTTTGAAGAAGAGGCGGAAAGGAAGGACCGGTGTGAAGGGGATGAAGCACAAAGGTGTCGGGGTCTGCTGCCCTGGTGGCCTGCTGCCCACGGCCCTCCTGTGCGCCTGTCCTCAGGAGTCACTGCCCGTGTGCCCGGAGAGCAGGTCCTTGGTCACCTGCTGCCTGGTGACCTCGGCGCCTGCCTCCATGGTTCATGTGCACACGTGCGTGCGCAGTGAAGGGGTAGAACTTTCTACTGCATTTTGGATTCAAAGACCGGAGAATTCTCCTTGGCCCAGGGTGACCCTGTCTGCTCCACTGTAAGCCCTGTGTCCTCTCCTTTTCGGCTCCTTCCTCCACGAAGGCCCCCGAGGAGGACCCATCCCTTCGGCTGACACGACAGGCCGTCTAGGCTCTCTGACCTTGACCTGGGAGTGGTTTCGTCGCTCGGCTGTGTCCACCTCTTGTGACCCCGTGAACCGTAGCCTGCCGGGCTCCTCTGTCCAGGGGATCCTTGTCCATGGGCAGGGCTATTGGAGTAGGTTGCCACTTCCTTCTCCAGGGGATCTTTCTGACGCAGGGATCGAGCTCACACCTCTTGGGTCTCGGCGCTGGCAGGCAGACTCTTGACCTCTGAGCCACCTTGACCCAGAGGCCTCCTCTTTTCTCCACCACCTCGTCCTGCTCCTGGTAGAGCCCCCAGGGACCAGGGATGGGCAGGATGGTCCCGTCCTTGATGCCGGTTCAAGGAGGGAGCGCCGGAGTCATCCGAGGAAACTGAATACCGCAGGCTCCACCCCACCTTGTCTTGGAGTTTCCTGATGTGGTGTCCGTGGTGTGAAGGACCCTCTGCCCAGGTCCGGCCTTGCTCTCCTGCCCGTCTCCCCACCTGGCACAGAGCTTTTCCCCAGGGCTCTCTTCATGAGCACACATGGTCACCCCTGGCTATTCCTGGTGTTCTGGGCGGCAGGAAGCAAGTCCAGGCTGCGGGGAGGGGGCCAGGAGGGTTCTCAGATGCAGCCTCTCCTTGCCCAGTGCCCCCTCTGTCCTTGGGGACAGCTGCCCTGCCCCGAGGCAACTGCCCTCCTAGCTTCCTGGAGCCCAGGAAGGGCTCAGGCTTCACTTTAGTGGGCGGAATGATAAAGCTTTGAAGAAGAGGCGGAAAGGAAGGACCGGTGTGAAGGGGATGAAGCACAAAGGTGTCGGGGACCGACCTGTCTGGGGTCCTATTTGTTTTGGATGCTGAGTGAATCCACGGAAGAATTCGGGCCTGGCCCTTCCAAGGTCTGGTTCTGTCCCTTGAGCTGTCAATCCGGGCAGATGGAAAGGGGGAGGGAGACCCAGCCTGGGCCCCCCGGCTGCCAAGGCCTTCGCGCTGGGCGCATGGGGGGCGCACGGGGGCCTGCAGAGCGGGCCTGCTGTGTGAGTACTCAGGACTGTCAGGAGCAAGTTGGGAGGGCTCAGCCTAGGTGGGGAGGATACCTTCAGACTTTTTTTTTTTAACATTTATTTATTTATTTATCTTTTGGGGGTGGGGTGGGGAGGGAGGGGGATGGGAAGGCCACTTCTATTGGTCTTTCATTTCTCTGTTTTCATCCGTCTTTGTTCTTTGGCTCCTGTGGGCCTCCCATCGCGGTGGCGTCTGTTGTCGCAGAGCACCAGCTCTGGGCGCATGCGCTCCAGAGCTCTGGCTCGGTAATTGAACACATCGGTCCAGCGGCTCCGCGGCACGTGGGATCTTCCCAGGCCAGGGATCGAACCGACGCCCCTTGCGCTGCAAGGCGGTGTCCTTACCCACTGGACCACCAGGGAAGCCCTTCAGATGGTTTTGAGGGGGCTCGTGTGTGTCTCATCTGAATTTCATGTCACCCAGACAAAGACAGGTGACCCTGTGGAGCAGATGAGGAGCCGGTTAAGAGGGGTCAAATGGCAATGGATTTCTGGGCTCCTTCTTCAAAACTGCTCAGGGAGGGAGAGCTAACGGGATCAGAAGAAACCCGCCCAAGAGAAACACAGAGGAAGATGGCCAGGGAACTGTGGATCCAGGGCGCAGGGCAAGTGGGCAGAGACGCGCTGGGCTGGCCCGCTCTCCCCACCTGGCACAGAGCTTTTCCCCAGGGCTCTTCATGAGCACACATGGTCACCCCTGGCTATTCCTGGTGTTCTGGGCGGCAGGAAGCAAGTCCAGGCTGCGGGGAGGGGGCCAGGAGGGTTCTCAGATGCAGCCTCTCCTTGCCCAGTGCCCCCTCTGTCCTTGGGGACAGCTGCCCTGCCCCGAGGCAACTGCCCTCCTAGCTTCCTGGAGCCCAGGAAGGGCTCAGGCTTCACTTTAGTGGGCGGAATGATAAAGCTTTGAAGAAGAGGCGGAAAGGAAGGACCGGTGTGAAGGGGATGAAGCACAAAGGTGTCGGGGACCGACCTGTCTGGGGTCCTATTTGTTTTGGATGCTGAGTGAATCCACGGAAGAATTCGGGCCTGGCCCTTCCAAGGTCTGGTTCTGTCCCTTGAGCTGTCAATCCGGGCAGATGGAAAGGGGGAGGGAGACCCAGCCTGGGCCCCCCGGCTGCCAAGGCCTTCGCGCTGGGCGCATGGGGGGCGCACGGGGGCCTGCAGAGCGGGCCTGCTGTGTGAGTACTCAGGACTGTCAGGAGCAAGTTGGGAGGGCTCAGCCTAGGTGGGGAGGATACCTTCAGACTTTTTTTTTTTAACATTTATTTATTTATTTATCTTTTGGGGGTGGGGTGGGGAGGGAGGGGGATGGGAAGGCCACTTCTATTGGTCTTTCATTTCTCTGTTTTCATCCGTCTTTGTTCTTTGGCTCCTGTGGGCCTCCCATCGCGGTGGCGTCTGTTGTCGCAGAGCACCAGCTCTGGGCGCATGCGCTCCAGAGCTCTGGCTCGGTAATTGAACACATCGGTCCAGCGGCTCCGCGGCACGTGGGATCTTCCCAGGCCAGGGATCGAACCGACGCCCCTTGCGCTGCAAGGCGGTGTCCTTACCCACTGGACCACCAGGGAAGCCCTTCAGATGGTTTTGAGGGGGCTCGTGTGTGTCTCATCTGAATTTCATGTCACCCAGACAAAGACAGGTGACCCTGTGGAGCAGATGAGGAGCCGGTTAAGAGGGGTCAAATGGCAATGGATTTCTGGGCTCCTTCTTCAAAACTGCTCAGGGAGGGAGAGCTAACGGGATCAGAAGAAACCCGCCCAAGAGAAACACAGAGGAAGATGGCCAGGGAACTGTGGATCCAGGGCGCAGGGCAAGTGGGCAGAGACGCGCTGGGCTGGAGGCCAGGCTGGGGAAGCACCCAGGCTGGCCTTGGGGACCCCCCCACACCCACACTAGGCCACCACCTCTCTCCTGGCCCCCCTGAGCCACCGGACTAGCCCCAATCTGAACCAGGAGAGTTAGAATCAGCCAGAAGAAATGTCAAAGGACTTTAGACTTTAGACTGCGTCCTAACTGGGGCTCTGGAACCAGCGCTTGCCCCAGACGACAGCAGGCAAGCCCAGGAGAGCCAGACTCTGCTCCTTTCCTTCCTCCTCCTCCAGGAAGCCCTCCCACTTGCTCCCAGGGCCCACTGGCTTCTCCCACCCCCAGCCCCCTCACAGACCCTGTGTACTCTCACACCCCAGATCCTCAATGACACTGGTCTGCTTGGCTCCTCACACTTCCTGCTGAGCCTCCTTTGGGCTTGTACAGGGCGGGTGTGGGCAGGTGTGGACAGGTATAGAGCAGGTGTGGGCAGGTATAGAGCAGGTGTGGGCAGATGTGGGCAGGTGTGGGCTTGTATAGGGCAGATGTGGAGCAGATGTGGGCAGGTGTGGGCTTGTACAGGGCGGGTGTGGGCAGGTGTGGACAGGTATAGAGCAGGTGTGGGCAGGTATAGAGCAGGTGTGGGCAGATGTGGGCAGGTGTGGGCTTGTATAGGGCAGATGTGGAGCAGATGTGGGCAGGTGTGGGCTTGTACAGGGCGGGTGTGGGCAGGTGTGGGCAGGGATAGAGCAGGTGTGGGCAGGGATAGAGCAGGTGTGGGCAGATGTGGGCTTGTATAGGGCAGATGTGGAGCAGATGTGGGCAGGTGTGGGCTTGTACAGGGCGGGTGTGGGCAGGTGTGGGCAGGGATAGAGCAGGTGTGGGCAGGGATAGAGCAGGTGTGGGCAGATGTGGGCTTGTATAGGGCAGATGTGGAGCAGATGTGGGCAGGTGTGGGCTTGTACAGGGCGGGTGTGGGCAGGTGTGGACAGGTGTAGAGCAGGTGTGGGCAGGTGTAAGGCTGGCTCCGATGCCCCCAG
The DNA here is from genome assembly GCA_022376925.1 of Tragulus kanchil. Lineage (NCBI taxonomy): Eukaryota > Metazoa > Chordata > Mammalia > Artiodactyla > Tragulidae > Tragulus > Tragulus kanchil. Next base: position 109,360,815 of record JAIOJX010000003.1, read on the forward strand.
GTGGGAAGGCGGTCGGGCCCGGCCAGCGGGAACCTCTAACAGGGCACGTGGAGCTCTCGGTCTCTCTGTGGGTGAGAAGGACCTACCCAGTCAGAGGGGGATAATGCAGGACATTTTCCGGGATAGAAGCATGTACTCAGGCACAGAGGCTGGTGCGGGGCCAGGAAGGCTCCTGAAACTCCTGATTAATGCATGAATAACTGGCACCGCGGTTCCCCCCATGGACAAGCACAGCGGCGCATCCGCATCTCCCACGTGAGGCCAGGGAGGTGGGAGACCCCCGATGCCCCCCCCGGTGCTCTGGGCCGCCTCGGCCTCCATCAGTGCCTCAGGGGCTGCAGGTTTCTCACTGCTGGGCATCCTGGCGAGCCCCCACGGTCTCCCCTGGAGGCAGGGGCTGAGGTCGGGAACTGCTTGCTCAGGCGGTAACCCCTCCTTCAGCAAGTCCCAGAGACCCACCTCGAGGTCACCCCTCCACTCCGTGCCTCCTCCTCTCCACTCGTCCTCCACAGCTCCGGTTAGGCGCCCCCCACCCCCACCCCGATTCACGCCCTTCGGAGACTCGCCGTCGGGAACTCCTCGTGCGGCTGGAGAACGACTCGCTGGGAGGGCAGCCCCGGCCCTGCGGATCTCCCAGCCCAGCCCGCCGCCCCAGCCTTCCTGGAGCTCCGCCATCCCGCCCCACCCCACCCCTCCCTTTGCTCAGGCAGCTCCCCGGTCCCCTGGGCCCTGCCACCATGCCCCGCCCCTCTCCCGCAGGGTCACCATGGAGACGCCTCCTCTAAGTGGCCCATCTCAACTGCGCCCATCACCTTTCTCTGCCCGGCAGCCCGTAAGTCGTCATCATTCACACACAGATCACTGTCACAGACGGCGTCCGCCTCCTGCCCTGGGGAGGCAGGATGGTCCGCCCGGGCCGGGCCCTCCACCCCTGGCCACAGACGCTGCCCACGGCCCCGCGGGCCTGTGATAGGACTAAAGCCAGCCGGTTCCGGGAGGCCGGCTAGGACACTGACAGCTATCACACCGCTTCCCCACGCTGAGTCCAGCTCCTGCCTCCTCCCTCGGGACTCAGAGCCCTGTCCCCCACCGGGCCCCCCCCCCCCGTGGGGGCACCTCCTGTGACAGACCACGTTCTGAGTGCTGCTCCTCGCTTGAGGGATGCGTTCAGAACAGGGCGTGTGACTCACCCAGTAGATGATGCTCGGAGGCTGGGACGTAGGGGTGGGCGAGTCAAGTGGAGGCCGGGGGCGCGGCTCTGCCCCCCGCCGAGGGGGACCCCCCTTCCCCAGCCCCACCGGAGAGGGCAATGTGGGGCCTCTCCGCCTGAGCCCCAGGGGTGGCGTTCAGGGGGGCCAGGAGGACAGGCACAGCACGCCTCTCCCCAGGAAGGCGCCATTTGGAGTAATCAGTTTTTTAATTACTAGTAATTAAATGTGTGTAACCTGCCCAGCTGCCACTCCAGGAACTGGGACAGAACTCCTGGGGGGCAGCAGGTCTGACACACGCTGGGAAGGGCAGGGCCGTCTTCCGCCCAGGCGCTGAGGAGGGTGGGTGGGTGCCCGAGCCAGAATACCTGTGAATAAGCGTGAATTCCGAGAGGCCCGGCGGGGCAGGTGGGGAGAGCCGCAGACCTCAGCCTCTGGGTGGGCTTCCTACCTTTCTGCATCGGGGTCCCCAGCCTTCTAGGGTCCTCTAGCCATTTTCCCTTCAGCCAGGAGCCGCAGGATGCCGCAGGACGCCTGACTGAGTTCTGTCCCAAAGGCAGGTGCTCAGAGAGGGTCTGACCCTGTGGCTTCCTGGCTTCAAGTTTCCCAGGAGCCCAGCCCTTCCCCAGGGAGCCCGCCCGGGGATTCCCAGGCACTCCACGGAGTCAAATGCCTGCCCCATCCCCTGACCAAGGCACTTGGTCCTTTGACACATCTGTGAGACATTCTCCGCCACCCTGTGCAGGCCACGGCTGCCGGCCCGCGGGGGAGCCCCGCTCCCCGCGCCCCGTCCCCACCAGGCTCAGGCTGGGGCCGGCCGCGCCCGGCTCTCCGGCCACGCCCTCCTCCTCTGGCTGTGCCTTCGGGCCCCGCCGCGGGCGCCTCTGCCTCCCTCTCCCTCTCCCTTTCTCGGTCACATCCCTCTCTCTCAACTTCATCTCTCGCCCGCTCCCCCACTCTATCTCCCATTTAGAGTCTTTTGCAGAACAATTAAGATAAAAGAAAAGCAATCTCTCTGCTTTCTTGCCGCTCCCTAGGGGGCTGGGGGCCCAGCTGGGAGGCAGGCCTGGACCAGATTCTCGCGGGAGGGAGTTCCGTGCAGGTGCCCCCGCCGTCCTGGGACGCCAGCCCCTTCGGGGGCCAGCCACCCGTTTTCCAAGGGGGTGCACTTCACGGCCCCTTTCCACCTCCTTGTTCGAGTCTCCCGTCCTCACCACGTCCTAGGTTCTCCACACCTGGGCGTGTGCAGACTCTGAACAAACAGGAAGAGGGCCCCGGCGGAACTGGGGGCTCTCTGCACGGAAGGCGCTGATGGGGTGCGGAAGGACACGCTATCCTCTCAGAACATTAAAAGTGGGGCGGTGGGGTGTAGCCCCGGGGGATGCCGTCCAGGAGGCGGCAGGCTGCTCCCAGGCGAGCCTCTCCAGCCGCCCACGCCTCGGCTGTCCCGCAGGGCCGGTGACAGCGCTGTCTTCAGGTCCACGAGCGCCGGCACTGCACCCCCTGTGCCAGTGTGACGCGGAGTCAGGGCCTGGAGAGCAGACCCCGCAGAAACCGCAGAGAGCATTGCAAACCGACATGGCGAGGTGCTCCGTGCGCTCCGAGGGCGGGACCTCCCCCGCCGCTCCCCGGAGCCTCTCCCGGACGCGCCAGGGACGGTTCTCCCAGAGGCTAACTGCTGTTCCTCCTGCCGCCGCTAGGGAATCCTGCCCCCTTCCCTCTCTGGAAAGCAGATGGCCCACCCCTGGGTCTTAAAAGCAGTCCCAGGAGCCAGGGCGCTCCACGTGACCACTTTTTCCTCGACCCCTCAGCACCCTAGAGCTCAGCCACGGCGGAAGTCACCTGTCCTGAGTTTTGGGGGGTCCTCCAAGAATCTGTCCTTGGCACCGCCTCCCTGGGGCCCTGCCCCTGGATAATCTGGCTTTCCCCCTGGTGTTTTCTCTGGGTGCCTGGCCCCAGGCTGGACACCATCCCGCCCTGGTGGGACTCAGCCTCTCGGGGGGAGATTCAGGAATGAATCACCCTGAGCAGGCAGCGGCGAAACGGGACGGGCCAGGCCGGACAGATGGTCCTGGGCGGTGGGGGCGGGGGGTGGGTAGCCAGGGGTGGATCTGGGGAGATCTCATGACCTTCCTGGAGGAGGGGCCCTTCGGTAGCAGTCTCTGGAGGACGGGTCATCGTTGAGGTGGAGGGAGCCAGACCATTCTCGGCAAGGTGCACAGGTTCAGGCATGGGTAAAGGAGAAAGGGACCGACCCTGGTGGGAAGGGGCAGCCTGGCAGGAGGAAAAAGTGAGGGTATGGGGAGCGGGAGGTCGCATGGGGTCTGCTCCACATAAATGCATCCACCAGCCAGGGGGAGCCAGGTGCGCAGAGCGTGAATGCGGGCTGTGCTCAGGGGCTCATGGCAGAAAGGACGCTGGGTGCAGACGTGCCATCCCGGGTACGTGCACCAGGCTACAATCAGGCAGTCCCCTCTTGTCCCCCTCACACGTACGCAAACACGCACACACACACACGCTCCCCACCCCCATGGGCGGGGGCAGGCTCAGAGACGGAACACAAAGCCCGGCCTGGTCCAAACCCACAGAGCTGAGCCCTTAGGCTGCACCTGGGCGCCATCTGGTGGTGATATGGAGCGCTGCGCCCTCTGAGGTGCCGGGCTTCTGAGAGCCTCAGAGATGTCACAGGGAGAAGGGACCTCCCTTGTCCTTTCCCTCACAGAAGGATCACCGGCTGGTCCCAACACAATGGCCCAACTCAGATGCACACAGGGTTTCACAATGAAACTTCCCAGATACGGACACGGACACGGATGCTGCCATTCTCATTCACGCTTCTTTTCACCAAAGACACCTTTTTAGGAAAGAAGGACAGAAAACACTCTTCATAGCTCCGCACGAACACAATCACAGTGAATATCATCTGTATGTTTCCACTCAGCCCCGGCCTGTGTTCGGCACATCATTCATTCTCTCCTGTGCCCACACCGCACACGGCTTCAAGCTCCCAGGTCTCGACGTGTCCCATGGTTCCAGGCCTCCCTCTTTTGATGGGAGCCCCGGGGATGGCCCCCCAGGCGGCCTCCACCGGCGTGCACGCTCACACAGACACACACGCCCTGGGGACGAGGCGGGGGACAGGACCCGGGTCCCATCGCGTAAACCATCCCGTGCTTCAGCCCAAGAGGCTTCCCCTCCCTGATAGGAATGGTAAAATTAAACACACTCTCTTGCATCGGTTTTGTCCCCCGAGACTCACAACACATCTTTACACACACTAGCTCAAACACTAGCTGTTATCTCCCGCCCCCATCATTTCCCAGATGGAGGCACTGAGGTTCTGAGAGGTTAACTCGCCCAGGGCCACAAGAGGAGGAGACCGGCCTCCCTCCCCCAGCTGCTCTTCCTGAGAAGGGCAGGGGTCCCTGGAGGGCAGAGGCCCAGGGACGTTCCCAGTGCCAGGCGGGTGGGTGGGGTGCAGAGCCCGGGGCTGGGGCAGGAAGCAGGAACGGATGCTCCTCACTTTCTCGGCCCGGCCTCCGGGAGGGCTCCCCAGGTCTGGGAGACAGGGACCCTTCCCCACCAGGGCTCCCACCAGAGAAAACAGAAGGGGGCTCAGCTATTGGGTGACAGGTGAAGGCTTCCCCCAAGCCGGCAGGGCCCCACACGTGCCCTCCCCAAGCTGAAGCGACTCAGAGAAGGCTGCTGTCACTGAGGGCCCCTAGGGACTGCCGGCTGGGGACGAGAGGGCTGGGGAGGAGGTGGAGAGCCTGCCACGGGCCACTGTGTGTGTGTGTGTGTGCGCACACGTGTGCATGCACACTGCTGTTTTCCCTTAGTCCACATCCCTGTTTGGATGCAAAATCACCGGAACACGACTCAGATGCACACAGGGTTTCACAATGAAACTTCCCAGATACGGACACACGGATGCTGCCATTCTCATTCACGCTTCTTTTCACCAAAGACACCTTTTTAGGAAAGAAGGACAGAAAACACTCTTCATAGCTCCGCACGAACACAATCACAGTGAATATCATCTGTATGTTTCCACTCAGCCCCGGCCTGTGTTCGGCACATCATTCATTCTCTCCTGTGCCCACACCGCACACGGCTTCAAGCTCCCAGGTCTCGACGTGTCCCATGGTTCCAGGCCTCCCTCTTTTGATGGGAGCCCCGGGGATGGCCCCCCAGGCGGCCTCCACCGGCGTGCACGCTCACACAGACACACACGCCCTGGGGACGAGGCGGGGGACAGGACCCGGGTCCCATCGCGTAAACCATCCCGTGCTTCAGCCCAAGAGGCTTCCCCTCCCTGATAGGAATGGTAAAATTAAACACACTCTCTTGCATCGGTTTTGTCCCCCGAGACTCACAACACATCTTTACACACACTAGCTCAAACACTAGCTGTTATCTCCCGCCCCCATCATTTCCCAGATGGAGGCACTGAGGTTCTGAGAGGTTAACTCGCCCAGGGCCACAAGAGGAGGAGACCGGCCTCCCTCCCCCAGCTGCTCTTCCTGAGAAGGGCAGGGGTCCCTGGAGGGCAGAGGCCCAGGGACGTTCCCAGTGCCAGGCGGGTGGGTGGGGTGCAGAGCCCGGGGCTGGGGCAGGAAGCAGGAACGGATGCTCCTCACTTCTCTCGGCCCGGCCTCCGGGAGGGCTCCCCAGGTCTGGGAGACAGGGACCCTTCCCCACCAGGGCTCCCACCAGAGAAAACAGAAGGGGGCTCAGCTATTGGGTGACAGGTGAAGGCTTCCCCCAAGCCGGCAGGGCCCCACACGTGCCCTCCCCAAGCTGAAGCGACTCAGAGAAGGCTGCTGTCACTGAGGGCCCCTAGGGACTGCCGGCTGGGGACGAGAGGGCTGGGGAGGAGGTGGAGAGCCTGCCACGGGCCACTGTGTGTGTGTGTGTGTGCGCACACGTGTGCATGCACACTGCTGTTTTCCCTTAGTCCAAATCCCTGTATGGATGCAAAATGGCCACAGCCCTCTCAGGACAGAATAACCAGGCTCTAGGAGGCTCGGCAGGGGAGGGGGCGGAGGGGGAAAGAAGCTGGAGGTGGCACCTAGGGCGAGTTACACCATTCTTCCATCCTGACACTAGGGTGCGCGCGCACACTCACACACACACACACCAAGCCCCACAGACAGTGCCCTGCAAACATTCATCTATGAATCGATCACAGCCAAAGAGAGTGTGAGACACTTAGCAGAGAGATAAGGCTCACTCAGAGAGGGGTGGGATTAATCAGGGCAGGCTCCCTGAAGGAGGAAGATCTTGTACCTTGTGGCCTCAGCATCCAGTAGAGAGACGAGTACCTGCTATAGGGCAAGCGCCTGCTAGCAGCTTCGCGTGACTATCTCATTCAATGCTCATAGCCACCTTTACTTGTAGGAATTATCCTTGTCCTTTTTATGGATGAGGAAACGGAGGCTCAGCCATCAAGTAAGATGTATAAGGCCACACAGTCAGTCAGGGACAGAGCCTCTGAGGAAACGTCAGCCTCCCTGGCTCCTGGGAGCACCTTTCTTTCATCCTCCTCCTCCAGTCCGCGTGTCAGAAGGAACTAGAGCGGCTGCTGAGCCCAGCTGAGCTGGGTGTAGACACAGCCTCAGGTGTGCCGGAGCTCCCTAGTGGGACAGGAGGCGGCAGGGCCCCGGCTGCAAGACGGCCCAGCCCCTTGTTAGAGCAGGAGCAGCTCCCGCCACTTCCGCACCTTCTGTGCCCCGGGGAAGCGCTCGGGGAGGGCTCCCAGGTCTGGGAGACAGGGACCCCACCAGGGCTCCCACCAGAGAAAACAGAAGGGGGCTCAGCTATTGGGTGACAGGTGAAGGCTTCCCCCAAGCCGGCAGGGCCCCACACGTGCCCTCCCCAAGCTGAAGCGACTCAGAGAAGGCTGCTGTCACTGAGGGCCCCTAGGGACTGCCGGCTGGGGACGAGAGGGCTGGGGAGGAGGTGGAGAGCCTGCCACGGGCCACTGTGTGTGTGTGTGTGTGCGCACACGTGTGCATGCACACTGCTGTTTTCCCTTAGTCCAAATCCCTGTATGGATGCAAAATGGCCACAGCCCTCTCAGGACAGAATAACCAGGCTCTAGGAGGCTCGGCAGGGGAGGGGGCGGAGGGGGAAAGAAGCTGGAGGTGGCACCTAGGGCGAGTTACACCATTCTTCCATCCTGACACTAGGGTGCGCGCGCACACTCACACACACACACACCAAGCCCCACAGACAGTGCCCTGCAAACATTCATCTATGAATCGATCACAGCCAAAGAGAGTGTGAGACACTTAGCAGAGAGATAAGGCTCACTCAGAGAGGGGTGGGATTAATCAGGGCAGGCTCCCTGAAGGAGGAAGATCTTGTACCTTGTGGCCTCAGCATCCAGTAGAGAGACGAGTACCTGCTATAGGGCAAGCGCCTGCTAGCAGCTTCGCGTGACTATCTCATTCAATGCTCATAGCCACCTTTACTTGTAGGAATTATCCTTGTCCTTTTTATGGATGAGGAAACGGAGGCTCAGCCATCAAGTAAGATGTATAAGGCCACACAGTCAGTCAGGGACAGAGCCTCTGAGGAAACGTCAGCCTCCCTGGCTCCTGGGAGCACCTTTCTTTCATCCTCCTCCTCCAGTCCGCGTGTCAGAAGGAACTAGAGCGGCTGCTGAGCCCAGCTGAGCTGGGTGTAGACACAGCCTCAGGTGTGCCGGAGCTCCCTAGTGGGACAGGAGGCGGCAGGGCCCCGGCTGCAAGACGGCCCAGCCCCTTGTTAGAGCAGGAGCAGCTCCCGCCACTTCCCCGCACCTTCTGTGCCCCACTTTCCGCCTTTTGAGAGAGTGTGGCGCCCCCACCCCCGCCCCAACCATCCACATGCGAGCTGCTTCCAGACCATGTGGATCCAAAGAGAGGTCCTGGTCCCCGTCTGAGCGCCCTGCATCTGTTGTCCTGAATGCCGGCCTCCTGGGGCCCAGCCTGGCCCTCCTGTCCGCTGCAGTTAGACCCCTGGTCCGGTGGTGGGAGTGGACGCACCCTGCCTGCTTCGCTGGGATCACCAGGATCCCTAATTTCCCCCGGAGAGCCCAGCCTGCTGGACACAGCCACACCACAGAGCTGCTCATTCCCACGCAGGCGCCTCCTGTAGGTTACAGTCAAATCTGCGGACACCCAGTTCCCTAGCCTGCCGCATCTCACTGAGACCCTGCCGCAGGGTGTCCCAAAGGCCGGTGCTGCTCCCTAGCCAGCAAGGGGGCTACTTTGGCCAATTGTCCTTAAGAAGAGAAATGAGGCATTTCCTGCATGAAAGCAGGGGGTGCCAAGCAGTGGAGCCTGAAGGTCGCTCAGGCTTTGACTTGACCATCCGTGAGAGTGCGTTTAGTAGAGACCTCAGACCCACAGGTGGAGTGAGCGTGCTGTCTCGGGAGGGAACCAAGACAGAGCCGCGTGAGCTCCAGAGCGGGCTGTGAGATTGCTGTCAGCATCCCGTGGGGGGTGGGATTAGATGCCCGTCATCTTCTGAGCCTGCGACTCACCATTCCCACCACCTCCCTCAGCACAGGCACTTCCTCAAGGACCAGACGCGGTGAGCACAACCGTCTGAGGAAAGTTGCCAGTTCCCGGCCCGGGGATCTCCACCAGCAGGCCATGGTGCAGACAATGAGCAGGGTGCTGAGGTCCACCCTCAGGCCTGTGGACCTGGTGACAGGCGAGGGCACTCGGCTTGGGAACACATGTTCAGTGAACAAGTGGGAGAAGGAATGAACGGGCAGCCGCAAGACCACGTCCCTGTGGAGTTCTCCAACTCCAAGGCCATCCCCTGATGCCGAGAACCTTCGGGGTCTCCCGGACCTCCCCAGAATGGGGCACACACAAAAGCCTCATGAGAATTGCTATGGGGCCGCATCCAGGGCCTGGGATCTTGGTCGACCTCTTGAGGGACCTGCAGCTCAGTCCGAGCTAAGCCCAGCGCAGCCTACGGTGGCCTCAGCCTCAACCCTCAAGAATTCACCCTACAAACAGACGTGGCATTTCTGAGGTCGGAACGGATGCCCCAGCCTGGGAGCTGACTGCATTTCCTGAGCCTTGGTAGAGAAATGTGCACTGGCTTCCACTCCCAGCCCAGAGGCCTGCACGAAGGCTCACGAGAGGAGCGTCGAAAGGGGGAAGCCACGGGACCCGCAGAACCCCGAGTCACCGGGAATCCTGAGGCCGGGGCAGCTCCACACAGACCTCCCCGGGTCTGCCTCCTGCCGGGTGTCCCTGGCCACAGCCTCCCCACGATGTCCCCACGAAATACACCCGAGAAGAAAACGTCCCAGTCTCTGCAACACGCGTGACGCCACTCGTGCACCCACAGGCGTCCATGTGCCAAGGAGCAAGCACCTCACGGCCACACTTCAGGAAGCCCCCTCCCGAAGCCCAGCAGAAGGCCCTGCGTCCCATATGCAGATCCGCTTGGGGGACAAAGGCTCCCCTCCCCGACACGGAGGGAGTGGCTTGGCGGCAGGGTAAAATTTATCATCATTATCCTAATATCATCTCCAAGTTTGACAGTGGCAGCCGCTAAAGAAAATACCAAGGCTTAACTTGGGGCACGCGGGAGAGCGAGGCAGAAGATAGGAAATATGATTTATGATGGAAATCAATGCAATCATAATACCCTGTGCTTGGGAAATTGGGCTGTGCCACCCGCGCCCACGGGCCCACTTCAGCCCTGCCTGTCACAGGGTGCCGGGGACCCTGGAGGGAGGACCGCCATGGGTGGAGGGGCCCAAATGATGGGGACGGTGTTCAGCTGCGTTCCCTGCCTTCTGGAAGCGGGGGTGCCGGGCATTGTCTAAAGAGGAAGACGGAAAGAAGCAAATTCACCTATACCAGGCCAGGTCTTGGGGATGCATTTTTGCCCGCAGGACTCGTTCTGCTGACAACCCATCCTGTAAAGGTAGAGGAGTCTATTCTCCATGTTCAAGTCCGTGAAACTGGAGCACAGAGAGGGTCAGTGGCTGAGTCAAGATCACACAGCTAGTCCATGGCAGAGCCGGTCGCGCTGTTCGAGACATCACGTGAACCAAAAAGGGAGGAACGGCTCACGCCAGGCGGTGTGAGGGGCCCCCCAAAAGGCGCCACCTCCCCCCAAACCTCCTCCTGCCTGTCCCAGCACCCAGCATCCCACCACTAGCAATACGCCTTTGAAGGAAGCCACGTCCCACTCATATTTATAAAACGCGATGGTGACGAAGATGGTCACAAAGGTGGTGACGAGGGTGACCAGGAGTGACGGGGGCAGCGGTGGTGGCAGCGGAGCTGGTGTCCAGACACATCGCCACCCGCACAGGGCAGGGAGTCAAGGTCAAACAGGACCCGGCACGGTCGGCGACCAGCTTGTTTCCACTTCCCTTTTCTAGAAGAGTCGCGCCAAGAAGCCCGCCCTGTGGCCCGGGAGACCCGGCAAGCGGGGCGCCGTCTTTCTCCTGGTAGATCTGGGCAGGAGCGTTCTTCTGTCCCTGAGTGGAAGCACTCCTTCACTTTGTGGCAAGCCATTCGCGCAGAACACGTCGGGGCAGGTGGAGGGGTGGAACAGTGACTTCCCAGGATCCCACACCTGAGGTCCTGCCGTCTGGTCTGAGGAAGGGGACCCCCAGGCACTGAGGGAGGGCCCCTAGGTCCTCTGAGAACAAGGCAGGGCTTGAATCAGAGCTGCGAAGGCATTAGGGAATGAATGAATGAATAAATAAATGTGGTCGGGAGCGGCTGATTTCCTCCGGGCGGCCCTGGTGCAGCTCAGGGGCAGGGAGTGAAATTGGACCTGGTCAAGAGCACCCTGCGGGGGGGGGGGGGGGGGGGCTCTGGGAAACAGTCTGGAGAGGGGCTCTGGGAGGCACAGGTGGAGGCCAGCTCTGGGGCAGCGCTGAGGCCAGCACCTGTCAAGAAGGAGCCTTTCTTAAACCGGGTTCTGAAGGTGGGGAGAATCCTGAAGGTGGGGCGTGGCGAGTCTCCCCCTCTCTCCACAGCCCCCTCCTCTCTGGACCTTGGGGCCCAGACCCCCTCTGGATGCACCCTCAGCTTTCTGTCCCCTGGACTGGGGGAGGGACCACGGCGCGCCCCTTTTTGTCAGCCCCCCAAGGCACAGAGGAAAAAGCAGAGAGGGCGGCCCTCCGCCAGGCCAGCGACCGCTGGACGGCGGATAGGTGATGCAGCCAGGGCCAGGCGGACACGCGCCAGAGACACGAAGCAGGACTCCGCTGGAGGCCAGGGGTCGCGGGGCAGGTCTGGAGGGTCGGCCGGGGAGGCGGGGTCAGGGGTGACAGCTCTGGCATTTCAAAGGGCACCGGGGCCCCGCGCCTGCCTTGATGAGACCTCGGGAGCTCAATCGGCTCTCCAAACCTAATTAGTGTTTAATGGTCCGGAGAGACGCTGCATCCGCCGTCGCCGGCCTCACCAGGCCGTCCGGCTTCAGAGTCTTAATTAACCTTTAAGGGGACGATCCGCCGAGGCCGTCTCAGGAGGCCACGTCCGTCCGCCTTCGCGCGCCAGGGCCCACGGCTCTCTGCGCGCAGCCCGCTGCCCCGCGCGCGCGCCTGAGGTGGCTGCAGCCACCTGCTTTGCGTCGGGTTTTTGCAAACGCTCTTAGGCCCTCACCCCGCCCAGGCTACCAGCGAGAAGCTCCCACTGCAAGCCGACAGGCGGTCGAGCGACCACATCGGACAAGAAAAGGGAGCTGCAGTCACCCGCCGCGGCCAACGGGGGCGCCGTCGGGCAGGGAGCAAGCAGGGTGCGCGAGGTCAAGGCAGTCAGAGAGGTGGGCGCCATCTGACCCCAAGGAAGAGCTCCTCTCCTTGTGGGGAGGCCGGCTCTAGCCTCTGGGCAGGGGGAGTCTCTCAGGGCTCCCAGCAGCTGGCGGCTTAAAAGCACCCTGCATGCCACAAGGAGTGTGAGACGAGGCAGAATGAGAGGACCACCCGGGCGGGGGTCCGCAGTGCTTGGAAGAGGGTTGGACTCCACCCGGTGGGTGCAGAAGGCCTTGGAGGCTGTGAGCCTGGTCCCGGGCGAAGTCCGTGGTGTTCCTGGACGCAGACAGCCCAGGGAATCGGCGTTGGGTTGGGGGTTGTCCATACTTAGGGGACAGGCAAGAGCCAAAGACTGCGAGGACCCAGGAGGTGACAGAAAAGGGGGTCGTGTTGGCAAGAGGGGTTCTGGGGTTGCCTCCATGGGCTGCAGGTTGAAGAGAGGGGGCTGGGCAAAGTCTCGGGGGCCAGTGGGGTGGGGGACGGGCCAGCGCCTGCTGGGAGAACCCCACTGTCAGGGATTCTGAGCAGAAAGGCACAGTGCAGGCAAGGGGGGCAGCAGAGTGGAGAGCGAAGGCACTGAGCGCCCCAGCCCCACACGCCTCACCTCCCCCTCCCACATGGGCAAGCACCCCCCTACCCCCCTCTCCCAATCTGCCACACCCTCCGCACCCCACATTCTTCCTCACACACTCCCATGTGCACCCAACAGGGACCCCAGCGCCCACGCCATCACACTCACACCTAAGCCTGACACACTCGTGGTCAGCGCCCGTGACCCAGGGACCCTGGCGCGTTCCAGGAGGAGGGCCCTGATCGATGCTTATTAATGAAGCTGCCCCGGAGATGGCTAATTGATGGCGGTGAGCGGCTGTTGTCTGGAATTTAACCTGATTCATCATTTAGCCTGTTGGAGGCTGGAGAGCTGTGTTAATTAATGCCAGGAAAACAGACTTGGATGAGCTGGCGGTGCAGCCTCATATTAGAAAACCAAGAGCAAGGGGCAGACGCAGGCGGTGGGGGAGGGGAGCCAGAAGGAAGGCATGATTAAATCTAAAGCCCAGAGACAAAACAAATTCCAAAAAGCCAATGTCGGTGCTGTTTCTAGGATGACTCAGGTTTGCGCTTGGCTGGCATCGTCAGTGTCGTGTGGGATTAAGAGCAATTTCCTCTAGATTTGTCATTTTTGTGGTGTGGGCTTTGTTTTTGCCTCTGTCTTGCCTGGGGACTGTCCCTTCAGGTCTGAGACGGAGCCCCACGAGACAGGGAGGCGGGGGCCCGCTCTGGGGGACCCCTTCTGCTCACGGAGGGGCTGCTGAGCCTGGCAACAGGGTCCAGAGTCCAGGGTGCCCTGGTGGGGCAGGTGGTGGAGGATGGCTCAGGGCATAAGACTCCGGGGCGGGCTGCGGGAGGAGGGAGAAAGCCAAAGGGAAGGTACGCCGCGGGTCACAGACCAGGGTCTCCATCCCGCCCACAGGGCCAGGCGGCCCACACCCCTCCTCAGGAGTCTAACTCAGGGAGGCCGTGGTCCCACGCGGGCTGGGAAGGACCAGACCCAGCTGGAGACAGCCACCTGCGGAAAGCCCAGAGCCCACCCCCCACCCAAGTGAGGGGATGTGTGAGGCGTGTGCCCTCGGGGCTGGGTGGTCCACACCGCTGAGGGCAGGCGTGGCAGGTGGGCTCGCCGGGCCCTGGGCTGATGAGTGGAAAGGGAAGGGGGCTGGAAACACAGCCTCTCTGCCCTCTAGAGCTGGCCGGGCAGAACTGGACCCTGTGCAGGAAGAGCGCGCCCCCCCGCGGTGGTGTGGGAGCGGGTACAAAAGAGCCCCCGCCTGAACTGAGCCGAGGAACAGATGGAGGGTGGCTGGTCCTCGCCAAGGGCAGGGCTGGGGGCTGCAGGGCTGCGGGGCGGGGAGCAGAAGGTACCCTGCGCGGCTGCAGCCCAGGAAGGCTGGGCTTGAAGGCCGGTCAGCAAGGCCCATCTGCAGACGGGGCGGGGCGCTCCCCGAGGGAAGGTTCGCTGTGCCTCCTGGTGCCAGGGAACAGGGCGCAGAGGGCAGAGCCGGGGCGGGCGGGAGAGAGGCTCTGCGGGATGAGGAGCCGGGCGAGGGAGGGAGGGGAAGGCTGTCTGTGTTGGTGGAGCGCTGACTAGGTGTTCAGAGCATCCTGGAGCTACCGCGCCCCCTGGGGATGAGACCCTAAAGAGGTCAGGTAGCCGCCCCACCTCGTAGGCACAAGCATGTAGCAGAGCTAGGACCGAAATCCAGGCCTCCCAGTGAAATCAGGGCTTGTTTTATCCAGAATTATCTATCCACTGCGGTTTGGTTTTTTTTTTTTTTAATCACACACCCCCACCCTGGCCTAGAGGGTTAGCGACCCAGCCTGGCCGTGCAGGCTAATGAGCTTCGTTTCCACGGCAGCGGATCGTAATTAGGACCACAAGGGTCCTCCCACCCTTGCCAGGGCGGCTCTGGCACGTTGCGGGGAGCGGGTGAGTCGGATGTGGGGGGCTTGGAGACAAAGAGACAGGCTGCCCTTGGCCGCGTGGCGCCGGGACACCCTGCCCGCTGGGTCAGGGCTGGCTGAGCCCCGCGGCGCTCCTCCGTCTCCCCGATGTCTCGCCGAGCCCCTCCCCCACCTCACCTGCCCCAGCCCCGGAGGGATCCCCCCACGCAGATGGGCCCCAAACCCCAGCCCACCGCCACGAAGGGGGACGAGGAACACGAAGAAGCTTGCGGGCGCCCTTCCCTTTGGAAACAAGCGGGAGAGCCCCTGGACTGGCCCAGGGGAGGGGCAGCTCCTTTGTTTGGACCCAGTGGGTGAGGGGAACGCATTCTGTAAACTTCGATTCCGGAGAGGGGGGCGGGTGGAGGCTCGGAGAGGGACGGGAGCGAGAAGAAAGCCGAGCGGAGGGGAGGGGGCCGCTCCAGGCAGTCCCACCAATAGGCTTCGTCAGCGCCGCCGCTGTCGGCCGGACACTGCGGAGCAGAGCAGCCTGTTGCTATGCAACTGCCTGGGGCCCGTGTGCAGGGCTGGACCAGGCAGGATGTGCGCGCTGCACAGGCTCCCGTGCCCTGCCCCCCCCCCCACCACTGCAGGCGGCAGGCGCCTGCCCCGCCCCACCCCCGCTGCAGGCCTGGCGCTCTCTACCCTCCCTGCCCACAGCGGGGGAGGGGGCCAGATGCTGAGACCCTCCTGGCTGTTCCTGATCTAAACGCTCACCCCAACGAGGCTCCCCCGCCCTGCGCACACGCTGCCCCCTTGCCCTTTCTCAACGCGGCCCTGGTGGGATGCTGTTCCTGCCAAAGGCTGCCTGGGGCCCCCACTGCCCCCAGCACAGGCTCAGACCCTCCTGGGGCCACACCAGCCCCCGCCTCCCTCTGCACCGCCTGCCTGCACCTCACAGTCCGGTGCATCCTCTGGCACCCTACTGGCTCTTCCCTGAACTCGCCGCTGTCCGTGATTTTTCCTGCTGTGAATGCCCTCTCCTCCCCACCTCAGACGACCAAAGTGACTCCCGAGGCCACAGGCGCGGGCAGAGGGACAGGTGTGACTGAGGGACCCACACGGCTGTCGTCCTGGTGGAGGGCACAAGGACTTAAGATGGATGAAGGGCAGCGAGGATACGTGGGCGAGTGGGGAAGACAGGGGAAGGCCAGGGTGTGAGGATCCTACGGGTGACCGAGGGGACATCCAAGGCTTTGTAGAGGGGCCGGACGGAGCCTCAGCTGGCAGGCAGCCCCCCTCCATCTCTTCCAGGGGCCCTGCTGTGAGCTGGACCCGCTCAATGAACAGAGGGGTGAAGAGCTGACAGGGCCTACACGCCTGACCCTACAAGCATCAGATGGCCTTCTGGAAGCGGGGAGTGGGAGCCGAAGCAGATTTATTAAAAATCTTATCTGGAGGGTTTGCATTTCAATGGGCTGTGGATTTGCATATTTTAACAATAACCTCCGGGTTCTTCTGTCTGGTCTGCGCTCACTGCTGTCTCTCTCAACCATGATCACTGCTTCAGTAAACCCTTCCTAATCCGAAGGTACAACATCGCCACTTTGCTGGAGGAGGGAGGATTAAAAGGCCTTTCTCCCTTAACCAGAAATAGGGGCTGTTCAGCTGACCACGGCTTCCGGCCAGCGGACACTGCTGCCACCTGGGCGTGGCTGAGGCAGGAGGGAGCAATGGCGGTCACAGGTGCATGAGGGGTTCAGACATCCATTTGCTCAGTGTGTATGTGAGTGCCCACTGTGTGCCAGGAGCTGGAAGAGACCCTTCCTTTACAGCAAGGCCGGGTGGGCAGGGGAGCTGAGACCTGAAGGAGGTGTTGAGGGGTGGCCGGTCAGAGAAGGGAGTCAGCGCGCTGCACCCACGGGCAGGCCTGAGCCCTGCCCTCGTGCTCGGAGCAGCGACCCACCTGGCCTGGCCGAAGTCGCCTGAGCGCCGGGCCCGTGGTCAGGGGCTCCAGCAAAGGCGCGGGTCACCGTGCCGTCGCTGCTGGGTGTCCTTGAGTCAAAGCTTCATAATGACAACCAGCAGGATTCCTTGAATGTCTAACCCCTTTCTGCAGAGTGAATCGCATGCAGTTTATGAAGGAGGTAATTAAAACAGTGTATTTACAACAAGCTGCAAGTGGCTTGGGACTGCTTCGGCCAGTCCCTTCCAGGGAACTGCGGGCGCCCGAGGGAAGCGATTGCTCTTGCCTTTCAAGGCTTCTGCGGGCCTACTACGCACAGCCTGGGGAACCTAGCGAGCCTGGGATTCAGAATGTGCCTCCTGGGACTTGAAAGAAAGAATCCCTCCGTTCATTCATTTGTTCGTGGGGAATTGCTAAGTGCCCTGAAGGCAAACTCCTGGTGGAGGGCAGGGTCCCTGGAAAACCGCCCACCGTGGTCCCACGGAACCGCTGAGGAGTTGTCTTCTGGATCATACCTGATGACCACCTCCTCACTTATACCAAAGGCTGGAAATTTTCAGTCTGTCCTCCGCAGGTGGCCCAGCGGCCGTCTTTAAGAGGAACACTCTCCGGTTCTGGAGCCTGGGCGCCATTCCACCTGCAAACCCCTGCTGGACAAGGAATGTCTCACGCCGGGAGATGAGCGTGCCAGCCGACGGGGACTCGGGACGGCCTCGTGTTCCGGACCGATGCGGGGCCGCCCCACCCCAAGCCGTCACACAGGGACCCGCACCCCGAAGGGCCCACACTTGGGGTTCAGTGCTCGGCAGTCCCCACCTTGAAAGTCTTAAGAGGCCATCTTTGAACTTGTGTTTCATACGCGGAGGGGACTTGAAGAAGCCCATAGGGGGTTTGTGGACTCTGCTGTGGTCGACTGCTTCCCACCCGCCTGATCCACACACCTCCTGGCTTCCAGAGGCACTCTGCTTTCTAGGCCCGCCCGGCTGCAACAGTCTGGGTAGGGTTTAGGGAGGCCCACCCTCTCTCCGGGTCCCCGCGGCATGCCTGTCTGGCCAACAGAGGCTTGGGCTTAGCAGGGAGGAGCCTCTTGCCCAGGTGACCGATGCATCCCTGGAACAGACTTTCCAATGCCCGTGAAGGTCGCCCGTCCACTGGGGGTGAGGCCAGGGAGGCCGTGGGAGCAAGTGAGGTCTGCCTGACTTCCCACGTCCCCGCTAGGCTGGGGTGCACCACGTCCGCCTGGAGTCAGTAGAAGGGGAGCCCAGCGGTCCTCAGGCCCAGCCCACCCCCACAATACAGAGCAGGGCTTTGGGTACCTCTGAGGGTCTCTCTGCCGGAGGGGACCTTCTCTTTCTTCTTAACCT
The DNA here is from genome assembly GCA_022376925.1 of Tragulus kanchil. Lineage (NCBI taxonomy): Eukaryota > Metazoa > Chordata > Mammalia > Artiodactyla > Tragulidae > Tragulus > Tragulus kanchil. Next base: position 109,378,581 of record JAIOJX010000003.1, read on the forward strand.
TCCTGAGTCTAGCTTGCCTTTCTCTCCTCAAGGCACCCTCCAGGCATGAGCCACAAAAACGAACTTGTATGAATGTGGCAATTCTGCATAAGAGTGAAACATTCTGATGTTCGCATTTAAAACTGGCATCGCACAAAATAAAGACAAATGGTCGAATCCATGCTAATAATTTAAAATGTATATTTTTCATTCCTTGAAATGACATCAAACAGCAAGTAAAAAAAAATACCATGACACATCAAGAGAGACAGAGACCGTGAAAGAAAGGGAAAGCTTTCTATTTTAGGGTCCTCACGAAGCCTTTCCCCTTGCTTTTGGAATCAGGGGCTCTGCAAATGCTCTCTCCCCCAGAGCGGCAAGGCCACTGGGGTGGGGGCACAGGTGTCCCAGCAAGGCCAGCGCACAAGGCCTGCAGCTTCTGTGGCCATCGTGGGTGCAGGACAGGAGGCACGAAAGCTGAGTTCTCTGGGAGGAGGAGAACAAGCAGTGGGACAGAGGAGGAGCAGGGCCAGGTCTGAGGAGCGGGTGGGCGCGCATGGAGCTACGAGTGGCCTCCAGGGCCGGCTTCTGGCTGAGACAAGATAGTATCATCAGATGACTCCCTGTTTGGGAGAGGCAAGCCCTGCGGGCGAGCAGGGAGCTGAGGGTCACGAGGTACCCACACATCCCAAACGGAGCCAGAAAGGACCCTGGGCTTTGAGGTTCGGACACCTGTCCTGGAAGTGCATCTGGGGCTCAGCTGGCCATCTCCGCAGGCCACCACACTGCCCCTGCCACCCTGCCCTCCTCCCACCCCTGGGCTTCAGGCAGGGCTGGGTTACAGATCAGTGAGCAACATGGAAGCTGACGCTTTTCAGAGCACAGCACCCGTTTCCTCCTTTGTCTTGTTTAACTCCAGTCCCCACGCTGGAGGCGTTCTCTCATGAGGTCTGCAACGTCCCACAAGTACTGCTCAGGCATGGACGCGAGTGCATGTGCGTGTGTGCAAGACTCACAGAGACACACAGCAACACACACAGACCCACAGACCCACACACACACACTCACACACATGCACACACACTCCAGGGGACAAGAGTCCTGAGTTAGGGTCTGGGAATCTGTGAGTAGGAACTCAGGTCCCTGTACTCACACATGCGAGAGAGAGAGAGAGAGAGTGGCCAGAAGGGCTGAGAGACAACCAGGGAAGTCTCACTAGAAGGGAAGGAAGCCTCCTTGAGGAGGATGAGGGTTTAGGTGGCCATTCCCTGGTGCCTCAGACGATGCAGGAGACCCGGGTTCAGTTCCTGGGTCTGGAAGAGCCCCTGGGGAAGAGAATGACCACTCATTCCAGTATTGTTTTTTTTTTTTTTTTTTTTTTTAAAGACTTTGTCTCTTTTCTTTTTTTGCCCTAAGTCATCGCTTGTTTCTCATCCACCTTTTTATTCGTTGGCATGTGTGGCCTCCCGTTGCAGTGGCCTCCCTCTTCACAGGGCACCGGCTCTGGGCGCACGCGCTCCAGAGCACTGGCTCCTAATTGGACACACCAGCCCCACCGTTCCTCGGCATGCGGGATCTTCAGGGTTCGAACCAGCGCCCCTTGCACTACAAGGTGGACTCATTACCCACTGGACCCCCAGGGAAGCCCCACTCCAGTCCTCTTGCCTGGAATTCCATGGACAGAGGAGCCTACTGTCCACGGGGTCACAAAGACATGACTGAGCCACTTCCACGTCACATTTTTTTTGCGGAGTGACAAGGAGCTTTCCAGGCTCATTTATTCCTGAGACAACTCTTGCTCAGCTCCCTGGGGCCTGGTGTGAAACTGCCTGCCAGACCCCAGGAAGACGAGTGTACCCGAAGGGAAGCCGGGGGAAGACGGCCCCCTCTGGCCTGGTGGCAAAAACCTCTGGGCCCTTAGGGACCACAGGCCACTCCACAGGCCGGCCTCACCCTGGGGGGGTCTCATGCCAGCCTCAGGTAGCCCCTCACAGGGTAGGGGAAGAGAGACAGAGACAGGGAAAGGGGCAGTTGGAACCACCGTGATTCTTCGGGGCCCGCTTCCCCAGTGAGGAGGCAGGGCCCAGCGCCCGGCCCACGGGCAGCAGCAGGGACCCGCAGAGATCCCCAGGACCCTGGCGCAGAGACGGGAGGGCGGAGGAGGAAGGGGAGTCAAGAAAGACCCCGCTGGCCTGTCCGTCCATCCGTCCGCCTGTCCACTGGCCACAGCCCTCTCCTTCCACAGGGATCCCCGCTGGACAGACAGGTGAAGCCCGTGGACTAGCTCAATCATCGTATTTATTCTAATTGTATTGTAATCGTCCCCAAGGAGCCCGGTTCAAATGAGCTTGACATTATTAAAATTTTAATGCCCAGTTTTCATAGCTGAATGAATATTTAAAGGGTATGTCCCAGCTTAAGTTATGATGATGAAGAAATTAATGGAATGTCTTGTTTAATGCATGGATGTGTGTTGACGCAAACAGTGGCCGAGACGGGGAGGGGCGGGAAGGAGCCCCACAGCCCACCCTCGGCCGCAGCTCGACAGAGGGCCAGCCCCCGGCCAGCCCCCCTCGCTCCCCCGGCGGGCACCCCCAGGGCTGGAAGCAGGAACACCGTCGATGACAAGGAGACTTCACCGTGTCCCCGGAGCGCTGACCCCAGAAGCCTGAGGGCGGCTTCGGGGAGCTGTTTCCCACCCGGGAAAGGCGGTCAGCTCAGGCGGCAGGAGACCCAGCCTGTGCGGAAGGCCACGGGGGCAGGCAGATGCGGAGGCCCCGGCTCCTAGCCCCGGGCTGCCCAGAAGGACAATACCGTGGCTGAACGGATGGCTGGACAGACGAGCAAGAGAAGGGTTCAAGGAAAAAAGGCACACAGACACGGGCTCCAGCAGCCTCGACATTCGTGTACAAAGGGACGCCCCGGGCTCATGTGGCCGAGAGATCCAGAGGCCATGGCCCGAGCTAGAAGGGCAAGGAGGGGGCACCGTCCCTCCCGCCTTCCTCACATATTGTCTCTCCACCCACCTCCCCGTTGCTGGCGCACTGGCCACCCCTGTGTGCGCTGGCCCCCCTCCCCAGGACAGAGGCAGGCTCGCCCGGGCCCAAGTCCGGAACAGGAAAGAGAGACACGGCCGCAGGAGGGAGGTCTCCCTTCAGGCCCGAGGCGTCTGTACAGAACCTGCTAAGAAATCTTCCCGAGTGCGCCTGACACTTTATTTCTGCTGAGAATTAAGAAAGCACAGGCCATATTTTCTCTCTCCATCTAGCCAGGCACCGCCCTGACAGCCCGGCGAAGGCTGTGTGGACACTGGCCATCCCTAGATCATAATGGGACATGAATTATGACCCCAGGAGCCACAGGTCCACGGGAACCAAGTCGATTCTGCACCACCACGCGTGCCTGGCCCCTGGCTGAGGGCAGGAGGGAGTCTGGATAAGCCCCCGGGTCCCTCCTGCCAGGATCGCAGTGGTGGAGGTGGTCTGGCCGGTTCAGGCAGAGCAGGTGGGCGGGGCAGGGGACAGAGGGGACTCAGGCCCAAGTCTGGGGCCTGGGGAAGAGCCTTCATGAGCGCCCAGAGACCACGCTAGTGGCCCAGCGGCTGGCCGCTTGAGGGCAGGGCGCCCCAGGTGGAGGGCTCCAGGCATGGACAGATTCCACTTGCCTTGCTTAACTTACCATGCAACGGGGGTCCGCTCACCACGCCCCCGCCCCTGTCAATCTGTAGGTCACGCCCCTCTGCTGGTGCGTGGAGAAGCCGGCAGGACTCGACACGAGATGCCCGGAAGGCATGCGCCCAGGGTCCCTGAGCTGGGCCTGCTCTGGTCCCGGGAGGGCGTCTCTCTTCTTCCTCCCTCCTTCACCTCCACCGCCGCAGAGCCCTGCCGAGGCGGGTTCCCACACCTCTGCCTGCGCCTCCTCGCCCTAGTTCTGACCAGAGAAGCCTGAACCACCCCCCACATCCCATGCACACCATGAACTTCTGCTTTCAGTGTTCCGGGACCTTCCCCAAGCCTGTCAGGCCCGGTGCCCAGCATCTCCGAACGTCCAGGCCAGCATCCAGAGCCCTGGGCTCCTCTGGATCATCCTTGACCACCTGTGTGACCGCAGAATAGTTTCTTAACCTCTCTGAAACTCCACGTCTTCCACTCACGATGATCTATTTGCCTGCATCCTGGGGGAAGTGATGATAATCTAACACTATAATTCTGGAACAGCTGTTGACGGTCCTGTTGATGTAGCAGGGCAGTGGCCCCCTTGGAACTCAAGGCCGAACCTTGACTGCACCTCCTCTGTGGAAAGGGGAGACTGCCTGCAGGACCCTCCCCCTGGAGCACCAGGGAGACGTCAGGGTCCAGGGCACGAGGCCGGCAGGGGTGTGGGAGAGGAGCCTGCAGGCCATCTAGGGAAGAAGGTACTGGGCCACAGGCGCGGAATGATACAAGAGGTGGTGGGGGCCGATTTGGGGGGCCAGGTTGAGAAGGTTGTATTTGATTTGATGGCCCCGTCGCCTCTTGCCAGATGGGCATCTTCCCCATGAACCATAGCCCACCAGGCTCCTCTGTCCATGGGATTCTCCAGGCAAGAATACTGGAGTGAGTTGCCATTTCCTCCTCCAGGCCCAAGTCTGGGGCCTGGGGAAGAGCCTTCATGAGCGCCCAGAGACCACGCTAGTGGCCCAGCGGCTGGCCGCTTGAGGGCAGGGCGCCCCAGGTGGAGGGCTCCAGGCATGGACAGATTCCACTTGCCTTGCTTAACTTACCATGCAACGGGGGTCCGCTCACCACGCCCCCGCCCCTGTCAATCTGTAGGTCACGCCCCTCTGCTGGTGCGTGGAGAAGCCGGCAGGACTCGACACGAGATGCCCGGAAGGCATGCGCCCAGGGTCCCTGAGCTGGGCCTGCTCTGGTCCCGGGAGGGCGTCTCTCTTCTTCCTCCCTCCTTCACCTCCACCGCCGCAGAGCCCTGCCGAGGCGGGTTCCCACACCTCTGCCTGCGCCTCCTCGCCCTAGTTCTGACCAGAGAAGCCTGAACCACCCCCCACATCCCATGCACACCATGAACTTCTGCTTTCAGTGTTCCGGGACCTTCCCCAAGCCTGTCAGGCCCGGTGCCCAGCATCTCCGAACGTCCAGGCCAGCATCCAGAGCCCTGGGCTCCTCTGGATCATCCTTGACCACCTGTGTGACCGCAGAATAGTTTCTTAACCTCTCTGAAACTCCACGTCTTCCACTCACGATGATCTATTTGCCTGCATCCTGGGGGAAGTGATGATAATCTAACACTATAATTCTGGAACAGCTGTTGACGGTCCTGTTGATGTAGCAGGGCAGTGGCCCCCTTGGAACTCAAGGCCGAACCTTGACTGCACCTCCTCTGTGGAAAGGGGAGACTGCCTGCAGGACCCTCCCCCTGGAGCACCAGGGAGACGTCAGGGTCCAGGGCACGAGGCCGGCAGGGGTGTGGGAGAGGAGCCTGCAGGCCATCTAGGGAAGAAGGTACTGGGCCACAGGCGCGGAATGATACAAGAGGTGGTGGGGGCCGATTTGGGGGGCCAGGTTGAGAAGGTTGTATTTGATTTGATGGCCCCGTCGCCTCTTGCCAGATGGGCATCTTCCCCATGAACCATAGCCCACCAGGCTCCTCTGTCCATGGGATTCTCCAGGCAAGAATCCTGGAGTGAGTTGCCATTTCCTCCTCCAGGGAATCTTCCCCACCCGGGGATTGAACCGACGTCTCTTGCATCTCCTGCCTCGGCAGGTGGATTCTTTACCACTGCACCACCTGGGAAGCTCAGCTTCCAGGGCAGCGTGGGGTCACGTGCGATGAAATGTAGGAAGGCCAGCCCCTCCTCCTGTTCGCGCTGTGCCTACCAACCCTGGCTGCGTCCCAGATCTGCCGCTCCTCAGACTTGGCTTTTCGTTGGTGAGAGAGAGAACCGTCCCTCTCTCGGAGAATTATAATCACATCCGCAAGGTGGTCATAGACACGCAGCAGGAGCACCCTGGCTAGAACGGGGTCCAGGTCAGCCATGGGGCCTTCCTGGAGTAGGAGACCATGGCAGCTGTCGGGGAGACCAGGAGGAAGGGGTGCTCCACAAGGAGGGAGAGCCCTGGAAAAGGAGCCTCAGAAGGCAGAGTGGAAACCAGGGGTACAGCCTTTCTCCGAAGCCAGAAGCCTGCTCCGCCTTCTGGACCCTTTGCTTAAGGACAGGAAAGGAGGTGGTTTATGGCAGGGCAGGGAGCAATGAAGCTGGGAGCTTCCTTATGTCCCTCTTCCTTCTCCCTGTGGTTGGAGGTCTTCACAGAGCCCACTTTCCTCTCCTGGCAGAACTCTCACCTTCCTTTCCATCAGTTCCCTAAGGGGGTCCGAGCAGGGACTGCCTAACAGACAGTGGGCCAGCCTCCCAGCATCCTCTCTTGTCCCCTGGCCCCCCGCACTTCCTGCTCCTCTGCTCCGCGCCCTGCCTCCGCCTCTGTCCTTCCCCGAGTGGATCTGCCCTTTCCTGGCCCCATCGTCACCTTGCTGAGTCACAGGCGCCCACGCTCCCCCACCCAGCCGTCTTGACGCAGCCAAAACTCACTCCAGATCCTAGACCACAAGAAAGCTTGCAACTGGCTAGTCCAGTCTCCGTACACGAGGGGAATTGGCAAAGAAAAATCACCTGGTGCAGGACAAAAGCCCAAAAATAGCCCTGGCAGACCCGGGTTCCCAGACACATCCCGCCACGAGGTGGCCGCGCCTCAGCGTCTGCATCTATCAAATGGGGCATTTAGAGAGCCCTGTGCCGCCTGCCTCGGGGATTTGTTTGGGAGAGAAATGCATATCGGATGAGGGACAGAGAGGTGCGTGACAAGCAGAAGCACTGGCAAAGACCCCAAGTTCGATTCCATTTGCGCGATTCCTATCATTTTTATTGTTTGAAATATCTTGGGACCTCAGGGCCCGAGAGCCCAGCCTATGCCTCCGGCGGCGGCAGCGGGAGGATTAAAAACAGGCTGCGGAGCCTTGGATCCTTGGAGTCCAGAGCCCCCTAGTGGCCAGAGTAAGGCATTGACTGGATCCTCCGGAGAGGCCGGCAGCTGGGAGGCCGGGGAGGCAGGCGGGGCCCTGGGGTTCTCCCGGCACCCACGCGCCACGGGAGACAGTAGCTGCCCACTCCGCATATGCCATCCCCGCTTCCGAGGGGACAGCCGGGCTGCAGTCGGGAGCCCCAGCCCTGAGCTCTGCTCCAACCAGGAGCTGTGCCCAGCCCCTCGCACCCCTGAGACTCACGGGGCATCTGGGAGATGGCGTGGTTGGTGGGGCCCAGTCTTCGACCAAAGACCAACTCGTTTCGAAAACCAGTTACCCCCCGGGAGCTTCCTTATGTCCCTCTTCCTTCTCCCTGTGGTTGGAGGTCTTCACAGAGCCCACTTTCCTCTCCTGGCAGAACTCTCACCTTCCTTTCCATCAGTTCCCTAAGGGGGTCCGAGCAGGGACTGCCTAACAGACAGTGGGCCAGCCTCCCAGCATCCTCTCTTGTCCCCTGGCCCCCCGCACTTCCTGCTCCTCTGCTCCGCGCCCTGCCTCCGCCTCTGTCCTTCCCCGAGTGGATCTGCCCTTTCCTGGCCCCATCGTCACCTTGCTGAGTCACAGGCGCCCACGCTCCCCCACCCAGCCGTCTTGACGCAGCCAAAACTCACTCCAGATCCTAGACCACAAGAAAGCTTGCAACTGGCTAGTCCAGTCTCCGTACACGAGGGGAATTGGCAAAGAAAAATCACCTGGTGCAGGACAAAAGCCCAAAAATAGCCCTGGCAGACCCGGGTTCCCAGACACATCCCGCCACGAGGTGGCCGCGCCTCAGCGTCTGCATCTATCAAATGGGGCATTTAGAGAGCCCTGTGCCGCCTGCCTCGGGGATTTGTTTGGGAGAGAAATGCATATCGGATGAGGGACAGAGAGGTGCGTGACAAGCAGAAGCACTGGCAAAGACCCCAAGTTCGATTCCATTTGCGCGATTCCTATCATTTTTATTGTTTGAAATATCTTGGGACCTCAGGGCCCGAGAGCCCAGCCTATGCCTCCGGCGGCGGCAGCGGGAGGATTAAAAACAGGCTGCGGAGCCTTGGATCCTTGGAGTCCAGAGCCCCCTAGTGGCCAGAGTAAGGCATTGACTGGATCCTCCGGAGAGGCCGGCAGCTGGGAGGCCGGGGAGGCAGGCGGGGCCCTGGGGTTCTCCCGGCACCCACGCGCCACGGGAGACAGTAGCTGCCCACTCCGCATATGCCATCCCCGCTTCCGAGGGGACAGCCGGGCTGCAGTCGGGAGCCCCAGCCCTGAGCTCTGCTCCAACCAGGAGCTGTGTGGCCCAGCGCCCCTCGCACCCCTGAGACTCACGGGGGCATCTGGGAGATGGCGTGGGGGCGGGGTCCACTCCCTGCCCGGCCCCAACCTGGGCAGGAATCACCAGTCTTCGACCAAAGACCAACTCGTTTCGCAAAACCAGTTATGTCCTGGGTGGGCCAGAGAGGCCCAGTGGCCAGCATCCCCGTTAGCAAGCGCCGCTCCAAGTGGGCAGGTCTTCAGTCCTGAGAAATCCTCCTGACAGTAAGCGGCCCCGGGGAGGGGGGATAGGCGGGGCTTTAGTGAAGACCCCCACGTTTGCAGCTGCGCCCGTGCTGGGAGTGCGGGTGTTTGCGTCCTTGGCGTGGCTTGAATCCTGTCCCTGTGAACACCCGTGGACCTCAGGGTGCAGGCGCGTCTGCTCTAACGCTGGCCCCCTGTGCTCTGTTGCAGATGAACCGGCCGATCCAGGTGAAGCCAGCGGACAGCGAGAGCCGAGGAGGTAGTAGCTGCCTGCGCCAGCCCCCTTCACGTGAGGGCCCACTTGTCTCTGCCCCTCCCTTCCTGGTGTCCCCTCCCTCGCCCTCCCCCTTCACTGAGGGCCCACGGGTCCTTCCCGCTGTTCCCTTCCCACCCACCCCTCCTGCCACACTGCAGCGACTCCTTGCCTGCCGCCACCAGTCCCCTGGGGACACGTGCCTGGGGGTTGGGACAGGCTCTGGAGCCTGGGGGGCTGGTGTGGGAGTGGAAGGGGGGGAGGGGACTGGGCTCTGCCACATGCTGGGGCTCCTTCCTTTCTGTGAGCTAGCAGGTGGAATGTCCTGGGCACTCCATTGCCGACTTTAACACACCCCAAAGGGTAGGCCTGCATCCGCGTCGTGAAGGAGAACCCCACTGTGATGGGACTGGACTGGTGAAAGGGAACCAGGCTGGGAGGGAAGAAATGCGCTTCAGTCCCGCCCTGGGAAGGCAGTGCTAGCAGTCAAGAGCCAAGGCAGGAGGCACAGGAGATGTGGGTTCCATCCCTGGGTTGAGAAGATCCCCTGGAGGAGGACATGGCCACCCACTCCAGTATTCCTGCCTGGAGAATCTCGTGGACAGAGGAGCCTGGCGGGCTGCCGTCCCCAGAGTTGCAAAGAGCTGGCCACGACTGAAGTGACGGAGCACGCACCTGCCCCGGGAAGCTCAGGCCAGAGTGGGCACCTCTGAGAGGGGCTGCCCCTAGGAATGTGGGGCCGCGGAAGGCCTAGCGACAGGCGGACGGGCCACTCTCTGGGAACGGACAGAGCAGGAAGACTCACATAGGCCCAGACACAAACTCCGCCCCTGTTCTCCCCGGGAGGCTCTGTTCTCTCCCCCATCGTGGGCCTCGCCCCCTCTCCACACAGAGGCCTGCCCAGGCCAAGCTCCGGCTTCCTCTGCCAAGCCTCCACCACTCAGGGTTCTGACAGGGCGTCCATCCGTGCCCACACCACGCCCGGCCAGCGCCCTCCCTGACTGGGTCCAGTCACTCTCCTCTCAGCTCAGCAGGCACTGAAGAGCTTCTCCCTCCCCCAAAATCTTCCAGGAAATTAAGAGCACAAAGGCAAATAGACAGAAGCTACGTGCAAATTCAGAGAGGAGCTTCTTGTCCTGAAGGCATTGCCGTGTGCCCACAGGTGGCCCGCCCCCCGCCCCGGGGCCCTGTGGTCCCTCCAGCTCAGGCCGCTGCCCTCAGGGCCCCAGCAGGGCCCCCACCTGGGCCCCCACCTGGACACAAGGTCTCTGGGGCCCTCTTGGCCCAAGCCGCAGATCACGTCCAGCACGCCCACCTGGTGTCTTGGTGCTGCCCGAAAGGGCCCCACGTCCCAGGGCACAGGCTCGCCTCTCCAAGGCCACCCCGAGGCCCCTGGTCGTGGAGGCCGTCGGCGGAAGAGCAGAAAGGGCTCAGGTGTGAAGGGCTTGTGCTGCAGAGCGCACCTGGGTCGCGCTGCTTGCTCCTGCCCCCGGCAGGCCTGTGACTCGGTTTTCTCGGCATCCAGAGGTTCCTCAAACACCCGGTGCCAGGTCCCCTGCCAGCGCTGAGAGAGGAGGGTGGTCTGGCCTCACACAGGCGCCCTCCGGGGTGCAAGGCAGAAGGTAGCCTCTCCCAGTGACCGTGTCTGGGAGGCGGGACCTGGAACCTCCTTCCCCACCCAGGAGGCAGGGCCAGGAGGCAGCAGAGCGCTCAGACGGGGAGGGAGCTCAGATGGTGGGCGGCACCCACAATCCCAGAGAAGGGGTCCCCGAGGTGGGGGCAGCCAGAGACCCAGAGGAGGCGGCACCTGAGCTGCCTGGAAGGAGGGGACACTGCACACCTGGAGGAGGCGGAGTGCCCTGAAGAAGGCCCCGTCCCAGGGGGTTCCCAGCCCCGCTCCCCACCAGTCAGTGCCCGGCCAGCCTGCTCCAGGATCAGGGCCGGGTGTCGGAAGCCTGCGGCCCGGCGAGGCCGCGCTGAGCTCCAACACAAACCGTCTCTCCCTCGCTAGCCTCGGAGGCAATAGCTCTCCGACTCCGAGTTGCTAACCTCATCTCCTTTTTCCCATATATATCCTGCCTTGACACTTGCCCTAAACCAGATTAATCAGCTTTTTCACTCTTCCTGCGGTGGCAAGGGGGGAAAGAGAGCCAAACCTAAACATCTATCTATTAATTGCATATTCAATATTAAACAGTGAGATGATCCTGAGTCAGCATCATCACCAAGCTCTTTGGGAAAAAGAAAGTTTAAAATAATTTAATATCCATTAAATACTTCTTCAGTGGAGCGAGGGGATGGGAGAGAGGTGAACGTTAGAAAAGATGAAAGAAATGGGAACAGGAGAAGGGTACGGAGTCGGGGGTGGGGGTGGGGGCGGAGAGGGAGAATGCAATGGGAACGGACTTGAGAAGGGGCCGGAAAGGGGCAGACAGAGGAGGGAGACTTGGGAGAAAATAGGTAGAGGGAGAGATGGCAAGAGCCTGGTGAGCTGGGGGCACAGCTGGGGAGAGAGGAGAGGCAGGAAGAGGAAGTGGGCCCGGAGGGAGGCGGGCCTCGGCTCTTCTCTTCCCCGGGGATGCAGCCTAGGTATTGGCCGGGGCTCCCCGCAAAGAGCGCAGGGCGGCAGGTCCTGTTCTGGTCCTGGGTTCTAGTCCCGCCGCCGTGCAGAATGAGCTCTGGCCTGGTCCCGCTTCTCGGGGCCTCCACCCCTCGCCCAAGGAAGGGAGCGCTCCCTGTCCAGGAAAGCTAGCCAGTGCAGCGCAGCCACGGAGGACAGGCAATTATTCGATTTTGTTTTGTTTCTTTATGTGTGGCTGCACCATGCACTTTGTGGAATCTTAGTTCCCTGACCAGGGACGGAACCCAGGCCCTGGGCAGTGAGAGTTTAGGGTCTTACCCACTGGACCTCCAGGAAATGCCTGAGGGCTGGAATTTTAAACAAATAGGTTTAGTCCACCTAATAGCTTTGGGAAGTGGAAGTTATTGGCCCCACTTACAGGTACACACCCAGGCCCAGAGAGGCTAAGTGACTTGTTTCAGATCACACAGCTATGTGGCGGCCGAGCCAGCATGCCAGTCTCTAGCACCCGGGTGCTCTGCATTCCTGACTCCTAGGGTGGGCTCTCAGAGCCACTGGGAAGGTGCGCAGGCAGGCGTTTGTCTTACCCGAGGCCCGTTCTCAAGGCACATGAGGAGAGAGCGGCAGGGTCCCAGGTGAGGGAAGCAGGGCCCGGCTGGACAAGGCGCTCCTGGACCTACCCGTAAGATGTGAACGACCAGGACGGCAGGGGCCAAGAGGAGTAGGCGAGTCAGCATCATCACCAAGCTCTTTGGGAAAAAGAAAGTTTAAAATAATTTAATATCCATTAAATACTTCTTCAGTGGAGCGAGGGGATGGGAGAGAGGTGAACGTTAGAAAAGATGAAAGAAATGGGAACAGGAGAAGGGTACGGAGTCGGGGGTGGGGGTGGGGGCGGAGAGGGAGAATGCAATGGGAACGGACTTGAGAAGGGGCCGGAAAGGGGCAGACAGAGGAGGGAGACTTGGGAGAAAATAGGTAGAGGGAGAGATGGCAAGAGCCTGGTGAGCTGGGGGCACAGCTGGGGAGAGAGGAGAGGCAGGAAGAGGAAGTGGGCCCGGAGGGAGGCGGGCCTCGGCTCTTCTCTTCCCCGGGGATGCAGCCTAGGTATTGGCCGGGGCTCCCCGCAAAGAGCGCAGGGCGGCAGGTCCTGTTCTGGTCCTGGGTTCTAGTCCCGCCGCCGTGCAGAATGAGCTCTGGCCTGGTCCCGCTTCTCGGGGCCTCCACCCCTCGCCCAAGGAAGGGAGCGCTCCCTGTCCAGGAAAGCTAGCCAGTGCAGCGCAGCCACGGAGGACAGGCAATTATTCGATTTTGTTTTGTTTCTTTATGTGTGGCTGCACCATGCACTTTGTGGAATCTTAGTTCCCTGACCAGGGACGGAACCCAGGCCCTGGGCAGTGAGAGTTTAGGGTCTTACCCACTGGACCTCCAGGAAATGCCTGAGGGCTGGAATTTTAAACAAATAGGTTTAGTCCACCTAATAGCTTTGGGAAGTGGAAGTTATTGGCCCCACTTACAGGTACACACCCAGGCCCAGAGAGGCTAAGTGACTTGTTTCAGATCACACAGCTATGTGGCGGCCGAGCCAGCATGCCAGTCTCTAGCACCCGGGTGCTCTGCATTCCTGACTCCTAGGGTGGGCTCTCAGAGCCACTGGGAAGGTGCCGCAGGCAGGCGTTTGTCTTACCCCGAGGCCCGTTCTCAAGGCACATGAGGAGAGAGCGGCAGGGTCCCAGGTGAGGGAAGCAGGGCCCGGCTGGACAAGGCGCTCCTGGACCTACCCGTAAGATGTGAACGACCAGGACGGCAGGGGCCAGAGAAGAGAGGGCTCACGGCGCAGCAAGCAGGGAGGGCTTTCCAGAGGTGAAAACTGGACCAAGAGGTGGAGACTTGGTGGAGGCGACGGTGAGGGCGCAAGGCGAGGAGGGAGCCCTGCGCACAAGGCCGAGGGTGGGCGCGTGGCTCCCTCAGCAGCAGGAGCCGCTGGCCCTGTGCCGGGACCAGGCAGAGACGGGGCCCCCAGCTGGACCGTCCCCGGGCAGGAGAAGGGGAGGCTGCTCCTGGTACCCCAGGAGCCAGGGCTCCCTCTGGGCGGGGAAAACAAAACCAAGGAGAAGGAGCACCCCAGGACCCATCCCACCACCAGGAGGGTCCTGGTAACCCCACAGAGCTTGCTGGGGCAAGTTGCGTTCCGCTCAGACGCCCCCGTCTAAGTAAGCAAGCCAGTCCATCCTGCAGGGGAGCGAGCTGAGGCCAGCGGAGCACCAGGTGGAGGACCCCGTCCTCTCCGGCGCTTTCCTGGGTGCCCCGGGGGGTCCTCTGCCTCCCCCCAGGCAGGTACCCGCCCCAGGAGCTGGTTCCTAGGCAGCATCTCCAGGGCTGGGGGGCCCTTCAGCCTGGCCCTGGCCCTCTCAGGATGGGGCGGGGCCCTCAGTGTGCCGCCCACAGCCCCGACCTCTCCCCACCCGCCCTGGTCTCAGCCTAAGTGAGCATTACAGCCAGAGACAGGACGAGCCCCCCACCCACCGCGGCTCCTGCGGACAAGTCATGGGGGCTCCTTTCAAGACATTAGGCTCTGGGCACCTGGCCTCAGGCAGCAGACCTGCTTTGGGGGCTTTCTGGCAGTCCAGGAGGAGGCTGGGGTGGGGGTCCACCCCGCCTAAGGGTCAAGAGGGCCAGCAGCCAAGTAGGAGCCCTGGAGAAAGAAGGGGGTCTGAGACCTGAGGCCCTCCAGTGCACGCTGGCCTGACCCCGCCCCACGCCTCCACTCCCAGA